>JADMNL010000022.1:701917857-703122500 GCA_016271365.2 Neoceratodus forsteri | reverse complement strand
GGCTGTAATGCTCAAGCCATTCCACTCCCACCCCCACCCTGCAGCCAGTGACAGACATCAAGGTGTGCTTTGGACTCTTCATCCCCAAAGTTCACTGCATTCTCCTATACTGCACCCATCTCAAAGTATTTCCTTTTGGAATGGGGTGAGCGTAAGGCCCGATGACCTCAAGGCACAACGCGACACTTGTCAGAGTCTGCAGGGTAGGGTGAGGTGAAATGGCATGAGCATTATGGCCCTACGACCCAAAGGCACACCTCAATGCCTGTCCATCTCTGCAGGGTGGAGTGGGGTTGGCGTCAGTTCCATACTTCACTGCCATTCCTATTATGCATCTCTCTAACTCCTGCACTACCAATGCCAATGCCAGCAAGACAACATTCGCCATTGACAAATGCTTGTTTTATTTGAGAAGTTAAATAAAGCCTCTCCTCCCCCCAGTTCTGAAGTGGAATAGGCCTCTCCTAATGTTCCTTCATGAGAGACCACTGTATGGAGGATAATGTACAGTGGCTCTGTGTATTGTTTGGCTGAAATCACATAAGTGATTTATTATATTTCCGATACCAAGACAGGAGACCTATTATCTGCTGAGGCCATCAAACAGTTTGCAGGCTAATTAACAAGAAAGCCAGTATCTGCTGCTGTGAACAAAGGGGCCCAGATGGCATTAAACCGTTTGGGAGTACCTAAACCACTGGAGTATGCTTTGATGTCATTTGAACCAGTTTGTCATTAAAAGGGTACAGCATTCCTTGACTCCCATCAGGGAATAAAACAAGTTTCCAATGAATCATGGAAGCCAGCTGGCTCTACTGGTTAGAGCACTGAACTGGGAAGGAAACCAGAGATCCCAGGTTCAAATCCCACCACACTCACTTCCTCACACTGTGTGACCTTGAGCACATCACTTGCCCTCCAAGTGCTTTAGTTCATCCAGATCAGAGGAGAATCGCCTGTTTGAGGCAGGTCTGGGATGCTGAATTCCAGATGTTCCTGGCTGTACTGAAGGCTGTTGAAAGTCATGACCTTGTCCAGGTAATGCTGTGTAAACAGGAGCTTTGAATGAGCTCTACTAGGGCCCTGAATTGTGAGAATGTAGCCATTCTTAGTACCAACATGTGACTTAGTCTCTGCTGGATGTGACATTCCCCGACAGTGTGGGGTCAGTCCATCAGTACACTCTGAAACCACCCATTACGTTACTTATGGGAATTCCCTGCTCTGGAGACTGTGGGAAAATAACTATAGTCACACTCCAGTCAGGGAGATCTGTCAGGCTGTCTCTCAGTTTTCACAGCCCTGTATGTAGAGGAGGCAATTACTGTTCACACTCACTCTCTCAGGATGCATCTCACAACCCTGAATGTACATGAGGTAATCCTTGTTCCCACTTACTTTCTCAGGTTGCCTCTCATAGCCCTGTATGTACAGAAGGTAACCAGTGTACCCAATCACTTCCTCAGACTGCCTCTCACAGTCATGTATGTACAGGGGGAAACCAGTGTACCCAGTCACTCCCTCAGACTGCCTCTCATGGCCCTATATGTACGGTAGGTAACCAGTGTACCCACTCACTCCCTCAGACTGTCTTTCACAGCCCTGTATATACAGAAGATAACCAGTTTGCCCACTCACTCCCTCAGACTGCCTCTAACAGACTTGTATGTACCAGAGGTAACCAGTGTACCTTCTCCCTCTCTCAGTCTGCCTCTCACAGCCCTGTATGTACAGGAGATAACCAGTGTTCTCACTCACATGCTCAGATTGCCTCCCACAGCCCTGTATGTACAGGAGGTAACCAGTGTCCTTTCTCATTCTCTCAGTCTGCCTCCCACAGCCCTGTACATACAGGAGATAACCAGTGTTCTCACTTGCTCTCTCAGACTGCCTCTCATAGCCCTCTACAGTATGTGCAGGAGATAACCAGTGTTCTCACTCACTCTCTCGGACTGCCTCTTATAGCCCTGTATGTGCAGGAGATAACCAGTGTTCCCACTCATGCCCTCAAACTGCCTCTCACAGCCCTGTATGTACAGGAAGTAACCAGTGTACTTTCTCATTCTCTCAGTCTGCCTCTCACAGCCCTGTATGTACAGGAGATAACCAGTGTTCCACTTGCTCTCTGAGTCTGCATCTTATAGCCCTGTTTGTACAAGAGGCAACCAGTTTACCTATTCACTCTCTCAGTCTGCCTTTCACAACCCTGTATGTACAAGACGTAGCCAATATTTCCACTCTCTCCATCAGACAGCCTCTTACATTCCTGTATGTGCAGGAGGCAACCAGTGTTCACACTTGCCCTTTCAGTCTGCCTCTTAGAGCCCTGTATGCACAGGAAGTAACCAGTGTTCCCACTCACTAGGGAGAATCACTACACTCGGGGCTGTGTTGACTGGGAGTAGAGTTACATTTTCTCCCACCCAGGGACCACCAAGTCTGACACTGTTACCTCCAATGATGCTAGACTACAGTAGGCTCAAAGGAGGAGTGGGTAGTCAGTTTTGGAAGGTTGGGGAGGTTGCAGGCACATTCCTCAACCACACCAGTTCCACTGCAAAATTCCTATGCCATTCTGGCGGAGCAGGACTACCAAGAGGCATCTATGGTATTGGCTGAGGAGGATGTGGGGACCCTTCTGGGTGGAGGCCCCAAAGTGGGTGGAAAAGGACCCCAGAAGAAGAGGAAGCAACTTCTTTTGGGGGACTCAGTTATCAGGGGGATAGAGCTGGGAGTAGACAGGATGGAATGGGAGTTCACATTCCTACCTGGCGCCATGGCATCAAGGAATGGGAAGCATATCCTACAGATTGCTAGGGCAGTAGGAAAGGAGAGGGGTTCTGGATGTTATTGTCCACCTGAGGACAAATGACCTGGCCAGGACTGGGACAGAAACAGTGCAAGGGGAGTTTACAGAGCAGGGAAGTGGTCATAGACAGGTGGCATGCTTTGTAGCTTTTGTGGAGGTGCTACCTGTCTACGGCATGGGGAAGGTAAGGGATTGCCTCACCAATGCCTTCAACTCATGGTTGAAAGAATGGTGCAGAGTGGAGGGGTATGACTACATTGCAGACTGGGGGCCCACCTGGGAGGATGAGAGCCTATACAGAGGGGACAGTCTGCATCCATCCGGAAGGGGAACCATAGTTCTTGGTGAATGGTTTAAACATTATTTTGATGGGCATTTAAACTAGCTGGGGGGGGTGGAAGAAAAAGGGGAGGCAGAAACTGCCCCACCTCCTCAGGCTGACTTAGTGTATAGAGAGGGCCCAAGGGGCAACAGTCCAACCACAGTGCAAATAAATCAAGGAAGTAGGAGATTAGCTAAGCAGGGAGGGGGAAACAGGCAGTCAAAAAAGAAAAGGGAGGAAGGGGGCACAAAAGGGAGGAAGGGGGCACAAAAGTAGAGCAATAAGTAGAGGGCTAACAATATGTGGAAGGCCATGTGCAAATGCGAGAAGTCTGGGAAGTAAGATCCCTGACCTAGAGGCCATCATGGCGGAGGCTGACCTGGATATTGTGGCCATTACCGAGTCATGGTGCACAGACAGCCATGACTGGGACATGGTCAGACCAAGCTACATGATGTTCAGGAGGGACAAGGTAGGAAGAAAGGAGATGGAGTGGTGCTTTATGTGAGGCAAAGCATAAAAGCAACAGAAGGGGGGCAGAGGTGCTGTGGGTCACACTTGGTCGAAAACAGAACCACTATTCAGACAGGGGTGATCTACAGGCCTCTGGCACGGGGCGGGGGACTTAGATAAGGAAATGTTAGAAACAATTGGCAGGATGGCTGAAAAGGGGGAGGCGCTGCTGGTAGGGGACTTCAGTCTATCAGCTGTAGAATGGAGCCTCCCTGTGGCAGCTTCAGCTAGAAGCAGGGACATCCTGGACTCCTTGCAGGGGGTGTGCCTCGGACAACTGGTCAGTGAACCCACTCATGATGGGGCAATAGTGGATCTGGTGCTTACTAACAGGGACAGTGTTGCTGACGTCAAAGTGGGAAGCCATCTGGGGACCAGTGATTTTCGTATAGTGTGGTTCAACATAAGAACAGCTGTGGAATCCCACCACACAACGGTATGAGTCTTGGACTTCAGAAGGGCTTATTTTGCTGAGATGGGCGAATGCCTCAGGAGCGACCTGGCAGGGGAAGTGAACCTGGTGGGGTGGAGGAAATGTGGGCCAAACTAAAAGAGTGCATAGAACAGGCAATGAACCTCTGTGTCAGGCAGGTAAGAATAAGAAAGAGAAGACTGCTATAGTTCTCAAAAGAGGTAGCAGAAAAGGTAAAGGCCAAAAAGGCAGCATTCAGAAGGTATAAGGAGACTCAGAGAGAGGGGATAGGTAAGTATATCTGGGAAAACAGAGGAAGGCAGGCAAAGCAGTAAAGAGTGCAAAGGCGCAAACTGAGGTAAGAATAGTTCATAGAGTTTCAAACAGGGACAAGACATTTTTTAGGTATGTTGGTGAGAAAAGGAAGACAAAGGGAGGAATTGTAACATTAAAGAGGGAGGGCAGTGACTATATGGAGGGGGATCAACAAAACACAAACATCTTGAACAAATACTTCTGTAACCCCTTGGTGACGCTATCCCAAGGGCTACTACCACTTCCGGCATGGCTAGTAGCAGGTTAAGGGGCCTGAGTTCTGAAACGAGTGCCTCCACCCAGACGTCAGGGTTGGTGGTGGCCAAACTAACCTGCGCACAGCCCTCCAGGACACTGTAACCCTCCTCTTTCCCTTCTAGTGGCCTGAGCAATATACGATAATCACTTTTGCAGTACACCATACCAGTACCCACACTGTTTGCACTTACCACCAGGGCTGGTTCCTCTGGCTTGACCCTGGGGACCCCCTATAAAACAAGGTTATGCACAGTAAATAGCAACAGTGCAGTACTCATGGTACAAACTGGAACCACAGGCAGGTTAAATGCAGCAAAAAAAAAAGTCAGATCTGATTTATTCAGAGGACTTGAACAAGGAAGGGGCGTAATCAGGTTGATTGGCTTAAAGGCTATATTAATCAAACAGTTATGCATGCGCTTTAAGTCCCCACACAGTCACACCTCTTGGTACCCAGGTAGGGAGATGATGGGCTAGCCAGGAAAGCTGCAGCTGGTTGGGGCCCTGTGATGGAAGAAAGCAACATGCACACACACACACACTATTTGTAATCCGGAGCCGGAGGGCTCAGTTCGTGAAAGAAAAAGCAACCAGACAATCAGATTACAGCACTTGAGATTCAGCTGTTGTTACAGGGAGCTACCCTGATGTTTACTCATGATACCCAGTACTGGACACAGGCAGGACGAAATTGAGACTGCAGGTTGTTGAGCTGGAGTGCCCGGAGAAGCGGGGCCCACACGAGTCACCAAGGTGTCATTCCTGTTCAAGTGTTGAGCAGGGGGCTGATTCCCAGGCAGGTCTCTTGTTGATGGCTTTTTCTGTGCAGTGGGTAGTCGGGCTGGGCCAGTGTGGCAAGGCACAATGACGATGCTTTTGGATTCAGTCCGTGGGGCTGGATGCAGCTTCCAGCAAGCACAATACAGTTCAAACCACAGTGGGGAACCAAATCGCGACCCACTAGCAGCACACAGCACATTTACACATAAGGAAATCCTAATGCAGCTTTCAGCAAGCAGAACACAATTCAGACCACAGTGGGGAACCAAATCATGACCCACTATAAACACACAACACATTAACACGTAAGGAAATTCCACTGTACAAGGCAAAAGGCTCTCTGGTCGCAATTACAGAGTCTCTGTACAATCCAGAGTTCAGAGGTAGCTGGAAGTCCAGACAGGCATTCAGCAAATCTTCGGTCTTCTTCAGGTAGGAGCCTGGTCACAATTCAGTGGCTTACTTCACTCTCCAAGTTTGGATTCAGTCCGAAAAAGGCACACGTTCCTTCTCAGGGACAGCAGGCAGGCATGCAGCCCAAAACTCAGGCCTTTCCACAGTTTTCCCACTCGAATCTACGCCGGGGCTGCTGCTTGAATCATTCAAGCTGTTATCTCTTCACTTCCCAACTTAGAACTAACTGAAACTGCAAGCAGTGTGGGACTTTCCCCAAGATCCAAAAGGTTCGGTTGGCTGATCTGTCTGTCAATCACAACAAGGGCTCCTCCTCCAGGTTATTTTAGGTGCCAAAAGCCCAAAACTACAATTCCTACAAGTTTTGACCCCACCAAGCCCCTGTAGGCAGGCTCCATTTTAGAGTCCCAAATGTACTGATTGGCCCATTCTGACAGTCCTGGACCAAGATGATGTAAACAAACAGAACTATCTATGCTACAGAGAAGGCAGGTTAGAACAAACTGCAGTATTATTACTACTCTAATAAATGATCAGCAAACAAGCACATCTTCTAACAGAACTCCCTTTTAGATTAATTATGACTGCAATCCAGGCAGCTCTTAAAGAGACAGTACACAGAGGCTCTATAGGCACTCTCTTGCAATACATTTAATCTGCTAAAACGCAGAACACCAGCCTGGCAGTGAGCATTTAGGCAAGCGCAAGGAAGACTTTTCGGGAACCCCCATTTGTAGGGGGGTTACACCCTTCCCTGCCTGGAGAAAACTTGGCGTTCGCGTCAAGTCTGTACCATCACAATATCAAAAATGTGATATAAACAAGACATATATATCATTAGCTTGTTACATTACTATACTTTTCAATATACTTCACATTACTATATCCATATTGACAATACTTATGCATGTTTCATACAAGTAGTACTGATTCATTTAATAACTTCTTTTACATTAAACAATGTAGAGGGGCCTTCCTATCAGCTAACTGGGGCTGGATGGGGCAGGGCACCATGGTGAGAGGGAAGAACAAGTAACCTGAGTTTGCCATCAAGCTCAATTTGGGCAGTGAGCTTGGTGAAACATAAACCCTTGTGAACCATATTGAGAGGCAAATCCACTGGCCTCCCAGGAAATCATAACTAAAGTGTAGCACTGGATTGACAGCTCGGCTAGTCTTTCTGGGGGGAGCGGCCACAGTCTCTGTACTTTCAGCGCTAACTTTGGAGCTTTCGTCACTTGTGAGGGGTGCCTCTGCATGGATGGGAATGTCCAAACTTGGAGCACTGTCAGCTCCTTGCTCTGTGGGTTCTGTTTCCACAACACTTTGCTCATTATCTTCTGATGGAGGCCCAGGTTGCTCATTTTGAGGAGGCTGTAGCACAATTAGGCTTTGCGGCACTAAAGGGGGGCTGTCAACACTCTCACATTGTTCTTCAAGTTCTGGTATATCACCAGAGAGCTCAGACTGTCAGACCCTTCTTCAGGTAATTCATATAATTCCACAAAACACAGAGAGTCTGCAACCTCAGACGTAATACTTTGCACTTCACTTTTAGGGAGCATTGGCTCCAAGGACGAAGCTGGGGGGATTAGGCAGTCCAGAAGGCCCAGTTTCATCCCCACAATTAGTCATAGGGTTACCTGAAACAGCTGATTCAATTCATAGGAGGGGTAATAGGCATTGTCACACTCACTTTCATCAGAGGTGGTCTGACAGTCATTATCAGACTGGGCCTGCTGTGGGGGAAACCCTAAATCTGTAACTACTGGGGTAGGTTGACTCTGTTTCTTTTTTGCAGCATGAGTCATCAGCCCAGGGGAATCAATCTCTGATTGTTCAGCCTCAATTATGACTTGGCCGATAGGTAGCACGTGGTTACGGTGCATGGTCTTGACAGCTTTGGAGTTATTCTCTGGGCGCACCTTGTACACTAGTAAATCATTCAACTTTCCAACTGCTATATGGGGAAGATGGTGCCACCTATCAGCAATTTTGTGTTTGACATGCAGTCCCAAGTTGCATGATAACACACGGTCTCCAGACCAAAGCTCTTGAGCCTTTACTTTTTTATCATGCCTCTCTTTGTTGGCGAGATTTCTTTTGGCGGCCATTGTCTGGGCCAGTTGATAGGCATGGTTCAATTGAGCTTTCAGTTTCTGTACATACTGTAGGTAATTTTCAGCTTGGACCCTATCTGGAATGACCCCAAAGCAGACATCAACAGGCAGTTAGGCTTCCCTCCCGAACATGAGACGGTAGGGGGAGAACCCAGTAGCGTCATTTTTTGTGCAACTTTATGTGTGTGTAACCCCTAGATGGTGCTATCCCAGGGGCTACTACCCCTGCCTGATTTGCCACTAACAGGCTGAGGGGCCTGAATCCAATGGCGGGTGCCTCCACCCAAAAGGTCAGGGTTTGCAACAGTTAAACTTACTTGGTCACAGCCCTCTGGGACACTGCAACCCCCCTTTCTTCCCACTAGTGGCCCACACAATATATCAGAATTACCTTCACAGTATACACTTACCCCCAGGACTAGTTCTGGCACTGGGACCTCCTGTGAAATAAGATACAGTGCAACAATCACAGTACAGTACTTTAACATAGACAAATACCTCAGGCAGTATAACTTTGCTGAAACAAGCAGCTCTGATTTATTTAGGGGGATATAACAAGGACAGGGGGAAATCAGGTTAATTAGCTTATCACTTTACTATCTACCTATGGCTCTGTGCACAGGCCTATCCCTACCAGTTACTGTCCCTGGGTACCCAAGCCCTAGTGGCTAGTCCAAACCGTGGCAGCTGTAGGGGCCCTTTCACAGTGAAAGAAAAATTAGTTTAAACAGTCAGCAGTACAGTGATTCCATTTGGATTTAATGTGGCAATTCAACAGGGAGGCGACCCTGAATTAGTACTCACGACCTCAAACAAGATAGGGTCCTTCAACGTCAGCAAGGCTACTCTTGAGCTCCACGAGACTCTTCACACATTTATATGGTAAAAAGAAAGTACTATACCAGGCAGGCTGCTTCTCTATCCCGATCGCAATTACTGCACAAACCGGGAGAACACACAGCAGATTCAGTTCCTGACAGACCGAGTGCAATTCAACAATTTCTGCAGTCTTCTACAGGGTGAGCCTGGTTTCTACTCTTCATAGATCCTTTGATTCTTTTCACAGGATGGATTCAGTCCTAACAAGCAGTTACACAAGCTGCAGACCGGAACTCTGGGCCTTACACACGTTTTTTGACAGAAACTGTGCACTGAAGGAGCACAGGGTTTCTTTTCCCATCACTGCCAGATCTAAACTGAAACTCCAACAGACAAAACCGGGCACTTCCTTTGAGTTCCTCCCAGTTCTTGACTGGATTGGCTGTCACTCACAATAGACTGCTGCTGTTGGTCCAAAAAGGGCAAGTCTAAACTACATCTCCAGAGTCACTGCCCATACAATCCTCTTGTGGCTGGCTCAGATTATGAGTCCAAGTTCTGATTCGTCCAAGGCACCATTTAGAGCTAGCTTACCCCACTGATTGGTCCAGTTCAGCAGTTCAAAACCAGAATGGGGAACTAGGCAAACACAGTTCTGACTGTAAAGAAAGGAGGTTAGACAAACTGTATTTTCATTATTACTCTAAATTATTTCTGGCAAACAGTTACATCTTTCAGATAGGTTCCCTTTGTACTAGTAGTGACTGCAAAAATGGAGTGAATTGGCAGCAGCTCGAGTGGTACTCAAACAGAGAAGCACACAGTCCCCCCATACAAACTAATTATGTCTGCAAGCAGACAGCTCTTAAAGAGACAGTACCAGAGGCTCTAAAAACACTCACTGATAAATGGCTTAAACGCCAAACACCATTCAGGCTTGGAGCATTCAAGCAAGCTCCTGGAAGTCTTTTGGGAACCCCCATTTGCAGGGGGGTTACATGTGGACCAAGGTGCTAATCTGCTGGCTCCACTTAAGCTTGTCTTTCGGATGGAGGGTGCCCAGCATGTCTAGAAGGGTGTGGTTAAAACTCTCTGGTTGAGGGTCCCCCTGTGGGTGATAAGGGGTGGTTCTTGACTTCCGCACCCCCCATAGAGAGAGCATTTCTTTGATTGGTCGACTTTCAAAATCTCTGCCTTGGTCAGAGTGGATCCGCTGAGGGGCACCATAGTGGACAAAGAAATTTTCCACTAGCACTTTGGCCACGGTAGAGGCCTTTTGATCTTTAGTTGGAAAAGCTTGCGCATACCGTGTGAAATGATCCATAACCATTAACAAATTGCCAATATTCTGCTGATCAGGTTCTAAACACAAAAAGTCTATGCAGATCAGTTCCATGGGGGTGCTGGTAGTAATATTGACAAGGGGGCAGCTCTCTGAGGCAGGGCTTTCCTTTGCAGGCAATGACTGCAGGTCTTTACATGGTGCTCAACATCGGCTCCCATCTTGGGCCAGTAGAATCGAGATCGTACCAAGTCGTGAGTTCTGTCAATACCAAGGTGCCCCAAGTGATTGTGGAGGGACCTCAGTACCAAATCTTTAAAGGCCGTGGGCAGGACCAGTTGCTACCTGTCTACTTGAACTCCATGATCCACTGTCTCTCTGTACAACAACTGATTGAGTAGCTTCAACCTAGGACCTTCTTTAAACAATAGAGCAGTTCGCAAGTCAGGGAAACGCAACTTGGACACATCTTTCCCCACACGCAGGGCATGAAGTGTGGGCTGAATCATCGGATCTTGGGATTGAGCCCACTGAATGCTGTCATTGTCAAATTGAGGTAGTGCGCTAATATCTAGAGCAGAAAAGTGGCAATAGGCAGCCGGTATGCAGGTATCAGGAGGGCCCAAGCAATCTACTAAACAGTCCACTGTGTCCGCAGACATCTGTTCATCTCGGTCAAATTTTTGGCACAAGGCTCAGATGTTAGGTTCAGAGAGCCTGACCCAACCACTTTTGGAAACTGGCCTTCGTGACAAGGCATCAGCATCAGTATGGTTCAGTCTTGGCTTGTATTCAACAGCAGAATCATAGGTTGATAATGCGAAAAGCCACCGGTGCCCAGTGGTGTCTAACTTAGCTGAAGTCTGTATAGGTTAACGGGTTATTGTTGGTCTTCACTAATATCTTTGCCCCATAGCGGTATTCATGAAACTGGTCGATGATGGCCCATTTTAGCGCAAGGAACTCCAGCTTGTGCACAGAGTAGTTTTGCTCTGACGGGGTCAATCTTCTACTGCCGAAGACCACTGGTCTCAAACCATCCTCATGGGCTTGATACAGCACAGCTCCTAGACCTTCAGACTGATGTCCATATGCAGCACATAGGGCTTGGTGGGGTCAGCATAGGCGAGGATGGGGGTGTGGTTGAGCTGGTATATGACTTTGTGAAACCCTGCTTCACATTCAGGTGTCCAGCTGGGCCCAAAGAGTTCACCTGTGTGGAAGTACACTTTCTCTGGTTCTTTGATGGGCCCTTTTTTATATTTATGGTTGGTAGGAGGGTAACCCTGGGTAAGATTCAAGAGCGGGCGAATCACCTTTGAATAGTCTTTTATGAACCTGCGGTAGCAGCCACAGAGCCCCAGGAAATGTTGTTGTTCTTTCAAATTATGGGGCTGGGGCCAAGTAGTCAGTGATTCACCTTACTGGGATCAGTCTCTATCCTTTCTGCAGATACTATGTGCCCTACATACTTCATGGAGGTTTGAAAAAACTGGCACTTGTCAATGGACAGCTTGAGGCCGAAGTCTTCCAATTGGTCTAGGACTTCAAACAGTCAGTTCTCATGCTCCTCTAATGTGTGCCCAAACACAATGACATCGTCTAGGTACACTAGATATTCCAGCAAGTTCATATCTCCTACCGCACATTCCATCAGTTGCTGAAAGGTGGATGGGGCACCTGAAATTCCCTGTGCCATTCTCAGTAATTCATAGAACCCCAAAGGAAAGATGAAGGCTGTTTCCTCATGGTCCTCCGGGGCCATCGGGATCTGGTAGTATCCGCTGCGAAGATCCAATACCGAAAACCATTTGCTCCCATTCAAACAATCCAGGACATCTTGTATACGGGGCATGGTGTATTGATCAGGGATTGTCTGCCAGTTCAGGATTCGATAATCAAAACACATCCTTACTGACCCATTCTTCTTATGCACAACCACAGTGGAAGAGGCATATGGGCTCCTTGATTCTTGTATCACACCAGCAGCAAGCATTTCCTGCAGGTTTCTCCACATCATCTATGTCTGATGGGGTGAGATGTTGGGATCTCTCTCGAAATGGCCGGTCATCATGCAGGTATATGTGATGCTCTGCACCCTGAACACATCCCACATCCCATTCTTTTAATGAAAACACTTGATCCCTCTGAGCGAGTTTCTTGCTAATTCTAGCCTTCCATTCAGCTGGCAATGGGGAGTCACCAAAGTCAAATAAGTTCGGGGTCACTCTCTCCTTCTCACCAGAGCACTTGTTGCTAGGCAATACAGCAGCGTCAGTGCAGTGTACTTTAGCTAGGGTGCACTCTCTGTTCACCTGAATCTCCCGATCTGACACATTCTGAATCTGGACCATCACTCATCGTGCATAGGTGTGGGCATGAGCAGGCAAGGTGCTGGGTTTGACCAGTAATCCCTCTGGCAACATTCCATCTCCTGGTGCATCCAACATTAATATTTCGTTCTTTACATTTCTTTTTAGGTGGACTTCTCTATGGGTTGTGCACTGGGCATTGAGGGCAAATACCAAGCAGTCAGGTTCCTTTTTCCACACTATCCCCACTGGCTCATCTGGGTCCACTTCATCGGGTCTCTGTTGCCAGTCATAAGCCCTTTTTACTAAGGCTGGAATTCTTAGGGCCCATCCAGCCAGCTGCCCTTATTTCTCATGGCAGAGTTGTGCTAGTCTCCAAACATGTGGGTGTTTGTTCCAGTTAACAGGGGAACCCCATCATACAGTCTGGTGGGGGACAACCTAGGGCCAGTGTCTCACTTGCTCCTCTCGCCTGTGACAGTTGCAGTAAAAGACGACCAGAGGTGGGCATATCCTAGATATGGATAATACTTGTCATTCAGCCCCCACACATGTAGGCCTTCCAGGGATTGTAAGGGCACATCAGATAAGTGTTTGTCATATCAGTCCTGAAACACAATGGTCACTTGCAACCCACTGTCAAGCACAGCCTGAGTAGGAATACCATTCACATCCACATTAGTCTCCATTGAAGGGCCCACTATCTTGGACCAGTCTGGAGGGACAGTAGCAGGGGCCGGTACAGATGACCTAGCCACAAAGAAGTTAGAGTTGGGATTTCCTGAGCCTTCACTGCAGTTGTTTCCAGCACCCCTCAGCCATGGTTTCACTTTCCAGAGCTCCCTTTGAAGTCTGTATGCAACTTTATCTAAGTCTTTTGGGGACCGGCATTCTTTCTTCATATGCCCCTCCTTCCTACAATTATGACAGAATATGCTTTCTAGAGTCCGGTGTGGCTGAGGCATCACATTGGGGGCTGAGGTGGGGGTATCACCAATAGAAAATTGTGATTCAACCTCTGTCTGGTGTGTGGTGAGCATGGGGAGATGCCTCAGTAATTCCCTCACTTCCATAGTCAATTCATCAATCTTTGAGCTGCTGTCAATAGGGGATGCCTGGTAATGCACCCCCACCCCCATACCGGACACGATCTGAGAGGGGTTTGGGCCCATTGTTTCTCTGGAATGGGCTTGTAGGGAAACAGTAGCCCTCATTTCTCTGACCTCCCACACTATCTCGCCCCAGGGTGGAACGTCCTTGCTAGCCTCTCAATGTTCAACTGGCACTGTATTTCGCCCCTGAGCATCACTCACATGTGCATCCTCGGTCATCTGGGCAGCAGCAACAGCAGATACAGGAGGGTTCCCCCCACATGGCTGCCTCCTCTCAATCCTCTGAATATTCTTCATCAGTCCATAGGTAGGAGGCGTATCCAACCAAGCAGCAAGGCATAGTTGAAGCATCAATAATTCAGAGAATGGGGCTGACTTGAGAAGTTGGTCCAACCTATTCCAATCTAACTTAGCTGGGGCCATGCCACCTTTCTTTAGGCACTCCTGTAGCACCGCTTTGAGTCGAGGCACATACATGGATAAGGACTCCTCTGGGTATTGCTGAGTGTTTTCACCCTACCCCACATATCCTCATCTGAATCGGGACTCCCATACACATTTTCCAATGCATTCAAAAAATCTTGAGCAGTTGCTTCTGGATTACTAGCCTGTGTAGCGTGGATAGTAAGTTGGGCGGGGCCTCTGAGGCTTTCAACCACCCTTCACCTCTTCTCTGGTTCAGGCATTGCCATTCTCGGTTGAGGGCAACATAGTCTATCCAAGTCTCCCAATTGTCCTTCCCCTGGGTGTGGGAGGTGCCTGAAAACATCCTCAGCCGGTGATCTGAGGTTGTGACTAATGGCAGGTACAGATATAGGGGCCAGCATTGGCATGGGCACAGAAGACGGGGCAGTAACAGGTGCGGGAGTGGGAGGGAGTGTTGGGGAAGGAACACCCTCAGGTGGCAGGAATAGTTTCTTAAAGTCCTATATGGTTTTTCCTTCCTCCAGCAACAACTTAGAAAATTTCTCCTCAAAAGTCTCAGATAATGGTGGGAGCTCGTCCTCCCCAAGGGTCTTTACTGTCTTTTGTTATCACTCTCAAGGCGGCTAGGACCCCTTCTGAGGCAATAGTCTGTGACACTTTTAGAGCTGTCCACAAGGTCACTACATGGTACCAAGGCTATGAAAGTTTGGGTGATCAGATCAGCCTGTAGACCCACCACCACAGGGTTTTTTTAAACATTCAACTTTGGAGAGTGCTCCCTCTACAGTGTCCTTACCGGTACCTGGGGGAATATCCAGTATAAGCAGAGCATTTTGGGGGTTGATCTCCTGCCCAGTACACCACCCCACCAACTGGTGTACAGCCATTTCTACTGGTATAACCATTAATCTTTAACAATAATTTGTAATTTTTGGCCACTAGAACGCTCAAACTCCCAGTGGTGAGCCTCCAAGATGTAACCCCTTGGTGGCGCTATCCCAAGAGCTACTACCCCTGCCTGCTTGTGACTAGTAGTAGGTTAAGGGCCTGAGTTCTGAAACGGGTGCCTCCACCTGGAGGTCAGGGTTGGTAGTGGTCAAACTAACCTGGGCACAGCTCTCCGGAACACTGTAACCCCTCTCTTTCCCTTCTAGTGGCCTGAGGAATATACGATAATCACTTTCGCAGTACCCCTTGTACACCATACTGGTACCCACACTGTTTGCACTTACCACCAGGGCTGGTTCCTCTGGCTCGACCCTGGGAACCCCCTGTAAAACAAGGTTATGCACAGTAAATAGGAACAGTACAGTACTCTTGGCACAAACTGGAACCACGATCAGGTTAAATGCAGCAAAAAAAAAGTCAGATCTGATTTATTCAGAGGACTTGAACAAGGAAGGGGCATAATCAGGTTGATTGGCTTAAAGGCTTTATTAATCAAACAGTTATGCATGCGCTTTAAGTCCCCACACAGTCACACCTCTGGGTACCCGGGTAGGGAGACGATGGGCTAGCCAGGAACGTTGCATCTGTTTGGGGCCCTGTGATGGAAGAAAGCAACATGCACAGCACACACTATTTGTAATCCGGAGCTGGAGGGCTCAGTTCATGAAAGAAAAAGCAACAAGACAACAGATAACAACATTTTAGATTTAGCTGTTGTTACAGGGAGCTACCCTGATGTTTACTCATGATACCCAATACTGGACACAAACAGGATGAAATCGAGACTGCTGGTTGTTGAGCTGGAGTGCCTGGAGAAGCGGGGCCCACATGAATCACCGAGGCATCGTTCCTGTTCAAGTGTTGAGCAGGGGGCTAATCCCCAGGCAGGTCTCTTGTCAATGGCTTTCTCTGTGCAGCAGGTAGTCAGACTGGGCCAGTGTGGCAAGGCCCAGGCTCAATGGAGATGATTTTTGATTCAGTCAGTACGAACATAAGAATGTGCCAGCAGAAACAGACCACCCGGTCTATCTAAGTCTGCTCGAGTGTGCAGCCAACAACCCTAGTTTGCAGCTGCCCTACCCCCTCGGTGGGGCTGGATACAGTTTCCAGCAGGTAGAATACAGTTCAAACCACAGTGGGGAACCAAATTGTGACCCACTAGCAGCACACAGCACATTTATACATAAGAAAATTCTAATGCAGCTTCCAGCAAGCAGAACACAATTCAAACCACAGTGGGGAACCAAATCACGACCCACTATAAGCACACAACACAGTAACATGTAAGGAAATTCCACTGTACCAGGCAAAAGGCTCTCCGTTCGCAATTACAGAGTCTCTGCACAATCCGGGAGTTCAGAGGTGGCTGGAAGTTCAGACAGGCCGATTGCATTCAGCAAATCTTTGGTCTTCCTCAGGTAGGAGTCTGGTCACAATTCAGTGGCTTACTTCGCTCTTCAAGTTCGGATTCAGTCCAAAAAGGCACAAGTTCCCTCTCAGGGTCAGCAGGCAGGCATGCAGGCCAAAACTCAGGCCTTTCCACAGTTTTCCCATGCGAATCTATGCCGGGGCTGCTGCTTGTAGCATTCAAGCTGTTATCTCTTCACTTCCCAACTCAGAACTAACTGAAACTGCAAGCAGTGTGGGACTTTCTCCAAGATCCAAAAGGTTCGGTTGGCTGATCTGTCTGTCAGTCACAACAAGGGCTCATAGAAACATAGAAGATGACAGCAGATATGGACCGCAAGGCCCGTCCAGTCTGCCCGTTTCTTTTTCTACCTTATGAATTTGCCATTGGCCTTTGCTCTGTCAATGGCCTATCTATTCATACTCATCTGTATTGCTCCCTTATGCCTATCTCATGCCTGTTTGAAGCCCTGCACTGTATTCATATCCACCACTTCCTGAGGTAGGCCGTTCCATGCATCCACCACCCTTTCTGTGAAAAAGAGCTTCCTCATATTACCCCTTAATCGGCCTCCCTCTAATCTCATGCTGTGTCCTCTTGTCCTGCTATTTTTCTTATCTTGAAACATGTTAGACTCTTTCACCTTGTTAATGCCTTTAAGGTATTTGAATGTTTCAATCATATCACCTCTCTCCTCCCTTGCTCTAGGGTATACATATTGAGCTCAGTTAATCTGTCCTCATGTTTTCTGATACAGTCCCTGCACCATTTGGTGCCTTCTCTGGACTGCCTCAATTTGGTTAATGTCCTTGTGAAGGTGTGGCCTCCAGTACTGCATGTAGTATTCCAGTTGGAGCCTAACCCGTGTCTTGTAAAGAGGTATTATTACCTCCCTCTTCCGACTTGTCATACCCCTAGTAATACACCCCAACATCCCTCTAGTCTTACCTACTGCTTTAGTGGTCTACTTGGATGATTTCAGGACATCGGTGATGATGACGCCAAAGCCTCTTTCTTCTCTTGTGACTGCCAGCAACTCCCTTCCCAGCCTATAGCTGGCTTCAGGGTTTCTCTTCTCTTCCCTATGTGCATGATCTTGCACTTCTTTGTGTTAAACCCCAGTTGCCACTCTTCCGACCATTTTGCTAGTTTATCCAGATCTCTTCTCATTCTGCCCACTCCATCTGGATCATCTACTCTGTTGCAGATCTTGGTGTCATCTGCAAACAGACAAACCCTACCCTCCAGTCCGTCTGCAATGTCACTGATGAAGATATTGAAGAGGACTGGCTCAAGACTGATCCCTGAGGTACCCCACTTGTGACTTGCATCTCTTCTGGCTGTATACCATTTACCACCATTCTCTGTTTTCTGTCCATCAACCAGTTTGCCACTCAGTTGACCAACGTCTGACCCTACCCAGCTTATTAATTAATCTTCTATGTGGAACAGTATCGAAAACTTTGCTGAAGTTGAGGTAGGCAACATCAACTGCTCCCCCTTGGTCCACCACTCTGGTTACCCCGTCAAACAAATCTATGAGATTAGTTTGACAGGACCTCCCTTTTGTAAACCCTTGTTGTCTTGGATCCTGTGCTCCTATGGATTCCAGGTGTTGCACTATCCTTTCCTTAAGGAGTGTCTCCATAATCTTGCCCACTACTGAGGTAAGACTGACTGGTCTGTAGATCCCTGCCTCCTCCCTGCTACCACTTTTGTGGAGCGGGATCACATGAGCCCTTCTCCAGTCTTCTGGGACCTCGTCTGTGCTCAGAGACTCACTAAACAGTTCTGATAATGGCTCTGCTAGTTCCATCCTTAGCTCCTTGAGTACCCTGGGATGTATGCCATCAGGTCCTATTGCCTTATCCACCTTGAGCTTAGCGAGCTCTTGTAGGACCCTTTCTTTTGTGAAGGGACTAGTGCACACCTCCATTCCCCCTGTGTCCATGGTGCTGAGCTGTGGGTCCTGCCCTACTTTGTCTTCAGTAAATACTGAGCAGAAGTATCTATTTAGGATAGATGCTTTTAAATCATCCTCCTCCTCCTCACATGCCCCCTTATCCTCTTTGATCTTAGCAATACCCCCTCTGGACATTCTTCTTTCATTAATGTATCTATAGAAAGTCTTGTCACCTTCTTTTGCTGTTCGTGCTAGTGTTTCCTCAGTTTGGGCCTTTGCCTGCCTTACTGCAGTCCCTGCTTCCCTTAGGGAAGTTTGGTATGCCTCCCTATCTTCATCCTGCTGCGTTCCCTTATATTTCCTGAAGGTCAGCCTTTTGGCTCTGACCTTTTCTGCTACTGTGTTTGAGAACCAAAGTGGTTTCCTTCTTCTTTTGCACTTCCTTTTCTCACTAACACAATGGGATGTTGCTTCAAGTATTGCATCTTTAATGCTTGCCCACTTTGCTTTACCCCCTCACCTGTATTTCTTTTTGCCAGGGCTACCTTAACTCTTTTGGCCATCTTATCAAAGTCAGCTCCTCTGAAGTCCCAGGTTTTTTTCGGCGCCAAAAGCCCAAAGCTACAATTCCTACAAGGTTTGGCCCCACCAAGCCCCTGTAGGCAGGCTCCATTTTAGAGTCCCAAATGTACTGATTGACCCATTCTGACAGTCCTGGACCAAGATGATGGAAACAAACAGAACTGTCCATGCTGAAAAGAAGGCAGGTTAGAACAAACTGCAATATTATTACTACTCTAACAGATGACCAGCAAACAAGCACACCTTCTAACAGAGCTCCGTTTTATATTAATTATGACTGCAATCCGGGCAGCTCTTAAAGAGACAATACACAGAGGCTATATAGGCACTCTCTGGCAATACATTTAATCTGCTAAAACGCAGAACACCAGCCTGGCAGTGAGCATTTAGGCAAGCTCAAGGAAGACTTTTCAGGAACCCCCATTTGTAGGGGTTTACACTTCTGCTCAGTATTCACAGTAGAAAGAGAAGGGGAGGGACAATGAAAAGGTGTCAGGAGGTTTCAGGGAAGGGAAATGGACACTGGTCCATTTTCTGAGGAGGAAGTCCAGGAAGCACTTGCTAATCTGAAGGTGAACAAAGCTATGGGACCAGATGAGGTACATCCAAGGGTGCTGAGGGAGCTCAGGGAGGTACTGGCTGCTCCTCTGACAGATCTATTTAACATATCACTGGAGTCTAGCATGGTTCTTGGAACTGGAGAAAGGCAGAGGTAGTCCTGCTTTACAGATGTGATAGCAGGGAGGAGGTGGACAATTACAGGCCTGTCAGCCTGACATTGGTGGTGAGTAAATTAATGGAATGACTACTAAAGGAGAGGGTTGTGGATTATCTTGTATCCAATGGATTACAGGATCCAAGGCAGCATGGTTTCACAGGGAGAAGGTCATGTCAAACAAATTTGATAGCTTTCTTTGACCGGATGACGAAGGAGTTGGATCAGGGAGGAGCAGTGGACATGACCTACCTGGATTTCAGTGAGAGGACTGACACCATTCCACATGGACTGGTAAGCAAGTTGGGGAACTTGGGGGTGGAAAATAAGGTGGTAACCTGTGTAAGAAACTGGTTAGCAGATAGGACACAGAGGGTGGCAGTAAACAGAGTTTGTTCAGAGGAAGGGAGGGTGACAAGTGGGGTACCTCAGGGATAAGTGCTGGGTCCGATCCTCTTCAGCATCTTTATAAGTGACATTGCAAGGAACTGGAGGGAAAGGTTTGCCTCTTTGCAGATGACATCGAGATCTGCAACAGAGTGGACACTCCCTGGGTGTGGAAAGGATAGGTAGGGATCTGAAAAGTCTGGAAGAGTGGTCAAGGGTATGGCAGCTGAATTTTAATGCCCAAAACTGCAAAGTAATGCATTTGGGCCAAGGAAACTCAGGAGTGGAATACAAAATGGGCAAAGTAATATTGACAAAGACCAAGGAAGAAAGAGACCTATAGGTAATCATTTCAGACAACCTAAAAGTAGCCAGGCAGTGTGACAAGGCAGTTGGAAGAGCAAGCGTGATGCCAGGGTGCATAGCAAGGGACATTATCAGCAGGAAAAGGGAGGAGGTGCTGCCCCTATATGGATCACTGGTAAGATCTTACCTTGAGAACTGTTCAGTTCTGGAGACCACATCTTAAGAACATAGACCTATGGGTAATCATTTCAGACAACCTAAAAGTGGCCAGGGAGTGTGACAAGGCAGTTGGAAGAGCTAGTGGGATGCTGGGGTGCAGAGGAAGGGATATCGTCAGCAGGAAAAGGGAGGAGGTGCTGCCCCTATATAGGTTGCTGATAAGATCTCACCATGAGAACTGTCCAGTTCTGGAGACCACATCTTAAGAACATAGACAGAGTGGTGGCAGTCCAGAGGAGGGCTAATAAAATGGAGCAAGATCTGCATCAAATGCCCTACAAGGAGAGGCTTAAGAAGCTAAATATGTACACCCTGGAGAAAAGGAGGGAGTGGGATGATATGATAGAGACATTTAAATACCTCACTGAGGTAAATAAGGTATAGGAGGGAGGTATTTGTCAGAGAAAAAAGTGCTCTAGAACAAGGGGCCATGCTAGGAAATTGGAAGGGGAAAATTCAGGAGAGATGTGAGGAAGTACTTCTTCACAGAAAGGGTGCTGGATGCCTGCAACAACCTTCCAGCAGAAGTAGTGGAAGTGAAAAAATTGGCGGGGGTCAAAAATGCCTGGGACAAGCATCAGGGAATCATAGGGGCAAGTAAGGAAGGGGAAGAGATGATGCCGTAGATCAAGTTGAGTCTGCAGCAATAAATGAAGCTCTAAAAAAACATTTAAAAAAAATGGGCAGACTAGGTGGGCCCAGTGGCCCTTATCTGCCATCACATTCTATGTTTCTATATTTTGCTCTCTCAGGCTGCCTGCCACAGCCCTGTATGTACAGGAGGTAGCCAGTGTCTCCACTCTCTTAGCCCTGTATGTACAGGAGGTAACCAGTGTCTCCACTCTCTCAGCCCTGTATGCACATGAGGTAAACAGTGTTCCCAATAGCTCTCTCAGGCTGGCCCTCACAGCCATGTATTTACAAGAGGTAACCTCTCTCAGGCTGCCTGTCACAGCCCTGAATGTACGGGAAGTAATCAGTTTTCCCACTCAAGTCAGGGAGGTCTCTAAGGCTGCCCCTAACAGTGCTGAATCTATAACAGGTAATCAGTGTTCACATTCTGGCCAGGAGCATCTCTCAGGCTGCCTATCATAGCACTGTGTTACCCCTAGGTGGCACTATCCCAAGGGCTACTACCCCTGCCTGCTTGGCTAGTAGCAGGTTAAGGGGCCTGAGTTCTGAAACGGGTGCCTCCAGCCAGAGATCAGGGTTGGTAGTGGTCAAGCTAACCTGGGCACAGCCCTCCGGGACACTGTAACCCCCCTCTTTCCCCTCTAGTGGCCTGAACGCTGTACAATAATCACTTTCACAATACCCCTGGTACACCACACAAGTACCCACACTGTTTGCACTTACCACCAAGGCTGGTTCCTCTGGCTCGACCCTGGGGACCCCCTGTAAAACAAGGTTATGCACAGCAAATAGCAACAGTACAGTACTCTGAGCACAAACTGGAACCACAGTCAGATTACATGCAGAAAAAGTTAGATCTGATTTATTCAGGGGACTTGAACAAGGGAGGGGCAAAATCAGGTTAATTAGCTTAAAGGTTATATCAATCAAGCAACTATGCATGCACTTTGAGTCCCCCCACACAGTCATACCTCTGGGTACCCAGGTGGAGAAGAGATGGGCTAGCCAGGACTGTTGCCCGGGGTTGGCCGGCGTCGCAGCTGGTTGAGGTCCTGTGATGGAAAACACAACATGTACAGTACACAGTATTTGTAATCCGGAGCCAGAGGGCTCAGTTTGTAAAGGAAATGAAACAACAAGACAATCAGATGACACACTCAGATTAAGCTGTTGTTGCAGGGAGCTACCCTGTTATTTACTCACGATACCCAAGACTGGATACAGGCTGGACGAAAATCGAGACTACAGGTGGTTGATCTGGAATGCAAGGAGAAGCAGGGCCCACATGAGTTGCAGAGGTGTCGTTCCTGTTCAAGTGTGGATCAGGGGGCTGATCCCCAGGCAAGTCTCTCGTCGACGGCTTCTCTGTGCAGTGGGTAGTCTGTCTGGGCCAGTCTGGCAAGGTCCACACTGCATGAAGACAAATTCGGATGCAGTCCGTTTTGTGCTGGATACAACTTCCAGCAAGCAGAACACAGTTCACACAGTGGGGGACTAACTCACGACCCACTAGCAGCTCATAGCATTTACATGTCGAGAATCTACTGTACCAGGCAAGCGCCCCGGTCACAGTCGCAAAGTCTCTGCACACACCGGGAGCTTAGGGTAGCTGGAACTCCTGACAGGCTGATCGCATTCAGCAAAATCTTCGGTCTTCTTCAGGTGGAGCCTGGCCCACTTCAGTAGTTTACTTTAGTCACACAAACTTGGATTTAGTCCAAAATAATTCTCTTCTCTCCCTCTTAGGAGCAGCACACCGACATGCAGGCCAAAAACTTAGCCTTTTCACAGTTCTCCCATGAGAATCCACTCAGGATTGCTGCTCAGAAGCACTTCAGCGCCTTCTTGTTCAGCTTCCAGCTTAGATCTAACTGAAAACTGCAAGCAGTGTGGGATTTCCCCAACATCCAAAAGGTTTGGTTGGCTGATTTGGCTGTCAGTCAAAGCAAGAGCTCCCCCTTCAGTTGCAAAAAAGGCGCAAAAAGTTCAAAACTACAATTCATACAGATTTTTGACTTCAGACAGCTCCTGTAGTCTGGCTACATTTTAGGTCCCACCAGAACTGACTGGTCCAATTTGCAGTCCAGGACCAAGATAGTGGAGACAAACAAAATAGTCCTTGCTATAAAGAAGGCAGGTTAGACAAACTACATTATCGTTATCACTCTAAATGAGTTTCAGCAAATAGTTACATCTTTCAACAGAGTCCCCTCTCAGATTACTTATGCTGCAATATGCAGCTCTTAAAGCGACAGTACACAGAGGCTATACAGGCTCTGGTAATCACATTTAAACTGCTAAACCGCAGGACACCAGCCTGGCAGTGAGCATTTAGGCAAGCTCAAGGAAGACTTTTTGGGAATCCCCATTTGTAGGGGGGTTACAACTGTATATACTGTACATGTAAGGCCCCCCAATACTGGAGGCTTACCTGTCGGGATTCCAGGCCCCAGCAATTGCCCCATCCGGCTGCCACCTTGAAGAAGTTTTCATTCCATGGTTCCCCTGTGAACTACAGCTGCGGGACTGAGCAGGCAGCAGTTAATAGCGGGAGTCAAGCTGTGGCTCCCTGCAAAAATCTTCACAGCTGTCATTGCACCAATGCTCCCAAGTTGCTGTCCCCAGGACTTTGCTGTGGGGCTGGTCCTAGGAAATAAAGACTGCCATCAGGTGCACAGCAACTGTTCAATATCAGGGCAGGCAACCTGGCTGGGAAAAGAGGAAAAGTCATCAGCACCACAGCGCCATTACAGTGCATGCGAGGCTGAACACAGAGGGAAATGGAACTCCACCTGCCGATTGACAAGGCAGCAGGAGTTGCATCAGAGGTAGAATATGCAAAACAAATGTGGCTGCCACCATGCAGCCAGAAGCCCTCTGACCCCACAAAGACCACAGGAAGGCGTCAGAGTTGCTACAGTTGCTATGCCCATTAATTTGGACCTATCATAATCAGAGGATTTGAAGGATCTGGGCAATGCAAACCAGATGCATGATAACTGTTGTCCAATCAGATGTCAAGTTCTACAGAATATTAAGAGATGCTGCTGAAGAGAAATCTTGGTTCAGTTCAGAGCAGACTGACAGTCAAAAGTATGTTTAAGAGACCAAGAGGGACTGCAGCTATGAGGGCTTTGCGGGCCTTGCAGTCCGAGAGGTGCACCTACAAAATGAACATTTGTTGTTAACTAAAAATAGACTGAGTGTGCCTTCTGAGAAGTACAGAAAAAAAGTGCTTGTTAGAAAAAGGCAAGCACTTTCCAATTGATTCCCAGATGGGCATCTCCCAACACAGCAGGCCCAGAGATTGTGGGGCCACTGCCTGAGTCAGAAATGTTTTTGAGCCCTGCAGGATCAGAGGTAAGGAGTGCCTGTGGTTTGGTGTCTTACCTCCCTAGGTATGGTCTTGCCACACAGGATGATGGGGTCTTGGCCACTGAATACCTTTTCATGCTTCTAGACCACGGAGCCACCATCAGCATTGTAAATGTGGGCTGCAATTCAGGGTAGTTGCAATTAGTGTCAGTTTCCCTGTGTTGCAGCCATAATTCATTGCAGTCCCAAATAACACCAACTGTGACTTGAGTCAGCACCCCTTAGCTCAGTCACAAAGATCACCTCACACTGAGTAGACCATTTGTTTTTTAACTTTTGTTTTTCAATTTTAATCACCATAAGCAATCATATTGTATATCTCTGGTGCCAGTTGTCGCCAATCATGTCTCCAACATGCAAAATGTGTAAATTTCAACAAATTATTGTGCAGTGGTAGAGGCAAATTGTCAAATGTGATGTGCCTTGCAATGTTTTTCTGTTTCTGTTGGGGGGATTGGAGTGGCTGCTGGCTGCCTGTGGGTTGTAGTCACATGCTGTGGCCAGATTGACTAAGTATGGTTGTTTTTCTAATTGGTAGCACTTGTTGAACAGGAGTTCACTCTCAGAATTATGTCACTGTGGTGTGCCCTGCCCTATCCTTTGGCGTTAAAAAAAAGAATTGGAAGGTTACAGGAATTGAGTGGCAAACCTAAGCTGGAACAGATGGCACTAAAGAGGGGCAGGTACCCTAACTGCAGTGGAGCCACAGTAAAAATGAGCAAGAAGTTCTTGTTTCACAATAATGATATGATACCAGTACATCTAGCAAAGTCAGGTGTGCATTGCATTTTTTTCCTCTAGTAGGATGGCTGAGCTGAAAGGCCTGCAGCTTCAGGTGGCAGTGCAAACAAGGCAGCAAGCAAAGAAAGATCCAGATGATGAGGTCATTACCAAGTGTCAGCCTGGCCACAGTCACTGACAATGACCCAGGTTGTTCCTGTTGGACAGATGGACAGCTCCAATCCAGGCAGAAAGAAGACAGCAACAGTCAGGCAAGGAGGAGCTTTTCTTTAGCAAGTAGCCAAGTACTTACAGTGTTGGGGACAGGGTACTTACTGTTGTCCTGGTCACAGGCTGGGAGCCACGGGGTGGAGCGGATATATTTATTACTTTTTTACAGTATGTTCAAAGAGGTGGAAACTGGCAATACAGCAAGTGAAACATTGTTTTTCTGTCCCCACCCAACTAAGTTGTGTAGTATGCCATGGTGCTGGTGGTTCCAAGCCATGACCACTTCAGTGGGGTGGCTGGGAGTGGCTATTTGGTGAGCTGCCTCCCCTTCACCATCCTTATCTGATCACTTAGTGTTGGGTGTGTGGATCATCCACTCTACACTATGGGGAACACATTAGGATAGCGAAGGATGCTGCTGTATGGTGACTGTTACAAATGTGAATGAAATAATGACTTTCTTGATTACTGATGTGTTTCTTTTCATTTACATCTTTTTTGGAGTGGGGTTAGGGCTAATGGGCTATAACTGGAGTTCAAGATGAGTTATGTGCCAACAGTAATCTATGTAGAAACAAGTCTGACATGTAAGTGTTGTTGCATTTTCATTCTGAAAAAATTATGAGAGTGGTCTTGGTGGGTGGCGGTCATGCGACCAGTCTTGGCGTGGCTTAGTGCGTGTGCTAAACATCACTTTAGTGTTGAGTGCCAGAAGAAAAGAAGTCAGCTTGTGTGATAACACATGCCTGTTAGTTAATCTTGACCTGTACTCCTGAGGGTCATGGTGGGGGTGGGAATGTTGAATGAAGGGCACCCAGGCAGGGGCAGTACAAAAGAAAACAGAAACGCAGGTCAGTGCTGCTGGTGTGTGTGTGTGTGTGTGTGTGATGGAGTCTGTGTGGCTGTTCGTATTGTCCTACTCAAAGATGGTCCTCCTGTGTTGTGCTGTAGTCACTGGCCCTGCTCAGTTTGGAGGGATTGGATGTAGCCATGCACAAGAATAACAACAAGTAGAGAACAATTTGTGAAAGATGACATCAACAGATTGTATTGTTAAACCACTTAAAGGACTTTATTAATAAATGGTACAGAATTGTTTCACATTTCCATATAGGCAACATTTGGAACAAATAAACACTTGTAAGTCATTACATCTGTGTAAGTCAAAAGGCAGAAAAAGGTGTCCAATATAACTCAAGTCAATTCGGTCAGTGATAGTTAGGAATATTTTACAGTGTCATTCAGCAGGTGGGTGAAGCCTTAGATAATAGAGCATTATTTCATGTTGCCAATTTAGTAACATATACCACTCTACTACCCATACCTGACCTTATATTAACTTTTTCTAGTGTAGGAGGAGGTAGCTAATCAAAACTAGGACTCGGGGAGGAAGCAAAGCTCACCTTGGGACTGTGTGACTGATTTTGCAGTGAGGATTCAGAATGTGAAGACAGATTTATCTATTAAAATCAGTCTTCATGAAATGAACCTTTTTCAGAATCAGTAAGACTGTCTATGCAATGGCACAACCTCACCTGAGGGTGAGGGAGTGGGTTGGGGTGGCAGTGGGGAATAGAAGCAGGTAACTGCACAGTGGCACTGCAGTATCCGTCTGTTTCGTATGGTGATCATGTTAATATTGTTGTTGTGTTTCCGCTTAACTTGTGCAGCACTGTACTTTCACTAATCACAGTTACATACTAGTTCTGTTTGATTCATTCATCACTGCCTAGTGGACTTCTGACTTGTGCTCGTATTTCTTCGTATTTGGTGTCCTATCATAGTATTATTCTCTTCTCTTGTTCTTTGCAATCTGTGAAATTCATTAGTGGTCAATATGGCTGGCTCAACTTCTTGGTGTAAAACTAACAAACATGTAAGTGCATCACTGTTGTTACATAGTGAAAAATCTGAAATCTCCAATTTGTTTAGTGCACCAAAATTGAGGACTCATGCAATAGTAAGTTCAAGTTCAAGTTTATTTCTTCAGGAATGCTCTAGCGAGCAAGCTCATTTACAAGGAGGTCCTGCAACAGGCAAGACAAAACAGAAAAACAGTGTATACATATAACAATAAAATACAGGTCAGGTAAATAATACAAAAGTCAGGTGCAGGGCATGAGAGAAATAGTCTGTCGGCAAATGGCAAATCACACAAATTTCGTAACAAACCATCATTTCTGACCAGTAGAGACAGTCATGAAAGTAATAAGTGCGCAGTAGTGGCAAAAGTAATGGCTGCAAGGGCTCCACAAACTGTGCGAGGTAGTGATTCCTTTGGACCAGGCTAGCTAGCTTAACAGTAGCACTCCTCCTTTGAGGGAACTGCTTATTGGGATTTGGCAATATTAACAGATACATAACTGGAAAGCTTAAGGGTGTTCTGGAGGTTATTCCATACAGACGGTAGAGCAAAGCTAATGGCATTTTTTCCAAACTGAGTGCAGGTTTTGGGGATGTCTGATAAATTAATAGTTTTTCCTAAGTGAGTAACAGCAAAGGAGAGCAAGTCCATTGTTTGGGAAATACTTTGTCATTTTGTATGTTAAAATACAAGTAGGTACATCTTCACATGACCCAGGTACAGCATCTCCTGTCTTGCTAGATGATGGCAGGTATTTTTTTTAGCCTTTGCTTAGATGTATAACAAGCACTGTATGTCAAAGGCCAATCATGTGCACACATCAGCAAAGTTAACAGTTGGGGTCTTACCAACACTCTATACAGGGGCAGCACCTCCCCTCTCTTCCTGCTGGCAATACCCTTGCATCCCACTAGCCCTTCCATTGCCCTGTCACACTGCCTGGCCACATTTGGGTCATCCAACATGATTACCCAGGTCTCTTTCCTGCTTGGTCTTTGTCAGTATCATATCACTCCATCCATATTGTACTCCACTCCTGGATTTCTGTGGCCCAGGTACAATATTTTGCACTTTTTTATAATAAAAACCAGCTGCCATACCCTTGACCACTCTTCCAGTCTTTTTAGATCCTTGACCATCCTTTCCCTTCCCCATGCACTCCCCTGAAGTGTCCACTCTATTGCAGATCTTGGTGTCATTCAAAAGGAGGCAGACCTTCCCTTCCAGTTCCTCCGCTGTGTCACTTATATTCATTGAAGAGGACCGGTCCAAGCATTGATCCCATAGGTACCCTGCTGGTCACTCTTCCTTCCTCAGAGAGAAATTTGTTTACTACTACCCTCTGTGTCCTATCCACTAACCAATGTAAGCCCCCCCCCCCATCCAGAGGTATCCAGTTGGCAAAAAATGGGAGGGGGGCACTTCACTACCTAAGCAACCACAGTCCAAGGAGATAGAATAGAATAACTTGTTACCCCACGATTTATATTATACCCCGGCTAAACTATACAAGATGGGGCTACTTTCTTCCAACCTATGCTCCAGATGTGAGACACTGCCCAGTAATTTATTGCACATATTATGAGAATGTAACAAGGTTTTACCCTTTTGGGCTGCTATCAAAGCTAATTTAGACCCCCGTTGGGTCTCTCTGATGTATTTACACCTGAAAGTTGTATTTTGGGTAACTATGGATCGGTACTATTGGGGAAACAATGCAAACACATGGCTATGATATTCTTATGCACTAAAAAAATTATCTTATGACATTGGCTCGACCAAATGGTACCCTCCAGAACCGAATGGATAAAGGAAGTTCTATTTGCTCTACAGGCTGAAGAGATTATAGCCCAGATGTCCAACAGACTCCATTATTATAATGAAGTATGGACCCCCGCTGCACACTTTGTTAATAGTCTATCTATTTTAATGTAATATTTGTTTTTGCTAAGTTGGATACTTGACTATGTACATGTACTGTAACTCTCCTTATTACTTCAAATGATGGTGTATACCAGGGGAGGGGAGGTGGCGTATTGGGGCTGAAGGTAGGGTGGGTAGGCTGGGGTGAGGGAAGGAAGGGGGGTAGAGTATGTAAGACCAGTTGTGTTATATTAGTAACCAATGTATTATTTTCTATCATTCTAAAACTTTAAATAGAAGACAGTCTCAAATTATAGATTGTAGAAGTCTGAAGAATGAATCTTGACACAGTATTTTTTCTTTATGCAACTGTAATTATAAGTATGTTTTCTGTAACAACAAAACATATAAACACATTTTATTCAATGGGAAAAAAAAGAATAACTCGTTACCTAGTTTGTTGATTTGTTGTGACTGGAGATCATGGTAACTGGAGAACCAAATCTGCTGCTAGGATGTTCAGGAGGTTGCAGAGGGAAATTGGTTAGCAGGCACAGTCACACTGATTAAGTTCATTGTTCACTCCAAGATCTAAATGCAAACAATGATTTAATTAAACTTCAAAAACAGTAACAACCGCTCCATGGAGCAGGGGGTATGAAATACAGTGGGGTTTCTTTCACAGACACAGCTGGAAAATCTTCTGCAACAGTCTTTTGGACCAACAGACTAATTATTACATGCAGGTTTCCCTTAAACCATGCAGGCTAAATTCCTGGCAGTACCGCTTTTGGGGCTGAACCAGGCCTCCACTTAGGGTAGCTTGACTCCATTGCTCTCTCTATCTCTCTCTCTCTCTCTCTCAACTCATATCTCATATCTCATTCCTCAGCCTTCTTTCCCAGCCGCTACATTTCCTTTCCAGTCAGACTCTTCTTTGCAATTCCATTCCTATATACTTCTCTCTGGGCTTATGACAGCATGAGACATTTCTACTGTACCAAAACCTCTGACGCTTTTCATTTCCTTCGAATCTGCTTTGTCACACATTCTCTCCACCTGGTTGCTAATTCTTATGGAGCATACCCTTCTACTTTTCCAGTGGTCTTAACTCAATAACCCTTTCTGCACACCCGAACCGATGCTCTTCATCGCAGGTCTTCAGGTGTGGCGGGCCGGGGTGGCAAGCGGACCACCCCGGCCCTGCCACGGCCCTCTGGCCGAACTTACAGGCCACACCCCCCCGACTTCTTTCTCCTCGGGTCTGTCTCTCAAAATCCTTCAGAATCTAATTTCTAACCCTATTTATACCCTCTGACATGGGCTCCCACCTGCAGGCAGCAAGCAGGCTCACATCAAGACTTCACGGCACCACTAGCTCTTCCTGCGTAGCTACAGTTAACAACCAGTCCCACTATATCTAGCAACCTAAAAGTAACTAGTAGGCACCCAGAGTGTGCTTACACTTTTCCCCCACTGCAAACATTCGCCTCCTGGTGAACGCCCAACCTGGCCGCACCACTAACCCTCTGGAGGAGAGATATGGCCACTCTCCCTCCTCCCCCAAATAGGCAGAGCACTAAGCCAGCTGCACTGCTAAAGTGCTGGAATACTGAAATCCATGAAATCCCAAACCTACACTTATACTCTTTTCTACACTCGTTAAGGGCTATATTTGACAATCAACGCTGGGTCCCACAGAAACCTGCCAGGTACTGCTGCACCGGTATGCTTTCTCTTCCGTTTTACTACCATACATTCCACTAGCTACCAGATTCTGGAATCCTACCCTTAAAGCTGCTGTCAGGAATAAGCACAAACCCGTTTAAACTTGTTCATGTCCTTCCCCCATACACACATATGTAACATAAACAATTAACCATTGCTAAAGCTTGTAAAGCAGTACTATTTAAAGCTTTTCCCAAACATTGGTTAACAATTTTAGGTACACTAAAGTTCTACAGGTATTCTACTCACCCACACAAACCAGTCTACCTTATTATAACAATTTTATATCATTAAGCATGCAATCTTTTTACTCACTCCACATTCACACTACTATCTGTAACACAGAATAATTTTACTTTGGTCCATCTCCTCTCTCTCTCTCTCTCTCTCTCTCTCTCTCTCTCCCCTTCCCTGTTTTTTATTGTGTTTTTTTTTTCATCAGTGTTTCAAAACACATTTAAGATAATTGCAATTAAATATTAGAATAAAGATATTCAAAGAATCAACCCCTCAAACATTTTAAACATAGACACCAAATGTATAGAGTTTTCCTTGTCAGTTCTGATTGATGTAGAGGACACTAAAACATTAGGACACACAGAAAAGTTTGTTGCTCGTAATCAAAATAAAGTATTTTTCTTAAGGCACTGCAACTTGTTTTGGTAAGTCTTAAGCAAAGTACTGCTTAGGGTCCGGCTTGGTACACTCTTCCCCCTCAAAATTCTCACAAATTATGTAATATTTTGTTTGTTGTTCTCTCATGTCCTGTACCATGGCAAAAGTCTTGAATAAGGTTATGCCAATCCAGACAGTTGACAAAAACATTTGGCAAGCTTTCTTGATGGCTGCTTACTCATGGCCTCCCCGCTCCATGGCACTTCCATGGCTCTTGATCTTTACCTTGTCCAGGGCAGCCTGGAACACCCAATCCTCACACTTTTCCTCAATGATATCCCAATGCCACTCTGTTAAATAAGGATAGTTTTCTCCAGGGTATTCTTTACAGGTGCAGTGACAGACCCAGTGTTTGGCCTGTGACCAGTCTGGAATGCTGTACACACTGGTCCTAGTTGTTGTACCTTTCAGCAACCAACTCGCCAACATGTAGTGCAGGTATCGGGGTCAGAGGGATGCAAAGAGTCCATGTCTGATCTCTTTTTAAGACACATTAGTCGCATCCGAGGGACAGTATCTGGACAAATGGCAAGTACTATTGGTGATGCTAGGAAAGGAGGGCAGGATGGGAGGGGGGGAAAAGGGGTGGAAAGTGGTTACCCTTAATGCTAGGAGCCTTGGGAGGAAAACTGCAGAGTTACAGGTTCTCATGGCAGAGGAAGAGGTGGACATTGCAGCCATCACGGAAACATGGCCACCCAATATAATGACTGGGACCTGTCTGTACCAGGGTACAGATTATTTCGCAGGACAGGGTGACTGGGAAAGGAGGGGTGGCACTATAGTGAAGGAAGGACTGAAGTGTGTAGGGAGGAAGGGAGGAGGGTAGTACAGAGTCACTTTGGGTGCAAATCCAGGATTCCAAGAATAGGATTCTTAGAATGGGGTGGTGTACAGGCCACCATCTCAGATGGAGGAGTTAGACAGGAACTAGCGGGACAGATCAGGAGGACCTGCGAGAAGGGTAGTGTGGTGATTGTGGGGGACTTCAACATGCCAGGAGTGGATTGGAGCACCCCAACAACCAGGAACAGAAGGGAGCAGGTACTGCTGGATGCCTTCCAGGACAGCTTCCTGCTGCAAATGGCCAGTGAACCAACCAGGTTAGGGAATACCCTTGACCTTGTGCTGGCAAATGGGGACTTTGTGAGAGAACTTACAGTGGAGGAACCGCTGTCAGGGAGTGACCACCACTCAGTATGGCTCACATTGGATATGGGCAAGGAAGGAGTGGAATCTGGCACAAGAGTGCTGGACTTCAGGAGGGCCAACTTTGGGAGGATGGAGGAAGTGGTAAAAGGGTACCTGGCCAGAATTCAATCTAGTATGGATACTAACCAGAGATGGGAGATCATAAAGCTGGGGATAGTGGAGGCAACCAAAACCTGCTGCAAAGCCCAAAGCAAGAAGGCTAGGGCTAAGAAACCGAGCTGGTTGAGCAAGGAGGTCATGGAAAAGGTAAGGAGGAAAAGAGCTGCCTTTATGAAGTACAAGAAAACAGGAAGGGGGGAGGACAGAGAGGAGTACTTGACAGAATTGAAGGAGGTGACAAGGGCAGTAAGGAGCCAAAGCATCTCACGGAACTCAGGCTGGCACAAGGCATTAAGAAGGCGGAGAAGGACTTTTAAGTACATCAGGAGAAAAGGAGCTGTAAGGACCATAGTAAGGATTAGGAAGGAGGGGGTTGGGTGGAAGCAGGACGATAAGGCGGAAGCACTAAATGAGTACTTCTGCTCAGTATTTACTAAAGAGTAGGGTGACACCCAAGGTGGGAGAAATGAAGTAGACACAGGGGGGAAGGGGTGACAGATGGGGAAATCATGGAGGGGCAGAGTTCGAGAGGGTTTGAAGGCACTGAGGATGGACAAGGCGCGTGGCCCAGATGGCATCCACCCAGGGTACTGAAGGAGCTGGCAGAGGTCCTTGCAGGACCTTTGGCAGACCTATTTAATGCCTCACTACATTCGGGGGTGTGTACCTCAGGACTGGAGGATGGCTCATGTGGTGCCCCTCCACAAGAGTGGCCCCAAGGATGAACCGGGAAACTACAGACCAGTGAGCCTCACATCCATCGTGGGTAAGCTAATGGAGACTATCCTGAAGGAGAGGCTGGTGGCCCTCCTAGAGGCCAAAGGACTACAGGACAGCAGACAGCATGGGTTCATACGTGGCAGATCCTGCCAAACCAACCTGGTCGAGTTCTATGACTGGGTAACTACGCAACTGGACAGGGGCCATGCAGTGGATGTCCTGTATCTGGACTTCAGTAAGGCATTGGACTCAGTGCCACATGGAAGGCTGGGAAGGAAGTTAGTAGGCACAGGGGTGGGTGCAAAGCTGGTGAGATGGGTAGGAAACTGGCTGCAGGGAAGGCAACAGAGGGTGGTGGTGGGTGGGGGGCTCTCACACTCAAGAGCAGTGACGAGCAGTGTCCCACAGGGCTCGGTGTTGGGACCAGTGTTGTTTGGGATATTCATTGCAGACATATCATGGGACATCAAGAGCAAGATCAGTCTGTTTGCTGATGATACCAAGGTTGGCGCGGTGGTGGATGACCTAGGGGGATGGCAAGGGTTGCAGGATGATCTGGCAAAGCTTGAAACATGGTCAGACACCTGGCAACTGGGCTTTAATGCCAAAAAGTGCAAGGTGCTGCATTTTGGGATGAAGAACCCAAGGAGGACTTACCAGCTAGGGGGAGTGCAGCTAGCCCAGACAGAGGAGGAGAAGGATCTGGGTGTGCTCATTACAGGGTCAATGAACAACTCGGCACAGTGTAGGAAGGCAGCTGCAAAGGCCAACAAAATGCTGGGTTGTATTGCAAGGGGTATATCCTCGAGGAGGGAGGAGGTGATTCTGCCACTGTATAGGTCATTAGTTAGACCACACCTGGAGTACTGCGTGCAGTACTGGCGTCCGTATCTGAAGAGGACATTAAGTTACTGGAGGGTGTGCATCGCAGGGCGACAAAGATGATCAAGGGGCTGGGGGACTTATCATACGAGAGGAGGTTAAAGGAGTTGAACATGTACTCACTGGAGGAGAGAGACAGGGGTGACATGATTGAAACCTTTAAATACATGAAAGGAATAAACAAGACAAGTACAGAGGGGCTGTTCAAAGTAAGGGAGGGGAGGGCCACCAGGGGCCATGATATGAGACTGGAGCGAGGAAGGTTCAGGAGGGAGATGAGGAGACACTTTTTTACAGAGAGGGTGGTGGCTGGGTGGAATGCGTTACCTGCAGAAGTGGTTTGCAGTAGAACAGTGGACTGCTTCAAATGAGGATGGGACAGGGCAAGGGGGAGGGTTAATGAAGGGGAAGGGTGGAAGGGAGGGGCAGCTGCAGAATAAGGGGTGCTAGCTGCACATTCGAGCAGACTTGATAGACCTCTAGGCCTTTATCTGCTGGCAAATTTCGTATGTTCGTATGTTCATATGTTCATAGCATCAGGAAACCTCTGGCTAGGAAAGTGATATGGCTTTGGAATGTCTCTTTCCCACAGCTGGTCATCAAAAGTATAAACATTGTATGGCATGCCTGGAGGAGGAGGTACAGGATATTCTTTTTTGTCCTCACTGGAATCCACATCAGAAATAATTCCTTCCATGATCATATCAGGTTTGTGGACAGATAGAGCCTCTGGAGCCACAGAGGGTGATCCATGAGATTTCTTCACGGTACCCTTCGGCTTGGAGTGTGGGCCCAATGCAGGGGACACCAATGGCTTGATCCTACCTGCCACTCCATGGTCTCTCCTTCTGCCACAGGGAGGATCAGGCACCGCCAGAGGCGAGGGGATGGGCAGATGTCTATCACCCCACTCTCCATGTTGGATCTCACCAGTTACCCCCTCCAACTGCTGCCAATTATCCAGGCTTGAGGATGCAACACTGGCCCAAACAGGGGTGGTAATCATACTCCAAGCTGGCTGATAGGCAATAGCAGACCTAGGCAGAATAACTGCGCCACTGCCCGCACAGTCCAGACACACTGGGAGGACCTTTACCACTCCTCTAGTCTGATGACGAATTACACATTTTTCTTGCATGCCCCCTCGCTGAGCTACCTCCCAAAGCCAAGATAGCCAAGATGAAGGCACCAAAACCATTCAGTTTTCTTGAGCTTCTGCCATTCTAGCCACTTGGTAACCACTTTGCAAACAAAGTGGCAATAGATTTTAGGCTCTACAAAAGTTGTGGCACAATTTGAAAATCAATCACAATGGCACTACTCCTCTGTGCAGCATGACCCCCACAGCCCAGCACTAATGTCTCAGCCAATCCAATGAAAACCTCAATGTTCTGCATAATTAATGGCATGCTAATCAGTTCATGTTGCAAAAATGGCACTGCTGCAAGGCAAAAAGTTGCACAAGTTCATGATGGTGCCTAAAAAATGGGAAATCCCCCTGCAGCTATACTTGAGGCAGTTCAAACATGGCACAGGTTCCCCACTGTCCTTTTTTTTTCAAATCCCTGATGGGTCCCCACATTGTAAGCCTCCCTCCCCATCTAGGGGTATCCAGGTGGTAAAAAATGGGAGGGGGGTACTTCACAACCTAAGCAACCACAGTCCAAGGAGATAGAAAAGAGTAACTCGTTACCTGGTTCATTGATTTGTTGTGACTGGAGATCACGATAACAGAAGAACCATATCTGCTGCTAGGATGTTCGGAGGCTGCAGGAGGAAATAGGTTAACAGGCAAGCGGGCACAGTCACAGTCACAGTCACATTGATTAAGTTCCTTGTCCACTCCAAGATCAAAATGCTAAAAAACAATTTAATTAAACCTGAAAAACAGTGACAACCACTCCATGGAGCAGGGGATATGAAATATGGTGGGTTTTCTTTCACAGACACAGATGGAAAATCTTCTACAACAGTCTGTTGGGCTTACAGACTAATTATTTCATGTAGTTTTGAAGTCGTGCAAGCTAAATTCCTGGCAGCACTTTTGTGGATGAACTAGGCCTCCACTTAGGGTAGCTTGACACTGTTGCTCTCTCTCTCTTAACTCATATCTCATTTTAGTCTTCTAGCCCAGTAGACTGTTGCAGAAGATTTTCTGACTGTGTCTGTGCCTGCTAATCAATATCCCCCTGCAGCCTCCTGAACATCCTAGCAACAGATTTGGTTCCTCGGTTACTGTGATCTCCAGTCACAACAAATCAATGAACCAGGTAACAAGTTATTCTATTCTATCTCCTTGGACTGTGGTTGCTTAGGTTGTGAAGTGCCACCCTCCAATTTCTTACCACATGGATACCCCTAGATGGGGGGGCTTGCACCAGTTTCTTACCCAGGTTACCACCTTATTGCCCACCCCCAAGATACCCAACTTGCTTACCAGTCTCCTATGTAAAATGGTGTTGTAAGCCTTAATTTTTTGTACTCGTTTTCTAATACTTCCTGTGATGCTTGGATAGCTGGTTCTGATTAATATATGATTTTTGTAATATAAAAATGTGTTATTGAGTGTCTCTTGTGATACATGCTGTTTCAGCTAAAAGATAAAAGCCAGGAGATAATTAAAGGCTAGAAGATACCTAAATTAAGGATCTCCTGTTTATCTGGCTTAATTGTAGCTGCCAGCTGCTAGGCTGGAAAGTCATAAACTTTTATGATGTTTAGAGGAAGAATACAGGTTATGTCACTTAGGTGCTACATCATAAATGCTCTTTGATGTCTGTGAAGAACAGGATGCTGCTCATGGATGAAAGAAAGAACTTGGAAAATTACAGACTTACTTGGGAAGTCATATGGGGAAACAATTGTTTTTGCTGATGTCACCTATTAATTTACCTCCTGACACAAGACATCCTGATTGTATAATTTTTAATAAACAGAGGAGGAGCTGGGTGACATCATGGAGAAGGCAGGCTCAAGACAGTTGTTTTAATTATGCTGTGACTGTCCTTTACAGACATACATGTTTGGACTCTGAAACTACAACATCTTTCAGCACTGTAAGAATATAAGAATACATTAGCTAGGCAAGTCTAAGTGTATTATTGGTAGGAATTTGCACTTTTAACCTTATTCTTTTAAAAGTTTGTATGATTTTGTGATATATTGTTCTGTATTTACATTTTTATCTCTTTTTAAGTAAACATCTCATTTTAGAGACTACTTGGTGTGCCTTTGAAATTCTTTCTTTGACAAGTGAAGCATATATGGCTACAGTGACACTGTGCATAGCTAATGGTAATACCAAACTGGGAAAAGGTAAGAGTTTATTCTGAGGTCTTTAATAGAGTTTTTAAGGGTTAATTTTGTACACCAGGTTAGGTGCCCATAGGCGAAAGATATATGTCCCCCTAAAGAGCAGAATTATCTGAGCCTGTACATTGGGTACACTAGCAAGAGGTTCACAATTTGAATCCCTCCAAGAACTTGAGACCAAAGGTTGATTTGAACCCACAAAACAGACAGGAGGGTTACCCTGTTCTGTTAACTGTTCACAATACTGCGCTCTGAGGTTGGCACTGTGGGAGCAGAGGGCCTGACCTGCTGAGTGGGGTTGTGACAGATTGGTTGGCAGTGGTGTGCATAAGTTTGGTATTACGAGCTTTAATTGTTCAGTGTGTTAGCTTGAGACTGTCAGCTCACTTGCAAAGAAAGAAAAAGGCAGTGATTTATTTTTAAAAGGAAACAGAACTATATCACATGGCTTACAGTCGAGTTCCTACATGTTTTACTTTTTTTTCTAAAGTGCAAGTCAGAGTAGCCATAGTTAGGAAAGAAGATGGCTTCCAACTACAGCAGGCACACTGTAGACTACATAAAGCAGTTGTGCAGGGACAGAGGAGTCCCCTTCAAGGTGAAAGCCACCAAGCAGAACCTCATGGATGCCCTGGTGGTAGCAGATACCCATAGCACCAAGTCACAGACAGTAACTGTAAGGGACCAAACCTTGAATGTGGAAGGGCTAGCAGCCAATGCAGTGTACAGATCTGATGGGGAGGGCAGCAGGGCCACTATCAGTGAAGGGCTACAGCAACAGGGAAAGGTCACCAGTATCCTGCAGCCAGAAGTACTCAGGCTGCAGATTGAGTTGCGCCGAATGGAGCTGGAGTTCCAGGAGAAGAGAGAGCGAGAACAGCGAGAGATGGAATGAGAGAGATGAGAGGCAGAACGGGAACAGTGGGAGGCTGAACGTTAGGAGCGTGTGCACCAGCAAGCTGCAGAGGAGAAGAGGGAACAAGAACAGAGGGAGGCAGAGTGAGAACGCTGAGAGGCACAGTGAGAACATCAAGAGGCAGAGCAAGAACAGTGAGACACTGACCGTCAGGAGCATGAGCGCCAGAGGCAACACGAACTGGAGAAGCTACGACTCCAACTAGTGGCACCAGAGCAGGTAAGTGGCTTGGGTTTAACTGGGACTACAAAACTGGGTTACAAATTGAATTCCAAATTGATAGCTGAATTTAAAGAGGGGAAGGATATGGATGCCTTTTTAAATTCTTTTGAAAACGTTTGTATTCAGGCTAAAATTCCCAGGGAGTCCTGGAGCTTCCAGCTATCCCCGCTACTTACCGGAAAGCTCGGGATGCATTGGGTGAAATGGACAAAGAGGACAGTGTTGATTACAGCAAACTTAAAGCTGCACTGTTAAAGCAATTTGAATTAACTGCTGAATGTTACAGAGCTAAATTCCGTAAGCTCAGGAGAAGCCCTGATATGAGTTACGAGGAACTAGCCTTGAAACAATGTCAGTTTTTAAAACATTGAGGGGAAGGAACTGAAGCAACTCTGTTGATAAAATTGAAAATGTGATTTTGCTAGAACAGTTTTTCTGGGCATGCCCAGCAGAGCTGAAAACCTGGCTGGAGGACCGAGATCCCAAAACAGTGCAAGAGGCTGCTGAACTCTCGGACCACTATGCCAAGAGCAGACCTGCTCTGAGAGTGAATGGGACGGGTGTGGCAGCACAGAAAGGGAGAAGTGCACCTTCAGGGCAGCTAAAACCCTCACTGCCTCTACCGAAACTAGTTAGCTCCAGGTTTCAGAGAAAAGATTTCTCTGAGAAAACAAATGAATATTGGTTGTGTAAAGAAACTGGCCATATTGCCAGACAGTGTCCCAAAAAGGCGAGCAATACAAAACAGGGGGCTAGGAAGGAAGTGGATTGTGTGTCCCTGGAAGCATGCCAGTGAACATGAGGGAACACATGCACCCAGTCATGGTGAATGGTGTACAGACGCAAGGGTTAAGGGACATGGGGCATCCTTGACCTTGGTAAAGAGGGATCTGGTACAGCTGGGACAGCTTATACCCAATAAATACATCACTGTACAGGACTTTACTGGTGAAGAGAAAACATTGCCCCTCGCTTGTGTTCTCCTAGACTGGGGTGGACAGGGGGAACTGTGCAACAGGTGGCTGTAGCCAAAACCTTAGCAGTGGATGTGATCCTGGGCAACAATCTCAAACAAGGGATGGTGTGTGCAGTTACTCATAGCCGAGTGGCAAAAGAACACTGTAGTTCTCTGGACCCCACAGAAGCCATTGTGGAAACCACTGGGAGGCTGGTTCCCCAGCCTATGTCTCCTGATATGGAGATTAATGAAAATGGGGTAGAAATTTCCCCAGTAACAGTTAACCACACAGCTACAGAAGGTTACTCCAAGGAGAGAGGGGTGACCCATTGTCAGAGGATTGGGATTGAGAGTGATCCTGAGTGCCCTGACTCTAGTGCAAGGGACCCTAGTTTAGCAACTGAAGGGGACCTGTCCCATGCCTTGGGAATGAGTGAGGAGTTTACAGCTGCTCAGAAAAGTGACCCTGGTCTAGAGAAGCTGAGGATTTGGGCAGACTCTGATGGAGCACAAGGAGGTGATGATAAACATAAGATTTATTGGGAAAATGGACTGATGTATACTCAGGCTGTGCAGACAGAGGGAGGGAGGGATGCTAGGCAGGCAGCTTGTTGTTACCTAGGGATATCGTAAACAGTTGCTCAAGACTGCACATGATATTCCCTTGTCTGGCCATCTGGGGATTGCGCGCACTACGCAGCGGTTGGCCCAGAATTTCTATTGGCCTAACTTCACCCAGCAGGTGAAGGAGTATTGCAGGTCTTGTCCCCGGTGCCAAGAAATAGGGAAGCTGGGCAAGAAAACCTAAGCTGCCCTGATTCCATTACCCATAGTGGAGGAGCCATTTCAGAGGGTAGGAATGTATATTGTGGGGCTTTTAAATACCCCCAGCTCCTCAGGGAAGAGATTCATCCTGACTGTGGCAGATTATGCCACCGGTACCCAAAGGCAGTGCCCCTATCCTCACTGAGGACAGACAAAGTGGCAGATGCCTTGCTTGGGATTTTCTCCTGTGTTGGGTTTCTGCAGGAGGTTATCACCGATTGAGGGGGTTCCTTCATGTCGGACCTGATGAAATGTTTATGCGAGAAGTGTGGGGTGGTGCAGAGGTGCACGACACCATATCACCCACAAGCCAATGGGCTTGTGGAAAGATTCAATGGTACCCTGAAGTCAATACTCCAGGAGTTTGCTGAACAGCATTGGAGGGACTGGGAGAAATACCTTCCCCACCTGTTGTTTACATACAGGTAGGTGCCACAAGAATCAACGGGATTTTCCCCCCTTCGAACTCTTATATGGACGCCAGGTATGTGGGCCCCTAGACTTGATCTGGGAGGACTAGGAAGGCAAGCACGCCACCCAGGGAACTCCCATAGTGGATTATGTCCTTAAGTTTAGGGAAAGGCTGGAGGAATTTATGGGGACAGCCCAGAGCAACCTGGCAGCTGCCCAACAGAAACAAAACATGTGGTACGACTGCAGAGCCAGAGCTTGCTCATACATGGTGGGTCAGGAAGTCATGGTCCTTATTCCGGTCCAGAAAGACAAGCTGCAAGCTGAGTGGGCAGGACCATACAAAGTGGTTAGGAAGGTAAATGACGTGAACTATATTATAGAGTTACCCGACAGAAGACAGACAGGAAGGATGTACCATGTCAACATGATGAAGCCATATGCAAATAGGGCTGACATAGTGTTTGCAGTGTGTAGTCCTGGGGAGGGGACGGAAGAAGGAGACTCCCTTCTGGACTTGCTGGAAGAAAGTAAGTGGGAGTCCTCTGTGGAGGCAGTTAAATTGTCTCCCCAGCTGACCCCAGACAAGATCCAGGAAGTATGGGAGGTTTTAGCAGACTTTGCCCCATTGTTTAGCGCCAAGCCTGGACTAACCCCCTTAGCAACTCACGATGTGGAGACAGTGACACAGACGCCCATACAGCGGACAGCATATTGGGTGTCAGAGGCTGTCCAAAAGGTCATTAGGAGGGAAGTGGAGGGGATGCTGGATTTAGGGGTAATCCAGAGATCCCGCAGCCCCTGGGCCTCACCCGTAATCATTGTGCCCAAGCCAGATGGCTCTACTCATTTCTGTGTGGACTATCGTGGACTGAATGCAGTCACGAAGTCAGACGTCCACCCGATGCCCCGGATGGACAAACTCCTGGACAAGTTGGGAGGAGCGACCTACCTTATGACTGTTGACCTGACCAAGGGGTTTTGGCAGGTAGAGTTGATGAATGAAGCTAGGGAGAAGTCGGCCTTCATCACTCCAATAGGCTTATTTGAATTCAAAGTAATGCCTTTCGGAAGGAAGAACACCCTGGCCACTTTCCAAAGGTTAGTGAACCAAGTGTTAAATGGTGCTGAGGAGTATGCCGTGGAGTACCTGGATGGCATTGCCATCTTTAGTACCAGCTGGGAGGAACACCTATCCCATCTTAGGGAAGTGCTGGGTAGGATACAGAGGACCGGGCTCGCTGTCAAAGCTGGGAAGTGCCAGGTGGCCATGGGAGAAGTGGCATACCTCAGGCATGTAGTAGGCCGAGGACAGCTCCGTCCTAACCAAATAAAAATAGAGGTAATCCAGGCATGGCTCAGACCAGAAATGCAGAAGCAGGTCAGGAGTTTTCTTGGGACAGCAGGGTACTATAGAAAATTTGTACCCAATTACAGTAACCTGGCTGCTCCCCTATCTGATCTGGTAAAGAAAATGATGCCAAAGAAAATTACCTGGGGACCAGTCTGTGAAGAAGCCTTTACCAGATTGAAGGAGGCACTGTGCAGTGCTCCTGTTTTGACAAGTCTTGATTATAGCAGGCCCTTTATAGTTCAGACTGATGCCTCAGACATGGGTATTGGGGCAGTACTGAGTCAGACATCCAGCCAAGGGGAAGATCACCCTGTACCATACCTGAGTAAAAAGTTACTTCCCAGGGAGCAGGCATACTCCACTGTGGAAAAGAGTGTCTTGCCATAGTGTGGGCGCTAAAGAAGTTAGAGCCATACTTGTATGGGCAGCATTTTGCGGTACAGACTGACCACAACCCCTTGGTTTGGCTAATGCAGATGGGAAAAAACAATTGTAGATTGCTAAGATGGAGTCTTGCTTTGCAAGGGTATGACATGACAATTCTACATAGGGCTGGAGCAAAAAATCAGAACTCAGATGGGTTGTCTCACGTCTATAAGGAGTGAACTGATTTTTGAAGCTTATCCCATGCAGGGGATAGAGCCCCCAAATTCAGTCTAGATAGGGATGATTGTGATGCTTGGACTGCTGGTTCTGATTAAACTATGATTTTTGTAATATAAAAATGTATTACTGAGTGTCTCTCATGAGACATGCTGTTTCAGTTAAAAAGGTAAAAGCCAGGAGATAATTAAAGGCTAGAAGAGACCTAAATTAAGCATCTCCTGTTTATCTGGCTTAATTGTAGCTGCCAGCTGCTAGGCTGGAAAATCATAAACTTTTATGATGTTTAGAGGAACAGGTTATGTCACTTAGGTGCTACGTCATAAATGCTCTTTGATGTCTGTGAAGAACAGGATGCTGCTCGTGGATGAAAGAAAAAACTTGGAAAATATCAGACTTACTTGGGAAGTCATATGGGGAAACATTTTTTTTTTTGCTGATGTCACCTATTAATTTACCTCCTGACACAAGACATCCTGATTTTATAATGTTTAATAAACAGAGGAGGAGCTGGATGACATCACGGAGAAGGCAGGCTCAAGACAGTTGTTTTAATTATGCTGTGACTGTCCTTTACACACACACATGTTTGGACTCTGAAACTACAACATCTTTCAGCACTGTAAGAATATAAGAATACATTAGCTAGGCAAGTCTAAGTGTATTATTGGTAGGAATTTGCACTTTTAACCTTATTCTTTTAAAAAATTGTATGGTTTTGTGATATATTGTTCTGCATTTATATTTTACATTTTTATCTCTTTTTAAGTAAACATCTCATTTTAGAGACTACTTGGTGTGCCTTTGAAATTCTTTCTTTGACAAGTGAAGCATATATGGTTACAGTGACACTGTGCATAGCTTAATGGTAATACCAAACTGGAAAAAGGTAAGAGTTTATTCTGAGGTCTTTAATAGAGTTTTTAAGGGTTTGTTTTGTACACCAGGTTAGGTGCCCATAGGCGAAAGATATATGTCCCCCTAAAGAGCAGAATTATCTGAGCCTGTACATTGGGTATGCTAGCAAGAGGTTCACAGTTTGAATCCCTCCAAGAACTTGAGACCAAAGGTTGATTCAAACCCACAAAACAGACAGGAGGGTTACTCTGTTCTGTTAACTGTTCACAGTACTGCACTCGGAGGGTGGCACTGTGGGAGCAGAGGGGCCTGACCTGTTGAGTGGGGTTGTGACACTTCCTAGTACATCTATTGTGTATGCACAGAAGCTCTCTAGTCTGGGAGCCCAGTTGATGTTTCTAATGTTCTAATGGGGGTTGAGTAGAAGTTTACTTAGTTTAGATAACCTGGAAGGAGATCATGCATGCTTTTGAATATAACATTTATTTGAGCTCCCTTCTTTTTTCAGGGGATAGAAGTCCTAGTCTGCTGTACATGAGAAAGTGGTATGTTACTTTGTTACAACCTAATAAAAATCTGAACAGACAAGCAACAGGAAATGTATAAAACTGTGGGATTAGCAGATCTGTGGATTAGATTTCAGCCCCATAGTCCAGCAGTGTTAAGAGTGATTACTTTAGGAGAGTTTTCTGGCGCTGAGGTTAATGTTGCTTTTGTTGCAGTAACGGAGTCCTAAGCTTTGGTGACAGAACTATTAACCCTTGCTGTGCCATGGACTTCTTTACATGTCCTAAATTCTTCTACATCCTAAATCTAGGGTTAATGTGCTCTGTGGAGGAATGCTTTGTATCAAGTCAGAAACCCAGGTATTTAAAATAATGAACATTTTATAGTGGTGGTCCTGTTGAGAGTATGACTTGTAGTGAGTTGGGAGGAACTGTTCTTCCATTGAATAACATGGATTTAGTTTTTGAGTTGTTCAATAGCAGACAGTTGGGGCCTTATTTTTAGATGATTTTTACCATAAGCACAGAATGAAAGAAATCCTTTTGAAAATAGTACACTATGTAGTCATCCAGGTCTGAGTTTCTGTGAATACAGCTTGCAAAATGCTATTTAATTCACAGACTGAATTGGCTGTGGTATAACTTACTGTATAATCTGTATAAAGGAGGATAGGTGTTTGGGTTTGTGTAGATGGTTGCTAAGTCATCAAAAGCCTGAAGAGAAGTTGACCAAGAGTGGACCCTGGTGGAATGTCAAGATTAAGTGTATTTGGAGAGGATGTTACTCTATTAACTTTGATGACCTAGGACTGGTTTGAGAGGTAATAGTTGATCCAGGGCAGAGGCATGAGAGCTAAACCCAAGTCATGTTGCTTTGTGAGAAGAAGGTCACTGGTCACAGTAGCAAAGGCCTCAGTGAGTTTAGTGGAGATGATTTTAACAAAGTGTCCTTTATTCAGGGCAGCTAAAGGACATTCATTACAGGTACTTAAAGCAGGGCAGCGATGGTTGTGTGGTTGGGACAGAAACTGAAAAGTGCTTCAGTGAGAAGGCCATGATCTACAACGAATGTCACCAGTTGCATATATACTATTTTTTCTGAGAATCTTGTTAAGCATGGATAACACAAGAAGAGATTATTAAATTATCAGACAAAAGGTACTCCAAGATATTTCTGAGTACTTGCAGTTTTGGAGATGTTTATCTGATGCAGAATATGACTTTGCATATTCCATAAAGGATGAAGATGTCCACCTGCTTAATCTCTGCCTCAGGAAGCCCAAACTAGCTGCCTCTTCCCACACTTACACAGTGTGAGTGTGTATTATAATTACCTGGTTTCCTGACTATCATCTAAATGCTGTTGTGAAGTGCCACCACTAACTGTACCCTAGTGACCAGATTCCTGTCACCATGCTCAAATAGGTGGGTGTACCACATCAGCCTGTGTAATTAGCATTCGTGTTGCATCCATGGGAAAATCGTCTCACAGATGGATTTAAAGAGGGTAATAATTTGTGGTGGACCTGTGTGCTTAGTTGCTAATCATCAGTGTGTGCAGTTAACCCTATCCACCAGTACTGTGTCTGCGAACTAGATGTTCCTGACCTCATTGCTGCTCCACTAATTAGAAGCGATTGCAGAAACTTGAAAGCCCATAAAAATGCATAGGAATACAGCACTATGAAGAGCATTGCCTTCCTTACTGAGGTATACACCTGGGCCATGCAGTGTAAGAGGTCTTTCAGCAAGGGAATGTCAATCAATTTAGTCTCTAGGCCTGACTGAAATCCTGGATCATAGATTGCTTCCCTCCACTTTGAGGAAGTGCACCGTGTTTACTCAACGGTTTTGAATGATTGTCACGTACAACCTGCCCTGGTCAGTTTGTGTATGTAAATGGGCTACCGCCTTGCTCTTGATCTTGGGGGGAGGGGACAGCTTATGTTCTAGCTGCAGAATTTTCTGAATGCTGTGAAACTGCTCACATATTGTTTTCTATGCGGTAAGGGTAATAAAGTGCTGTACCCATCCACATACCCTTATGTCCCGAAACGCCATGCTGAGCCTGATATCAGTGTGCATCAGCAGTAATGTCCTTCCCAGGAAAATGATGCACCTTATATTTTATGTTCAGCTGCAGGACAAATAAAAAATTCTTAGCAACCTCATAACATCCTGTGATCTAGTACAGTGACTGGGATCAGGAATAATTTAAAAAGTGGTATGTTTCTTGTGAGTCCTTTATTTATTCTGGTCTCTCTAGCTCCCTGCAACAAAAACCTGTTAAGCAAGCATTGATAAACACAAATAATGTTTGCTTTCAGGTGTTAATACTGAATTAAAATAAGGACTTTTTTAATTCTTTGGTAACCAGGTAAGGCCCATTGGGCACAAGGGCCATTTAGAGGGCTGACCTGTGAGCACAGAGAGGTAAAGTGACTTGCTTTGGGTAACACAGTACATATGCAGGTGGAAACTGTGAGAATCAAACCCAGGTCTGTTGGATGCATTAAGCCCATTCACAGCCTGTTGCTCTACCATATAGTCTATGCTGCCAGCACTTACTGTGCTCTGATGGAGTCTGGGAGTCTTGGGTAGGGGTCTTGAAGGAGGTGGTGTGCTCTAAACCACTATAGGCTACAACATTTAGCACTACTGTCAGTTGCAGGATGCAAATTGTTGGCAAACCCACAAAATGGATAAAAAGAAAAGAAAGCAGCGCACACATCTGGCTGAATAAAGTGCTAAACTTTTATTGCACAGTGCAGAAAACACAGAATTCTGCCATGCTGTATTTTATATACAATAAAATAGAAGTTTATCACTTTATTCAACCTAGTGTGTGCACTGCTTTTCTTTTTCTGTTTTGTATCTACAGTTGTGCCTGGTAGTCCCTGCGGGAGGTTGATGAATACTCCTCCCCCTTTCTTTGTGACTGTCAAGTCTACAAAATGACTGGCTACCAAAGAAGACAGAATCTTGTCTAAATGCCTTACTGGTTATCGCCGTTACACACCTCAAAAACACCACATCCTAAGAACATGTTTTCTTTGCAGATTGCAAGCAAACATAACAATAAACATAGAACTTGGTGGCAGATAAGAACCGCTTGGCCCACCTAGTAGGCCCATTTTCCTTACCTAGTGCAATACCGCAGATCCTACTTATCTCTGGTTTTTACCCTCCCTTTCCTATTGCTAGAGTTCCCTTGTGCCTATCCAATGCATTCTTAAATTCCTGTACTGTTTTTGCCCCCACCACCTCCACTGAGAGGCTGTTCCATGCATCCACCATTCTTTCTGCGAAAAAATACTTCCTCACATTACCCCTGAGGCTACCCCCTCCAGTCTCATATTATGACCCCTTGTTCTTGAACATCTTTTTTTCTGAAAGATGATACCCTCTTGTACCTTATTTATGCCTTTGAGGTATTTGAAGGTCTCTATCATATCCCCCACCCCTCCTTTCTTCCAGGGTATACATATGGCGGTCCTCTAGTCTCTTCTTCTATGAGTTTTGGAGCAGACTCTGCACCATTTTGGTTGCCCTTCTGTGAACTGCCTGTACTCTGTCTATGTCCTTCCAGAGATGTGACCTCCACAACTGGACACAGTACTCAGATGGGGTCTTACCAATGGTTGTACAGTGGTATCATCACCTCCTTTTTATGGCTGTGGGCGGAGCCTACAGCCATCTTGCTTTAGCTAGAAAAATGGCATACTGTGGAACACATTTTTGGACTTTTCAGTGTATCCTTCCATAAGTGCTAATCACTATGGCAGTTAAAGAAATATGCCCTTCTTTCTGTTTAGAATGTTGGACACAGAACTCCAAGCTACTTTCCTCTGAGAACAAATGTGCACACATTCCAAACAAATCTAAATATCTTTAAAAGTATTCAAGTTGTACAGGACAAAAAGTCCTTTCTCATGAGGGTAGTCACTAATCTGAATTCTTTATATTTTGTAAAATATGGTCTTCCAAACAACCTCATTTTTTTCTCTGAGTGAACACAGTAGGAGTCATGCCAAACAAATGTAAATATCTTGGAACCTATACAAGTTACCAATATACAACCAACATGAAAGTTGTTCAGGACAAAACAACCTTTCAAATGAGGGTAGTCACTAATCTGAATTCATTAGATTTTTTAAATATACCCATGCGAAAGGTGAAAGTTGTGAAGAAAAATGAAAATGCAGGTAATCAGATGGCTATAGTTTAAAAATCTAATTAGTGCAGTTTAAGGAATAAGCTCATTGGAAAGGTATTTTGTCTGAACAGAATTCATACTGTTTTTTATGTGTAACTCCTATACTTTTAGAGATATTTACATTTGTTTTGCATAACTCCTATTGCACTTCTAAAAAAGCCTCATCTTTGCAAACCACTATGCCACTTAAAGAGCTAGTGTACTGCCTGGAAACTGTTTGCAATTAATTGTAACTTTCAGATGTAGTCAGCAATCACTATATCTCAAGTATTTTTTTCTTTTCTGTTTGCTAATTAGAAGATTTCCACCTGGCAGTACTGAGTTGATGTGTGGAGCATCACTCTGCTGGGGAAAAAAGTCAGTTCTGTTCCTCCCACTACATCAAGACTAAGACCACACTTACTATGACATCACTAGTAACCAGTGAGGACCATTTCTCACTGCCAGGTTTCACTTTCACATGAAGCAGCAGAGACTGGCTCTTCCTGGTTACTAGTGATGTCACAATTCCCTACATTTTGATTGGTAGCTTGTGAGAGTCACTGCTCAGGCTACAAGGATTGTGGTGCCTCAGGCTGTTTGGTCTCATTATGTTTGCTTGCATGCATGTGCAAGGCGTAGTGCCATCATCGGAGTTTTCAGAGGTGTGGCAGTCCTCTTCCAATTCAGTCAGTGTGTTTGCAGAGTCGGCCGCAGTTCTCCAATGCCTGCTAGGCTGTCTATGACAGCTCCAAAATGCAGATGAGTCGGTTGAAAGGGGAGCGACACTTCAGTGAACAGTGATCAGATGATCGCCTGCTCATGCGTGCTCCGCCCACACACATACACACACACACAGGCAGGCACGCTGCCTGCTCAGCCCCACGCACACACTGTGTAGCCAACGGGTGCCCAATCCCCATCGGCTGTGCTGCGCCCCCAGCAGAGTTATATATGCCACGCTGGGTGCCCACCCAAGCGTGGCCACATTCATATATAGCCGATGGGGTGCCCAATCCCCATTGGCTCCACTGTCCCCTCATGCAGGGTGCCACGCTGGGACCCACCCAGCGTGGCAATAGATGCTTATTGCCGCAGGGGTGCCCAATCTCCTTGGCTCTATGCCCCCACCCCACCAGCCGCCCTATACCATGCTGGGAGCCCACCCCAGTGTGGCAAACGTCCCCTGCCGTCATCTAAAACACCTGCAAATCAAAAACTGTCCTCGGTGCTTCTCTCCTTGCCCCTCCCACAACCCGCACCCACCCACTGTGCACCCTGCCTCCCCACCCCCTCACCCCATACTTACCTCTGGACTCTGGCGCGACGATCTTCGGTGGACCGGGAACACGTCTGCACTCTTCAAAGCCGACCACGAACTGAGGAAATGCCGGTAAGCTGTATAATGTAATGAATAGGGTTTTTTCAACTTTGCTGCATATTTCAGACATTTTTTGGAATTTTTGCACCAAGTTTTCAACATGGGGTTTTTGGGACCCCTTCTCATGAATGATGTCACTGTCATGGCGTTCATCGGGCCTGAAGGGTGATTTTGCAGTCACTGTGCAAAATCACCTTTTGGGACTGAGTAATGGAACGACACTGCCACTGTTCATAAGGTGGGCTCTCAAAAAGCCTATGTTGAAAATTTGGTGGAAAATTCTAAAATGACTTTTACAAGCGCATGCTATAGCAGTTCCCACGACCGTAAGTTCACACTTTTCAATATTTTCACTCCAGATTTTCAACATTGCCATTTTACCACACCTCCTTATGAGCAGTATAGCTGTCATTTTTCACATCTTGCCCAAAATGTGTTTCCGCCCATGTAGCACACAATGGTGCAGTCGGTGTGCGAAATCAATGTATGTGACACATTAAGAAAATCACAGTGACACTGTTAATGAGCAGAGGTCTTAAAATGGCTATGTTGAAAATTTGGTGAAAACATTCCTAAAATTGACTGTTTTACGAGCGCGCATTGCGCAGTTCCTACGCACACTCGTACGTTTGCGAATTTTCAATATTTTCACTCCAGATTTTCAACATTGCCATTTTATTACACTTCCTTATGAGCAGTACAGCTGTCATTTTTCACATCTTGCCCAAAATGTGTTTCCGCCCATGTAGCGCACAATGGCGCAGTCGGTGTGCGAAATCAATGTATGGGACACATTAAGAAAATCCTGTGACACTATTCATAAGCATAGGTCTTAAAATGGCTATGTTGAAAATTTGGTGAAAAAATTCCTAAAAATGACCGTTTTATGAGCGTGCATTGCGCAGTTCCTACACACGCTCGAACGTTTGCGAATTTTCAATATTTGCAGTCCAGATTTTTCACATTGCCATTTTATTACACTTCCTTTTGAACAGTACAGCTGCCATTTTTCACATGTCACCCCAAATGTGTTTCTACTGAGGTAGCGCACAATGGTGCAGTCGGTGTGCGAAAGCAATGTTTGGAACAGATTAACGAAATCACAGTTACACTGTTCATAAGCAGAGGTCTTAAAATGGCTATGTTGAAAATTTGGTGACAAAAGTCCATAAAATGACTATTACGAGTGAGCATTGTGCAGTTTCCACGCACCCTCGTAAGTTCATGACTTTGTAATATTTTCAGTCCAGATTTTCACCAGTGGCATTTTTCCACACTTCCTTATGAACAGTACAGCTGTCATTTTCACAACATGGCTGAAATGTGTTTTCACCTTTCAGCGCAGAGATGTGTGTCGCTGTTGGAAATCATTGTTTGGGACAGATAAAGAAAATCACAGTGACACTGTTCATGATCAGAGATCCCAAAATACCTGTGTTGACAATCTGCTGTAAAAATCCCCAACCTAATTACATTACGGGTGTGTGTGTGTTGCACAGTTTCTATGCACGCTCCTGACTTCACCAGTTTTTTTAATATTTTGACTGCAGATTTTCAACATTGCCATTTTTTACACCTCCCCATGAACAGTACAGCTGTCGTTTTTCACATCCTGTTCGGAATGTGTTTTTTGCACCTGTGGTGCTAAATGCCGTAGTCGCTGTGCATAAGCAGCTTTCGGCTAACAAACTGATATTGCCACTGTTCATGAGGTGGGGGTCACAAAAAGACCATGTTGAAAATTTGGAGTGAAAATACCAATGAATGCCTGAGGTGTTAGGGTTTCCAACCATAACGCCCCACCCTGTAGAGAATGACAGGCATCAGGGGTGTGACTTGGGATTCTTGCCTGTAATGCTCATACTATTCCACTCCTGCAGCCAGTAAGAGGCATAGAGTTATGCCTTGGACTCTTGACCCAAAGTTCACCCCATTCTCCTATACTGCACCCATCTAACCGTATTTCCTGATGCAATGGGGTGCGCATAAGGGCCAAAGACCCCAAGGCACACCATGACACTTGTCAGTGTCTGCAGGGTAGGGTGTGGTGAAATGGTGTGACCGTTATGCCTGACAACCCAAAGGCACACCCCCAATGCTTGTCACTCTCTGCAGGGTGGTGGTGGTGGGGTTGGCTTCAGTTTAATACTTCACTGCCATTCCTATTATGCAGCTCTGTAACTTCTACACTACCACTGCCAATGCCAGCAAGCAAACATTCGGCATTGACAAATGCTTGTTTTTGATGATGTAGTGGGAAGAACAGAACTGACTTTTTTTTCCCTCCAGGCAGAGTACTGCTCCACACATCACCGCAGTACTGCCAGGTGGAAAATCCTCTAATTAGTAAATAGAAAAGAAAAAAACCTGAGATATAAGAAGTGATAGCTGGCTGCATCTGAAAATTATAATTAATCCCAAGCAGTACACTAGCTCTTTAAGTGAAATACTACACCACCTTGTTTATCTCTTGTCATGCCTAATTTAACAGCAGATCCTGACTGCTGACCAGATAGGGGGAAGGAGCAAGACGGAGAAGAAAACAATGCTCACACACAGAAAACACAAATTGCACATACCCCAATAATGTTTGGCTGTAAGGCTAATATCCTCTGGGATAACCCATGCCCCAGTGCATTTGCTCTGGGGTTCTTTTGTAGTTCTCTTCACACACAGATGGAAGACCTGGTGCACAAAGAAGGCTGTCTGTGAAACTTTTAGGCATCTATGCTGATTTTTCTTTTATTATGTTCTCTTTGGCAACTTCTATTATTAAATGTATAGTTTACTAAATCTTGACTTTGGGATAACTCTTGAAAGACCCCCCAAATAAGTTTTAACCAATTCCCTTTATGGGATGTCAAGACTTGTGCAAAAGGTTAAGTGTCATTTTTTCTTATTTTTTTTTTTTTACAAATTTCCAAAGCAAAAGTGTGGAGAAATACAAATGTATGCACAAGTAACCCTACTGATTACCTAAAACTGAGCAAAATCAAATTTTTATAAATTATGTTGTTTCCGAGTGTTTCTGTATCCCCCCTTTTTACGTTAAACTGGCATGCATAAAGGCGTTTTGGGAAAAGTAGCACACTTTGGAGGTGTGCCTCTCCCATCAATGCACTGCTCCCTTGAGCAGGCGTGGCGATCCTGCACCAGTGGGTGCAGGAGCTCTGTATGACAGCGGTGTTCCTCTGCTTCAAGCAAAGCACCACTGCCATACTGAGCACCGCGTCCACGACATCCCCCTCGGCCCACGCGCTCCCCGCATCGTCCGCCACCCGCCAAAGCTTTGGTGCCACACTGGAGCCACCCCAGTGTGGCAAATGTGTTGCCAGCAGGGGTGCTCAATCACCCCAAGCCATCCTGCTGCCACACTGGGGAGCCCACCCCAGCGTGGCAAGCGTTATGCGTTTTTGCCGATGGGTGCCTAATCCTGTCGGCCTCGCCCCCCTAGCTATCTTCTCTGCATGCTGGGAGCCCACCCCAGCATGGCAAATGTCCACGTCATCTTTTTTTTCTTTAAACCTGTAAAATAAAAAGCGGTCCCTGGCCGCGTCTCCCAGCCCCCTCCACAACCCGCACCCACCACTGCGCACCCAGTCCTCCCCCTCTCACCCCATACTTACCTCCTGACTCGCGCGACGATCTTCGGTGGGCTGAGAACACGCCAGCACTCTTCAAAGGCAACCGCTGAACTGAGGAAATGCCGGTAAGCTGTATAATGGGCTAGATAGGGGGTTTTCAACTTTGTTGCATATCTCAGGCATTTTTTGGAATTTTTGCACCAAATTTTCAACATGGGGTTTTTGGGACCCCTTCTCATGAATGATGTCACTGTCATGGCATTATTCGGGCCTGAAAGGTGATTTCGCAGTCACTGTGCGAAATCACCCTTCGGGCCTGAATAGCGCCATGACAGTGACAGCATTCATGAGAAGGGGTCCTAAAAACCCCATGTTGAAAATTTGGTGCAAAAATTCCAAAAAATGACTGTTTTACAAGCGTGTGTTGTGCAGTTCCTACGCACGCTCGTAAGTTTGCGAATTTCCAATATCTTCACTCCAGATTTTCAACATTGCCATTTTACCACACCTCCTTATGAGCAATACAGCTGTCATTTTTCACATCCTGCCCAAACGTGTTTCCGCCCATGTAGTGCACAATGGGCGCGGTCGTTGTCTTGAAATCAATATGTGGGACACAGTAAAGAAAATCACAGTGACACTGTTCATTAGCAGAGGTTTTAAAATGGCAATGTTGAAAATTGGGTGAAAAATTCTAAAATGACTGTTTTATGAGTGCGTTGCTCATAGGTTTGCGAATTTTCAATATTTTCACTCCAGATTTTCAACATTGCTATTTTACCACACCTCCTCATGAGCAGTACAGCTGTCATTTTTCACATCTTGCCCAAAACGTGTTTCCGCCCATGTAGCGCACAATGGCACAGTTGCTGTGTGAACTCAGTGTATGGGACACATTAAGAAAATCACAGTGTCACTGTTCATGGGCAGAGATCTTAAAATGGCTATGTTGAAAATTTGGTGAACAAATTCCTAAAAATAACTGTTTTACGCCGTGCGTTGTGCAGTTCCTACACACGCTCGTAAGTTTGCGAATTTTCAATATTTTCACTCCAGATTTTCAACATTGCCATTTTACTACACCTCCTTGTGAGCAGTACAGCTGTCATTTTTCACATCCTGCCCAAAACGTGTTTCCGCCCATGTAGCGCACAATGGCGCAGTTAGTGTGCAAAATCAATGTATGGCACACAGTAAGACAATCACAGTGACACTGTTCATTAGCAGAGGTTTTAAAATGCCAATGTTGACAATTTGGTGAAAAAATTCCCAACAATGACTGTTTTACAAGCGTGCATTGCACAGTTCCATGCGCTCTAACTGAATTTTCAATATTTCCACTCCAGATTTTCAACATTGCCATTTTACCATACTTCCTTATGAGCAGTACAGCTGTCATTTTCACATCCTGCCCAAAACTTGTTTCCGCCTATATAGCGCACAATGGAGGTAACAAAAGGTCATGCTGACAATTTATTGTGCAAATACCACAACACATACATTGGAAGACCCTATAGAACAAGAAAAGTAGATGCCAGCCATGGTACCCAATCTCATTCTGGAATCAGTTTGACCATGGTATTAATGATCTTCCACGAAGTAATAATGCCCTTGAAGCATGGCACAGAGCTTTCGCAAAAACTGTTACTATAGCCCGTCCAACTCATGCTAGACTGGCTCAAAAATTGAGGCAAGAACAGCACTCTGTTTCTCTTCAGCGAAGGCAACTGGAGCTTGGGCAGGATCTGCCGAGGTAGAACAGTAAATATTTGAGGTTAAACAAAATATACAAACACATCTGCAGTGATTTCTCTCGTCATGAACCTAAACAATACCTTGCAGATATTGCCAGTGTCCTCGAAATAAATGTTGTCTAAAGCCGTTTTTAATTGTTAAAGATTTTATGTTTTTAAAACTATTTCCACCAAGCAAAAGTGCTTTACCATCATAATTCTGTGTAAAGTACTGATGTGTCAAGCTTTTAACGATTTTAATAAAGATTTTATGTTTTATGTTTTTTAAAAGCAGTTCAGCCAGTGTGAAGCACAAGTACTGATTCCGATTTCATAAAATGCTCCCAAACCTTCCCACTGTGATTCCATGCTGATCCCCATTTCATACAGAGCAGAAGTTCACCCAGTGTGAAGCACAAGTACTGATTCCGATTTCACAAAATGTTCCCAAACCTTCCCACTGTGATTCCATGCTGATCCCCATTTCATTTCATACAGAGCAGAAGTTCGCCCAGTGTGAAGCACAAGTACTGATTCTGATTTCACAAAATGGTCCCAAACCTTCCCACTGTGATTCCATGCTGATCCCCATTTCATTTCATACAGAACAGAAGTTCACCCAGTGTGAAGCACAAGTACTGATTCCGATTTCACAAAATGCTCCCAAACCTTCCCACTGTGATTCCATGCTGATCCCCATTTCATAAAGAGCAGAAGTTCACCCAGTGTGAAGCACAAGTACTGATTCCAATTTCACAAAATGCTCCCAAACCTTCCCACTGTGATTCCATGCTGATCCCCATTTCATTTCATACAGAGCAGAAGTTCACCCAGTGTGAAGCACAAGCACAAATACTGATTCACAAAATGGTCCCAAACAATGCTATGAGCAGCAGACATACAGAGCTCCCAAACCTTCCCACTGTGACTACAAGGCAAAGTAGGTTGCGATTTCACCAAAATCACAAGCACCCGTAATTTCAGATGGGTGACATTTAGTCCTCGACTATATGTGAGCGCTACTTTTAAATGCAACATTAATTTGACCACTCACTTTTTTATCCACAGGTTATTTTCTCCGCGACATTTCGTCCGGGGACAAATCGTCTGCTTTTGATTAGAATAGAATTGTTCAAAACATTTAGCAATCTAAGTAGCTGAATGAACAACCAAACTTCTATTAATTTATCGAGGCAATTTTAGAAATTTCTGTACTTTTACGAAGTCTATACGCTAACAGCTTCTCCTGTGCTTCACCAGACTCCCAGTATTTCTACTTCAAACGAAAAAGTGCAAATTCAGCTTTTTTATTATAAATAGTATTGATTTCGTATTTAAATCCCACTATTTCTGACAGCAATTGAGAGTCAAAACATCCAGAAATTACATATTGTGCCTCTTTACCCTTCGGATCCTTTTCCAGCCTAGACAGTGTTTCTTTTTGTAGTTTTTTCTTATGGCTGGCAAATGAAATAATCCAACCTCTCAAGTAGGCCTTTAAAGCGTCCCACAGGATCCCATTGGATACTTCCCCATTATCATTCAACTCAAGGTATTGTTTGATTTCTGTGCTTAACATCTTAACAAAATCCTTATCAGTCAGCAGACCACTGTTAAATCTCCATAATCCCTTGGAACTCGAAATGTCTGCTATTTGTAAGCCAACAGACACTGGCACATGATCAGAAATAATCATGTTACTTATGTTACTACTAGCCAGACCATCTAATAGGTGTTTAGATATTAGTATGTAGTCCAGCCTACAATGGGAATTGTGTATATTTGACCTAAAAGTGAAATCCCTATCCTTTGGATGTACTACCCTCCATGTATCTATGAGCCCCATTTCAGAACAGAATTTAGCCAGGGCCTTAGATGAAATTATTTGTTCGGCAGATATGCCTGAACTTCTATCTAAGAAATTATCAAGTGTCAAATTCATATCCCTGCAAAATAATATATTCTAGATCAACTGAACCCAGCTTATCTGCCATGCTTGCAAAAATACTCTTGGTTAACAGTTGGGCATATAAATTCAAATAATGTTCACCCCATCTGTTTGTGCTTTACAATAACAAACCTGCCCTCAGGATCTTCCAGTTTAGATTTCATCACTAGATTTAAGTTTTATTAAAAGAATACCCACCCTCTACTTTTAGAATTGTAAAAACTGCCTATCACAGTACCCACCCAAGTTTTTTTCAATTTCTGCAGTTCATCCTCTGTAAGGTGCATTTCTTGAATAAATGCAATGTCTGTGCATAATGATTTTAGAAAAGCTAGAACCTTAGTCTGTTTAATAGGACTATGACACCCTTTAATATTCCATGAAACTATCTTACACATTTTCTTATCTATTGACATCTTAGTACAATCTATCAAATAATAAACTGTATGCTGAAACCTGAGCCCCCCCAAAAAGGCAAGAAAAATGCAATAAACAACTATTAACTTACACCAAGTTTATATACAGTAGTAATAAAGTTTAAATTCAGTTAAAATTAGAAAATCAGCCTAACCTCTATGCTGATTGGTTTAGTCAAAAAAATCTTTATTAATAAATTATAGCCAACTATTGGAGTGTAATGAGACCAGAAAACTCTACCTCTCTGTCAACTCTCTTTTCTTTTGTAGTGGACTCCCAATGAGGCCAACCTCACTGCTTTGTTTATGAACATTACTCGCATCATGTTTTAATCAGGATTATACTGAGACACCGTTAAACCAGTATAACAAATAAGCAGAATTAATCTAGCCAGTCTTCTAGTACATTTAGTAAAACTCTGTGATTAAATAGATCCAGCACTCACGCTCCTCTAGTATTAAAAATAATTAAAATTAAAAAGTAATTTACTTACTAGCATGTAGAAACAGGTAATAAAATCAAAACAACCACAAAACACAAATATACACCACTGCTAGGCCTTTCCTTGTGCTTGCCCTTACTGATTGCATATCACTAAACATGTTCAGGCCTGACATTTAATATTATGTTGCAGCTCCCCACAACCAATACAAAGCCAAATGACCATTATACATATATGCATTATGCGATCTGAAAGTTTACCTTGTATTCTATAAAGTCTTCTGATCCAACTGCTGCCATAGCTCCCTATGACCCAGCTGGCACAGGCTGACTCAATTGTATTGGCCAATTTTAAGGTCACATAATCTGTATGCTGTCACAGCTCCCTGTGATTCACAAATTGCCAACTAACCTTTCTTGTAGCTTCAAAAAGTAGTATGTCTCTTATTTACAAGAGCTAAGGCATTATTAGGTTACCATAACAGTGTATACAACAGCAACGAGCACAAAACTATACAGATATATAAATACCAGAGTCCACATGCTGTAAACCCAAAAGGTTGATATCTAATAGAATGGCCCTTAAAAAGCATAGCTATTGAGGTGCTGCTTCAACATAATGCCCAGGTATTAGGTACACGTTATTCTTAATTTAGCTATATTGCACAGATGAATTTTGGCTCATTTGTTATAAATTAGCATAGTCTGACATATCTCAATATTCCCTTTCTGAATAACAAACTCAGAATATAGCAAAGTATGCTAGCGTTTTGTTTGTGGCTTTTCCTGTAACTGCACCATAATATAAAAGCTAAATCTACAGTCACTATTTAGCCTGTTCCTAATAAAAACAGGCCTACCTGCAGTTTGAATGTTTCTGCTATGCAGACGAAGGAATAACGATCCAATCTTAGCAAAAAAAAAAGTATAATTCTATAAATTATAAAAATACAACATTTTGCATAGGAGCATTAAGCAAATAAGTAAATATAGGTAGTATAGGGTCCAGTTTGTGATATCCAGCTTGGTGCTAGGAGAACCTCGTGTGTAGGCACTGAAATTAATAAAGAAATCAGTCCCAGACTGCTTTGCTCTTAACCTTTGACATCAGGTCAGGGGTAAGGGGCAACAGACTTCCTGGAAAACATAAACTGAACTTACAAACTTAATCATTGAGACTGGTGGGCCATAGGCTTATCTGCCGACACTGTCTATGTATCTATGTATCTATGTATCACCTGACCTGTCTCAGCTTGTTATCATTTTAAGAGGATGTTCCTCACTAGTGTCCCAGTCCTTAATGGAGTTATCCCTTGCTTTAGTTAGATTGGAAGATAAAAGACTTGAATCAATGACTGAGCTTTTATTGCATTTCTTAGAGTGAACCCTCGATTGCATTTGGTAGTGAGTGAAATACTACTTTGTTGCTGGGCATGCTTTTCCTGCTGATGTTTGTTAGAAAAGCAGTTTCAGGAGTATTTTTAGATTTTGGTCCTCACTACTGAGGCATAGGGAGAGGAGTACAATCTTGAATCTGCTTTAGTACTTGCTTATCACTTGAAGCCGCTTGCCCGGCCATAGGAAGAGCATGTGGTGACTGGATCCTTGCGGCTCTGTAACTGCGGTCTGGATGAGGGAGCTCACGGACCATTCAGTTGAATATTTTAATTTGTAACTGAGATGGCAGTTTGGACCGGATGTTTTCCTGAAAAAGTTTTAATAATGTCCATCACCTGTTCAGGGTACTCACAACTCTGAGGTTGACTCCCTGGAACCGTCACAACCAAAATTGCAGGATATTTAAAATGGTAGTGAATGTCCAGTTTCTGTAGTTGCGATTTAACATCATAAATGCCCTTCTTTTTTCTACCACTTCATTAGAGAAACTTGAAAGAAAAATATCCTGTTCCTCCTCCAGTTCAAGGCTTTATGGTCCCTGGCAATTCTCATTATCTCATCCTTAACTGAGTACCTCAGGGAATTAGGAATAACAGCTCTTGATTTACCCCAGGTTGTGGTTTAGCTGTCAGAGCCCGATGTGTCTCTCCATTTCAAAGGGCCAAGACCAATGATAATCCAGTACTTCTGAGATAAACTGCTTTAAAATAGTGCCATATTATTGCCTTCCACCCTCCGGGATCCCCACTATTCTAATATTATTTCTTCCTCTATTTTCAATGTCATCAATTTTTGTAACAAGTAATGCATTTGGTCACTTTTATGCTCTGTTTTCTCCTCAAGGTAATTAACGATAGATTCTAACTGGACAATTTTCTGTTCTGAGGCATTCATTTTCTCATTTATTTTTTCTGTGTCCTTTTTTTAAATGTCCTATGCCTTCCCTCATATCTGCTAAATCCAGTTTTAAGCTAGCAAATAAATCTTTTATTTCTTGTATGTCCCCATTAGTAGCAATATTGGCACCATTACCGTTGGCGGCCATAGCATGTTTAAAACTGTCCGTACGTGGTTTGACAGTTGGCGGAGCCATTGACCTTCAGCAGTCGTAGACTTTGAAGCGAAGAAAAAGGGGTTACCATAAATAAACTGAAAGGAATTAACGCACTGTTCATTTGGCTAGTCAATTAGGCAACGAATAAACTTATTTTCTTTGCTACAGAATAATAAAATAGTGAAATTATAAAGTTTTGTACCACAGTGAGGTAGAGACTCACAATCAGACGTCCATTCTCATCAGCGCCCAGCATGCGCCTCCTCTCAGGCACTATCTTGAGTGACGAACCATGCAGAATAGTCATGGACATCACTGTGCACTTGCCTGTCTTCTTACAATAGACCAGCTAACCACTAAAGCTCACTGACTTAATGATTTGGAAGCACATGCATGTGCAGCATTGTTTATATACAGTGCCACTTGCAGACTCTTTAACAACCCTGTAGATAGTAATGTATATTTTACGCTTTGCTTGCATGCACAGTGCACAAGAAACATTTTGAAGTGAGTAGAGCATTGCAGAGGTGTGGCAGTGTTTGGTCAATCCAGCAAATGCTTTCAGGGCACGTCCCTCAGTCACCAATCAAGGGAAGTTGCTGATGATGGCAGTTTCAGAGCAAGTGTCAGACTTGAAAGAAATCTGCTGCTTCAATCACGGATAGTTTCATCATTGTAGAGGCAGATCTCCCCCTTCCGCAACTAGGCATATTACAGTCATGTGCATTACAGTGCACAGTAATGTGTATGGCTGAATTTACAAGCAACCAGTTTGCTCAGCGTATTTTCCCGTGAAAAAATAAATGAGTCCCACTGCAGCTTTGCATAATTGGCGGCTTCTGCCACCCACCACACACTCCCCCCCAAAGCCGACATCGGGGTTCCCAGTCCCCGTGTTGGCATGCTCCTCCCCAAGCCTGAACACATCTTTTGCTGACAACGCGTGCCCAACCCTTGTCAGCATGCCCTCGGCACTATTATGGCACACCTGGGACTCCGCAGTGTGCCAAAGTAATTGTTATCTTTTTCCGACACCAGAATACTCACTCCCAGTGTCAGATGCGCCCACGCTTCTTTTTCCAGCCGACTCGGGGCCCAACTCAAGCTGCATTGATCCCCTGCCTCTACTAGTCTGGCATACTGAAAGCCCACCCTAGTGTGCCACAATTTATTTTTCATAATATTTCACCTGTAAAAAGAAAACTGCCCCCAGTCTTTTTTTTTTAAACCTACAGAAAAGAAAACAGTCCTCATAACCTGCCACCCTTCCCCATCCCGACCCTCCTCTGCGTGACCCCACCTCTCTTCACCCCTTCTCACCCATACTTACCTTCTGAGGTCTGGCGCTGCCATCTTCTGTGGACCGGAACACATCTGCACTCTTCAAAAGTTGACCGCAAACTGAGAAAATCACGGTAAGCCCTATCATGGCAATCAATGGAGGGTTTCAACTTAGTTGATATCTGAGCCATTTTTGGGAGTTTTGGTCCCACATTTTCCAACATGGGTTCTTGTGACCACCTCATGAAGACTGGCACTGTCATTTCATTTCTCGGTCCCAAAAGGTGATTTCATGGTCGCTTCGTGGAATCACCTTGTGGGACTGATTAATAAAAATGACAGTGCCACTGTTCATGAGGTGGGGTCCCAAAAAGCCCATGTTGCAAGTTTGGTGCAAAAACTCCAAAAAATGACTGTGTTACTAGTGTGCATTGCACAGTTTGTACACACACTTGTAACTTTGATAATTTTTTATATTTTTACTCCTAATTTGCACATTGCCATTTTATCACACCTCCTTATGAACAGTACAGCTTTCATTTTTTGCATCCTGCCCGAAATGTGTTTTCGCACCAGTGGCGCAATCGCTGTGTGAAATCAACTTTTAGAACAGATTAATGAAATCACAGCGCCACTGTTCACGAGAGGAGGTCCCAAAAAGGGCATGCTGAAAATTTCAAATTCCAAAAAATGACTGCATTATGAGCGTGCGTTACACAATTTCTATGCATGCTCGTAACTTCGCCACTTTTTCATATTTTCACTCCAGATTTTCAACATTGCCATTTTTTCACACTTCCTCATGAACAGTACAGATGTCACTTTTCACATCCTGCCCAAAATGTCTTTTGCACCTGTTGTGCCAAATGGCGATTCACTGTGCGAAATCACCTTTGAGATTGAGTATTGAAATAGTGCCACTGTTCATGAGTTAAGGTCCCAAAAGCCAATGTTGAAAATTTGGAACAAAAATACCAGCACACACCTGGGCGTTAGGTTTCCAACCATAACGCCCCACTTTGTACAAGAGCTGACAGGGCGCGGGGTGGCTTGGGGCATCGGCCGTAATGCTTATGCCATTCCACCCCCACCCTGCAGCCACTGACAGACATTGAGGCATGCCTTGGGATCTTCAGCCCTAACGTTCACCCCATTCTCCCATACTGCACCCATCTCAGCTTATGTCCTTACGGAATGGGGTGAGCATAAGGGTCAAAGACCCCAAGGCACACCATGACACCTGTCACTGTGTCTGCAGGGTGGGGTGAGGGGGAATGGTGTGGACATTATGGCCGATGACCCAAAGACACACCCCAACGCCTGTCAGTCTCTGCAGGGTGGGGGAGGGGGTTGGTGTTAGTTCAATACTTCACTGCCATTCCTATTATGCATCTCTCTAACTCAAGCAGTATCAATGCCAATACCAGCAAGCAAACATTCGGCATTGACAAATGCTTGTTACTATTTGAAAACAGTGGCACCAAGTCAAGCCAAACCTTACAACAAGCTGCGAATTAGGCCATTGTGACACAAGTATCTGAATATCTTTAAAGAACAAATGCCAATGTTTTGCAGGTTTACAATAAACACAGGAATTCAAATCCCTGTGTCATGATTAGTGTTTCCTGAAAATATCATGCTGTTTGGTTTTGTGGATTTCTTTAAATCAGCATCTGTTAATGTGCTCTGCAGTAACCAAAAACAGTGAAGATTTTTATGTCCCTATCAGTGAGTGATACTATTCCTGTCCAGCTCGCTGCAGTAAGTCCTACCATTGTAGACTGTTTGATTCCCGTGGGAGTACTCTGTAGGGTTAGTTGTCTTTACCCATACAACGGTCCGTTTGTTTGTTTATTTATTTCGCTTTTTTGATAACCGGGACACTAGATAATTGCCTATTTTCGGTATGACCGGAGAGTACAGGAACAATAGATTTAGATACAAGACTACATGGTACAGATTAGAACAGGTTATGTCATGTGAGGACTACATGATAACAGATTAAAAGCGCATACAAATCTTAGTAAGGCATAGTTTCATACAGTATGTACACAACAAAAAATCACATGTAGCAACTAAGAACAGTACCGGAGGTACAGTTAGAGATGAAGCAGATATGACACCATTTGCAGCTTAGAGACCTTGTCCATGGAAACTCCAGGGCAGAGGAGTGCTATGATGGATCAGTTCACGGAGTTTGGGGCAGCCACAGGCTGAAGAAAGTTTAAGGTGGTTCCATAGGGTGGAGCGAAGGCACACCTTGGGAGTGTGAGGAACGGACCTGGGCAGGGGAAAGTGTTCCACAGTCTGGGAGCACACGCAGCAAAATCCCGACCTCCCATCTGAGTCCTGTAGCCGGTATCTTAAGAAAGGCATTCCCCTGGGACCTGAGGGAGTAGGATGAGGAGGCAGCCAGAACAAGGAATTTCACCAGCCCTGGGAGGGTGCCAGTGCCAAGGACCTTTGGTGAAGCACCCTAGGACAAAGTCTATGTGATTTGAGGGTGAGAGCCAGTTTAGCCTGCTATAGAGGTCACAGTGGTGGGTGAGATGGGGAGGGGCAGCCAGAGCGAAGTGGCAGACATTGTTATAGGCAGTAGACCACCAGAGAGGTGGACTTTGGAGGAACGGGCAAACAAGAGGAGCACATAGCAGAGCAAGGGAGGAGAACCCTCTGGCAAGAGCAATATGAGCTGCAGGAGTAAGATTATGCTTGGTTCTGTAGACCAGACCCAATTTTCAATTGACAGTCTTGCAAGTATTCTGAATATGGTGGCAAGGTCAAGCTGCGGTCCGTGTCACCCCAAGGTATTTAAAGTTGTCAGTAACAGGATCGGGACCCCGTCAACACCAGAAACAAATTACAGGGCAGGGCGGTTAATCTTGGTCTGAGACCCAAAGAGCATGGCCTGGGTTTTTTTAAGATTGAGGACCAACTTGTGGGACAATATCCAGGTTTGGATGTTCCCCAAGTCCTCACTCAGGTGGCGTTTTATGACCCCTATCTCTGTGGAATGTGTCAGGATGACCAGGTCATCTGCATAGAGGACTGGCTTACAGTGGACAGTGGCAGCCCGGAGATTGTTCACAAAGATGGAGAACAGCAGGGGCCCCAAAACAGAGCCTTGGGGGACACCCATGGTAACAGGGATAGTGCACGAGAGCTCCTTCCCATACTTAACAAGTTGCTTTCTGCCATGTAGATAGTTGGAGAACCAACTGAGAACCTCAGGTGATAGACCATAGGATCTGAGCTGGGCGGAGAGCATGGCATGATCAACAAGATCAAAGGCCTTGGAGAGATCTATAAAGATAGCTCCAGAGAGTTTTCCTTGGTCCATAGCCGCCCTGATCCAGGACGAGACAGAGACAAGGGCCGAGGATGTGCTGTGGCCTTTCCTAAAGCCATGGTGCACAGGTGACAACAGGTCATGTGACTGCAAATACTCCGAGAGTTGCCCTGCCACAACCTTCAAGAAGTTTGCTGACTGCTGACAAGATGGATATCGGACGGTAGTTTTCAATGAGTTTAGGTTCCCTGTTTAAGTATCAGGACCACCCTGGCGACTTTCCATATTTCCGAATGACACCAAGACAGGGACAGATTGAAGATATGAGTCACCATAGGGGCAATCTTACTAGCACCAAGACTTAGGAGCTTTGGCTCCAATCCATAATGGCCAGCACTTCGAGAGGGAGAGGCCAGAGAGCAATCTCTGCACCTCTTGCACCATCACGCTTAAAGAAAGAGGCGGGTAAGGTGGAGACAGTCTGAACACGATCACCATTATCCCTCCCCCATGGGGAATGGACGAGTGAGAGCAGATAGATCCAAAAGTGTTGGTTAAATGAATTTGCAATGGTTAGGGAGTTGTTGCAGCTGGCACCATCAGTAATCATATCAGAGGTCTCACTGCTCTGAGACCCACTGACTATATTCTTAATGTTTCTCCAGAACCTCCTGGGGTCCCTGGCTGTGCGCAGCAGCACAGTTTAGCAAAACTCACCTTTAGCAGCCCTTATAGCCTTCTTGCACGGATTTCTGAGATTCCCATAGTGCAGAAATACAGCCTGTTCCGCCGTGGCCTTGAATTTTGCCCAGCACTTATCTCTGTACTACATTAGGGCTATCGGGCTACCATGTAGCCATTTTGTAGCCAATCCCCTGATCCTCCATCTGATGAGGGGGGCATGTTTATCCTGCAGAGCCCTAAATGTGCTGAGGAAGTGACTGACTGCAGATGGGGAGTCCTGGGCATTCCATACTGCTGACCAGTCGGTGTGCTGGAGATCATCGTGGTAGGAGCCAAGATCAAACCTGGAGTAGTCTCTGACCTGGATGATTTTGTGTCTAGTTATACAATGGTGTGTGAAAATCCTGTAACCTCATTGGTCAAAACATGTCACATGACAGTGGGTAAATCCTGCATTACCCACGGCTGAGGAAATGCATTTATAAAACAACATAATTAAGCAAATTTTACACATAGTTCCATTGTATAATCACAATAAGGCAATCCAGGGTGTGAGTTATTGGGGATTTACCCACTTCTTGTGTGGTTAAGTCACGCCGCTGCGCCTCATGACACACCACACAAGGCGTGGGTAAACCCCCAATAACCCACACCCTGTTGTGCCTTATTGCTTAAATAGACTGTATCATTCTGTTCTCATAAAGAGTTGGTCATTTGTGTTTCAGTGGATAACTGAAGTGGTATAAATGAATGTTTGTGAGAAATCTCCTGTCTGTATCACAGCTGAGTTCTTTCACATCAAAACTCTGCATTGTTTTTTGACTATATCAACACAGGATGGTTTAATGGATATAAAATAAATCTAAAGTTTAAGTCATAGAAGTAGTGTGTTCTTGATGTAGCCTCCATACCTACAGTATATTCATGTGAGAACAATATTGTTGTTATACCAGACTGACAAACAGGTGTCTGCCACACTTTTGCTATTTCAGGAACATGTACTGTATGAACTCACAAAATTCATTTCTCTGAGTGATTCTGTGTGGAAATACACCATGTATGTGTGTAACTAGTCATACTATATGTCATCCTGATGCCCCTGTCTCTTGCTCCTCAGTTTAGGCTACGCACCCTGCTTCCCTTCGCATGCCAAATGTCAGATATCTAGCTGTATGACTAGAAACATAGAAACATAGAAGCATAGACTTTGACGGCAGATCAGGACCGCTTGGCCCATCTAGTCTGCCCATTTCCCTACCTACAGGATAGGCCGCAGATCCTAGTTAACCAACAGCCTATTTCTTCCTACCCCCACAAGAATTGCCTTATGTCTGTCCCATGCATTCTTGAATTCTCCCACAGTTATAGACCCCACAACCTCCTCAGGAAGGCTGTTCCATGCATCCACTACCCTCTCTGTGAAATAATACTTCCTCACATTGTCCCTGAACCGCCCTTCTATCTTTAAATTGTGTCCCTTGTTCTTGTAACGCCTCTTTTCTGAAAGATGCTGCCCTCTTGGACTTTGTTGATTCCACTGAGGCTCTTAAAGTTTCTATCATGTCCACCCTCTCCTTCTTTCCTCAAGGGTATACATATTAAGCTGCTTTAGTCTCTCCTCATTTGGCTTCTCTTGCAGACCCTGCACCATTTTAGTTGCTCTCCTCTGGACTGCCTCTATCCTGTCTATGTCCTTTGGAGATGGGGTTTCAGAACTGGATGCAGTACTCCAGATGGGGTCTCACCAACTGTCTGTACAGAGGGATAACAACTTCCTGTTTTCTGCTGCTGATGCCTCTCCTATACATCCCAGTATACCCCCAGCCCTCCATACTGCCTTCTCACATTGCTTGCTAACCTTAAGGTCATCTGATATGATTACCCCAGGTCCCTTTCCTTTTTTGTTGTTGTTACTACCTCCCCCCATTGTGTATTCTTCCCCTGGGTTCTTGTTTCCCAGGTGCATTATTTTGCACTTCTTTGCATTGAATCCTAGCTGCTATACTTCTGACCATTCCTCTAACCTTGCCAAGTCCTTTTCATCCTTTCCACGCCTCCTTGTGTATCAACCCTGTTGCAGATCTTTGTGTCATCTGCAAAAGGCATACTTTTCCTTCCAGTCCCTCTGCAATGTCACTGATGAAGAATTAAAAGGACTGGACCCAATACTGAACCCTCATGGTGACCCACTAGTAACCCCTCTTTCTTCAGAGTGGACTCCATTTACAATTACCTTCTGTGTCCTGTTGTGCAGCCAATGTTTTACTCAGGCTACCACCTGGACCCACTCCCAGGCTGGTTAATTTGACTATTAATCTTTGCGTGGGACTGTGTCAAATGCCTTCTAAAGTCTAGGTAGGCCATGTCCACAGCCCCTCCCTGCTCTACTACTTGGTCACCCAGTCAAAGAAATCTATTAGATCTGGCCTGACATGACCTTCCCGCTATGAACCCATGCTGCCTTGGGTCCTGTGCCCCACTGGCCTCTAGGTACTCAACTATTCTTTCCTTCAGAAGTGACTCCATCACTTTCCCTACCACAGAGGTCAGATTGACAGGTCTGTAGTTTCCTGCCTCTGTCTTGGTCCCACTTTTGTGAAGGGGAATCACATCCGCCTTCCTCCAGTCCTCGGGTACCACACCATCCTCCCATGATTTATTAAAAAGAGTAGCCAGTGGTTTCACTAGTTCCTCCCTTAATTCTTTTAGAATTCTGGGGTGAATTCCATCAGGACCCATTGCTTTGTCCACCTTCAGTTTTAGGAGTTCTTGCAGAACCCTTTCTTCTGTGAAAGGACTGGATCAACCCCTATCAAGAGTGCTTCTGTTAATTGGATTAGGCACTTCCCCCTCCTCTTTTGTGAATACTGAGCAGAAATATTCGTTCAGTATCCCTGCTTTTTCACTGTCCCTCTGCCCACCCACCGTTCATTCTAGTCAGCCTCACTATCCCACCCTTTGTCTTTCTACGCTCGCTGATATACCTATAAAAGGTTTTATCCCCCTTCTTAACTGAGTTGGCTATCTTTTCCTCAGTTTGGGCCTTGCTATTCTGACTTCCTCCCTGCTTCCTTCTGCCTTAACTGGTACAGCTCTCGTCCTGCTCCTTCTGTGTTTCCTTATACTCGGAATGCTATCTTTTCTTCCTGACTTTCACAGCCACCTCTTTTGAGAACCATAGTGGCTTTTTCTTTCATTTTGATTTGTTTATTTGCTTCACACAAAGTGTGTTGCCTCTGTGATGGCAGTTTCTTATGATTCCCCATTGTTGTTCCACACCCTTCTTTGGGCCAGCTTGTTTGCTAGTTCTTGAGGCACTCTCCCATCTTGCAAAGTCAGCTCTCCTAAAGTCCAGTACCTCACTCTTGAATGGCTTGACTTGTAGCTGAGTTTAACGTGAACCACACTGTTTGATGGTCACTTGTCCCCAGATGGCAACCCAGTTCTAGATCTGAGATCCTCTCACTGCCCCATTTGAGAGTCACGAGGTCTAAGATTGCTCCTCATGAGTGGGTTCAAACTAGCTGTCTGAGGCCTGCCACCTGTAGGCATCAAGAATGGCCCTGTTTTGGATATGCGCTGCAATGTGCTCCAGTTAACATCTGGCATATTCAGGTCTCCCATCAACAGTATCTCCTTTCTCTGCCATTCTAAGAATGCCTTCTATCATATCCTTGTCCATTCCCTCCCCCTGACATGGGGGTCTGTACACAACCCCCATGTGGATTGTGGTGCCCTTTCCAGTCTCCAAGGTGACCCACAGTGCCTCCTCTCCTCCCTGTTAACTCTTTGTTCAGTGGCTTTTATCCCTTCCTTTACATAGAGAGCTACTCCTCCCCCTCTTCTCCCCTGCCTGTCTCTCCTGTAGGTTATGTATCCTGGTATGTTAACATCCCAGTCATAGTTCTCTATGTACCATGTTTCTGTGACTGCTACGATATCCAGGCATCCCTCTTCCATCAAGGCCACCAGCTCAGGGACTGACTAAGTTATGATAATTGGATGATTTTGGAAAATTCCACAAAATTGCACAAAATTTTATGAAATTTCACAGAATTTTGTTAAAATTCTGCAAAACTGAAATGTACTAATTTTTCTCATCCCAACTCTGTGATGGACAGGATACATCAATTCCTTAACTATTCCCACCATATCCCACTGGAAAACCATGGAGTCAGATGCTCGGCTCTTTCAAACTGAGATAATTCAGGACATTCAGCCTCTTAACATGGGTGATGCTTCTGGTGTGGATGGTCTGCAAATGTACTTTTACCTGTTCATGCCCGATATGGTTGTACTTCTGGTGTGGATGGTCTGCAAATGTACCTTTACCAGTTCATGCCAGATATGGTTGTCCCTGTCTAATGGAGTTTTCTCAGAAGCTCACAAGTGAGGTACCCTTCTTCCAACAATGAGTAATGCAATTACAGAGATGCTGTTAAAAAGGGCAAAGACATCGCCAGCCTGTAAATTATAGGCCTATCTCACTGATTAATATGGATGTCAAAATTTGGGCCACAGCTCTGGCAACACAGCTAGATGGGGCACTACCTGATATTGTACACCCTCTCAGGTTGGGTTCATTTAGGGCCATTTGAACTCCAACCACCTGCGCTCCACTTTTAATTTGATATCCCAGGTTAAGGGTACTCCCATTCTGGTGGCTACCATAGTGATCTACTTTGAAAAAGCATTGGATTTAGTAGAGTGGGAGTTTCTTTTCAAACACAATAGGAGGTGGGATTGGGCCCTCTTGTACCTAAAATGCGTTAAGACCATTGTGCCGCTCTCCCACTTCCCATTTTATAACCAGTGTAATGCAGCCCCATTCAAACTACAAAAGGCACCAAGCAGGGTTGGCCCATTCCTCCCAATTACAGTATTTGTTCTGGCATTGAACTCCTAGCCATTGCGATCAGGTCTTATGACATTGCAAGCATTAAAACAGGAAACCACACTTATCATACCAAAATGTAGGAGGATGACCTCTTTGTTTTGCTCTCTCACCCAGTTCATAGTGACTCTCCTCTGGCAGCTCCTCCAGAGATTTATATTAATGTAAGGCCTTTGAGTGAATTTGGGGTAAGAAAGAGGTTTTACCTTTGACCCCTTATGCCTCTCAGACCCATTCACTCAACAGGGCCTTAACTTTGTGTAGTAATGGATCACATACCTGGAGAGTCAGTTAGAGCATTATCCCACTAATATGTTCCCTTACAGAGACCCCTACCTTGGAGGAGCTTCAAGGTGGCTTTGGGTCTCCAGTGATTATAGCGACTGTAAATGAGCAACTCTCAAAACAGTGACTCATTTACAGCGCTATCCTGTTGGGCTACCCTGTAAAGATAACGATGGAATGCGTGTGCGACAGTGAGGATGAGCGAGAGATGGTGACCGGAAAGGGAGGGATAGGGAAAAGAAGGGGAGGGATAGGGAAGAGGGTTTGTGTGGGGTAGTGTGCCATGCTGCCACTGAGCTAACCACGTGGTGTGGTGGAGAGGGTGGCTTGCTTTGGTGCAGCAGGTGCTGGGTTCGAGGCTGGGAACTGGGGAATATTTAATTGCTGCTGCAGTGATTTTTTGTTTTTTTTTCAGACTGTCTCCCCCTCCCCAACATGCACCCCCCTGGAGCTGGTTATATTTAGTCAGGGTGGCACCCCACATAAATACTATTTTAACTTGCCAGATGTGTTGTCTCCGTAGTGTACATCGTTGTGCTTTTCGGTGATGTACACATGCTGTAATGGTGATCACTCTTTTGCAGTCGCCATTATGACATGGAACCCTGATTTTGACTTTTGGAAATTGTTCGACCTTTCTCTGGTGGGCAAACTAAAAGCGACCCAGATGGTCGTAGCACCCAAGCTCATATACTGCCTAGGCTACCTACCAATTCACATCACCTTAAGTTGATTTGTAATAGTGGATAAAATATTTGAGAACTTTCTATGGGACAGAAAAAAAAAACATGCTATTGTAGGGTCAAATTGCAAATTCACTGGAAAAGCAGAGGGTGGGGACACGGCTTAAGGGGTACTACTTAACTTTCCTGGGAGCCCAGTGTGCTCTAGTGGTTCTCCCACAGAGTGGTCTTCCACCTTTGATGCACATGGAAACAGCAGCAATTGAACGCATTCCCAAGAGTCTGCCTATACATATATCTTAGCCCAAGGGGCAGTAAGAAGCGCCTCACCATTTCAATGTCAGTTACAGGCTGACATGCTCCAAAGAGACTGGTTAAAACTGACTTAATACCTGTCACTGCTCTGAGCTAATCCCATGTTTTAAACAAGAGGTAAACTCCTAACTGGCACACTTGGAAAAGGGCCGGCATTCAAAGAATTGAGGATTTACTGATTTCTGGTCAACTGATCCTTGATTCCTATGAGTCTGTTGCTAATGAATTCAAATTTCCCCAAAGACACCTTTGGAGATTACTACAGGATATGCAGTTCAGGAAGTGGGCAGGATAATCACACTGTAAATGGATAAAAGCCAAGGGGGAAGTGGGATGCATTTATATCAATATCAGTTAATCCATCCCCGTACAAACAACCAAAGCACAAAGGGATTGGGAGGCGGATATGGGAGTGAACCTTTCCAATGAAGAGTTGCAAGCTTGTTGGCAAAAATCTTACACAGTGTGCAAAGACAATTAAAGCAGATTACTAAAAACAAGGCCCTGCACAGATGGTACAGATCCCCTCATGATCAACTGCATGGAGGCATGGACACAATGAGACGTGCCGAAGGTGTGAGGCATCTGTGTTCTCTGCTGTAAATCTTATGGTCATGCCCTCTCGTGCTCTAGTATTCAACTGGGGTTAAGACTGCCTGTCAGGAGGTGGCAGAGGTTCCACTTTCATTACACAGTGCACTTTTTATGATAGGACATTCATTACAACTCTCCCTACCCACACCATTGCGGGGTAACTGGTTAATAGCAGCTGGGGTGGAAAGATGAGTGTCTCCTCCTTTGTGGATGAAGAACTACCAAAGTCCCATCCCTGGTGAAATGGAAGGATGCAACTGGCTACCTAGTCACATATGGAAGGCTCAGCCACTGTGTGGCCTGCTGTTGACAAGATATTTACCACCAAGCATGGGGAGAGACACTTCACCTCATCCCTTTGTATCCTGCATAATACAGTAGTATCTCTGCTTTGATTAGGCATGCAGTAGAACTTAACCCATGACACTTTGCACACTCTTCCTTTGTATGGGGCTCTTACCGGTAGGGTATTAATAACAACATGACCTATATCAGATGGATATTTGCATGATTTGAGTATTGCTCCTTATACATGGAGGATGTTAAAATCAATTGTTTACTGTTATTAACTCATACCCCAAAGTATCAGAATGTCTATGAAGTGTTATTGGAAGTATATTTTTTGCTACTGGAATTTTTTTTTTTTTTTGCACTTGCCCAGCTCCCATGGCTTCAGAGGAGGCCTCATACCTCCTCCTACTCCGTCCGCCAGGGCATCCCTCTAGGCAACCCCTGCCCCCGCTTCATCTTGCTCAAGGGCTGGGGGTGTATGGATTTTTCCCCTTTTTCTCCCTCGCCCCTGAGGACGCTGGCACAGAGGATGTATGTCCAGGCAGATGACGTGCAGATGCATGCCATTGCCAAGCGCCCACAGCGTCTTCCCCTCCCCAGTTTCAAAGAGCCGCCATTGCCCCCTGAAAGCCAGTGCTTCCACCGGCTCCGGAAGCGTCGGGTGCTCAGGGCACCCCCGGTAACCCACCCCAGGAAGAGAGCATCCATTGGGACACTCAATCCTCCATCCCCCACCGACTGGCAACCCGAGCCGTCTCCCAACCGGGTCACCGCGAGCGTGAGGTGTGGCGTCCAGCGCCTCAACCCTCAGCGCCACCGGGTCAGGTGATTGCTATTGGAAATTTTTAATAAAGCATTAAACTATAGAAAAATGTGTCCAGATGGAATATTTCAGACAAGTTAACATTAAAAAGGACTAAAATATCAAAATGTTTGAAATTCAATGATAAAGTGATAAACCATTCAGTTACTGTAACTACTGTATCTTAAAATTCAGATTGAACTGCAGCTCCAGAACATAGTACTTTTCTGTTACTGTTACATCTATGAGTGAAATTAAGTATGGGTAAAACTGACACGTGCATTTTCACAATGTTTTTTTTGGTGGGAGGGGGGCTATTTTCTTGCAAACTACAAAATTATCAAAAATTTGCAAAAATATGTATTGCGCGTGAAAGGGACTTCAAGCAATTTTCCCTCACAAAAATAACAATTTACCAGCTCTATATGAAAAGTGTCAACATGCTTTGACAGTGGTGTTTATTTCAGAAATGTGTCAGTAAGAATATCATTAGTTTAATAAAGAATATTTTTAGTCCAAATGATTTAGGAAGTAAATCTAGCCAGCTCCATAGTGCTGAGTCATGGGACATCTGCTTGGCATGCTGGTGACCCAGGTACACACCTGAGCCAGGAGCGGCAGGAGCAGAAGCGAGCAGGTAAGGGTGAGGAGCATCTGCTAGGATGCTCTACTACCCGGGAGAGCTGAGGCATTCCACTCAGAGAGAGCGCTCATGGTGGTGGCACGGTAGAGGTGGCTCGGTAGCATTGGTGACCACGCACCATCTAGCACCAACAAATCAGAGCCAACATCTGCCTGAACCAGCAACCACCATAATCTCTTGGCTGGAAAGAGCAAACTGGAGCAGTCCAGGAAGAGGGTACAATCTTGTGCCAGAGGATGTACATTCCTGGAAGGCAACTGTTGCAAATACTAGGAGCCTAACCAACAAACTTCCCGAACTAACAGCCATCTTGGAAACAGAAAGGTTGGACTGGGTGGCTGTAATAGAAACGTGGTTCTCGGAAAACCACGGATGGGATACAGCCATTCCTGGTTACAGTCTGTTCAGGAAAGATAGGCAGGGCAAGAAAAACTGGGGGGGGGGGACATAGCCATTTACATTCAGGAGGAAATAAAAGCCACAGAAGTAAAAGGGCAACCTGGGGACTTCAAGTCACTGTGGCTAACAGTAGACATGGGCAAGGGAAAACCCTTCAGAATCGGCATCTTGTACAGGCTCCCAAATCAAAGAGATAAAGGAGACAAAGACCTAATAGAGGAGATCCACAAAATGTCTGATAAAGGTGAAGTAATGCTGGTGGGGCACTTCAACCTACCAGATATTAACTGGAGCACATTAATGGCAGCAACAAGAAGAAGTAGGGACTTATTGTCACTACAAGGTGCGGAACTGTGCCAACTTGTTAAAACCCCAACAAGGGGAGATGCCATTCTCGATCTTGTCCTCACAAACTCAGAAAGGGTCAAGGACATTGAAGTGGGATGCCATATGGGAAACAGCGACCATTGCATAGCAAGCTTTAAGGTAAACATAACACAGGACACCAGCCACTCAAAGATAAAAGTGCTAGATTTAAGGCTGCTGACTTCCAAAATGAAGAACATCATAAGTAGCCAGTTAATAGAACTAGAGGTTGAGGAGGTGGAGGTCATGTGGGAGACTCAAGAGAGCAATAAAGACTGCCACAGATCAATGTGCCAGATGGGTCAGCAAAGCAAAAGAAAATAAATCCTCTATGGTTTTCCAAGGAAATGGCTACTGCAGTCAAAGAAAAAAAAGGCGTACAGCATATACTAGGAAACCAAAACTGAGAAAGATTGAGAGTCGTACAAGAAGAAAATGAGAGTCTAACAAACAAATTAGAAAGGCAAAAGCCCAGACAGAGGAAAAGATAGCTTAAAGGGCCAAGAGGAGGCAAGTCATTTTTAGATACATTAGGGAACGTGGGAAGGCAAAGCGGGGGCTAGTAAAGACTGCTACTGAAGGAAGGAAATGCACCAAACATGACCCAGAAAAAGCCGAAATCCTAAACAAATACTTCTGCTCAGTGTTTACCAAGAGGACCAGGGGATGGCCAGCCCTGAAAAACACAACACCCAGGACCAGGGGTAGACATGAGTCCCTTTACAGAAGCGAAGTACAGAAGGCAACAAATAAACTAAAGCAGACAAAGCCACTGGACCAGACGAGATGCACCCCAGAATCCTTACGGAACTGGGGGCAGAATTAGCAGCCCCTCTGGCATTTCTATTCATGAAATCCTTGAAGAACGGTGTGGTACCCGAAGACCGGAAAAAAGCAATAGTGGTTCCACTTCACAAATCAGGCAGTTGCAAAGAGGCTAGTAATTACAGACTGGTGAGCCTAACATCTATAGTAGGGAAACTACTGGACATGCTACTCAAACAGAGGATCATAGCATTCCTCGAAACTAGTGGACAACAAGACCCTAAACAGCATGGTTTCACAGCAAGTAGGTCATGCCTGACAAATCTGCTTGAGTTTTTTTGACTACGCTATAAAAATAGTTGATGACGGTGGGGCAGTAGATGTGGTCTACCTAGACTTTAGTAAAGCCTTCACTCGGTTCCACACAGAAGGCTGGTAAAGAAGCTTGACCACACAGGTTGGTCCAGAAGTAGTCAAATGGGAACAAAACTGGTTACAAGGCAGAGCCCATAAGGTTCAAGTTAATGGAATGCAGTCGATGGAAGGCAGGGTGACCAGTGGGGTGCCCCAGGGCTCAGTGCTGGGGCCTCTGCTCCGTGTTTTATAGCAGACATCACTGACAGACTGGAAGGGAAGGTAGTCTGTTCAGAGCGACACCAAGATATGTGAAAGGGTAGAAGCCTCAGAAGGACTGAGCAAGATGGAAGCTGACCTCAAGAAACTAAAAGAATGGTCTGAGTGTGGCAGCTGAGATTTAACACCAAAAAGTGCAAGGTCATGCACATAGGAAAGAAAAAGACAAGAAAGGAGTATTATCTAGGAAGCAAAAGTCTGGTGGCCTCAAACCAGGAACGAAATCTGGGAATCATAATGTCAGACGACTTGAAGATTAGTAAGCAGTGTGAGAAGGCAACATTGAAGGCCAACTGAATGCTGGGCTGCATTGGGAGGGCAATCACGAGCAGGAGGAGACAGGTGGTACTACCACTGTATAGATCACTGGTCAGGCCTCACCTGGAAAATGGAGTCCAATTCTGGAGGCCTCACCTCAGGAAGGACATTGACCGGGTGGAAACAGTACAGAGAAAGGTGACAAAAATGACTCAGGGTCTGCAGTACATGTCCTATGAGGAAAGACATAGGGAGCCGAATATGTACTCCCTGGAGCAGAGAGAGAGAAAGGGGACATGACTGGAAGCATTCAAGAGTACATAAAGGGATTAACAAGGTACAGGCACAGGGACTTTTCACTTTAAGAAGGGCTCCAGGACCAGGGACATGACCTCAGGCTACAAGGAGAGAAGTTCTCTACCAACACCAAGAAGTTTTCTTCACAGATAGAGTGGTGGACACCTGGAACAGCCTGCCTCAAGATGTTGTGGGGTCAACACTGTTGGGGAATTCAAGAATGCATGGGATAGACACAAGGGAGCCCTGACTACAAGGGGTAACTAGAGTGTCAAAATAGGTCTACAACAAATGGGCAGACTAGACAGACCTAGCGGTCTCCTCCTGCCGTCAGCTTCTATGTTTCTAATGTGGGCACGCTCACATGGGAAGGAGTAGGAGAGGAAGACAGGGAAATGTACATACAAGTACATCGGCTGATACACCCCATTCTTCCTTGCCACCTATCTCCACCACTCACCACTACAATCACCCCAACCAGCACATCCCTATCCAGTCAATATTTTCTCTTTCCCCTTACACCCTCAGATGAGGTGTGTGTGTGTGGGGGTGGGGGGTGCAAAATGGAGATACAAATACTCCAGAGCACAGGGTTCTTGGAAAATCTGGGTATCTGAGTTATCATCAACAGTCCAGGAGTTAGCATGGCTTGTGGTGCCAGAAGCAGTGGGAAATTCAGAGGCCCTGGGAAGGAAACAAAAAAAGTAAATATTTTCAGAAAAAAAGCTCAATTTAATCTCTGTTCCCCATAAGTGCATTTGAACTAGGGTTGGACAAAATTGACTTGGGCATTTTCATGAAGATTATTTTCACAAAAATGCCAAGGCTGCACAAAAATCAAAATGTTCTTGCAAAAATTCCCCTATTTTGTGCCTACATTGCTGTTTGTTTGACAAGTCATTTTTGCACAATAAATAGTGATTTTGAGCACATTCATCAATACCCTAAAATGGCCAAATCTTTCCAACATTCAGGATAATGAATAGTGCACTGACAGAGCCACCTGCTGTCACCAAGCCACTGCATATTTACCACTAGGCTGTTTTCTTTTCATCCTCCTTTATGCACATACTCAAAGTGCAAGGTCTGTGGACATAGCAACTGTTCTCTTCTGGCTCTCCTGAACATACTCCTATATTAGTAGCAGTCTCACTTTAATTTAATATATTCCCTCAGAGGTGGAACACCGAGTTGCAAGTAAAATAAATTTAATGCAGTATACCGCTTTATAACACTGCAATTACAGATGGATTAAATATATAAACTATTTAATATTTTCAAAATGTACTAGATACAAGCAACAAATAGAGAAATAGTTTACACACTAAAGACAGTTAAATGAAAGTATTTCAATTTTAAAATACAGACAAAACTTACACTGAACTAGGTTTGAAATTCTTACCACACAGATCATAGAAAAGAACTTTTCACACAGCTTCACTTTCAAAGAAAGAACTCATTACACAGAAACTGAGAAAATGGCCACTCAACTGCAGGAATAGGAAGTTATCACATAGCTCCATCCTTCACTCCAGGGTTTTCCTACCCCTGGCCTGAATGACCTCAAGTGAGTGCACCCCAGGAAAACAGTTGCTCATTCCGCAGTTCCATAGCTTTACCCATTTCATCTCCTGTGTGATGCCACTGTTACAAAAGTCAGTTGGTGTGTCCTCACAGAGTCCCTCTACAGTGAAATAGATATCCTTCATGAGAACCTTCCTCAGAACACAAAAGCCATGCATTTCTTTCGGCCAGTGAATGCTTGCCTATTCACTAAAACCAGTTTTGGAGTCATCACTTCTAGGTCGCCGTTGTGTAACAGATGACTTTCCAATTAAGTTCTTTATAACCACTTATAGTATTTTAAAAACAATCTTCCCTCACCTGGAAGGAAGAACATTCCAGATGACAGTTAACAGTACAGGAGCTATGGCCTGAAAAGTTACTTACGGGGGGTTAGATTTTCAGCCCTCTCAGGACTAAGTTCCACTCCGTAGTGGCCAGTGCGGACTGCAATCTCTGCACCTGCAGACTTTTGTATTTTCAGCCAGTGCTGTTGTGGAAGATGGTACACTTGGTACCACTAAGCATAACATGTTGGCGCAGCTGCAGTGAAAAACCAGCCACAAGCTGTCATAAATTGGAAGCCAATTATAAACCAGCTTCCGCTTTGAGTACACCGTGGCCGCAAGGAAAACTGTGGCCCCACAAGTGATGACCAACTTGCACCAGCTTTTTCCTGCAGCTGCGGGATTTTCAGGGGCTCTGAAAATCCAGCCCGGGTTTCCAACATGCAAATGTCAATCCCAAGAAACTTACAAAAAATAATTGTCATTAAAACTGTGGTGAGAAATCTGTCACACACACACACATACACACACACACACACACACACACACACACACACACAAATGGGATTTGCTTGTGAAGAAAAATATACAAAATATACCCAGCTGTAATTTGTACCCACTAGGGACATACAGGACTGGTGTAAGTCATCACCAAGGGGCCAGCATTTATGAGTGAGGTTCAGAATTAGCTGTAAGTAAATAAGGCGTTATGTGCTTATAAGTTGATGTGTGACAACTATACTCTGTGTAAGTAGATAAAAATTTTCTCTGGGTGTTCCTTTAAAGGGGATCACACATTTTTGGAGATAGCGGTAGAGTAATTACAGTAAAAAGAAATTGTTCTGTTTTGGAACGTATCCTCAAAATCAAACTCAAATGTTCTGTTAAACTCATAATTTTGGGTATCCCTCCTGATTTGCCTTATTTGTCAAATTTTTGAAAGTCTTGTTTACTAGCAGCCCCGATAACAGTGAGAAATATAATCCTAAAATATTGGCAGAAAACAGATCCACGTTCTGTTCCAGAGTGCCTACAGGGTATCTCTATCAGAGCAAGCTATGAGAGATTATCATATGATTGTAATAATGGATTAAACAAATTCTTTGATGTTTTGAATCCACATTTGAGTTCCAAATTCTGTAGCCTACCAGTGTAATCATTCTTAATTACTTATGACATTAGCAGTTAATACTTACTGTTTTAAAAGGGGGAAAAACCAAAAGTGGCTTTTATTGTTATGGTATAATTTCTGCAGCCAGTTTCAAACTGTGTTTTAGATAAGTGTTTAATATGTTGCATACTATGTGATATCATTTTTTTAAATTTCAATAAATTTTGAATTAAAAAAAAAATGTCCAAACTACAGTATAGAGGACTGTGTATGTGTAATTATATACAACACAGCAGTTGTAGGATCAAGAGGTTTCCATGGTAACCTGCAACTTGAAGCGCAGTTGAGGGTCTGTTACCACAGAAACCTCAAGATCGTCTAACTGCCTTGTTGTGTATGATTACTCATACACAATCTTTTATTTGTTTATTACCATCTCGGATTACAACCTTTGAGCTTTTTAAAAGCTCATTTACAAAGGTTCCATGTCAGAAAAAAAAAAAAAAAACAGGACAACAAATATTACATGTGAATAAAGTAGTGACTGACAAACACAGATTACTTTAAACTATTGAAATGCAAGATACAGTAGAAAAGTACTTAAATCTCAACATTGAATCATTTAAGGAGGGGAATACATTCCATAAAGATATAACCGTTAAAAATTAGCAGGGAAAGTGAATAGGGCAGTGCGGAAGACCAGCAGTGCTAGTATCCTTTGTCAAGAGGGAGTAAAAGTTGGGGTTGGGGGAAGCAGAGGTTGGAAGGGCAGATAATTGGAGGTATGAGAATGTGGAAAGAAGATTATAGAGCTAGAACAGGGGGTAGGAGGTGAGAGGGGTAGAGTAGGGGTGCACAGGAAGTAAGGCGGCTGTAAGGTGAAAGGAAACAAATAGTGGAGGGATAGGGCACAAAGATAAACAGGACAGACCCGAGTCTGAGACTGACTAGTGGAAGCAAGTACAGTTTCCCAGACTAGTAAGATGTAAGTGGAGTTTTGTTTTGAAAGGTCCGAGTTTGGGTTCAGAGAGTAGGTCACATAGAATGGAATATGAGTTCAAGAGGTGAAACTATTAGGAACTCACCACCAATCTTCTGGTGGAGTAATATTTTTGATCACCCATATGTTTATCGAGTTTATTTTTGAATATTGACATATTATTACTCATTACAATCTCAGAAGGAAGATTATTCTAAGGACTAATAGCTCTCTGGGAAACCATGAAGCACGCTTTTGGGTCTTATTTGTATCTCCTTTAATTTAAACTTGTGAGATCTTGTGTTATTATTATTATTTTGTTTAACTAGACCAATTGTCTCAAATAAAACTTCACTATGCCATGTTTGTATGTCAGACACAGGTCACCTCTTAAATATCTATAGTTAGTTGAAAAAGTCCAAGTTTTTTAAGTCTCTCAGAGTAGTCCAGTTCTTTAAGGTTGGTGATTTTTTTTGGTAAACTTTATTTAAATTCCTTCAATTTGTTTCTGACGATCTATCTTTTGGGGAACCCAAAAAGCAGCACATTATTCCAAGTTGGGTCTTATAAGGCTGGTATATAAAGGCATTAAAACTTCAGATTCTCTGCTTTTTATGTTTCTTAATATACAGCCCATTAGTTTATTACTTTTATTGATCATATACCTAGTATGTTCATTAAACTCAAGTTTGTTGGAAACTAATATACCTAAATCCTTTTCACATTATGTTATACTTACAGCCGAGTTATTAATTGTGTACTGATACTGCAAATTCCTTTTTCCAAAATGCATAATCTTGTATTTAGTAATGTTAAATTGCATCCCATTACTTTTGTCCAGGATACTACATGGTAGAAGTTGAGCCAGTTTGGAGCCGAAACGAAGGATCATGACCGAGAGAAGTATGATGGAAAGGGACCTTATAGTGATTGTAAGTTGATCCCCTGGTAAGTCTTGCCACTGTAGCTAGGCAAAGCGTGGACTGAACCTCAGCTGGTGCCAGTCTGAGGATTGCCTCTTTGGCTAGTAGACATGATTGATAACGAATCCTGTTATCCAAATCTAGCCAACTTGAGAGCGAGTATAGGTCACAGATGTGGCAGAGACAAGATGCACCCAGGACTAATCTGCAGGCCTTATTCAGTGTTAACGTTATCCTTTTTAAAGGTTGTGTCGGAGGCAGCACTATAGACAACTAGACAATACTCGACAATAGAGAAGATCGAACTACTGATAGCGTAGTTTAAGATCTTCTTCAGTTAGGTGCTTATGTCTGTAGAGTTGTCCAGTTCTCCTATTAGCAGACTTGGCTACTTGGTCAATGTGTAGGGAGTACGATAGGGAACAGCCCGATGTAACCTTGAGATATTTTAAGTTTTGGACCATTTCAAGGGTTTTGTTTGTTACGAATTGCAAGTTTGGATGACTTATGCCTGCTGTGAGTAGAGGTGAACAGCATTGTTTTTGTTTTCTTGTACTTTAACAATAACCGTGGTTTAATGAACCAATCTTTAACAGTGTTGAAGCGCATTGCATTCTGTGTTCAAGGGCAGTGGGGTCGGGATGTCTAGTGAAGAGGACAGCATCATCTGCATAAAGGAGGATTCTATCAGGACATGATTGTGGGAGGTGGTTTAAGAAGAGACTAAATAACAGGGGGCCTAAAATGGAACCTTGAGGATCTCTGGTGCTGGCACATAGGCTATCGGAGAATGTGCTGCTGATTTTTGCCTGCTGTACATGACCAGAGAGGTAGCTTCAAAATCAGCACAGGGGGTTCTGGGCTATCCCAATGTCACCTAATTGAGAAAGCAGGAGTTCATGAGTGACTGTATCGAAGGCCTTCATGAGGGCTATGAAGGTAGCCCCCACTAAGTGCCCCCGGGCAAATGCATCATGAATAAATCCTGCAAACTCAACTAGAGCTGTTGTTGTACTGTGTTGCTTTCTGAAACAGTGTTGCTGCTGGCATTGTAGCTGTAGTTGTCCAAATGATCAACGAGCGGATTGTAGACAATCCGTTCCAGGGCTTTAGAGATTGAGGGTAATATGGAAATAGGCCGATAGTTTGTGTGAGATGCCCTGTCCCCACCTTTGAAAACTGGGATAATTACAGTGGCTTTCAGAGACTGGGAATTTTCCAGAAGTGAGGTTTAGGATTCTAGTTAGGGGCGCCAGCAGTACATCTAGGTTAAAGAAATTAACTTCAGGTAGAGACCATCACCACTTTGCCTGACTTGCCCAGCACTTGCAGGAGGTATTTTCTTGCTTTGGATTTTGTGATAATCTTGAAGTAGAATGGTGGGGTGGGTGGGCTAGAGGGTGAGGTTTCTGCTGTTTATGTATGTCTTGGTTAACTGGTTTAAATAAATCAGGGGGGAGAACACCACTGAGGTCAGCGAAGGCCTTATTGAAAGTATTATAGTGTATATATAATCATACTTTGACTCCAGTGTCCCATTAAAAGGCAAAAAATAACTTATTAAGGTGCGGTTCCTTAAGTGCCATTCACTTCCTGGCCAGATCTCAGCGCCACAGCCTGCTTCATCGCACATTCACGATGATATTCGATCTTGTTGTGCTGCACTAGTGATATACTCAGTGCAGCACAACAAGATTGTGACAGTCAGGGCAGCACAACAATGCTGTTCCAGGCATGGATTTCCAAGTGGAACAACATTCTACCATACACTATACTAAAATTGTGCATGAGGTAGTTCTGTAAAATAGATGATTGTCTACCCTACTGTGCAGAAACTGAAACAAATGTCACATGTCCTTTTTCAGACAGTTCTCTAGCTTAGCTTGTGCATTCTGCTTTCCCAGGAATTTCTAAAGCACACAGGTTGTCTTTACCCTGCAGAGTCCTAAATCCAGTCACTTTCTCCTTCTGTATTCCAGACATACTAACCTTCATGAGACAACCCCTTCTTATAATTCCTACATGATTCTATGAACATGTAAGCCCCACAAAATGCTTACCTGCAGAGGGGCCAGGAAAAGAGCAATGGAGAGAAGGGGAACAAAGGAGCAAGGACTGAGAGGAGGGGAGCCGAGAGCTAGGAGAAAAGACAGACAAAGTGGGATACACAGATACACAGACAGTGTCGGCAGATAGCCTGTGGCCCACCCAGTCTGCCCATTTGAGCTTGTAAGTTCAGTTTATGTTTTCCTAGAAGTCTGTTGCCCCTTACCCCTGACCTCCAGAATTCCTTTATGTCTATCCCATGCATTCTTAAATCCCGTGATTGTTTCAGCCCCCACCACTTCCTCTGGCAGGGTGTTCCACTTGTCCACCACCTGTTCTGTGAATAAATTCTTCCTCATGTTTCCTCTGAATCATCCTCCCTCCAACTTCATCCCATGCCCTCTAGTCCTGGAACATCTTTTTCGCTTAAAAATAGTGTATTCCTGCACCCTGTTCCTCCCTGTAAGATACTTGTATGTCTCTATCATATCCCCTCTCTCCCTCCTCTCCTCCAGGGAGTACATATTCAGTTCCTTCAACCTGTCCTCATAGGACTTGTGATGCAATCCATGTACCATCTTTGTTGCCCTCCTCTGAACATTCTAGGCTCTCTGGCTACCTCCCAGGAAGCAGGGAGGAGAAAGGCAGAGCTGCTGGGAGAAGGAGAGCAGTTTTCCTGAGGGGACTGGGGCTGACTGGCTGAACAAGAAGGACAGTTAAAGTGAGCCTTGGGCTTTGGGGACTGCTCCATGCAAGGGCCCTTAAATTCCAGCCAGGGAGAGCCCTGGAAGCTGAGTGGCCACTAGCCCAGGTCTGGTTGAGGGGAAGCTGATCCACCCTGTGTCTTCAGTGTGAATCGCTGCTGCAGTAGAGACCAGAGAGATGGAAGGACAAACAGGCCTGCCTGGTGAATACTGTATACAAAGGCCCTCGGATGAAGCTGGAAAGGCCAGGCAGGTGAAGAATAGTGCCTCCTCCACCTCCGTGCATATCCTTGAATCAGGGAGACCATCACCCTCCTGGGGAAGCTGTGAGTACCCTGAGCTGCAGCTCTGGGGGTTCTTTATTTGAATCAGCTAGGAGGGTTGGGGAAGAGCCCCACCCCAATGACAGACTGATTTTTTGAACCTGTGTTTCTCTGCAAGGGCCTCAACGAGAGACTGTAGGCTCAACTGAGAATGGTGAGGTACCCACCATCTGGGATTGTTCTGGGTGCACCCAGGGAGGGGGAGAGAGCTCTTACTGTGTTGGATGCATATTTTATGGAGGCTCGAGGAGTAGCCCTCATCTCCTCTGTCTAAGGTAGTTTTAAATAAACAAGGGATTACTGTTTGCCGTAGACACATAAGGTGTTTTGCTGTTCTGTATTGCAGGGTGGGGTATTGATCTAACTGTGCCAAAGGGGTCCATCATTAGAGGAATATATCATTGTTCCTGGGGTGGTAACTTGCCTTGCTCACAGGAGGCCGACACTACGCCCCAGGTGGGAGGCATGAGGTCTTTGTTGGCCCCAGACTGCCCTTTGCCCCTGAAAAACATACAGTTGATTTTTATTTTTTTGTGCAACCCCCCCATCTTGTTCTGTTTCCATATTTTATTTATATTATTTTCTGTTTGTGTTGGGTTGATTTGGTGGGTGGTTTTTGCAACTGGGTGGAGACCAGGATAATGGCTTTCCAGGATGTAGAGGACTGGTGTGACTTTGAGGATCTGAACCCCTATAGGATGCTGCTAGTGCACAATGTGGCAGTGGGGTGGAAAAAAAGAGGACATCCTAGAGATCTTAGAGGGGACCCTGTCCAACTGTGGGGCATTGAAGATCCAGCAGGTGGCAACAGACCGGGTTAAGGAGTGCAGGGATATAACAGTGGAAGTGGGGAAGGACTTAGGCCTTGTGGAAGTACCTCTCAAAGTCACCCCGGATACATCGCAAGAGACCTGGGTAATGCTGAAAAAGGGGATGGCCAGCGACCCGCCGTCAGGGGAGCCAGGCCCTTTGGGCCCCCTGAGCAAAGAGCGGAAGGGTTTTGAAACTCTGCTGGGGGTATGGCTTAAGGAGGAAGGGAGGATCCTGCATGATCTCCAGATCCTGCTTCCGGGAGGTGGGGCAATCTGATGACACTGCCGGGTGGGCTGACCCCATGTATGGGGATGGCCCATGAGCAGTACAAGCAGCTCCGTACCTTCTTGGGAGCCATCCTGACTCCAACGGGGAGGATGATTTCCACTCCTGGAGTAGACAGGCTGCCCAGATGATTCAGGTATGGGGGTGTTCTGAGGAAGAAAAATGCAAGCAAGTCTTGGAAAGCCTCTGGGGCATGGCGCTGGATGTGATCTGGTCCTTGCAGGCCAGCCAGCCCAACTGCACTCCCCAAGAATACCAGGACATCCTGTGGAGTACTTTTGGGGTGGTCGAGAAGAGGGAGACAGTGCTGGGCCAGCTGTGGGGGACACCACACAGCGTACTGGTAAGAAACTGTCCCAGTATATGGAGACCATGGTGTGCAAGCTCACCAAGGCTAGGCACTATCCCCCGTCGGCGGTGGCACAGATGCGGCTTGAGCAGATCCTGTGGGGGGTGGAGCACTCACGCCTGATGGTGGTCATCCTCGGGCTGCGGAACTGGAAGGGTGATCCTCCCACATCCAAGCAGCTGTTGGATAAGGTGAAAGAAGAGAAAGCCCAACAGGAGGTGGGAGCCCCACTGATGGCGCTCGCCACCACCAGTGCCACCCTGTGGCCCCAAGGCCCACCCCCAGCCAAATCGCCCAGGTCGCCTTGGCGGCGGTCTTGCATGAAGTCCAGGGTGTGAAAGACCTGGTACGGACCATGCAGCTGGCTATGGAATCCCTCCCTTTCCCCGGCAGGGTGGCACTTGACTCACGGTGACTGCCACCCACCTACCCTGCCCCCCGGCCCGGGCCTCGATGGTCCCTGGGGACCCAGGACAGGTGGTTCTACTTCAAGTGTGGACAGGATGGCCATACATGGTGGGGCTGCCTCAGGGAGGAAAAACTTCAATGTACCCCTGAAATGGCCTTGCTCCACTTTGTGGATAGAACCTCAGGTATCCCCAAATCTGGATGTGCCGATGGGCCTTATCGGTTCTTGAGCAGACACCGAGGTCTTGGTGGAGGAGGTGACCTGTTCGGGCTAGTGGTGGGTCGTGTGTCCCAGGTCACCATCACCCACTGGCCTTTTTATGACCAACACTTAACACACCTACCTCTCCTACTCTTGTCTGGATTGTCCCTGTGGGGTATAGGCAGCAAGGATTACCCATACGATGGGTATTTTGTGATCAGCATTTTCTTCCTGACAAGGAGGGAAGAGACCCCACCCACTATTGAAGCCCTCACATGGGTCTGCCCTGAGCTGAAGAGCATATCTGACACCCCGGTGCTTATTGGGACCAATGCCAATATGTTCGAGTGGTTGGCTCAGATGTGCTCTGACTGGGGTGGGATAGGCGAGCTCGCTAGCTCCTCAGTTAAAGCCACTGTGAAAAGGGTGGGGCTGAGGTGACAAGCGACCTTAGTGGGGCCAAGGAGGTGGGTTGGGGTGGTCTGATGGGTGGATGGGGGAACTAACCCTCCCCGGGCACTGAATGCTGCATGGTGGGCATCGCATGGTTCTAATCCAACATTTAGGTGCTTTCATACTTGATGCCCACCTCCGGTAGCTTGCTGCATGGGTTATTGTTCCAGCAAGGAGTGCTGCCCTCCCTGACAGTTCCCATGCCCGCGAGTTACTGCGTAGGTTCGAACGCGAGTCCAAAAGGCCAGTGACCATCCAGAGGGGTTGTGTTGGCTATCATCTTTAGGTGTGATGGAACTGTGTCTGTCATCCCTGGGGAAGACCCAGCGGTGGGAAGATAGACTCGTCCTAGTTTGACTTTGGAAGTTCCCATCTCTGACAGCTATAGGTGGAGTCTGAGCCACAAGTTGGCGAAGCGCCGGCAGGTTTTCTCCTTACATGAGTGGGACATGGGTTGTGTCACGGGAGAAGAACGCCATATCCCGCTGAGAGACAACCACCCGTTTAGGGAACGGTTGTGAAGGTTAGCCCCCAGGGATGTGGAGTATGTTCGGAAACACCTACTGGAGTGGCTGAAGGCCGGGGTCATCACGGAGTCTCGGAGCCCGTATGCTTCCCCCATTGTGGTGGACCAGAAGAAGAGCGGAGCAGTGAGGATGTGTATCGACTACCGCTTGCTAAACAAGTGGACTATCCCAGACCAGTACACAGTACCAAGATTGGAGGATGCACTGGACAGCTTGTCGGGAAGCAAGTGGTTCTCCATACTGGATCTCTGGAGCAGGCGCTACCAGATCCCCATGGCAGAGGGGACAAGGAGAAGACCGCTTTATATGCCCACTGTGATTCTACCAGTTTGAGCATATGGCCTAGGGCATATCTGGAGCCCTGGCCACCTTCTAGCACTTGATGGAAAGGGCTGTGGAGACATGAACCTTCTCGAGGTCATTATCTATCTGGATAACCTCATCATCTTTGGGCAGACCTTGGAAGAACACGAGGCCCGGCTGTTGAAGTTCCTGGACCAGCTGGAGGAGTTCGCCTGAAGGTCTCCATCGACAAATGTCAAACTGTCAGCCTGTGGTTAAGTTTGTCGGCACATCATCTCAGCCAAAGGGTGCAGACAGACCCAGCTAAAGTGGAAGCCCTCCAGTCATAGCCCCAGCCCACCCACTTGCGTGCCTTGATGTACTTCTTGGGGCTCTGTGGGTACTGTCTTCGGTTCATGAAGGATTACTCTTTGGTGGTACATTCTCTGAACAACCTGATGCAGGGTTACCCTCCAGAGAACCAGAAGAAGGGACGAACCTCTCAAAAGGGGCAACTGCATATTGGGGAACCTTTTGGGGACCGATGGACTCCAGAGTGTGAGGATACCTTCAGGGAGATCATTTGGAGACTGGAGGAGGCCCCTGTCCTCGCATTTGTGGACCCCCTTAAGCCCTATGTCCTGCACACAGATGCCAGTTTGAGTGGGCTGGGCAACGTCCTGTATCAGGATTATCCTGAGGGTTTCTGCCCTGTGGCTTTTGTTAGCCATGGCCTGACCCCCTCCAAGAGGAATTACCGGGTTCACAAACTGGAGTTCTTGGCATTGAAGTGGGCAGTGACGGAAAAGTTCCATGAATATCTGTATGGGGTCCCATTTACCATGCTCACTGACATCAACCCCTGACGTACATCACCACCATGGCGCAAAGTTGGACTGCAGGCACCGATGGCTATCAGCTGACTCCACATACAATTTAAATCTGGAGTATCGGAGTGGATGAGCCAATGCGGATGCGGACACCTTGTCCCGACACTCACATCGGTGACACCCACCCCCGTACAGGTTGGGCCGCCCTGGTTCAGCGCTCTGCTCACTGGTGGAGCCCTTCTGACACCATCATGTGTGCCACCCGAAGTATAGAGGTACTGGGAGCCCCCCCCCCATGAAGCTATCCTGCCAGCTTATCTAAATTTTGCAGGCCTGGATCTCTCGTCCCTGCCTCAGCCTAGTAAGTCTGACCTGCAGCATGAGCAAGCATCGGACCCCGGGCATACGAGACCTTTTTTGGACCATCACTGAGGGGAAATCCCCCCAGCAGGTACAGAGCAGTCACCCTGATACCTGCCGAATAGTAAGGGAGTGGGACAAGCTGGTCCTGTGGGATGGATTGCTGCTGCATGCGGTGCAGGACAAGGACCATCCGGGCCAATCTAAGCAGCAGTTGGTGTTGCCTGTGGTATACCGCAGGGTTTTAAATAATTGATTAGCAGTTTTTGGGGGGGAACTATACTAACTGTACAGAAAGTATTTGTATAGATTTCTAGAAGTGCTGTGTTTGTTAAACACAGTCAGGCAAGAGCTATGCATTTTCACAAAGATTTAGCACTTTTATGAGCAAAACGCTAATCAATTTTTAGAGTTAAATAAATCCCTGTACCGTGGGGCTGTTCTCAAGTCTCTACATGATAATATGGGGCGTCTGGGCTATGACTGCAACCCTAGACTCGTGTAGGGCCAGGTTCTGTTGGCCCAGGATGAAAGTGGACATGGAGAGCCACTGCAAGCGCTGCCTGCAGTGCATCCAGCGAAAGACCTTGCCCAGATGGGCTGTTCCTCTGGTCAACATCAGCACCAGTGGGGCCCTGGAGTTGGTATGCATGGATTTTCTGTCCTTGGAACCTGACCGAAAAAACACTGCTAACATACTGGTCATCACGGACCACTACACCCAGTACGTGCAGGCTTTCCCCACAAAAGACCAGAAGGCGAGCACTGTGGTTAAGGTCCTGAAGCAATATGTCCAGCATTACAGCCTCCCAAAAAGAATCCACTCTGACCTGGGTCTGGACTTTGAGAGTTGTTTGGTGATGGAGTTTCTATCGTCCTATGGCATACAGAAATCCCTTACCACCCCCAGGGGGATCCACAGCCCAAACGCTTCAACAGGACATTGCTGAACATGTTGGGCACCCTGGACCCCACGGACAAAGTAAACTGGAGTCAAAAGGTCAGTCAGTTGGTGCACGTGTACAACTGTATGAAAAATGATGCAACTCAGTGCTCCCCCTTTTACTTTGTTTGGTCATGAGGCCCAGCTGCCAGTGGACCTTTGCTTCAGGGTATCCACTGATGGACATCCCATAAGTCATACCTCGAGTATACTGGCAGGCTGAGGGAACAGCTCTGGGCAGCGTACAAGCTTGCCTCTGAAGCAGTGGCTCGTAGCTGTTGGTGAACAAAATGAGGTATGACACCAGAGTACGCAGTCAGGAGCTGAGAGTGGGGACAGGGTCTTGCTGCATAATCTGGGACTCCAGGGAAGCACAAGATCCAGGACGGTGTACCGGACAGTTACCTTATGGTGGAGAAACTGTCTAGCCTGCCAGTGTATCGTATAAAGCAGGAGCATATAGTAGGCCGAGAAAGCGGTGCACCAGAATCACAGAATCATTTACTCCCCATAAGGAAGATCATTCCAAACTCTGCCCGGGACCCAACTTGCTGGCAGCAATATGGCCCTTAACCCAGGGAAAGTATAAGCAGAGGGGGCGACCTTTCTTCCCCTGGGCCCTCACTGGGGCTGCCGCCACTCCCTGTCACCCCAGGAAGAACAGAGGGGCGAATCCAGCGATGATAGCGAGGAGGGGTACTCCACCTACTCTTAGTGGGGGACGGATCCAGACAGTCCTTCCACCCAGTAGGAGTGGTACTACCGAAACTCCACCCCTTCCACAAGTACCAGCCACCCAGATCCTGCATCCTACTTTTTTTTTTTTCCAACTTTATTTCCTTCCAGTCACGGCCCCTCTCTCAGGCATCCTGCCCGTATCCTGCCTGCCTGCCTGAGTCCCCCCCAACCTGAGCCTCCTCTCTCCCCCCTCCCCACAGCCGGCACCCCCCCGGCTTAACCCCTCCAGGGTGGGGCCGCCTCTCCTCTTTGGGTGCTCTTACATGTCTGTTTCTGGCTGCAGCTGAGGGCCTAGGGTGGAGGAACTGGAAGGCCAGGCAGGTGGACCCGGCAGAGGGCATGGGGACAGGTGCTGTCACCTACCCCACATAGCTGGTTGTTTTCCTGTTCTGGTGGCTTCTCCCTCCTCCCTCCCCATGTGTGCACACCTGACGCTGCGTGGCACATGGCAACCCTGCCTGTGTCTGCCATGCTTGTACATTGTGCAACCCACCCACTAAAGCACTCCTGATCTCCACCAGGAGCCGCTGGTGCTCTGGGCTATCCCCTGCCCTCCCCAGGTGAAGGGAGAGCAGCCCTGTGGGTACTCAATCCCTTCCCCATCCCTGCTGACCCCCGGGCCCGAGCTCACTCCCTGAACTCTGGTCGCCGGCATTGCGCGAGGTATGGCATCCAGTGCCTCAACCTTCAGCACCACTGGGCCATCCTGCATCCCATTTGAACCCAGAGGCCCAGCCCACTGTTCCTGTGTTGGAGCCCAATCTAGATAGTATTTTGGTAGTCAAGAAGGCTACCTGGCATGCCCTCCACCAGATAGTAAGTTGGCTGCAGCTACAGCCCTGCCCCTGTTCCTGATCTAACCCCAGTTAGTGTAGAGGTACCAGGTCAGCCCTGGGGACGGAGACTATAACCCCACAGGACAAACCACCACCACTGACTTGGTCCCGTACCTGACGATGCCCTGCCTCAAAAATCGGGCCAGCCTCCCGGCCCACTGTAAAGCTCACGTACAGCACCCTGGGTGAGTCCACAAACCTGTCAATCAATGGCCTCCTCAAGTCTGTGGTGCCTGTTCTGTATCCCCCATTGTGTTGCCCTAGGGGCAGTAGGGACCTGTGAGTGCGCACCCTCCATTACCTGTATATAATCCATTATTGTGGCTGGACCTGATACAAGCCTAGCTGTGAATGCGATTATTGTTGGTGCTAGTTAGGAAACAGGTACCTAGCTAGAAAAGTGCATGCTACGTGTTATGGGTTCCTAGAAAGGGTAAAAGGGACTTGTCAGGATGCCAAGTTTCCATCCAGGGGAGTGTGTAAGCCCCTCAAAATGGGCTTACCTACAGAGGGGCCAGGGAAAAAGAGCATGAATGGAGAGAAGGGGAACAAAGGAGAGAGGACCAAGAGGAGGGGAGCCGAGAGCTAGGAGAAAAAGACAAACAAACTGGGATGTAGGCTCTCTGGCTACCCCTGTCCCCCTCCAAAAAGCAAGAGCAGGAGGAAGGCTGCCTGGGAGGCTTTCTGGCTACCCCCCCTCCAGGAAGAAAGGGAGGAGAAAGGCAGAACTGCTGGGAGAAGGAGAGCAGGTTTCCCTGAGGGGACTGGGGCTGACTGGCTGGACTGGAAGGGACAGTTAAAGTGTGCCTTGGGCTTTGGGGACTGCTCTGTGCAGGGGCCCTTAAATTCCAGCCGGGGAGAGCCCTGGAAGCTGGGTGGCCACTAGCTCTGGTCTGGCTGAGGGGAAGCTGACCTGCCCTGTGTCTTCAGTGTGAATCCGCTGCTGCAGTACAGACTAAAGAGCTAGAAGGATGAACAGGCTGGCCTGGTGAATATTGTACGCAAAGACCCTCAGGCAAAGCTGGAAAGGTCAGGTAGGTGAAGAACAGTGCCTCCCCCACTCTCTGTGCATATCTTTGAATCAGGGAGACCATCACCCTCCTGGGGAAGCCATAAGTACCCCGAGCTGCAGCTCTGGGGATTCTTTGTTTGCATCAGCTAGGAGGGTTGGGGAAGAGCCCCACCCCCAATGACAAACTGATTTTCTTTGAACCTGTGTTGCTCTGCAATGGCCCCAACGAGAGACTGCAGGCCTTTAACTGAGAAACGGTGAGGTACCCACCATTCTGGGATTGTTCTGGGTGCACCCAAGGGAGGAGAGAGAGCTCTACTGTGTTGTATGCATATTTTATGGAGGCTTGAGGAGTAGCCCTCACCTCCTCTGCCTAAGGTTGTTTTTAATAAACAAGGATTACTGTTTGCCATATTTCATAAGTGTTTATGTTTTGCTGTTCTCGTTATTGGGGGTGAGGGTATTGATCTAACTGTGCCAAAGGGGTCCGTCATTGGGGATATATCATTGTTCCTGGGGGTGAAACCTGCCTTGCTCACAGGAGGCTGCACCATTGCCCCAGGTGGAGGCACCAAATCACCTTTGGAAATCTGGCCAGGACTTAGGCCCCCCCCTTGGGAGGTACGGTGAGACCCCCGAGGGCTCCAGGGCAGCCCTGGTGAGTGTGACAAGAGGGGCTATTACAAACATGTTTTTCTGGTCTGTTTTCTCAGGATGAAGGGCTGTTGCATTTTTTTACATCTGCAGAATGATTACATCTTCTGTGACACTGTATTATGTTTTTAGTATTGTATGGCTGACAGATTTTTGTTTTTGTATCACTTAACACTGATTAAATATGAGGGATAGAAAATTCATACATGACTGATTTAGAAAACCATTTTTAGCAACAGTTTAGTTTCCTGGCATAGCCATTTTATAACTATGGATTTGGGCTGTCTGAATATTAATATGGGATTCCACTCCTTTTTTTCATCTTTCAGAGCTGTCAGATATTCTTGGCATTCCATGGATCCTATCACCCCAGATCCCCTGTGGGGATATGATTGGAACCATAGGATCCAATTGTTTTCAATGGATCTGAAGGTTATATCCCATAGGATCCCAACTATCCACAAGTCAGATCCAGAAAATGCAACCCTCTGCTCCAAACATTTGACCAGAGATGTATGGAGTTGGCAAACAACACAATCTCATGAAAAAGGATTCCTTCATATGAAAAAAAAATTTTGGACTTTTTTTTCCACATATTTTTTTCATATGAAGGAATCCTATTTCATGAGAATGACACAATCTACAAAAAAAAAAAAAAGGATTTCCTCATACGAAAAATGAATTTAGACTTGTTTTTTTTCCCACATTTCAACTTTAACAAACAATAACTCCTTCAATAGTTGCAGTTAAGGGACAATTTATATATCAAAAGAAAGGTCTTCATGAATAATACAGCACTAACACATAATACCCTACAAAAGAATTCCGAGGGATAACATTGACATTTTTAAAAAGCTTTAAGTCTGTCAATCTTTGAGGTTAACGGACAATCTACTATATTTGTGAAAAAGGGTATCAAGGAGTACTACAACAGCAACACATACTGTATTACCCCCAAAAATAGGGGCCATGTAAAAAAAAAAACCTTAAAAATTAACAAAAAAAAAAAGGAAAAGGAAAAGTAAATTCCCTCAGGATAACATTGCAACTTTAACAAGCCATAACTCTGTCATCTGTGGAGTTAAAGGAGAATCGATGTATCAAAAAAGTCTCAATGAGTACTACAACAGTAACACATAATACCACCCCCCCAACAAAAAAAATTGAGTGTCATATAAAAAACCCATGAAGATTAAAAAATGAAAATACCCATAGGATAACATTGCAACTTTAGCAAACCATAACTCCATCACTCTGTGGAGTTAAGGGAGAAACTATGTATATATATATATATAAAAAAAATGTCTCAACGAGTACTAAAACAGTAACACATAATACCACCCCCCCAAATAATTAGGGCTATATGGAAAAAAATAAAAACTAAAAAATTGAAAATTCCTATAGGATAACATTAGAACAACAGCTAATCAACTCCTTCTCAGTGCAGTTTTAAAGAGGCCACTGCTAGGCAAATTTAGATTATGAATTACAATGAAGAAGGGAAAATATGAACCACTAAGAATTTAACCTAGGACCTCTAGTATTGTGTGCTAGTAACTCCACCTCTGATCCATGGTTCACACAGCTGCAGTGGCTGTTCAAGTCTTCCTTCAAAGTCACATTTCCTTCCTCTGGTGTTGCATAACCTTGCAACCTCAGAAATATATCAGAACAGCCAATCAATTCCTTCTCAGTGCAGTTTTAAAGAGGCCACTGCTAGGCAAATTTAGATTACGAATTACAGCGAAGAAGGGAAAATGTGAACCACTAGGAATTTAACCTAGGACCTCTAGTATTCTATGCTGGTAACTCCACCTCTGAGCTATGGTTCACACAGCTGCAGTGGCTGTCCAGGTCTTCCTTCAAAGTCACATTCCCTTCCTCCGGTGTTGCGTAACTTTGCAACCTCAGAAATACATTAGAACAGCCACCAATTAACTCCTTCTCAGTGCAGTTTTCAAGAGGCCACTACTAGGCAAATTTAGATTATGAATTACAATGAAGAAGGGAAAATGCCAACCACTAGGAGTTAAACCTAGGACCTCTAATTCACAGGATAACATTGCAATTTTAACAAGCTATTATTCCATCACTCTGTAGAGTAAAAGGAGAATCTATGTGTCAAAGGAAGGTCTCAATGAGTGCTACAACACTAACACATTATCCCCACCACCTCCCCAAAACATTAAAGGCCATATAAAAATAATTACAAAAACAATTACAACTAAAACATGAAAATTACCATAAGATAACATTGCAACTTTAATAAGCTATCCATCAAAAATTTGAGTCAAGAGACAATATGTATATATTCAAAAGGTGTCAATGAGTAGTATGACACTAGCACATAATCCCTCACTAAACATTCATGCGGTATGCACTGCACCCAAAATTACCTCCAGTTTTCACCATGGTGCAAAATCCACAACAATGAAAATGCAATCTTCATCAAAAATGCACTAAAGGTGTATCTCTTTTCCACTACAAGCTTAGCAAATTTCAGAACAAACCGACAAACATTTACTGTCTTATAGGTAACAATGTAAAAATCATATTTTGCCCATATACAATGAACCTTTGAAGTGAGCCCACAAAAACAAGTATAACCAAGCAACATACATTGCTTTTCTGGAGACATGGGCGAGGGTCTAGAGGGCCTTGTGCTCCACAGCCAGATCAATGTGTGCATCTATGGAGGATGGAAGCACTGGGCCCTGTGGCTCCCTTGCTTGATGGATGTTTTTGTGTGAATGAGTATTTAATTCTACTGCCTTCCTTGGGGTTCTCAGCCCTAACACACACCCCTTCCAAGACCAAATAAGGTGACATGTGATATGTTTTTTTTTTTCATCAGGCAGGGCTTACAGATTCTTGGCAACATTCGGGGAGACACAGTTCTGTAGGTTTGAAGGCTATATCACAATGGGGTGAGCGTTTTGGTTGAGAACACCAAGGAAGACCCAGCCCCTGATTCACTAAGAGTCAGTATCATAATGTATTTTTCTTTTCCTGCTTGGGGTTGGGGTGTTAGGGTTGGAAATTCTAATACCACATTTCCCTACTTTTGTTGGTTTAATCTGAACCCTAACTGATGCATTAATGCAGTTTTGCAAAGAATATATGTATATAATCTATTAGTGTGTGTGTATACACACACACACACACACACACACACACACACACACACACACACTCTGTAACACCTACTGTCATTTTACCACAAACTCACCCCCTTGCACTCATCACTGCTCACTATACTCCTCCCTCTCTATCATAGAAACATAGACTTTGATGGCAGATAAGGACTGCTTGGCCCACCTAGTCTGCCCATTTCCCTACCTAGAGGATAAGCTGCAGATCCTATTTAACCAACAGCCTATTTCTTCCTACCCACCACAAAAATTGCCTTATGTCTGTCCCATGCATTCTTGAATTCTCCCACAGTTTTAGACCCCACAACCTCCTCAGAAAGGCTGTTCCATGTGTCCACCACCCTCTCTGTGAAAAAATACTTCCTCACATTGCCCCTGAGCCATCCCCCCTCTATCTTCAAATTGTGTCCCCTTGTTCTTGCACATCTCTTTTTCTGAAAGATGCTACCCTCTTGGACTTTGTTGATTCCACTGAGGTACTTAAACATTTCTATCATGTCTCCCCTCTCCCTCCTTTCCTCAAGGGTATACATATTAAGCTCCTTTAGCCTCTCCTCGTATGTCTTCTCTTGCAGACCCTGCACCATTTTAGTTGCCCTCCTCTGAACTGCCTCCATCCTGTCTATGTCCTTGCGGAGATGGGGTCTCCAGAACTGGATGCAGTACTCCAGATGGGGTCTCGCCAACTGTCTGTACAGGGGGATAACAACTTCCCGTTTTCTGCTGGTGTGCCTCTCCTATACATCTCAGTATCCCCCAGCCCTCCCTACCGCCTTCTCACATCACTTGCCAACCTTAAGATCATCTGATACGATTACCCCCAGGTCCCTTTCCATTTTTGTTGTTGTTACTACCTCCCCCTCTATTGTGTCATCTTCCCCTGGGTTTTTGTTTCCCAGGTGCATTACTTTGCACTTCTTTGCATTGAATCCAAGCTGCCATACTTCTAATCATTCCTCCAACCTTGCCAAGTCCTTTCTCATCCTTTCCATGCCTCCTTGTGTATCAACCCTTTTGCAGATCTTTGTGTCATCTGCAAAGAGGCATACTTTCCTTTCAGTCCCTCTGCAATGTCACTTATAAAGACATTAAAAGGACTTGACCCAGTACTGAACCCTGCGGTACCCCACTAGTAACCCCTCTTTCTTTGGAGTGGACTCCAAAGTTGCCTGAACCACTGTGCATCTTACATCTCTAAATACTGTTTTGAGGCCCTGCTCTTGTATGTATCCACACATCTCTCCCATTCTACTTGCCTTGTATTCCCTTCTGTCCGGGGATCACCGCACCTTCTCCCTCGCCCATCTTCACTCCTCTGCTGGGAAGTCAGTCTTCTCCTATTGCCTTCCCCTTCCCTCCCTCTGGAACCTTCTCCCCTCTTCCATCCATCTCTCACCCTCCCCAGCTTGCCATAAGCACTTTCTTAAACTCTTGACTTTTCTCTCCTGCACTTGTCATCTCCCTACCTGCCCTGCCCTTTGTTCCACTTCCCTACAGAGCTCAGATCCTCTCTCCAGGGTCAGTTTTATGTCTCCTAATTTCATTGGCACTGATATGTTCAACCAGTTGTTATATTTTATGTAGGATGTAGAGCAGGTCTTGTTCTATACAACCGCTTTTGTTATTTTGCACTTTTGCCTTGTTGCACTACATTTGCTAACACCTTATTTATATGGTGTGCATCAATTCCTATTGTATTTGCTTGACTGTGTCCCATCCCACTCCTCTAGGTTGCACCTGGAAACAAGCCTTGGCTCAGTGTGTCTTTCATAGTTACCCATTTTTTTTTATTATTATTTATCCTCCTGTGGCCAACTTACTGCTCCCCCCTTAGACTCACATCCCGCTATTTTGGGGATCCAGCCACCGTCAGTCTTGACCGGGACCACTGGCACCCTATAACCCCTGTGGCTTGCCCCCACAGTGGGGTGGCAGGGAGCCCCCTATCTCTCCACCCCATACGGATCCAGTTTGGGTGCCAGCGCTCGACGAACACTCACAGGTGGCAATCAAGCCACGGTAGATGCCACTTTTTCTTTGTTCTTGGTTCCACTGAGTCAGAGCGTGTGCAATGATGCCAGCGGCCATGAGTGTGCACGCATCCAGACGCGTCCCCATCCAGGCGTCTGCCCCTGGCTCCTCCCCAATGTACGGCATGCGTCCCCGACCCCCAGCCTCTGCCAGGGGGCAGTTGGGCGCCGACCATAGTGGACCCCCCCCGGAGAGGAAGAGCAGTCCATCGGATGCTAGATCCCTCCCCTCCTCTGGTCGCCAGTGGGGCGCGAGGTGTGGTGTCCAGCGCCTCAGCCCTCAGCACCACCGGGCCGGCCCCAGTTACCAATTTTTAAATCAATTAATAACTAAAAAAGTATTGGCCAGGAGAGAGGCATAGTGGATTTACCAATTAGGGGCACTATCCTGACCAGACTTAAGTGGTCAGATTGAGTTGTCATCCCTAATATAAACACTATAAAATATATAGTGTTTTTTCAGACAGTGCCCATCTGTATTGTGTAGTTGCATGTAATCTTTGAAGATTCTGCATCTTCACCATTACATGCCTATATGCGCACATAAAACTTAGCAGTCGGCCATTACCTGACACACAGGCCTAGGACCCAGGGGACTCACTGCTCTACAGGATTCTGGAGTGGACAGGGGGCTGCAAAGAGGCTTCACCAAACCTCCCCATCCTCTCTTCACAGTCGGCTATTACGTGACACACAGACCCAGGACCCAGGAGCCTTGCTACTCTACAGGACTCGGGAGTGGACGTTAGGCTGCCAAGAGGTAAAAGCGCCCCTTCCCCCTAGCGTCACTGCTTGTGGTGTTTAATTCTGACTCTTCCAGGTGTTTTGGCTGATGGTAACTGATAGACTCTGCAACTCTTGTAGCACTCAGCTGTTTTCAGCTTTTCTGGGGGTTACTTTAAGGTTCCTAGCTTCTGTTTTGTCTGCTGGGAGTTAGCGCCTTAAGCGCCTGGGAATTCATTCATGTTGTTTCTGTGCAAGGTTGGGGCCATGTTTCTGAGGGGTTCTACTGCTTAGCTAGGGGGTGTGGGGATTCAGAGTAGCAACCGCATCTATGTTAAATGCTGCAGCTTTAACGTACTGTTCAAGCCTGACAGTGTTTTTTTGTTTGTTCTTTCTCCATACCTGACTGCAGATTCTGGTTTCTCTCTCCCTCAGCCCTCGCGACTGTCTCATATGCGCAGTTGTGCTCAGCTCCTGTATGATCTTCCCGCTGTTAACCTGATCTCCTTTGATCTGTCTCCCTTTAGGCCTCATCAAACCCCCCTCCTCACTTCACAGTTGGCCATTACCTGATACACAGACCCAGGGGCCTCACTGCTCTAGGACTCGAGGTAGCGTGGGGCTGCCAGAGGTAAAGGCACCCCTTCTCCCTAGCATCACTGCTTGTGGTGTTTACCTGTGAGCCGCTTACTTCCCACCCGCCCCAGCCACCCCCACCAAGCTCGACCCTACCTTTATTAGCCACATCCTGTCATGTGACACCATGGTTAGAGTGTCTGTTTTCCCTTTGCAGGTTATATGAATCTGCCCTATAAAAACATTACACAAAACAATTACAATTAAAACATGAAAATTCCATAGGATAACATTACAACTTTAATAAGCCATCCATCAATAAGTTGAGTCAAGGGACAACGTATATATCCAGAAAAAGGTGTCAATGAGTAGTATGACACTAACATGTAATCCCCACTAAACATTCATGCAGTATGCACTGCACCCCAAAATTACCTCCAGTTTTCACCATGGTGCAAAATACACAACAATGAAAGTGCAATCTTCATCAAAATGCACTAAAGGTGTATCTCATCTTCCACTACAACCTTAGCAAATTTCAGAACAAACCAACAAACATTTACTGTGTTATGGGTAATAAAGCGAAAACCATATTTTGCCCATATACAATGAACCGCTGACAGTTAAGAGGACATTTAATACATATTTTTCCTTTAGTGAGTCCTACAAAAGAACAATTACAACCGACACATACATTCCTTTCTGGAGACATGGGCGAAGGGTGTAGAGGACCTACACTTCCAGAGCCTGTCTAAACCACTGTAGCTGAAACTCCCAAAATATGCTATTAAACGTGTACTCTCCTTCTACTCTCTGGCAATGTCCACCCCAACCTAGGCCCCCTTCCACTCAACTCCCTTGGTGGTAAACATAATGGGCTCCAAATAGCGCCTCTCAATATCTGTAGCCTGCAAAAAAATTTCTCCTCCCTCCAAGGCTGGCTTGCACAGCACTCTCCTGATACCCTGGCCCTAACAGAAACCTGGCTTACCAGCTGTACCCTGACTCTGCGGGTAGTCTTAGATGGCTACTTTATTTTTCCATGCTGACCGCTCACTAAACGAGGGCGGTTGCACCTTTACATAAAAAATACACTGCAAGCTACCCAAGTTAACCTCTCTCTCCTGAACAGGAAGCCCAAATTCTTATAGTCAAGTTGTCTTGGAGACCCAGGAAAACCCTATACCTCTCTGTGGCCTATATTCTCCCCACAGCCAAAAGCTTGCATTCAGAACCGTCCTAGACTATACTGCACAACTCCCCCCAAAAAATGAAGTCATCCTCATTTGCGACTTCAACATCAACTGGCTCTCACCCTCCTCCTCTCACTTCCATGACTCTGCCTTAGCTCTTGACCTCACCCAAGTTGTTCAATCCCCTATCAGGCTGAATGACAAAACAGGCAATTTGACTCTTCTTGACCTCTTCTTTACCAACAGACCCAATAATATCTCTCAAGTCAAGGTTCTTCCTAACGCCATTAATGAACACTCTCCAGTTGCCTGCCGGTGGTCTGATAAAAATCTCTACCCGCCCCCGATCCCCTCCTTCCAGTGACGATTAAAACAAGGCTCCCTCTCTGAATCAAGTCCCATCTTTGGGCATGTGACTGGTCCCCAATTGACAGGGCCAAGTGTGTTGATGCTGCATTATCGCACCTTGCCACTTTCAATGCCGCCTGTGACTGTTACATCCCCTCACTAAGCTCTTCACTAAAAATTGAGACACCCCTGGATCTCTGTGGCCCTGCTGGATAAGATAGTGCACCATGACAATCTCTGGTACAAAGCCATTGACTCTCGCTCTCGGAGGGATAGGCTGCTCTACAGAGAGGCCAGAAATATGTGCACCTGGGCCATTCGTCAGGCCAAGGCATCCCACTACAAAGCAGCCCTTACTTCCTCTTGGGGCTCTGGTCGTGATTTTTGGAAAAACATTAGAGAACTTTGTGGAAAAATCACCTCCCCACCCCCTGCTCAACTACCTACTGATGGGACTAGTACCCAAGACCCCCTGGAGATAGCTAACATCCTAAACACCACCTTCTCTGATCTCAGTGAAGTCCTGCCCCCCAACTTCTTTGACATCCCCCGGCTCACCCCCTCCAACAAATATATACCCCTTTTTCATCTCCGTACCTTGTCACCCAATCAAGCCAAGAAATACTTATCCAAAGTTCTGGCCAAGTCCTGTATAGTAATGATGCCCTGGACTTAAAACTCCTACGTCTTACTCTTGATGAAGTTCTTATCCCCCTGACTAAAATTCTTAATAAATCTCTCTGCCTTAACCAATTCCCATCATAATGGAAGCAAGCTGTCATAACCCCTATCCTAAAGAGTGGTGACAAAACCTCCCCCAATAGCTATAGACCCATATCTGTACTGCCCCCCCTCAAAGGCATTAGAGTAAGTTGTAGCCGACCAACTCATGCACTACCTATCTGATCACGATCTGCTCTGCCCAGAGCAACATGGCTTCGAAGGCCACAGTACAACCACCACCCTGGTTGAATACACCTCCTACATCCATCAAGCCCTTGACCGTGGGCTTATAGTTGGCTCTATTTATATTGACCTCACTAAGGCCTTTGATACGGTCAATCATGCCTTGCTCCTTCACTATCTACCTGCCCTTGGACTCTCCCAGGAAACCATTTCCTGGTTCACAGACTACCTAGCTGGTAGCGCTCAATGTGTTAAAATTGGCTCCACTCTCTCAGATTGCCACCCTGTCCTATCTGGTGTCCCACAAGGCTCCATACTTGGCCCCCTCCTCTTTAGTGTATTTCTGAACTCACTACCTAAGTCCTGTTCAGGTAGACTTCTCTTATATGCTGATGATGATGTCATTTTCAGCAGTCACCAGCACCCCCTCTCCTTCCAAAACTCACTCCAAAATTATTTCTTGGAAGCCGAAACCTGGTTTTGGGACCATAGGTTTATGCTTAATCGCAAAAAACGAAAACAATGATTTTTGCCCACTGCCAGAGTTCTCACTCTGGATCATCCCTTTCCATTGTCAATTCACCGGGTGACACGTTACAACAGGTAAACACCTTTAAATGAGTAGTGGTAGATAAAATTTATTAATACAGTGATAACACCATTAGGGCTATATATGCCCTTTTCTCAAGGTGCACCTGTTTTAAAGTGTCAGGTTTCAGTGACATAAAATACACGACATAAATACAAAAACAATACATACCCCAAGCAGACAAATTACATACAATAAAGATTATACACCACAAGACGAATGCAACAGACATTACATTACACTGCTTAATCCATTTGACAAGACACCACACCTGTCAATCAATATACCTACTTTTCTTCCATCTAATTTAAACTATCCATTACAAATGCAGTGATGCTACATTCCCTATGAACAGCAATTTTAAAAGCATTTGATTTCATATGTAAATCTTTAAGATGCAAGGGAAGTTAGTTCCAACAAGTGGCTGCCTTATAATGAAATGTCATAGCAGTGAATTTATTTTTAAATTTAGGAACTATTAACTCTCTGGCTGCTTTTTTTTTCAGATTGTGACCATGTTTTGTTTTTTCTAGCCTCTCTGCTAGTTTATACATCAATTTATTCTTTAAAATATCATGGACTTGTATGGCCCATGCCCGTTTCCTTCTGAGCTCCAGTGAGCTCCAACCAAGGGAGCCAAGCATAGTGCAATGGTGAGTGTTAAACTCACACTTCAGTACATATCTTGCCAATTTGTTTAGAACCAAATCTAGTTTTACCAATTGCTGTTTATTTGCATGACAGTAAATATAAGCCCATAGTCCACAACAGGCAGTATTAATTGATTTGCCACAGTTTTACTTACTTTCATAGTTGTACAATGCGACAACCATTTTGCTGCCCCAATCTCATATTTATTCCCCAATTCATTTATGTGATATTCAGAATTTAAATGTTGATCTATAAAACTCCCAGGTATTTATATACCTCAGTTTGCCTCAAGATATTATCTTCCCTGGTTTTAACCTCTATATTAGGATTTGAATTTTCCTTATTTAATTTAGGGGAAAACAGCATTGTTTGCATTTTTTTTTTTATTGTTGATTAACAACCCCAAATCAGAAAAAAATTCCTGCATAACCAAAGAGTCCTTTTGTAGTCTGTCCTCTACTTCCTTTTGATGGTTCCCATCAGCAATTAATACATGAGTATAACTTCAGACACATCACTCTCTTTTCATAAACATATCCAGCTCCTATCCACCTCTCTGAACACTTTCGACTAGATCTCTCTACCGCCTCAAACATTATCTCCTCGAAGCTATCCGTTTGGCCTGTATCTTCCTCTGTACTCTCCATTATGGACTATGGCATTGTTACATATGGCTCCGCTGATCAGACTGCCTTAAGCCGCTTCAAAATCACCTTAAAGCTTGTTATCTCATCACAGGTTCTGACAGATTTACCCATATCTGTGACCTATACAGATGGTCCCAGTGGTTAAACTTCGACTCGAGACTTAAATATCACACCTGTCTCCTAGCCAAGAAAATCCTTCTCAACCCTGCACCCCCGGGCTTCTCCCTCTACTCCAACCAGTCCCCTTAAACAGACCCACCAGAAGTGCTGCCAAGTCTCTCATAGCTGTCCCCCACTGTAGGACCTCCCTTGGCCAACGGGCCTTTCTGTGTCAGGCCCCTAAATGGCTCAATGAGGTCCCACACCCATCATTCATGAACCAAAACTAGGCCCTTTCAAGACCCACCTCAAAAACCTGCTCCTTTCACTGTCGAACTGTGACTGTCCCTAGTCCCCTTCCTCCACCCCTCATCCCTACACTCGCCCTCTACACTTAGTCCCTAGTGTCCCTCCTGCACTTCATTACTTGGACTAACTTGCACCTCATCTAATGCTGGGTCTGGCAAATGTCCCAGAGTTCCCTGCTTATCTCACATTTGACGATGGCCCTGTACTGCCCTAAGATCTTATTTTACTACTTGCTGTATGACTAATTCCTATGTACTTATGTTTTCCTCTGTAATTTTCTATGTATCTATGACGTGAAACCTTTGCAAGGAGTCTATAACTCAAAGATGTATTTCCGATTATTGTAATAAATAAAAAAAAATAAAAAATACTATCCTTTTTATGCCAGTTACAGATTCCAATAGCTTACTCTGTACATTGTTTTTAAGCAATTTATTTGTAACACAGTTTTGTTTTAATGCACTTTATGGTGGCTTCCTTGTTCACTTTAACAGTATATATAACATTTTGTAAGTGTACCTTTAGTAACTGGCTATTTAAGAAGCTAGTAGGGGCCCACACATTGACAAAGTGCTGGGAGAGTGAGGCCCATAACATTGGGTCTCCAGTGGCCCTCCAGCTGTTTGATACATCATCCTTGTTTCCCATCTGAGTGCTTGATCCTGGTTCTGCTCAGCTGATTTTGGTTTAGCAAGCACTGTGTTGTGCTGTAGGTCCCATTACAATGCAAATTTCTTTTTGGCCAGCCCTACTTTGAAGGGTAACCAACAAAGCATGTAGTAGCATCTCAGGAGGCTGGATTTGGCATCCAATGTATCAGAAGGGAGTGGCAGTTACATAAAATTCAGATACTGCATCCCATTAGTGCCATTTCATATATGATGACAATTTCGGATAACTAAATCAGATGGAATGGCTAACCTAGAGTATATAACCAGCAAATGCTATAGGAAGCAAATTACTCTGGAATGCCTCTGACCACTGTAATATCAAAATATTTCACTCCCCAAAACATGCTCCCTTGAATTCTCTTCCAGACTCCTAACCCTGTAAAAGCATCCTCATCCCCTCTCATCTGGTGACATGCTTACAGCCCCGTACAATGTTCCCATCACTGTGCATCTGTCGAAAACCTCTCAAAACTGTAAATGATTCCTGTTCCACCCTGCTGCATCTCAGAAACCGTGTAAATTCATCTCACCCCATCTGGAGACCCCCTCCCAACCCTGTACAGCATCCCCATACCTCTCCTGTCTACAGACACCCTCTCAGCCATACACAACGTACCTAACTACTCCCATCAGCAGATACCCTCCCAACATTTTATATCACCCCATCCCCTCTCATGTGAAGATACCGTCCCAGCCCTGTGCAACACCACCATTCCCCCATCTGCAGATACCATCTCAGCTCTGTGCAACATCCCCCATTCCCCCATCTGTAGATACTGTCCCAGCCCTGTGCAACACCCCTATTCTCCCATCTGCAGATACCATCCCAGCCCTGTGCAACACCCCATTCCCCATCTGCAGATACCATCCCAGCCCTGTGCAACATCCCCATTCCCCCATCTGCAGATACTGTTCCAGTCCTGTGCAACATCCGCATTCTCTCATCTGCAGATACCATCCCAGCCCTGTGCAACACCCCCATTCCCCCATCTGCAGATACCATCCTGGCTCTGTGCAACATCCCCCATTCCCCCATCTGTAGATACTGTCCCAGCCCTGTGCAACACCCCTATTCTCCCATCTGCAGATACCATCTCAGCCCTGTGCAACACCCCCATTCCCCCATCTGCAGATACCGTCCCAGTCCTGTGCAACATCCGCATTCTCTCATCTGCAGATACCATCCAGCCGTGTGCTATCACCCCATCCCCTGTCATCTGTAGATACTGTCCAGCCCTGTGCAACACCCTATTCTCCATCTGCAGATACCATCCAGCCCTGTGCAACACCCCATTCCCCCATCTGCAGATACCGTCCCAGTCCTGTGCAACATCCGCATTCTCTCATCTGCAGATACCATCCAGCCGTGTGCTATCACCCCATCCCTCTCATCTGTAGATACTGTCCAGCCCTGTGCAACACCCTATTCTCCCATCTGCAGATACCATCCAGCCGGTGCAACACCACCATTCCCCCATCTGCAGATACGTCCCAGCCTTGTGCATGACTTCTGTGTGTGGCTGCCTGAAGCTCATCATGGGTCAGCTCACGGAACTGTCTCAGAATTGCCCTATTGAGCCGGTACTCAGCCCACAATGTCCGCGTCACTGAGCTGTTCAATGTGATGTGGGACTGGTAATTGGCCTCGGTGTGAACCGTCACCCTGTTGTGATGTGCAGACAGGTGTTCTGAGGTTGCATTGACACATGTCCACAGGAGGACACCACTGCAAGAATGCACAGAGGGTATTGGTAGTGAATTGGCATTGGTCAGAGATAGACCACTGGCACATACCCACAGTGGTAAGCCACAGGTGCACTCATCACGCCCATGCTGGTCCCATGACATTATGGCCCACATCCGTGTCCCAGATGCCATCCATACAGTGTGACAATGCCACAGGGGTGGGTAAGTGGGGCACTGTGGTCACAGAGTGTAGACAGTGCACAGCTATAGGCACTACAGGGAAGATGTTGCCCTGGATAGGGGGGTTGATATTAGTCCTTACACAGAAGAAAAGGTTCTGAAAGAACTCCTAAAACTGAAGGTGGATAAAACAATGGGGCCTGATGGGATACACCCCAGAATTCTAAAAGAACTAAGGGAAGAACTAGTAACACCACTGACTACCCTTTTTAATAAATCATGGGAGGATGGTGGTGTACCTGAGGGACTGGAGGAGGGCAGATGTGATTCCCCTTCACAAAAGTGGGAGCAAGACAGAGGCAGGAAACTACAGACCTGTCAGTTTGACCTCAGTGGTAGGGAAAATGATGGAATCACTTCTGAAGGAAATAATTGTTGAGTACCTAGAGGTCAGTGGGGCACAGGACCCAAGGCAGCATGGATTCACAGCAGGAAGGTCATGTCAGACAAATCTAATTGATTTCATTGACTGGGTGACCAAAGTAGTAGACCAGGGAGGGGCTGTGGACATGGCCTACCTAGACCTTAGCAAGGCATTTGACACAGTCCGGCACAAAAGATTAATAAACAAATTAGCCAGCCTGGGAGTGGGTCCCAGGGTGGTAGCCTGGGTAAAACATTGGCTGGACAATAGGAAACAGAGGGTAATAGTAAATGGAGTCCACAGTGAAGAAAGGGGGGTTACTAGTGGTGTACCACACGGTTTAGTACCAGGGCCGGTCCTTTTTAATGTCTTTATAAGTGACATTGCAGAAGGACTGGAAGGAAAAATATGTCTCTTTGCAAATGACACAAAGATTTGCAACAGGGTTGATCATAAGGTGGGGTGGAAAGTATGAAAAGAGACTTGGCAAGGTTGGAGGAATGGTTAAATGTAAGGCAGCTTAGGTTCAATGCAAAGAAGTGCAAAGTAATGCACCTGGGAAACAAAAACCCAAGGGAAGAGTACACAATGGGGGGTGAGATACTGCCAACAACAAAAATGGAAAGGGACCTGGAGTTGTCATATCAGATAACCTAAAGGTGGTCCAGCAATGTGAGAAGGCAGTAAGGAGGGCTGGGGGATACTGGGATGCATAGGGAGAGGCATCACAAGTAGAAAACAGGAAGTTGTTGTCCCTCTGTACAGACAGTTGGTAAGACCACTTCTGTAGTACTGTGTACAGTTGTGGCGACCCCATCTCCGCAAAGACATAGACAGGGTGGAGGCTGTCCAGAGGAGGGCAACAAAATGGTGCAGGGTCTGCACCAGAAGACATATGAAGAAAGACTAAAGGAGCTTAAGATGTATAGCCTCGAGGAAAGGAGGAAGAGGGAGGACATTATAGAAACTTTCAAATACCTCAAGGGAATCAACAAAGTCCAACAAGGTAGCATCTTTCAGAAAAGAGATGTGCAAGAACAAGGGGCTCAATTTGAAGATAGAGGAGCGGCTCCGAGGTAATGTGAAAGTATTTATTCACAGAGGGTTGTAGATGTATGGAACAGTCTTCCTGAGGAGATTATAGAGTCAAAACAGTGGGGAATTCAAGAATGCATGGGACAGACACAAGTCAATTCTAGTGGTGGGTAGGAAGAAGTAGGCTGTTGGTTAACTAGGATCTGCAGCTTATCCGTTAGGTAGAAAATGGGCAGACTAGGTGGGCCAGCGGTCCTTGTATGCCATCAGATTCTATGTTTCTATCCCCATTCCCCTACCTGAAGATACCATCTCAGCCCTGTGGACATCCCCATCCCTCCATCTGCAGATACTGTCCCAGCCTGGTGCAACGTCCCCATTCTCTCATCTGTAGACACCGTCCCAGCCCTGTGCAACATCCCCGTCACCCCCTCCCATCTGTAGACACCGTCCCAGCCCTATGAAACATCCCCATTCCCCCCTCATCTGCAGATACCATCCCAGCCCTGTGCAACATCCCCATTCTCCCATCTGCAGATAACATCCCAGCCCTGTGCAACATTCTCATTCTCCCATCTGCAGATACCATTCCAGCCCTGTGCAACATCTTCATTCTCCCATCTGCAGATACCATCCCAGCCCTGTGCAACATCCCCCATCACCCCCCTCATCTGCAGATACCATTCCAGCCCTGTGCAGCATCTCCATTCCCCCCATCTGCAGATACCATCCCAGCCCTGTGCAACATCCCCACTCCCCCTCACATCTGCAGATACCCTCCAAACCCTGAACATACGTATCTCCCCTCATTTGGAGATACTCTCCTAACCCTGTATAGCATCCCCCTCCCATCTGCTGATACCACCCCAACCACCAGTCCTTTCCCTTAGTTTCCTCTTGGTTTTACCAGTGCAAAAGAAGGGGTGTGTACTACACTGGCCCAGATAGTGGGCCAGATAGACAGCATTAATGGTATTGCAGTTTACTATGAGGAATTTAAGAGAAAGGATTGGGGAACATATAAAAAGCATTTAGAAATTGGATGGAGTTAGCACCCTGGCACTACATTGTCAGATAAAAAGGTAGAGAACATCACTTTATGTTCCAGACAATAGAGAGAGTCTACGAATCATTGAGGGGTGGTGATTTAGGCCCACATATTCAAACGAGTTGTGCGGCACAAAATGGAGATGCGCGGCACAACCACAAAAATGCATGTTGGCAAGATATTCAACAGCGGGAACTGTGTTGCACAAGTCAGAATGCACAATCATGCAGATACAATGTATGCTGTGTGGAAAAAGGGGATGGACACCTGAATATGCTGTGCATGTGTATATTCAACCAAAATGAGCAGCACACGTGCCACGCAACCCAAAAGTGGGCCACACAAAATTAGGAACAAAAGGGGCAGCCCTAAATCAACCAGCCACCCAGAGGTAGGCCGCAGCACTGCAGCAACAATGTCTGGGCTTGCATACCACATGGCAGCAGTAATGGCCGATGTGAGGAAACTGAGGGAACAGTAAGATGGCTGTGGAAGGGCCCATAGGCAGTGTGCCCCACAGAGACGGTACTGGTCCCGCATCATATTCGAACAGCTCAGTGACACGGATATTGTGGGCTGGTACCGGCTCAACAGGGCAATTCTGAGACAGCTCTGTGAGCTGATCTATGATGAACTTCAGGCACCCACACACAGAAGTCATGCTATGATGGTGGAGACCAAGGTCACAGCAGTGCTGTGCCTGCTTGACAAGGGCACCTTCCATATACCAGTGGGTGACACCACCAGCATCACCCAGTCAACCACATTCCATCTCCTCACACAGTTTCTCACAGCTCTGCTTCCCCATGCTACTGAGTTCATTTGATTCCCTAGCAAACCAGTGGAGTGGACAGTAACAATGCAGCAATTTCACAAGGTTGCACGCCTACCAGACATGCTAGGGGCTATTGCTGCGCCCACCTGGCCATCAGAGCACCACCTGGTGGAGACAAGGAAGTCTATGTAAACAGGAAGGGGTACCACTCTGTCAACTGCCAGATGGTGTGCGTGCCACAGAGTGCATCAGACATGTCTGTGCCCGCTACCCTGGGAGTGTACACGATACATCCATCTGGCATCAGTCATCCCTGTGCCACCGTTTAAGTCCAGGAGATACCCAGTGGCCATCTTGTGGGTGAGTGGAAAACAGCCACAAACAAGGTGACCACATGGTATTACAGTGCAGAGATGGCAGCCGTACAGGTGTTGGCACAGTAGGATGGTGTTGCTGCAATGGCAGATGGCCAGTTGTCACATGGGATGATGGGAGGGAGGCAGAGGCAGGACTAGAATAAGGCGGTCACCCGAACAGATATGAGATGCCACCATGGGAGGAGTCGATGGCATGGTGTGCAATAGGCACAAGTTACAGGGGTGGTGCCAGCCAGTAGGGGCCTGTGACAGTGTGGTAGGGGAAGCGTACTGTGACGCATTGGAAGGGGACAGTGCTGTGTGACATATGTAGGCTTGGGTAGTGCCATGCCCCACAGACCAAAGGCCATGCAGGCTGCAGTGGCAGTGATAGTGGAATTCGAAAGCAGGAAAAGGGCCAGATAGAGAGGTGCTGGAATATGCAACAGGGACACTGTGTCTGGGGAAATGTGCTGATGGCGCTGACTAGATGTAACAGGTCTGTGTGGAGAGCAAAATGCCATGGATGTGTAATGTATACTAACATACCACCTTCCTCCACACGGAGACAGCCCATACCGCCTCCAGCCATGGATGCTCACCCCAATACTGCAGCCCATCCTGATGCAGAAGAGGTACAACAAGGCACACATGGCTACAGTGGCATCATACAGTGTGTGTTAGCATGCTGAAGATACACATCAGAAACCTCGGCTAGGGTCCGAGTGCCCTACAGAATAGCTGGACAAGGCCGTGGCATATTCCTGGCCTGTTGCATGCTACACAGCATGGCCATGGACAGTGGAATAGTTATCCAGCTCCCCGAGGACAACAGTGCAGAGGATGTGGAGTAGCCAGGCGGGGTGAGTATCTCTGTTGGTAAGACTGGAGGATCCAAGTATGGCCCTAAGGGGATGGTGGCACAGGGACAACAATGTGCAGGAACATTTTGAACCAAGAAGGTGAGTAATGCAGACAGCAATGACATTGCAGTCCTGCACACAGGCACTATATATGCGGGTGCAGTGTTCCCCACAATGATGTTCAGTATGAACCAGTCACCCTGTTGTGATGTGCAGACTGGTGTTCTGAGGTCACATGGACACATGTCCACAGGAGGGACACCACTGCCAAGAATGCACAGAGGTACTGGTAGTGAATTGGCATTGGTCAGAGATAGACCATTGGCACATACCCACAGTGGTAAGCCACAGGTGCACTCATCACGCCCATGCTGGTCCCATGACATCCTGGCCCACATCCGTGTCCCAGATGCCATCCATACAGTGTGACAATGCCACAGGGGTGGGTAAGTGGGGCAGTGTGGTCACAGGGTGTGGATAGCGCACAGCTGTAGGCACTACAGGGCAGATGTTGCACCACCAGCAGCTGTGAAGCATTACGGGCAGGCCATAAGGGCCCCGGACACCTCAGAGTGTGCACATTCGGCTGCCATGGACACATACACAGCATCTGAGGAGGTAGACCCACATGACCATGAATGTGTATGTGCCGAGGTGGGTGTGGAGAACCAAACACTATAGCTAGGGATGCTGGGGTTGCAGAGCGCTGTGTGGTGTGTGGTATGGCAAGCACGTGTAGCCAATGCTGCAGTACCCTCCCATATAGCCACCACTACACTGAAGAAGCCTGCAGTAATGTCAGCACATAACAGATGAATAGCCCCTATGATCTCCACATAGTGGACAGCAGCCCGCTCCTCATGGAGGCATAACTGCCAGCAACCCCTGCACAGAGTCATGGAGTGCCTCCTGGCTCTCCACGAGGCCCTCAGTAGCCTTGTGTGTTCCTGACAGCTCGGTTTTCTGGGGCCATGTGGTGTTGTGTGGGAGGCTGCCATTCGAGGAGGGGGCTGCCCCATGGGTGGCGCGCTGGGATGTGGGGATGAAGCACGTGCATCAACAATGCATGCTGGCGCTGCCTCAACATGCAGCTGGTCAGGCTGTGGCTGGTTACTGGTTCCCCATCGCTGGGCAGCACTGCCCCTTGGCTGCACCTCAGCAGGCTGCAACTCAATGCCCTCTACCTGCACTGTGGCTGACTGCGGTGGTGGCCCACCTGCTGTGCAGGGGCCAGACTTGGAAGGTTGCTGGTGGCATGTGCATCATGTGGGGAGTCTGTCTGAGCCATATGGGGCGCGGTGTCTGGTATGACACTGTCGATCACATCCAGAGCTGTGAGGAGTGCCACAGCTGACAGGGGGACAGTCTCATCATCATCACCATCTGACCACCACTGTGTGTGCAGGTCCACAGCGGTGGGCACCACACTGGCCATCGCTGTGGCCACAGGTACATTGCCATGCTGTGCATGCAGCTGTACCCATGGACCTCCACCTGTCCCAAGATGTGATGGTGGCGATGCTGTGTAAACCAAAGGGGAGAGCATGGTTAGAGATGCATGTCCTTGGCAACAGTACCGTAACATCAATCAATCAATCAATCAATCAATCAATCAATCAATCTTTATTTAACCAGGTGGAACACCATTGAGTGAGCTCATTTGCAAGGTGGGCCTGGGTAGTAGACATAAGTAATACAGTAGAACATGGTCAGCTCAATTGGATAACATAAACAACCTGAGAATTTTTAAAGCATAGGGTGAAACAACAACACTGAATACAACAAAAAAAAAATTAAATACAATAAGTGTTCATGAAAACAACAGTTCTTGACATAAGCAGTGTTGCACTATTGGGATTAACCTGCTCAGAAATATGACAGAAATGTGTAAAGGCACATGGAAAATGGGAAGGGAAGGATGAAGGTAAGAGGAAGGGTGAGAGCTGCAAGTATCACTGTAGTGGCAGTAGTACAATTAGCGACAGCGAAAACATTTACAGGGCTCAGAGAAGGATCATGAGAAAAGTGATCTGAACTCCATGAGATGATCGGGTTAACCAAATATTTATTTTTATTTTTAATTCAGCTGTTTGGTCCCTAGTTGCCTCCTCCCGCCAGCTGGCAATGGGGACACATAGGTGTTTTAAAGTTTTCAACCCTTGCCCCCAGGCCCGGCACAAGCTGTGCGAGTGTGAGACACGCACGCACCCTGTGGCACCTGCTCAGCCCCTTCCACCCACCCGTAACTTTTACCACTACCTCTCCACCCACGCTGCCCACTGGACATCCACCCAGTGGGGCTGAACTACGGAGAGAGTCAACCCACCCTCACCACCTCGGGAGAGGAGAGCTGCCCATCGGCATGCTCGATCCTGCTCCACCCCACGCCAGCATCTCGATGACCGGGTAGTTCCTGAACCGGGTTACCGACAAGTGCGAGGTAAGGCATCCAGCACCTCAACCCTCAGCGCCACCGGGCAGACTTGGGTTAACAAATTTTAATGTTTTTGGTACACAGGTAAGTGCTCACAATGTAATAGGTGTGCAGGTGGAACCACACATGGGTATGACGATGTGAGCAGGACACATGTCAGACATGCTAGGATGCACAGAGATGTATTGGCATGCACACCCATACAGTGGCCGCTGTTCTGTGGCCACACAGTGCTACACATAATGGATAACATGTTACAAACAGACACTGGACGCCACATGCAGGACCAGACATGACATGCAACATGCACACTCACAGAGCAGTGACAGATGACCACCTGTCTCGAATGCCCCACAGGGAACACCTTCCACAGTGACCTGTCTGAAGGTTGTTGCAATAAGTGCCTCCTGTGGTATCATGACAGAAGCTGTAGAGGAACTGCCATCAGTTGCTTGACGGAAGGAGCAGGCTCGGGCCAGTAGTTCCTTGCAATGCTGCTGGATGCCACTGATCTGTAATGCACTCCTGGAGAGTGCGGTTGTGTTCCCTTGTGCATTCATGGTCTCTGCCACTCCCTCCAGCCCTATTCCCTCCTGTGGTTTCCACACCTCCGACTGAGGAGATCCTCCCAGAGCACATAGGTCTCAGTGAGGCTTTTAGCATTTCCTTTGTAAAGTTAGGACATTACTATCTTCCAGATGCCATACTGGTGCTTGTAGAATAAACATATAGGGATAGGCCCAGTTACAACGACATAGCCATGTAAAAACAGCACCCTACACAGAAGAAGTACAGACACACAGAACCATGACATGAGTCCTACCTTCAAGGCTGCAGTACCTCTTGGTCACCTGTGCTGAGTGGTGGCAGAGGCCTGCTATTACGGGAATGTGCATTCATTCCAGTAATGAGATGTAAATGTGCAGAATAGGCACATACTGTGCAGTGAGGTAATTTGCATATCCTGGCTGAATGCAAAAGATCGCCCCATGCAATTGGATTGTTGTGCACATTTCAACCGCTACACTCCATTTGCATATACACGGAATTTGTGTGATATACACCACATGTAAGTGCACTCGCGGGACATGCATGGCACAAGTCAGTGATGACAGCAGTGTTGTATTGCACAAACACAATTTCTTGTCGGTCATTCCTGACAAGCATCTGCTGCGCATGTGCCTTGTGGTGTGCGGTATGGATGGCTGGGGTCGTGGCAGCCAGCACCCTTCACAAGATGGCATTGCTCGGCAGCTGCGTATTCATGGTAGCATGGGGCATAACCTTAGTTTGCCATGTCACAGGACACTACCACGCATGCCTAGTATTGTGCCTGTTAAACTCTATCTTGCAGTGTCATGGCGCAAACACAAGCAGCGCGTGGCTAGCCATGTATGCCCTATCATGCTACGTATACAGGAGAGAGGCCTGCCAGAATGTGGCCAGAGTTAAAGCCCAGCAGCTTCACTGCTACAATGGCACAGCCATTTCATTGCATGGCACCTGCCAGCGTGCCCAGAGATGGGAGGAGGTGGAGCTGCAAACAGCGTGGACCTGGTGGTCCCCAGGGATGGCCATCTATTTGGCCAGGAGGGCTGGACAGGCCCAGATCAGCTGTATGGGCCACACTTGCCAGCTGCCTTAGCAGGTGCATTGGCATCCCTCGCACCACAGGGCAGTGCCCACCAGTTCGGGACCTCATCAGGAGGGAGGCGTGCTTGACAGACTCCATGCCATGGTGAAGCAGGGCATAGTGCCATGCCCAGGTATGCACACCATATGAATGTGTGACATGATGGTTGGCAGTATATGTCAGGGGTGTGCTTGTGCCTGACACTGACCATTGTGGATGATGGCATGCCATCCGTTTTGGACAACAGTTGTGGAACAGTGTGTTGTGGATGGCACAGACATGGCCCCAAAACTATTTGGTGCATGGGTACAGTGGCACATACCTATGTCAGTTCAGATGGGCAGCATCTGCCAACAGAAGCTGACAGGATGCGAGTTGTACTTGATGGCTGTCGTCCATTCAGGAAATGTTGCCTTTAGGCACAGGGCGCACAATAGGCAACAGTACATTGTACCTGTGTCACCCATGGGCAAGGCACAATGTGTGGTCATGGCAATGTACAGTATGGCGATGTGCAGTGTGATGGCACATGACATCCCCATGCTACTGATGTCTGTATGTGTCCATGTATGCGCCCATGTGTCATAGGCCACATGACAGGTCCTGTGGTCATCCACGGCATGCCAATGGTTGGCTGTACATCGCCGCTGTAGGCACATGGCCATGACAGTGACCCCCATCCAGTGTTGTCCTGCACCCATGGCCTAACATTTGTGTCACATGTCTATGTACATCTGTGCCACACATTCTAGTGTGGGATACACATATGATTATCAATGTGCTGACCCATGTATGCATTGCAGGCCACACCGCACCACCCACTGGGACCGTTGTCCTTCCTGTGCATTGTTTATACGTGCTGCACAATAGGGATGCTCCCTCAGCCTGGCTGTCTGATATGTCACCAGTCATCCTGGGGCATGGGCCACAGAAGACTGGCTATGTATTGGACATGCATGGCACACAATCAGGTGACTGAGGTAGGGTGTCATATAGATTACATTGTACACCCACTGGCTATATGTACCATTTACAGTCACTGTACTGACTGTGTATTCTGGTGGTATTGTGGTGGGGGGATGTGTACATCCCTACCTAGATACATTGAAATTGTCAGTAGATGAGGACCGCTAGATCCATCTAGTCTGCCTGTAAGCCCTACACTTGTATGCAGTCACTGACCCTAAGTGATCAATGGCTTTTCTTCACTCCCTCCCCACCCAATGTTTCCTTGTGCCTTTCCCAGGCATGTTTAAACCCCCCCAGTATGCTTGCCCCCACCACCTCTTGTAGCAGACTGTTGCAACCATCCACGCCCTCTTTGTGTGAAAACCTTCCTCCGTTACCTCTTAATCCCCCCAATTTCATATATTGTCCTTGCTCTGATATCTTTTCTACATTAGAAAAATTCCCCCACTTGCACCTTGTTTATGCCCTTGAGGTACTTGAAGGTTTCTATCATGTCCCCGCTTTCTCTCCTCTCCTCCAGTGAGTACATATTGAAGTCTCAGTCTCTCCACATATGTTTTGTGATGCAAGCCATGCACCATCTTTGTCACTCTTCTCTGGATAGCCTCCACCTCGTCTGTGTCCTTGTGCATGTGTGGTCTCCAGTACAGCATGCAGTACTCCAGGTAAGGCCTTACCAGTGTTTTATACAATGGCATCACCACCGCCTGTCTCCTGCTAGTAATGCCTCTGCACCACAGCATGCCACTGGCCTTCCCTGCAGCCTTCACGCTTTTCTTTGATACCTTAAGGTCATCAGATATAACCCCTAGGTCCCTTTCCTCTTTGGTGACAGTCAGCTCCTCCCACCATTCTGTAGCTCTCCCCAGGTTTCCCCCTACCTAGGTGCATTATCTTGCACTTTTTTGTACTGAACCTCAGTTGCCAGACCACCGACCATCTTTCAAGCTTCTCCATGTTCCTCTTCATTTTCTGCACCCCTTCTGGAGAATCCACTCTTTTGCAGATCTTGGTGTCACCTGCAAATAGGTAGACCTTTCCTTCCAGCCCCTCTGCAATGTCACTAATGAAGACATTGAACAGGACTGGTCCCAGTACTGATCCCTGTGGTACTCTGCTGGTCACCCCCCTCTCTCCAGATTGGATCCCAATTACCACCACCCTGTGTTCTGTCCATCAGCTAGTTTCTAACCCAATGTATCACTTTATGCCCTATGCCCAGACTACTCATCTTGTTAACCAGCCTCCTGTGGGGGATGGTATCGAAGGCTTTGCTGAAATCTAGGTGGGCGATGTCTGCTGTCCCTCTCTGATTCACTTCCCTGGTCAGCCAATCAAAAAAATCTATCAGACTTGTTTGACAAGACCTTCCTGCTCTGAATCCGTGTTGCCTCAGATTCTGGGCACCATTGGACTCCAGGTGTGCCACTATCCTTTCCTTCAGCAGTGTCTCCATGATCTTCCCACCACTGAGGTGAGGCTGACTGGCCTGTAGTTTCCGCTTCCTCCCTACTGCCACTTTTGTGCAGTGCGACTACGCACCCTCCTCCAGTCCACTGAAACCACGCCTATGTTGAGTGACTCTGTGAACAGGGTGGCCAGAGGCACTGGTAGTTCTGTTCTCAGCTCCCTTAATATCCTTGGGTGTATGTGGTCTGGCCCCATGGCTTTATCCACCTTCAGCTTTGCGAGTTCCTCCAGAACTCTCTCCACTGTGAATGGGCTGGTGTCCACTCCCCCCCCCACCACTGCCTCTGCTCCCTAACTGTGGTCCTTGACCCTCTCCCTCCTTAGTGAATACTGAACAGAAGTATTTGTTCAGTATTTCTGCTTTGTCTAGATCCCCCTCCTTACACTCTCCCTCCTCCTCTATGAGCCTCACAACCCCCGGTTTTCTTATATAGCTGATATACCTATAGAATGTCTTGTCCCTTTTTTCACAGTCCATGCTAAATCCTCCTCTGTCTGTGCCTTGGCTCTCCTAACAGCTTTCCCAGCTTCCCTTAGACATTCAAGGTACACCTCCCTGTCCTCCCTTTGGGTCTCCTTATACTTCCTAAACTTGCTCTTTTAGCCCTTACTTTGTCTGCTACCTCTTTAGAGAACCATAGTGGTTTTCTTCTTCTTTTCCCTTTGGACAGTATCCTAACGCATTGGTTAGTTACCTCCACTATGGCTCCTTTTAGTTTCCCCCACTGTTTCTCCACTCCCTCCATTACCTCTCCCTTCTCCAGGGCTGCTCTTAAACATCTACCTATTTCACTGAAATCCACCCTCCTGAAATCTAATACTTTTGCTCTTGTGTGGATTAATTGAGTCCCTGTCTCCATGCCAAACCACACCTTGTGGTGGTCAATGGATCCCAGCTGCCCTTCCACCTGGACTCTGACTCTGTTTTCATTGATCCATACCAGGTTCCGAACTGACAGAATCCTTATATCCATTCAGGAACAGAGTAGGCAACCTAAACAATGTTCCCAACAGATGTTTTCTGGAGTGTACCTACTGACAGTAAACCACTAAAATAGATATACTTGTGACCTGAAATAGAGAAAAGAAAGCTAGAAGACATCAGACAGTTCAGAAAGAAAAACAGCTGAAGGCGGCAAACCCCTCAGTCCAAAAAGTAGCTAGAAAAAACTAAACAGTATAAAAAAACATAAGAAAAAGAAATCTTAATGTTTCAGCATATTCACATGCACCCTTTGAAGCCATCAGAAATCTTTTAGAATCACAAGGCAAATGCAAATTCAAAATCACAGTTCATAATACACACAATACACAAACATGTCTTCAGTAATGTTATATCATTGTGTGTAACTGAGGTTACTTCTTTATAACACTCCACTCATCAATCGTTCATTGTCATAACTGTCTGAGAAATATACTCAGTGCTCTGTTTATGAGACACATTTCATAACTTTTTTTTTTTTTTTTAAAGACTCGCATAACAAGAAATAGTACAGTGACAATCCCTCACATTCTACCCGGGAGGGAGGTTAAAGCTATGGCCCTTCCTTATGCCCAGAGTCCACCCCAGGGAAGCATACACCTTTCTGCCATAACCCTAGCACTGTACTAAATAACACCTCTAAAGACTTTCTATTACCCCAGGAATGTAATTACCATAACCTGACTTGGGTTACATGTATCACTAGATTCCTATAGCATGTAACCACAACCTTTATTATTTTCTTGAAAGGGTAAATCCAATAGCTAGGCCAACTCTACCATATTTCTGAACAGCTGTCTACCATCTGGAACCCATTACTCTATGTGCAGACCTCCCCTTTTTCCATGGGTGCTACTGTTTGTGAACTTCAACCCTCTGGGCTACTCTCCCAGGTTCTGTAATCTCCCTACAATGGCGAACAGTCCTGCCCCTTATATGTCGCTACCTGGCAGTACATTCCCGGCCAATAAAAGTATTGTGTAAGGTTTCCCAAAACCTCCTCATGATCTAAGGGTTGAACACCCCTGCATACTATCTCCAACAGTTCCTCCTATAAACCCTAGGTACCACCACCCTTGCTTCTGTCTGCTGGAGTGCGGGGTTAGGCCTCATGTGGCATAAAAACCCATCCCTGAATTCATACCACCACAATATATTCCCTTTACTATTCCCCATTTTGTTGGTAGCCAATGTACAAAGCTTATCCACTTCAACATCTCCTGATTGTAACTGTTTCCAATTAACACAAGACAACTTATTATTAGCACATTTAAATGTCCCTTCAGCAGTTACTGCTTCTTCTTTCTTGACGGATGACTCTACCCTGTCGGCAAACTTCACCCCAGAACACACAAAATCTAGACCAGTCTCACCTGAGGACTTCTCCAAAGTCTCAGTTCCATGTTGTCCCTTCCAGTCCATCCCAGGAACATAGGCAGCACAGGCATCTCCCCATTAACATACTCCAACACAAGCATCTCTTCATTGGCACACTCCATCCCAGGGAACATAGGTAGCACAGGCATCTCCTCATTAATACACTCCAACCCAGAGAACATAGGTAGCACAGGCATCTCTACATCCACCTTCTCAGGCGTTTTCCTGCCACGATTCACTCGGTCTAACCTCTGGATCCACAGCTCCACGTACCTCTGCTCGTCCTCTCTCCTTTGATTCTCAGCCTCACCCATCGCTCGAACCGATAGCGTACCAGGCTCATCTGGGTCATTTGCAGATACTGCTCACCCAGGTCACCATCAGCACTTGGCATCACCACCACTGGTGCCATATTCAGAATCGTGCCTCTAGTCTCCTTCCAACCAACATCCAGGGTATATGGACTTCACAGCACCCCATGGATCCGTTGTTCTGTCCTGCAACACAACAGGTCACGAAGCCTTGGGCAGGCCAGCCACAATATCCTACCACTGCCACCATGTGTCATAGGGTGCGGGTAACCGTGGACTGAACAAACTGCACAGTAGTGTGACACAATGGCAGGTAAAAATTTATTTTACTTCAGCATCTTTCTTCTTTTTAGCAAGACATATTTAAACAGCGAACTGGTACGACATAAATAAAAACATAAATGGCAACCACAAATCACAAAGATCACTAGGAATACATGGCCAGAAAGGGCTAGCCATCCCAGGTGTTCTGCTTTAATACCTGGGAGCAATGCTTAGCGCTCCCTGCTGGAGTCTGTCTCCAGACCCAACACCTACCTGAAATAGCTTGCAATAACAGCCCTTATATACTTGCTTACAAACCAATGTGACTCTGAGCCCGCCCTATCTAGTATTTCAAACTTTTATTTACACAATACAAACTGTTTTTACTTCTATCTTCCTTTAATAGTATTATTCTAACATTTGTATAACATAACACTGGAAATAAATACTATTTAATTCATATTTCAAAAGAAAAACCAAAGAACTTCATATATAATTAATGAGCTCCACCTCCATTCAAACGGTCCTGCCTTAGGCTGTATAAATTTAGTAGCTGCAGGCCCGCAGGCTCCTAAAGGAGTCCTGAATTTACACAGGAAAGAGCAGACCAGAGAGGGAGAGGGAGGGGGATAAGTGGAACTCCTTCCATTAGTGCCATTTATTCACCTAACTGTAAATGTTTGAACAATTAGTAACAAAACCCGCTTGCTTCAGTTTCTTTGAACAGTTTCTATGTCAGCATTTTAAAGCCTTTTAAGTAAATTACACACAGGTGAAGTGGAAACAGGAAACAATCCTTCCCATAGCATTCTAACCAAGCCCCAGTCAGAAAACCAACAGTAAGTGCAAATACAGCAATTGTATTTCCAATACCTTTTGTTTTCTGTGCTGAGAAGAGAGGAAATGTAAAAGATACATCCTTGAACTATTTTTCAGTCTAACTTAACACTACTATGCCTTGTAACCCTTTTTACAGCATAGTAAAATAGTGTCCATGAAGGGTGAGGAAGGGCAGCTCTCTACCTGAGAAACCATATTTGCTAGCAGCACCCCCTACAAGAAAATCACTCTAGGAAGTGCAAACCAACCCCCAGTAGCAGTATCTACAGCAGCACAAATGTGCCTAAAGTCATGGCGGTCTGCCACACCCAGCACGGAAGCAAAGGGAACAGGTTGGGAAACAAACCACACAACCACAAAGCTGCACCGTCGCGGAGCAACTGCACCATGTCCTTGCAGGCGGTGGCTTTGCTGCTCCCGACCCTGCGCTCCTTCACCTTTTTCAGCTGTTCAGCTGAATGGCATAACCCTACCCCCAAGTCATACCGTCAAAACTATTCCCCTTAACAGGCAAACACCCGAGAAGCTGAAGGAGAACACAGGCTTTTCCACTGCATTCACTCGGGGAGGGGAGGAGAACATCCACCAATCTCCATTCCCCATTCAAATGTGTACCTCACATAGTGCAAAACAGTGCTAAACTGTGTGTTTGTTTACAGACATTCTTTCAAACCTATTGTTGTCAATCTCTGGACTACATAAAAGGGTTTAAAGAACTACCAGACTCACAGCACTGCGCTTAAACCCATTTATCTCCCAAAATGCAGCCTGCATAAGCATAATAGAAAGCCCCACCACCACAGAAGCCTTTATCTACCACCTGCAAGTCCCAGTGGTGGCTTACGCTATTACCTTCACTATTTACTTTTACTATTCAAGCACTCCTGCTTCCCACTATAAATATAGGGACAAATAGCAGAGCACTACACAATTCAAAGCACCATTTTGTGCACTATTGCTTACTAGCATCTGTTATTATTCAAATACATTCCAGAAGCAGCAGGGAATTCTAACTTGGGCATTCACTACTTCATAGCATCCTCAGGACCCTGTAATTCCTATTAGGAAAACAAATCCCAAAGGCACCTCAAACAAATATTTTCCAGCCCCATGTCATTACAAAGCTGCATCCTGTACCTGTACTATAAATAACTAAATCACCTAAGCACTTTATATCCTGTACAGGAGGGTTGACATTTTTCTAAAACCCTCACTCATCACAGGTCACCCTGTGACAGTCTCTGGTTGGCTCATGCACCAGCTGCCTGAGTCCAGCCCCCTGCAGAAATTCCAGAATTGCCATGCTTCTGGCTGAAGCAGCTGCTTGGGTGGTCCAATCTACATCCGGCGTATTGAAGTCCCCCATCAGCAGGATTTCACCTTTAGCTGCCATGTCATGAATTTCCTCTATTACTACCCTGTCCATTTCCTCCCTCTGTGCCAGTCTGTAGATCACCAAAGTACGTATTGCTGTGCCATTCCCTGGTTCAAGGGAATATCGTGCCTATGCAGAGGTGCACTGTATGCCATCCACTGTTGGGGGCTCATACATTCACTCGTGGGTGTACAGTGGACATCCACAATGCAGCATCATATTTGGGTGTCCTGTGGGGGACATGTTTGGCGATGTATGGCTCTGATTGTGCCTTTGTGTTTGCATTGCAGACAGAGGGGCCAGGAGGTGGGCACAGTGAGACAGGTGGAGGAGGGACCATGAGGAGCCGGGAGCAGCCAGACAGCACAGCTAGGGTGTTGCTGCGAGGACACTCATGTGAGTATGCATGTGTGTTTGACAGTGCCATGCCCATTCTGTTCTGCAACCTCACCATGATCCATCCAATGTGGGCTTTCATCCACCGCATGTGTGCCTGCGTCATGCTGTCACATGTGTGGTGCATCCACCCTGTACATTCTGACCTTCCACACCCTCTTGTCCACCCTGGGGGCCGATGTGTACTAACACGCTTCTGGTGCTGTGTGCAAGATAGTCTTGTCCTGTGCCACATGACATAATCAAAGTGGCTGTATAACTCATGTATGTGTTGGACTCACATCCCCTGTAGGGCTCCACTGTACACAGTATGTGCAGGTACATTACGTAGAATATGTGGTACCCTCTGTGTCCCTTTCTAGCTACATGTGTTCAGCAATGGGGCCATGTACACACCTGCACATATCTGTCATGGTGGTGTGGTCATGTGACCACCCACACGGGCCGTTGTGGTCTGTGACATGCGGCATGTACACTACAGGGGCAAACACTTGAGAATAGATGTGCCATGACGTGGCAAAACAATGTATTTTCACATACATGACAATACTTAGTCAGTCACTACATTCCCTTACCACCCTTCAGAAACTCTAGCAATTCATTCATTCAAATTACTTAAAACATGAGCAACTAGCATGACTTAATGCTATCAATTCCCATAGAAACTGAATATACACTGGAAATGAATGAACAAAATAGGGTAGGTTATTACAAAATTTAGCAGCTTGATGATGTAAGGTCTTTTCACCATATCTATTTTTGTTGAGAGAGATATACATTTTATTTATTTGGCAAGTCCTTTTTGGTCTTAAATTTACTTGGTCACACCCTCCAAACAGGCCCTCATTGATATAATGCTCTGGATAATCTATATGATATTTGTAAATTAGTTTCCCTACTTTTATAGTTGTATATTCCATGTATAGTCAGTTTCTCTGGGAACTGATAGCTTTAAGTCATGTTAGTTGCTTATGCTTTAAGTAATTTGAATGAATGAAATGTTAGAGTGTTTGAGGGTGGTAAGGAATAAATGTGACGATTGACTGTTTAAGTATTGTCATGTGTGAAAATACACTGGCCCAGATATTCAAACTCGCTTCAGCTGTGGCGCAAGCCTGGGACGCAGCTCAACATTGTTGTGCCGGCGTGTGGCCTGGGCGATATTCAACGGAGCTGCGCTATGGTACAGCAGCTTTGAATATCGCACCCTGGCCACCCCCACTATGCATGGCGCAGTGGCACTGCACCAGCGCAAGTGGCCAGAGTGGAGCATGGAGATGTGCTGGCGCAAGTGCCATTGCGCATGCACAGCACCTGTGATATTCAAAAGGGGACATGCAAATGGGGCCATAATTTATGCAAGGCGCACAGGGGGCCATTTGCATCTCATTATGGCCCCATTTGCATGCCATTAGCATGCAAGTGCGCCGATCCGACGACACCTGGCGCCTGCCAGGCAGCAGCGTCGGGAATCAATGCCCCCCTGCAGCCTGATCGCGGGCATTAGTGTAAATAACCCCGTCCTATATCCTGGTGGTCCAGTGGACCTCTATGTGCCTGATCGCGGGCATCAGTAGTAGAACCCCCAAGTCAATATCCCTGGTGGTCAGTGGACCGATTGCTGCCTGATTGCGGGCATCTGTAACTCATCAAATATCCTACTACCCTGGTGGTCTAGTGTACCCTCCCAGCAGCCACTGAGCCCCACCGCCCGCTCCCCCGTCAGCGGCGGGCGGCAGCACCCCAACCGCCTGCCGCCCCCGCCGCCAACTGACAGCTCGGTAGGGCTGCCGCCCGTGGTTCTAGCATGAGCCAATGGGCGTGCAACTCTCCCAGCCTACTCAATCCATATATGTGAAAATTCATTCACATATCTGAACTTAGTAATATAACATGACTGCGCCCATTAGCTCACGCTGTGAACAATGGGCGTGCAGCCCTGACCTGTCGGTTGGTGGCGGCAGTGAAGTGAAGTGCTGCCACCCCCGAGCTGGCGGAGAGGGCCGGGGCGGTGGGGCTCAGTGGCGAAATGGGAGAAGGCACTGAGCCACCAAGTAATGAAGCTGTTGCCAAGTTACAGATGCACGAACGGCAGTCGTCCCGAACCACCGAGATGAACAGGGGGAGACCCCAGCCACAGTGCCGCGGTCTCACGAAGTCCCGATCCATTGGACCACCGGGATATGGGGCGAGACTGCAGGACAAATACCGCGTCAGGCACAGGGTCACTGGACCACCAGGATGGACAGGGGAATTTCGCTACATGGATGCCCGCGATGGGGCATGGGGGGGCGCCGCCAGGTGTGGCAGGAACTTGGGTGGCCACCCACAAGTGGCAGCTGCTGTGTTGCATCCTGCAATGCGGCAGCTGACCTGTGGGTGGCCATCACTTGTTCCTTTTTTTTGTGGCGTAACTTTGTGCAGGCGCAGGTAGGGGTTGCGCATGCATGACTCTGCACATCCCGGGCTGAATATCGGGCTGTGCAGGTTATGCATAGGCACGCCCCCCCACCTGTGCCTGCATACATTACTGATGTGCTCGGTGCATTGGGATTTGTGCGCACTTTTCCTTTTTGAATATCACAACAAGCGCATCAGTGGCTGTGCATGATAACACTGTTATGCCATGCGCAACCCTTTTGAATATCTGGGCCACTGTTTCTTACTTTATATTTTATGTATAGGTGACATGCCACAAACAGGAAAGTCTTGTAAACTGGGCCTTTGGCCTAAAGATTTGTTTCCTGTATAAAAATAATGTTTTTACTACTACTACTACTGGTGGCATTCCTATCCATCCCTTGGGATGGCCGTAGTATGCTGTTGCTCTGTTCTGTGCCACTTACAGCTTCAGGGGCCTCTGCATAGTCCAGTATGTCACAACATCTACACAGACTAATAACTGCACTGTTCACGCCACACACCTGGTGTCAGCCATACGTACCACGGTATGCTGCTGCCATCCAGTGGACATCCTCCCCTCCCAACATATCACCTCCACATTGTTTTTGGATCATGTTGTTCTGGTGCTGTGCCTCATACTTTGCCAGTGCGTTGGTTGTGATTCATGGTATGTTATTGTGTTGTGCCCAGATGTGCTGCCCAGGATAATAATATGGCCATGACTATCTCCTGAATGTGCAGCACTGTGTATCCCTGCCCAGGGCATACTGTGCCTCACACATGGCCGTGGTGGGCAGCCATGGCATTCTTGCATCAGCAAATGCTGGATGTGTTGCCAAGGCACTCACCTATGAGCACATGATGAATGTGCTTGTGGCCATGGCTGTATGTTGGCATTGACCAGGTACCTGAGAGCCCCTCCAGATGACCTACATCACCATTTCACTGTGCAGACTGCATGTTACACAGATCGGAGGTTGTGACCACCTCCTGTTCCTCTGCTTCACACCCGCATAAGCGACCGTCTGTGTATATGACACATACCATTGTGCCAGTGGTAGTTGTGCCATGCAGTGGTGCATGGTGATACTGTGTTTGGGCTTTGTATTGTCCTCCACCATACCTAATGTGTGCTGGCCTGTTGTGTCACCCTGATGTGCTAGCTGTACCCAGTGACAGGTGTCAGCCCCATGGTGCCCTCTCTGTGGTGGGGACATGGGTATTTATTTATTTATTGAAATGTTTCACCAGGATGGCACACTGAGCGACAAGTCGCTCGTCTCCTGGTGTGACCTGGGGGGGAAGGGGTACAATAGGAATGAGACATTAAACATTCAAGTTACAAAATCAACATTAACATACAGTTATAAGGCAGGCATTACAAACAGTGTTACAACAGTGTTGTGCATAATAGGTAGAATGAGTGGACAATAATAAGTGCCGGGTTAATAAGTAAACAAGTGCTTACATGAAAGAAAAGAGGTAAAGGAGAGGGAGGGGATAGGTGGGAGGAGGGGGAAGAGTTGTGGATGCGAGGAACCCTGCAAGGGGACTAGGGCAACCAGAGAAGGGGATAAGTCAGTGTCCCAGTAAGGCCCCTTCAGAATGTGGGGAACCCTGCAAAGAGGCTGTGGGCTAGATAGAAAAGGGGATAAGGCTGTGAGGTACTTAAGGAGGCGAGAAGGAGGAGTGTGACTTAAATGCAAGAGGGTGGAGTAGGACCTAACCCAAGAGGACCCTTCAGGATCGGGGTACCCTGCAAGGGGTTGGGGAAGGTCAGTAGATAGGGATTAAGAGAGTGATAGGAGAGGAAGGAGTGAGAATTGAACCCTTGAGGGAAGAGAATTTGTTTCTTTGGGTGGATGTGGATTAATCAGTAGTCCATCAGGATGCAACTGGACCCTGCTAGTAGTAGTCATGAAAAGCCAAGATAGTGGCTTAACAGAATAGAGGAGATATAGGCCTTCCCAGTGGCACTGAGGGCTGAGGCATTAGATGCTGTACCTCACGCCACACCAGTAACCCATGTTTGGGAACGAGCATGGGCTGCTGGGGGTTGGCAGGGGAGGAGAAGGATTGAGCATCTGATGGACTGCTCTCCTTCTCCAGGGAGGGAGGGTCACCAGCAGTTGGTGCCTGACTGGCTCCTAGTGGTGGCTGGGGGGCAGCACACTGATGCTTCAGAAATAGGGAGGAGAAGAGGCTGATGCTTGGAGGGAGCGCATGCAGATGCGTGCGCACTCCCTCTGTGGGCATAATTGCATGCCTCATCTCCTGAGAGAGAAAAACAGAGGAAATAAACCATGTCCTGGGCACGGCTGGATGAAAGCCAATCCCTGCAGATGCTGCCCCTGCAACTAAACAGTAACCCTGGCACCAGATTTGTAATGGCAGGTTGAGGGATCCCTGCCACCCCGCCATGAAGGGCAAGCCATGGAGGAAGCCAGAGATAAGCTGTGAGCTGGGGACAGGGCTGGGGGACTAGGCTAGAAGGAACACCGCCTAGGTCTAGATGGCAAAAGAAAAAAATATAACTGTAAAAAAAAAAAAAAAAAAGAATAGGGAAGATATACTAAGGCTCAGTTGGACCCTTTCAGGATGCTGCGAACCCTGCAAGGGGACTGCGATGGCCAGGGAGAAAGGAAGATGGGAGATGGGAAAAAGTGGAGACAAACCTAGGCCTCAGTAAGACCCTTTCAGGGTGCTGAGAACCCTGCAAAGGGACTGCAAAACTAGGGAAAAAGGTAGAATGGGGAGAGAAGAGAGGAGACATACTTAGGCACAGTAGGGCCCTTCAGGATGCTGAGAACCCTGCAAGAGGACTGCAGAGGCTAGGCGACAGGTAAATGGGGGAGGGGGAAGGAGAAGAGACAAACCTAGATGCAGTAGGATCCCTTCAGGATGCTAAGAACCCTGCAAGAGGACTGCAAGTCAAGGGAGATTGTACCTTGGGGCTGGGATGGGGGGCAGGCACCATACTTAGAGGGTAAACATAAGTAACTGGAGTTAGCACTGATGCTCAGTTTGGGCAATGAGCTCAGGGACAATACACCCTTGGACAACATTGAGAGGCAAGTCCACAGGCCTCCCAAGTGAATCATAATGAGGTGCACCACAGGCTTTACAGCTCACCAGTCTTTCTGGGGGAACTGTATAGTCTCTGCCTTGAGCCTCATTTTGCATTGTCCTCACTTGTCAGAGTCTCCATGGGGGTAGAGAGGCTAGAACTTAGGACCTTTCAACCCAGGAATTACAGTTTCTGAGTCCACAACATTTGTCGCATGGAGCTTTCGGACACTGGCAGTGGACTGTGGGCACCAAAATACTCTTCTTGTTCGGTGTATCACCAGTCTGTAATCATCATTTTCCTCCTGAAAGCTCAAACAGTTCAACCATACACAGTTCCATTTCATCTGATCAGATGCTTTTGCACTTTCACTTTCTGGGAGCATGGTCTAGGGATGAAGTTGGGGGCTTAGAGCAGTCCAGAAGGCCCAGCTTATTCCGTATTGACCAGGGATTACCCCAAAACAATTGATCAGTTCGTAAGAAGGATAAAATCCAAAGTCACTCTCCTTTCTTCTGATGGACTGACAGTCATGCCAACTAGGACTTGTGGAGGGAAAACTTAACTTTGCTTCTAGGTGCAGACTTTCTTGATCTTTTCTTAGCAGCAGCTCTAGTCACTGGTCCAGAGGCATCTTCTGAGGCTCAGACTCACTAGATTTGTCCAATGGGGTAAATGATTTTATGTATTGTTTTTTAAGCATCTTTTGAATTGTTCGGCATTTACTTGTAAAATGGCAGATCATCTAGTTTGCCCACTACAATGTGAGGGAGATGAAGCATCTGTCAGCAATCTGTGCTTGAGTATGTAGTCCCAGATTTTTAGTAATACCTGACCTCCTGGGTTCACATGCTTTCACCTTTTTATCATACCTTTCTTTGCTGGAGATTTTTGGCAGCCATGGTTTGAGCCAGTTATACGCATGGAGCTGGGGCCTTTTAACTTTTGCACATACTGTAAATAGTTGTCAGCTTGAACCCCATCAGGAGAGACCCCAAAACACAATCATGGTAGTCAGCCTTCCAAACATCAGGCTAGGGGAGAACCCAGGCATCACTTTTGGTGCAGTTATAAGCATGTACTCAGGGTGCTAATTGCTGGCTCCATCTAGGTTGTCTTGGGTGCAGGTACAAACATATCTAGCAAAGTGCTGAAACGCTAAGGCTGTGGGTCCTCTGGGGTGTAAGGAGTGGTTCTGACTGCACTCCCACAGAGAAAGTAGCATCTTTTGATCAGACGACTTTCAAAGCTCTCCTTTGATCAGAATGGATTTCTTTGTGGAGCCCCATAGTGAACAAAAAGTTTTACAAGTACTTTGCCACAGTGGATGCTTTCTGGTCTTTGGTGGGAAAGCAGGTATCTCATGGAATGGTCGGTGACCACCAGCACATTCTGATATTTCTTTGATCTGACAAAACTCAGAAAATCAATACAGACCAGCTCCATGGGAGCAATTGGTGGTGATGTTAAAGGGGGCAGCCCTCTGGGGCTTTCCTCTGTAAGCGGACTAAAGTTCGAACGTGTTGCTCCACATCAGCCCCCATCTTAGCCAATAGAATCTGGATCTCACCAAGTCAAGTGTTCTGTCTATACCAAGGTGCCCCATGTGGTTGTGCAGACCTCAGTACACAGCTCTAAAAGGCAGCAAGCAGCACTAGTTGTTGTTTGTCTATGTCCCCTCTGTCTACTGTTTCCCTGTAACAGTTTATTGATCAGTTTCGGACCTTCTTTGTATAACAGTGCAGTTCTCAAATCAGTGGAGCGTAATTTGACACTCTTTTCCTGCATAGGGGCTTTAAAGCTGCTTTTGATTTTGGATCATGGGATTGAGCCCGTCAATATTGTCATTGTCCAGCTGAGGCAGTGCACCAATGCTCATTGCAGAAAGTGTAACAAGCAGCAGGTATGCAATTTCTTAGAGGCTCCTAAGCAATCCACCACAGTCCATACCGCGCCCGGGGACATTGTTCCTCCCTCAAACTTCGTGAGTGCCCGAGGCCGGTTCTGCAATCGAACCATCATTCTGGGAAAATAGACCTCCGGAGAGAGCATCAGCATCTATGTGGTTCAGACCTTGGTGGTATTCGAGAGCTAGTCATATGCAGAGAAGCAGAAGCCACCTATGGCCAGTGGCATCCAACTTAGCTGAGGTCTGCACATAGGTCAAGGATTATATCAGTTTATTAGTATTTTGTATTCCATACAAGTACTTCATGGAATTGGTCAACAATAGCCTACTTCAAAGCTAGGAACTCTAACTTATGTAATAGTGATAGTTCTTCGGTGGGGTCAGTTTACTGGCAAAGGCCACTGGTCTCAGGCCATTCTCGTGCTCTGGTACAACACAGCCCCAACCCTTGCAAGCTAGCATCAGTGTACAGGACGAAGGTTTTCTTGGATCGGCATAGCCAGCACTGGAGCATGGGTAAGTTGATATAGTCTCATGAAAAGAGCTCACAATCAGGGTCCAGCGGACCCAAATACTTCATACGCGATGAAATACACCTTTCAGTCTTGAGGACACTGACTTTTGGTATTTTTGTAATAGGATACCCTTGAGGTTAAGCTAAGTAAAGGCGGATCACTCTGAATAGTCCTTGATAGTAGCCCATATAAACCAGAATCCTGAGAATTGCAGTTCTTTTAGATTTTGGCGGTGGCCAGGTGGTCAAGGCCTCAACTTTACTTGGTCGGCCCTATTCCCTCAGATACTATGTGTCCCACATACTTTACTGATGTTGGGAAAGAATTGACCTTATCAATGAACAGTTTAAGGCCAAAGTCCTCAGTCGGTCCACACCCAAAATAATCTGCTCTCATGTTCCTCCAGTGAGCTGCCAAACCACAATAACATCATCTAGGTATACCAGGCACTCAAGTAAGTTCATATCCCCTACTGCGCTCCATCAACGCTGAAAAGTGGAAGCACTGAAACCTTGAGGCATCCTCACAATCACAGCAAGTGGACAGATAAAGGCCCTTCTCTCACGGTCCTCTGGGGCCACCAAATCTGGTAGTACCACTGCGAGATCAACAGAGAACACTTGCTCCCTTTAGGCAGTCAAAGCATCCTGAATGCGGGCATTGTGTACTGACAGGGATAGTCCGGCCGTTTAAGGTCGATAATACACAAATCCTTACTGTTCATTCTTTTCCTCACTAACTGGGGAAGCATAAGGCTACTGGATTCTTGTATTACACCAGCAGCTAACATCTTTGCAGAGCGCCTCACATCATCTATGTCAGCAGGTGCCAGGCGTCGAGACCTCTCAGGAATGGTCTTTCGTCATGCAGCCGATATTGTGCTTCAGCTTCCTGTAACGCATCCCACATCCCATTCCTTTAAAGAAAACACCTGGTCTCTCTGGGCAAGCTTCACTGATCCTCACTTCTTTCATCTAGCTGGCAGCGGGAGTCATGAAATCAAACAAGTCACTCTGTCATTCTTCCTTTCGAACTCTTGTTGCTGGGTAGCACTGCAGTGTCTGCATTAATGCATTAGCCAGGATGCAACTTGCTTTCTTACCGAATGTCTCTCTTTCAGACACATTATGAACTTGGACCATTACTCCTTCTGGTATAAGCATGGGTCGAAGGGCAAAATACTAGGCTTGACCAGCAGTCCTCTTCTGGCAATTTTCCACGCTTCTGGTGCATCCAACATTAATATTTTATTCTCAACATCCTTTCTGATACGGCCTCCTGTAAGGTACACTGGGCATTTGGAGCCAGGATCAGAGACTCAGGATCCTTCTTCCATACACCCTGACCGGTTCTCTGGTTCTGTTTTCCAACATCTCTGTGCCTCATAGGCCTTCTTAATTAAAGCCCGAACTCTTAAAATCTACAGTCTTTGACCCCTATTTTCATAACACAACTGTCCCAGCCTTCCAACATATGAGCATTTGTTCCAATCAACAAAGGGACACATCATACAGTCCAGTGGGGGACACATAAGGCTAGGGTCTCACTTGTTCGCCACCCAGCCACGGAGGTGGGGAAAGACAGCCAAATTCGGATATGGCCCTCGGAATAGGGGCAGGCCTTCCCACTTAACCCCCTATACATGCAGTCCTTCATGGTGTAAGGGTATGTCTGACAATAAGCTGATACCAAACCAAAACATAATTGTCACTTGGGGCCACCAATACAGCTGTTGTAGACACTCCATTCCACACACTGAAGGTCTCAATGGAGGACCCACTATTCTGGACCAGTCTGGAGAGGCGGCCTGGGCAACTGACCTTAAGCACAAAAGGACGTGAATTGCATTTTTGGTGCCTCACTGAGGATCATGTCGCACCTCTTAACCACTGATTTCTTCTCAAGCTCTCTTGTAGCCTATATGCAACTTTGTCAGTGTCTTTTGGGGACTGGCATTCCCTTTCATGTGCCCATCTTTCCCACAATTATAGCAAAACATACTTTCTGGAGTTTGAGCTGGCCTGAGCGCCACACTGGGACCAGGGCGGGGTATTACTAACTGAAAACCTGGGTGCCATCTCTGTCTGCGCGTGATAAGCATTTGGAGACATCTCGTCAGTTTCTCCACTTCCATGGTCAAGGAATTGAGCTTGGAGCTGTTATCAGTAGGAGATTACTGGGTGGGTACCCCACCCCCCATAGCATGCAGTCGGATATAGGTCAGGCCCTGTACTTGCAGGCGTGGCCTTCATAAAGGGACTGTTTTTGAATTCCGGATCTCTCTCAACAGTTCGCTTCCTATTGTGGCATATCTTTTTCCTTGTCAGAGCACTCAGTGACTGTCAACCTCTGCCCCTGAACTTCACTTGATGGGTCACCCTCAGTCACTGGTCGTAGAGCCAGCTGTTGCAGGTACCTCCCCGAGGCCTTCTTCTCAACTCCTAATTTCTCTCATTAACTCATCATAGGAGGGTGGGGATCTAGCTCATTTGCCAGGCGAACTCGGAAGCAACAGCAGTTCTGAGAAGGGGGCAGACTTAAGGATTCTGTCCAGTCTGGTTCGGTCCAGTTCAATGGCAAGGAAACTACCCTTTCTGAGGCATTCTTGCAACAATTTTTCCAGCCGAGAGCATACAGACAACAACTCCCTTGGTACTGTTGCATTTCTTTACTCTCCACCATAGGTCCTCATCAGAATCTGGGCTCCCATACACATTCTCCAAGGCCTCAAGATGAGGCTGTGCAGTCCCTCAGGGTTACTGGCCCGTTTAGCCACGGATGGTAGCTAGGGTAGGACCTCGGAGTCTCACTAACCCTCTTTCGAAACTTTCATGGAAGCATTGCCATTCTAGCACTTGGGGACAACATAGTCTATCCAGGTCTCCCAGTCATCCTCCTTGGGGGGTGGGGAGGGTGCCAGAGAGATCCTCAACCTTGGTAAGAGTCGTGACTAATAGCAGGTGTAGAAATAGGAGTCTGCATTGGTTCCAGCCACCATTACGGGCACTGGGCAGGAGAGGGTGTTGGGAGGAACACCCCCAGGTGGCAAGAATAGTTTCTTCAAGTCCTCCACAGTTTCCCCTCTCCCAGCAAACCATTCAGCAAATTCTCTTCAAAAGTTTCAGATAGTGGTGGGGGCTGATTCCCCGGTTCTACTGTCCTTAGTTATCACTCTCCAAAGCAGTGAGGCCCTCTGGGGTAATGGTCTGTGGCACTTTGGAGCTATCTATGGGATCCTTAAACTCTACTAGGGCCAGGAAAGTGGGGTGAGCAGATTAGCATGCCACCCACCACCACAGGGTTTTGTAAACCTTCCACCTTGGAAAGTACTCCCTGCACAGTGTCCGATTGATACCCAGGGGATGTCCAGGATAAGCATAGCATTTTGGGGTCGATCTCCTCCCCAGTACACACTCCACCAGCGGTGCACAGCACTTCTGTCGGGGTACCCATTTTTTTCTTAACAGTGGTTCAGAATATGGCCACTAGAGGACACACAATCCCAGCGGTGAGCCTCCAAGATGTAACCCCTAGATGGCGCCATCCCAGGGGCTACTACCCTGCCTGATTTGCCACTAACAGGTTGAGGGGCTCTGGATCCAATGGCTGGTGCCTCCACCCAGAGGGTCAGGGTTTACAATAGTTAAACTAACTTGGTCACAGCCTCCTTGGGACACTGCAAATCCCCTTTCTTCCTACTCAGTGGCCTACACAATATATCAGAATTACCTTTCATATACACTTACCCCCAGGTCTGGTTCCGGCACTGGGACCTCCTGTGAAATGAGATACAGTGCAACAATCACAGTACAGTACTTTAACATAGACAATACACCTCAGGCAGTATAACTTTGCTGAAACAAGCAGCTCTGATTTATTTAGGGGGATATAACAAGGACAGGGGGAAATCAGGTTAATTAGCTTATCACTCTAATAATCTACCTATGGCTCTGTGCACAGGCCTATCCCTATCAGTTACTGTCCCTGGGTACCCAAGCCCTAGTGGCTAGTCCAAACTGTGGCAGCTGGTAGGGGCCCTTTCACACAGAGAAAAGGAGAATTAAACAGTCAGCAGTACAGTAATTCCATTTGGATTTAATGTGGCAATTCAACAGGGAGCGAATTCTGAATTAGTACTCACGACCTCCAAATAAGATAGGGTCCTTCAATGTCAGCAGAGGCTCACTTGAGGTACACAAACCTCTTCACACATCCATATAAAAGAAAGCACTATAATGCCAGGCAGGCTGCATCTGTATCCCACATCGTAATTACTGCACAATACCCGGGAGAACACACAGCAGATTCAGTTCCTGACAGACCGAAGTGCAATTTTCAGCAATTCTTCCAGTCTTCTACAGGGTGAGCCTGGTTTCTACTCTTCAGAGATCCTTTGATTCTTTTCACAGGACGGATTCAGTCCTAACAAGCTGCAGACCGAACTCTGGAGCACACACTTTTTGACTAAAACTGCACACTGAAAAAGCACTGGGCTCCTTCCTTCTTCACTGCCAAAGCTCAACTGAAACTCCAACCCGACAAAACGGGCACTTCCTTTGAGTTCCTCCCAGTTCTTGACTGGATTGGCTATCACTCACAATAGACTGCTGCTGTTGGTCCAAAAAGGCACTGAAGTCTAAACTACATCTCCCAGAGTCACTGCTCATACAATCCTCTTGTGGCTGGCTCAGATTATGAGTCCAAGTTCTGATTCGTCTAAGGCACCATTTTAGAGCTAGCTTACCCCACTGATTGGTCCAGTTCAGCAGTTCAAAACTAGAATGGGAACTAGTAGACACAGTTCTGACTGCAAAGAAAGCAGGTTAGACAAACTGTAATTTATTATTACTCTAAATAATTTCTGGCAAACAGTTACATCTTTCAGATAGGTTCCCTTTGCACTCATAGTGACTGCAAAATGAAGTGAATTGGCAGCAGCTTGAGTGGTACTCAATCAAAGAAACACACAGTCCCCCATACAAACTAATTATGTCTGCAAGCAGACAGCTCTTAAAGAGACAGTACCAGAGGTTCTAAAAACACTCACTGATAAATGGCTTAAATGCCAAACACCATTCAGGCTTGGAGCACTCAAGCAAGCTCCTGGAAGTCTTTTGGGAACCCCCATTTGCAGTGGGGTTACACAAACAAACAAAAAAAAAGAGTTAGTGTGTTTGTCTGAGTTGGGTGAAGGGATTGTTATCTGTGCAGTTAGCTAGGTGAAGAAGGAAACTGTAAATTAGGGGGAGTAGCTTAGGCAGAAGGAAGCCAGGTGTTTGGATTTAAAACTGTCCTAGATAATTTTGGCAGAGAACAACAAGAGGAAGGAGGTGCTGTTAGAACTTTACTACTCTACTAGGACTATATTGCCTCCCCATCCACCCTTAGCCAGTTCTACTTTTATAGGCACAGGATTTGACTGACAACAGGAACTTTCTGTTTGGGAGCAGGAAGGGAGTGATCACAGAGGCACAAAAGACTGCGCCATTCTAGAAAGAAAGTAGCTCTCCATCCCACCTAGCTGCTGGAGGTCAGACTCTGAGCAAGTAAGAAGGAGACTACTGAGGAATAGGAACTTCCTGTCCCAGAACAGGAAGATCAGAAGCTTAAGGGCACAGAGGCAGTAGGGAGTTGGGAGAAAAGAAATATATAAATAAAAAAAAAAATAAACAGAGCGAGGAAAGAGTAAGTATACAAAACAGTTAAGAGGCCACAAATAAGACATGATGGGAGTGGTGCAGTGCAGTGGCTGTGGAGCAACAGTCTTCCGGAGACGCTCTCTAGAGGATGTGCGGTGTTATTCCATCTGCAGGCAACTCTCTGGGCTAAGGGAGGAGGTTGCTCATCTCCAGGCTGAGTTGGCTTGATTCGGGACCTCCTCTCCCACCTAGCTGACCACCAGGGCCACTGCTGGTGCCTCAGAGGTTGCCAAGAAAGAGGAGCAGTTGGACCACAGTGGGCTCAGGAGGTGAGGGTGGTGGAACAGAGGTGCATCCCACTAGGTATACCTCTCCATAAGTCATATGCCATTCTGGTAGAGTGTGGTTCTCTATGGAGGCACCCACAGTGGAGACCAAGGAGGATGCTGGGAACCTCTAAAAGGAGACCCACAGGAGCTAATCCTCAGGATCACTGGAGTAGCTGCACAGTGGAGGAGCTGGATGTCATTGTCCACCTAGGGACAAATGACTGGCTGGGAAAGGGATCAGAGCAGTGCAGGAGGAGTTTGTGGAGTTGGGGAAGGGCCTTAGATAAGCAGCGCACATGGTAACCTCTCGGAGGTGCTGCCTGTCTATGGCATGGGTGAGGTTAGGTGCTCCACACCATGGGATTCAATCAGTGGTTGAAAAACTGGTGCAGAGCTCAGGATTTTGGCTTCATTGAGGACTGGTCCACCTGAAGGGATGCAGGCCTATACTGGAGTGATGGTCTGCATCTGTCTGGGAGGAACCAGGATCCTAGGTGATAGGTTTAAATGCTTCATTGGCAAGCATATAAACTAGCCAAGGGGGGTGGCATTCAAAAGGAGCAGGGAAAATCCTAGCCCCCCCCCAAAAAAAAATCAGGGTAGTTAGTGAGGTAAACACCAAGATAGAAAAGTCAATAGGGAGAAGGATACGGGTAAATGCAGAAAAAAGCAAAGGCAGTAAGGACAGGGATGGGGCAAAAAGGGGTATGGCCATCAAAAAATGTAGGGTAATGAGTACCAATGCCCGTAGTCTAGGTAACAAGCTCCCTGAACTGGTGGTCTTGATGGAAGAGGGATGCCTGGATATCGTGGCAGTAACAGAAACATGGTACACAGAGAACCATGACTGGGATGTCAACATACCAGGGCACACAATCTACAGGAGGGACAGGGAGGGTAGAAGAGGAGGAGGAGTAGCTCTCTATGTAAGGGAAGGGATCAAAGCAATGAAACAAAAGGGTAAACAGGGAAGAGGGAGGCACTGTGGGTTACCCTGGAGACTAGAAATAGCACCATAATCCACAAAGGGGTTATATACAGACCCCCATCTCAGGGGAGGAAATGGACAAAGAAATGATAGAAGGCATCCTTAGGATCTCAGAGAAAGGGGAGCTATTGTTGATGGGGGACCTGAATGTGCCAGATGTTAAATGGAGCACCTTTGCTGCAGCCACATCCAAGAGCAGGGCCATTCTAGATGCTCTACAGGGGGCATGTCTCAGACATGTAGTGTTAGAACTCACTCAGGAGGAAGCAATCCTAGACCTGGTACTCTCAAATGAGGATGAAGGGAGGATCTCAGATCTAGAAGTGGGCAGGGGTGTAGCCAGGGATTTCAGATCTGCACACCAAGTGGACTCACTGCTACCCCACTCCCCTTGTTAGGGTGAGCTACCCCGGGTGTAGCCAGTCAATATACAAATGCACACCAGGGCCGGTGTTTGTTGCATCATTTGGCACACTAAATACAACTTTGCATCTCATGATAGTGGTTGTTGCCATGCATGGTAAATACAAATGCCATGCATTGTTCCCCAAGACACCCACATACAACCCAGAGCCTGTAAAGTTGTATTATCCTTGGGATGCAAAGACAGTTTTAGTGACCAGTCCTTCTAGTTTCAACTCCTATGATTAAAATTACAGAAAGGTTCAGTATTTTCTTTGTTAGTTTTCATTGAAAAAGGAAGCAGTTCAGAGCCTGTTTTCTACCCCTCTTAAATAAAATTGCACACCATGGAGTACTTGGAGTATGCTTGCCTACACCCATAGAAGTGGGTAGCTATCTGGAACAAGTGACCACCAAACAGTGTGGTTCACGTATAAACTTAGCTGCAGAGTCAAGCCATACAAAAGTGAGGGTACTGGACTTCAGGATGCCTGACTTTGTCAAAATGGGAGAGTGCCTTAGAAAAAAGCACTAGCAAACATGCAAGAAGGAGGGGTGGAGCAACAATGGGGAAACATTAAAACTGCCACCACAGAGGCAACAAGCCTTTGTGTGAAGCAAGAAAACAAATCAAAACAAAAGAAAAAAACACTATGGTTCTCAAAAGAGGTGGCGGGAAGGTTAGGGAAAAAAAGATAACATTCAGGATGTATAAGGAAACACAGAAGGAGCAGGACAGAGAACTGTACCAATTAAAGCAGAAGTAAGCGGGGAAGGCAGTCAGAATAGCAAAGTCCCAAAACCGAGGAAAAGATAGCCAACTCGGTTAAGAAGGGGGATAAACCTTTCATAGGTACATTAGGGAGCGAAGAAAGACAAAAGGAGGGATAGTGAGGCTGAATAAAGGGGAAGGTGGCTGGGCAAAGAGGGACAGTGGAAAAACAGGGATACTGAATGAATATTTCTGCTCAGTAGTCACAAAAGAAGAGGAGGGGGAGGTACCTATTCCAATCAATAGAAGCACTCTGGATAGGGGGGGTTGATACTAGTCCTTTTACAGAAGAAAGGATTCTGAAAGAACTCCTAAAACTGAAGGCGGACAAAGCAATGGGGCCTGACAGGATTCACCCCAACATTCTAAAAGAACTAAGAGGAGAACTAGTGACAACACTGACTACCTTTTTTAACAAATCATGGGAGGATGGTGTGGTACCTGAGGACTGGAGGAGGATGGATGTGATTCCCCTTCACAAAAGTGGGAGCAAGACAGAGGCAGGAAACTACAGACCTGTCAGTTTGATCTCAGTAGTTGGGAAAATGATGGAATCACTTCTTAAGAAAAGAATTGTTGAGTACCTAGAGGCCAGTGGTGTACAGGACCCAAGGCAGCATGGATTCACAGCAGGAAGGTCATGTCAGACAAATCTAATCGATTTCTTTGACTGGGTGACCAAAGTAGTAGACCAGGGAGGGCTTGTGGACATGGCCTACCTAGACTTTAGCAAGGCATTTGACACAGTCCCACACAAAAGATTAATAAACAAATTAGCCAGCCTGGGAGTGGGTCCCAGGGTGGAAGCCTGGGTAAAATACTGGCTGGACGACAGGACACAGAAGGTAATAGTAAATGGAGTCACTCCAAAGAAAGGGAGGATACTAGTAGGGTACTGCAGGGTAAAGCACTAGGTCCGGTCCTTATTAATGTCTTTATAAGTGACATTGCAGAGGGACTGGAAGGAAAAGTATGCCTCTTTGCAGATGACACAAAGATCTGCAACAGGGCTGATATACAAGGGGGGTGGAAAGGATGAGAAGGGACTTGGCAAGATTGGAGGAATGGTCAGAAGTATAGCAGCTTAAATTCAATGCAAAGAAGAGCAAAGTAATGCACCTGGGAAACAAAAACCCAGGGCAAGAGTACACAATGGGTGGGGAGGTAGTAACAACAACAAAAATGGAAAGGGACCAGAGGGTAATCATATCAGATGACCTAAAGGTTAACAAGAAATGTGAGAAGGCAGTAGGAATGGCTGGGGGATACTGCCAGATCCACCTTTGCAAATGAGTTCTCCTCAATGGTGTTTCGCCTGGTAAAATAAAGAAATTGATTGATTGATTGATACTGGGATGTATAGGAGAGCATCACCAGTAGAAAACAGGACGTTATCAGCCCTCTGTACAGACAGTTGGTGAGACCCCATCTGGAGTAGTGTGTACAGTTCTAGAGACCCCATCTCCACAAGGGCATAGACAGGATGGAGGCAGTCCAGAGGAGGGCAACTAAAATGATGCAGGGTCTGCAACAGAAGCCATATGAAGAGAGACTAAAGGAGCTTAATATGTATACCCTTGAGGAAAGGAGGGAGAGGGGGACATGATAGAAACTTTTAAGTACCTCAAGGGAATTAACAAAGTCCAAGAGGGTAGCATCTTTCAGAAAAAGAGATAAGGGGACACAATTTGAAGATAGAGGGGGGGACGGCTCAGGGGCAATGTGAAGAAGTATTTTTTCACAGAGGGAGTGGTGGATGCATGGAATGGCCTTCCTGAGGAGGTTGTGGGGTCAAAAACAGTAGGGGAATTCAAGAATGCATGGGACAGACATAAAGCAATTCTTGTGGGGGGTAGGAAGAAGTAGGCTGTTGGTTAACTAGGATCTGCAGCCTATCCATTAGGTAGGGAAATGGGCAAACTGAGTGGGCCAAGCAGTCCTTATCTGCCATCAAAGTCTATGTTTCTGTGTTGTTACTGATGCTTAATTTTTTTCAGTTTTCAAAGACAGTATCACTACATGTTTGTTTTTTTAAATACTGATAATGTGAAATGTAGGCAAGTTTCTTATATCTGTACATAAATTATTGTATCAATATAATTAATGGGTTCCATTTTTTTCCTTAGGAAACCCATGGCTTAAATTGCCTTAATAAAGGAGTGTTTATTACGGCAAATATGTGCCAGGTTTCCTTTCTGCCGCACATGCGCCAGCACAGCAGCCACTCTTCCACATATCGCCACAAGCGAAAAAGGACAACAGACCAGACCGCCGCACTGATTTGGCGATAAGTAAAACTTTAAAAACAAACAAAAAACAGCTGCATTAAACAATTTAAAACTGCCTAACCAAAAAAAAAAAAAAAAGACATCTCTTCCTTCCAGCAGCCGTATCCGACCACTCTGCTGAAACCCGGTCGGTCGACGGCCGCACAGATACATCTTCACTTTATTTTATATAATTGCTGTGGCAAAATAACGAAACTTAGCAATTATATAAAATAAAATATGGGTCGCTGTGTGTAAACTTGAAGTTTACACACACCCTTGGGGTTAGATGCTATTCATAAACCCCGAGAGCAAAGTTTATGCAGCACCTAACTCCTCTGGTGTGTGTAAACTTCTCGTTACACACACCGACCCACACTTTATTCTAATTATAATAATTTTAGGTAGCAATAACAAAGTAAGTTGGTTTTAAAAACATGTTTTTTTCCTACTTTCAGAATGTTTGGTATTACTACACAATATTTAAGTAGGTCCTGTGTACTTTGCAGCCTTATATTCATTTACTGTATGCCCTTAATCATGCTGTAAACATTTCAACTCCCCTCTAGTAGCCCCTATTATTCCTTGGCAAAAGATAATAAATAAGCTGTCAGATGATTTTGAAAGACATATTGAAATAAGTAGTGCATTATCTGGAATATACCAGACACCAATAACAGGAAAAAGTAATACAAGTTAAAAAAAAAAATTAAAGTAACATAATTGATGTTATTATAAACGTTTCAGGCATGTTTTGGTTATTGTAGGTACCTGTTCTTTAAGCAGTCAGGCTGTAATCCCAAGTGATTTGGCCCTGCTGTAGTTGTAGTCATGGGGACAGCTGTAAGGCCATGTGGGGGTTCTGAGGAGGGAGGCTCATGAAGAAAAGGGCCAAGACATGAGCAGGAGTGTCAGGGGACAGATAAATAACTAGCACTATCACTGTGCCTTTCATACAATCTCTGAACTTCACGCTAGAGAAGGCAGAACAGTCTAGTGAAAATTCAACCCTCCTCCAACCTCACTCTCCTACTTCCAAACCAGGCCAGTTATATTTTTTCCCACCTTGTTTTAAATCACTTTAGCTGCTGACCTGCCCCCCATCTGGCCAGCCTCTCAGCCACATCCCCACCTTCTGTAGGCACTTTTCCTAGCCTCTTTGTCCGCTGCTCTACCTCATCAGTGGCAGTTGAATTGTTGGGACTGTTTCAAACTATTTGAGCAAAATTTGCTTGAATAATTCAAAATGGTTTGAAACTAAATTTGGATTAAAATAAATCAACCAAAATGTGACAGGAAGCACCCCAGTGGGTCAATGGTGACTCACCATACCTTGTACCTGCGTGCCTACCTCCAGGCTGTATTATGTGATCAGCAGAACTAGATCACTCAAGTCGAAGCTCACTGTACTACTCACATATTAGTAACAGCACTGTAGTATTATAGCATTGTGGTTACCTGTGATCACCCGAGTCAGAACAGAATCCAGTTTGGAAGTCATAGAACAGATCAGACAGCACTCAAGACACTTTTTGACATCCACCTGCTTGAAAGACTCCTGCTTAACATAAGTATTTGCAGACAACCTGCTATATCCATGCAACCCTTCAAGAGGCTCACTGGAAACCAAGCCATGGATGCTGGTCTTGGACTGGTTTAACTGCTCCCATCTCTTTAGGAATCCGAGCTCACTAGTATGTAAACAGGATGGATCAGGCTTCCCCTGGCATGAAAACGAGTTACTGGTCTGTTCCTCCCTGTGTCAATAACACCAGACAGAAAAGAACTTGCCTTCTTATTAGTTCCCGATATCTCTAATCAGCACTGGCCCTAGCTATCATGTGGCCCTGTGCAAGCCTCCTTGCTAGGGCCCCATATCAGAAGTCACAAAGTCCCTAACAAACATCCTCATCCCTACCATGGTCTCCCTGCATCTTCATTTTCGGCTAGTTTTGTCAGTTATGCACTTTACTTGAATTAGAACGTAGAGAACCAGGAAGAAAGAAGGCCAGCTGAACAGCTGAGGCTTTTGGGGTGCGCCTCTGCTCTTGAGACCCTGTGCAAATTCACAGTTCCCAGCATGCTAAGATAGGCTCTGCCTCTAATAATGAGCTATCATGAGGACATGATTGTCTGCAAGTACCAAAGTATTTCTCCTGCACTCTAATGCATAACCTTGTACATTCAGTTGTCAAAGATCTTCATCAGATCAAACTGCACTTTGATGTAAAGTAACAAGACATGTACCATTTGGGGCAAATGTATTAACTGCTGTTGCCAAGACCTTATTATTGGCCTTGACTACAGTGGTAGTCCCAGTAATGGAGATACCTACAGGGGTAAGTTGTCCACCAGACCCAGAAACCTAACTAGGTCCAGGTCCCATTTTGCATGTAAGTGAATCACTTCAGTACTTGGAAGTAGTCTAATGAGGGAGCATGCATGTGAACCCCATAGTGCCATGTTCTGACCAAAAGATGGGATCCATTGAGCTATCATTAGTCTCCCTGCTAAAGTAGAAAACAAGGTTGACTGTGTAGCCCCCTGTCACCCGGGGTTACTAGAATCCCACTTAGATCTAGTGGCAGGCAGGGAAGACAGCTTATGAAACACCAGTTAAATGGGTTTCACACTGTCTCACTCTGTCCTCAGTCTCAGCTGAGCTGGAGGGATGACATCATATAGAAATCTCGCAGCAGCATAAGCCACAGTGGAATGTTGCAGCTGGGAGTTAGGTTAGAACGTTGGGGTTTCAAAGTCAGTCTTGGGCAGTCTGTAGTGGAGGGAGGAGGCACTGTAGTTGGCAGTCCCTCAGAGCCCTCAGCTCTGTTCAGAGCTACTCCCATAGTGGGTGTGTGTTCTTGCCCTAGAGAAGGACACAGAAGAATACTTTTTGAAGTGGTTGAGACCGTCCCCCAGTTGTTCCAGTGCCCCATCCCTGAGAGGGATGGGGGGTAACAAGACCAGCTCTTCAAGGGCAATTCCCTTGGCCCTGCTGGAAGAAGAGAAGCTGCCTGTGAAGAAGATTTGTGCTGAGGCTCCGAGAAGTAAGTTTGTGTTTTGTTTTTCCTGAGAAAAGCCTGTGGGCACCTGCGAACCAGGGTAGTCTCTCTGCCACAGAGCCTAGGTTTCACTGAGACTGCTGTGTTAAGTATCTGCTACTGTGGGTCAGGAAAGGACAGCCAAGTACAGTACTTAAGTTTGTGTATGGCTTGAAATGCATCTAATCAGTGGGGGTCTACAGGGATGGACATAGCCACTTAAAGAACGTTACAAGTCAGGACACCATTTACCAGAGACAGTAGATTGTTAAATATGATATACATTTCGAGATAGCAATCTACAGCCAGAGAGTTTCAAAGGAAAGGTGTTGACTCCAAATGAATGGACGGGTATGAATTTGGGGACAAAAGGTGGGAGACCACCCATCTGGAGAATCCAGATTTGCCTCCACGGATTCACTTTGGGCACCTATAGCTTTCTCCTGGGCACTTGGCCAGTGTTCACTGAAAGTACCCAGACATAGGATTAGGATATGTGTTTTCCCCTTAGAGCTTGGAAGTGCTCGTGGGTGCTAGAGGGAGCCACCAGCAGAAATGTCCATGCCATATGGAAAGTGTGTGCCAGTGCTGGCGGAGGGCCATGCCAGGGAATCCAGGATAGAGAGAGTACCAGTTCGGGCTGAGTGCCCAGTGTGTTCAGAACCTGAGGGTAGAAGTTGTTGTGATGATAAAGAAGATGTCTTCTGACCTCTATTGTTCTGTACCGCCAGTGAGTGTAGCCCCGTGTGGGGGTCCATCCTGCTTTGTATTTCTGTGTGTAAGTGAATAAAAGCCCCACTTTAGAATCCCACTCCTGGTTTGGACATTCACAATTCTTGCTTCCTGTGTCCGGAGTTACTTGGGTGCCCCTGTCCAGAAGTACAAACCTAGCCCTGATGCCGAGTAAATGTTTTCTCCCCGAACCCAAGCTCACCAGGTATTGGGTTATATAAATGCAGGCACTGGGCGCTAAATAACATCAAAAAACCCTTTAAGATCAGGACCCTGGTTACAACTGTATAACCATCCTTTTGTGTGGATGTAGAAATCTCTTGTCCTAGTTCCACTGATTCAGTAATATAGAAGAGCACAACAGCAAAATTGTTCAAGGCATTGTTGACCCACAGTCCCAAAGCAATATTAGTCTTGGAGGCACCAGCATGACAGAAGAGAATTCCTAAGCAAACTCCTGCAGAAATTCCCATTCCAGCTGCAGGGGGCACTAGATAAAGACTGTTCTGCAACTCAGACCAGCCACACCCAAGAGAGAAAGCCACTCAAGATAAACAGACAGGACATGTCAGCACTCTAGCCAGTTTCTCTCTATATGGACATAATTATATCATCCGCAACTGCCACTTCAGTTTTTCCAATGGCAGCTGGACAAGTAGCATTGTGTTGTGGCTGACCACATGATGTTTCCCAAGGCCCCTGCCTGTAAGGTATGGTAATCGAGCACTACCTACAGTACCAGAGGAGCTATGCGGAACTCTAGGAGAAAACAGAAAAAGCCACCTTACATGTCAGGTGATGGCAGCCAGGTCTGCCACATCATAAGGCCTCTGATGCTCCTCAACTCTCTTTCCAAACCACTGTCCTGTTTATGTTCCTATAGAGAAGCGGTGAGGGGCAGAAGCAGAGCCATGGTCCTGTACCCCAAGCCAAGAGACAGACCGGACACATGCACAGGGGTATAGTAGCACCTGGGCTGTCTGAATGATAGCCCACCGAGGTTTAAGGAGTCCCCACAATGGCACAAAGTGGCATAAGTAGGCCCACAGGAGTGAGCTGCTAAAGGGTAAGGTTGCAAACAAAGTAAACAGAGCACATGAAGTGCCTTGCAGAAATAATCTTTCTAAGTTTTCTGGCTAACTTGCATGCAAAATAGATCAGCAAATGGCATGTTCTTCAGCCTAGAACATATTGCCCAGTCCATTCACAGGGTCATTTTGCTCACATTTCAGGTGCACAGTTCGGGCACGAGGGTTCTCATTACTCATAGATTTCAACAACTGATGAAATGGCTATGCTGGTGAAATGTACACAAGAAGTAGTGATGCACTGGGAGCCAGTGATTGTAATTTTGAGGGTGACCCAATCAGTTTCTGAAAACATCAGTGCAAATTACACAACCAAAATACTTAGTTCACCTCCACAACAGTGCTCTACCTGTTCATAATCTTTGTTTAAAGGATAACAAACTGAGTAACAGAACTGGAACCGAACCAGTACTTTAAGAACAGCTCCTGATGGGAAAAATGGCATTCAGGTTCAGCACAGTTCTTCTTTAAAGGGTGAGTCTTCATTCTGGGCAGCACAGCAATGTGGTTTACAGGTTTGAGCACACACTTGTGAACCACGAGGTCCTAGGTTCAAGTCTAAGAACAGCAATTGGCTGATGTGTCTAAGGAGGCAATTTGGCCTACTGGTAAGAATACAGAGCTGTTAACATGGGGAGGCACAAGGCTGAATATCACAACTGCCACTTATTCACTGTGTGAGGCTAGGAAAGCAACCTCCCTATGTTTAATCGCTCTATAATCTCCCCTCTCCCCATCTCTCTCTCTAATCTCTGGGCTGTTTGAATCCTTCTGTGTGCCAAATGAAACAAATTATCCCCCTGTCTTATACTTTAAACCTATTTGGTATGAAAAGCATGATAAACTAACTGCCCTTCTTATGACCTTCAGCAAATGACTTGACCTCCCAGTGCTTTTGTACCTCTGGGACAATATAAAATGCTCACAGCTTGGATAAATACACTGCACTACTTCAGTGGAGGACACCTGACACAAACAAACACCAGACAGGGTGGTCCTTCGTCCCATAGCTGTATACCCTGGCACACAAAGGGAAGAAATGCTCACCAGGTGAGGTAGCTTTAAAAGGATATACCTCCCCTCCAGCTAAATCCCAGTTTTTTTTTAATATTCCAGTGGAAGGCATTCGTGAGATTGAGACAAGGAAAACAAGTAGACAACTAAACTATATTAATGAAGAGGGGTGTGGGAAGGACTACCAACACCAACATCTGTTTCCTATTAACCCAGCAGCAAAAGCTGGAAACAGAAGAGAACTAGAAAAGGACATACTCTACCCTACCCTACCCACATTGTTCATTATTAACTCTGTATCGCCAACAGAAAATATCGCACTGTTTCTTTAACTCAGTGAGTCATGGATCTGTAGTAGAGCAGATTCATCTATATAATCCCAACAATATGTATATAGGGCCCTATGCACAATGCCTACGCACTGCGTATATGAGGCACGTAGGCATCCCTATGTGTGAATGCTGTGCAGTAGGGGTACTGCGGCATTCACTATCAGTGCGCCAGCCAGATGTGCTCCAGATCTCCAGGCCATGTGGGCAGTTACATGCCATGTGCATGCTGGGGGTGTGTCAGGGGTGTGCCCACACGCCATACGATTCACAAAGGTGCAAAATCGTGTGGAGTGCTGCGGGAGTTACGGTGGGAGGCCCTGCCATAACTGTGTTACACAGCCAACCCTTGAGCATACATAGGGCCGCTGATGCCACTTCCATCGGGTATGATCCTGTGTTTTCTTGGACACTATTGTGTAGCGGGTGTGCAACAGCACAGCGTTTACACCCCCGATCCCCCAGTGAGCCGTGCCCCAAATCTCTGATTCCCCCCATGTACACTTGGTCCCTGGCAGAGTATATCCTGGTGTCCTCCCGGGCACAGGACAGCATCTGGCACAAACCTGCTGCCTACTACCACAGCAGGCTGCTGCATGCCTCCTACAGGTATTGTATAGCCATGCAAACAGTCATAGTGCTATAGTATCTGCAGGGCATCAGTATATCAACATGGAAGTGTCGAACTGGTGTCCGCAGTCCGTAGTTATGGACCTCCACAAGTGGAAACCTGCTCACACCAATGCCATGCCATCACACAGAGTCATCCATGGTAGGACTGTGCAGCAACCTGATGTATTCTACAGTGCGCATGGCTGGCATTCCTGGCACTGTGGTGTACAGTCTGCATTGGGAGTGCCTGGTATGGTAACCTACTGGTCTGCAGAAGTGTGCTGGCACTCAAGGGCGATCAGCCCCACCCCTCTGTCTCCATACATTACACAATACTGATCCACTACCAGACTGCAGTATGCCTGCAATGGGTAGATGTCCTCTAGAGGACCTGCATTCCTCTGACACCTGAGCATTCCACTGGACATGCAACCATGGGTGTTCTGTTATGGGCCATCTGTACACGCTGTGGTACACAACGCAACTGTATCTGCTGTACAAACCTGAGGGGACTCCTCTCATGTTGCTATGGCCCTCTGGGCATCAGGAAAGGGGCAGGGGGTGACCCGTTCGGAGGATGCTTGTACTGTCTACAGGTCTGGACCCATGCTGTCCCATACTCCACTGCCACTGTGCCAAGGATCCATTCTGTGACCAGGACAGGCCTCCAATTGGATGCCTGCACTGTGTCCTACCACTTGCCACGGCTCTAATCCAGCAGTCACGCTAGAGGGTGGGGCCATGGACAGGTGCCCTCAGGGTGCTTGTGTTCATGAATCCACACACCCTGCACCTGTCTGGGGCCGCAAAATTGTCTAGGTGTGCAGACACTTTACACGTGAATTGTGTGTAACTTGCACACTTTTGTGCATAGCCCCAATAATGTTTTCATTAGAAAGTCATCTGATTTGTTCACACAGGTCACATGGAGTTGTAAAACTTTTCATCAGACCACATACTTAATACTCAGCTACTGTATATACAGGTAAACAATAACAGCTACTGCAACCAGGAACTATTTTCTTTCAAAACTATTTTTTTTTGTTTAATAAAAAAAATGAAGAAACACAAACCACCTTTTCAAAATCTTCCATTTTTATATGACCCATTTTATAAATAGGATAACACGCTTCTGGAGTTTTAGGGAATATGCACACTACTTGGGCACTTAAATATAACTTGAGTTTAACAACCACCCAAGGTATGTATATTTCCGACCCTTCTCACCCTGTTGTGTTTTGTCCCTTACATGTATGTTCAGGAGGGAGATGAGGAGACACTTTTTTACAGAGAGGGTGGTGGCTGGGTGGAATGCGTTACCTGCTGAAGTGGTATGCAGTAGAACAGTGGACTGCTTCAAACGAGGATGGGACAGGACAAGGGGGAGGGTTAATGAAGGGGAAGGGTGGAAGGGAGGGGCAGTTGTAGAATAAGGGGTGCTAGCTGCACATTCGAGCAGACTTGATAGACCTCTAGGCCTTTATCTGCTGGCAAATTTCGTATGTTCGTATTTACCCAGGATAGCCAACCTGAGATGGAATGACTCAGTTAAAGGAAAACCCCTTTACTGTGATTGGTAGAATCTGATCAGATAACATTGGTTTATTTAAGCAATAAAGCACAACATGGCATAGGTTATGTAAGTAACAAAACACGGCAGATTGTTGGTTTCTGTTCATAAACTGCAAGCCCAGTTGCCTTCAAGTGCCTGAAAGTGCAGTCAATGCACAGAAACCAACACCTAGCGTGTCTTTTTGCAAGTATAAAATTGATTTATTACATAGATTAATATTATCTCAAAGTATGTTATAACTGAGTATCTTTATTTTTCTTTTACTTGTTTTGGTTGTTTATTGTGCATTCTTTACTACCTCTGTATGTATGTTGACCCTCATCCTTTGACGTGGAACCTTTGTAAACTAGCAGTTTCTGCTCAAAGGTATTTGTAATCCGAGAATTTAATAAATAAATAAAAATAAAATAAAAAGGTTTTAAAAAGTAAAGTTTTAATAACATTCTGTTTTAATGTGGATAAAATACACTCTGCACAGTTGGTTTGGGCTTCTAGTAGGTGGCACTAGCTACAGTATGTTTGTGTGTGAGGCACTGGTGTGCCATTTCCCCCCCTGCTGCTTTCCCGTTTGTTTTCAGTTAAAAGTAAAAAATAATTACATGGATTTATTCTGCTAGAGGTCTGGGTGTACACTTGAGTAGGCTGGCTTCATAGTTGCACATAACAAAGACTGTTTAAAAGTAAAACCACTTGTCTGTCACTGTTTTTCATTTTGTCCTATTAGGTCACTGAAAGCACTAATATGCGTTGAGGGTGAATGTGAGGCTGGGCAAGTAATCAGTCCAGCATTTTTGTGTATTGTGTGCAATGCTGGATTTAGATGGCACTGGCAGTCTTGAGTGGAATTTAATTTTGCAATTTACAGTGAGTGGCTTCAGGACCATGTAATGGGGGAGAAACCCACACCTTGTGTGATGTGTCATGAGACTTAACCACAGGAGAAGTAGAAATCCCTCAATTACCGACTCCCTTGAGTGCCTTATTGCAATTACACAATGGACCACTGAGTATACATTTAAAATATATTTAATTATGTTTTGTTTTTCATAAATGCCCTTCCTCAACTGTGGGTTATTGCAGGATTTACCCACCAGTAAAGACCTCGGTTGACCCATTGGGTCACAAGATTTTTTTATGTCCATTGTATAACAGAGCACAACCCTCAGATACGCACTTTTCTGGCACCAGTTAAACTACTTTTATTTGTAATATATCAATTTTATAAGCGTACTAACATACCCCAGGGTTTGTGAACTGTGCTCTAGTATTAACCTCAGTGACTTCAACTTAGGGCTTCTGCCCACCTGTCTTGAGAGTTAACAGAGCAAAACCCACCTCCTGTCATGTCATTACTTACTTCACCAATATACATTATTGAGAAGGCCATGGGGTTTAGTGGTTACAGCACAGAATTGCTAAAAAGAAGAACATAGGTTCAAATCAAACCACAGCCACTGGCCCACTGAATGATGATGATCTAGTCATTTAAAGCAGCAGTACTGTAGTCAGCAAAAAAATATAATTTTTTTCACCAAAAATGTATTTCTGACATCCTTAGATTAATCACTATCTGTGTATGTTTACCTAATTTTGTCACTTATGACTCATCTCATTAAAGATGGCCACCACTCGCAATTTTTAAAAATCTGTTCTGCTGAAGTTGCCTGCTAAATGTACATACTAGGGTTGTACTGTGGATGTATTGGGATGGTGCTACCATATGTTTGTGAAGGTAAACAGCACAACACTGTACCAAGATGTTTAATTATTTTTTGTGATGAACATGGCACAGGAGTGGGAACTTTTAAAAACTTCAAAATCTTGTATTTCATGAATTAAAGAAAACAAAAAAAACTGGTATATTTATGTTTTTACCAGATGAATATTATCATTGAAAAAAACAACAACATGTAGACTAACAGATATTGCACCTTCAAGCTCCCTGTGCTTCAGGCCCCCCCTCCAAGTCATAAAACAGGGTAGGACAGAAGCAGGACCCTACTGTAAGCAAGATGGTGCATCTCTCTCCACTGGGTTATCCTGGGAAAATACACTGTCAAATCAAAAAAATGTTACAGCTGTGTGGACATACTATGTTCCAAAGGAGGATATACTCAGACAGAATGCAGCAGCTTACTTGGCAGAGCTGATGCTAGAGCTTTTTTATGTAGGCTGATTAGCGCAATATCAGCATTTGCTGATGACCTGAGACTGTTTTCCTGCTGATGAAATTTCAAGAGAAAGAGACTGCCGCCAGTTCAAGGCACGGCTTCCATTTGTATCACTCCCACAGAACAGATCAACAAATAACAAGAAACCCAGACAAAACAGTCCAGTACAAGGTCAAAAATAGCCCCCACATTTTTTTTATTCTACACATGCAATACAGACACAGGGGAAGGATGATGAAGGTTTTTTTAGAGCCTCTTGGAAGTCAATATTAACCCATGACATTATAGTATAATCTCAGCCATGGTGTTTCAAACTACTTTTACAACAATTCTGAGGGTGACTGGACAGTTGTGAGAAAGTGGCATAGACAGTAGATGAAAAAAGACCTCAACAGTCAAACATTTTGAAAGTATCAGTATTTTGTGTGAGGCACGAACACTTTGTGTGGACTGGAGAGCCCTGGAGGAATAATGAGGTGGTGTTCTCCCAAGGGACCCTGTTGAGGGCAGAGGGCTCACTGGGAAGGCCCATAACATCATAGGTAGCCACAAAGCAGCCAGTAGACATAATGCCTGCCCCGGAAGATGATGACCCAGCAGAGACCAAGCCAGGTAAGTCACTTGGGGCAGACAGGATACACCCTAGGATTATAGTGGAGCTACAGGAACAAATGGTAGTGCCAATGGCAATATTCTTTCAGCAGTCTATCTAGACAGTTGTGGTGCTAGAGGATTGAAAAGTGGCCAGTGTGGTCCCCATCTTCAAGAAGAGGGCAAGATCGGGCCTGGGCAATCATAGGCTGGTCAGCCTGACAGTGCTGCTCAAGGCCCTGGAGGCCATTATCAAGGGCAGAAAAATAAGCATGTTGTTGGGCAGAGGATCTTGCCCACTCTCAGTATGGCTTTCTGAGGGGCAAATCTTGATAAACCAACCAGATCAGCAGCTTCAGGGGTGAGGTTGAACAGGAAGGTGGACAAGGGCAGGCCTATGGATGTAGTCTATCTGAACTTGAGCATGCCTTTGATACAGTGATGCATGACAAGCCTTTGGGCAAAGTAAACCAGTGTGGCATACTCAAGCTCTGTATAGAAGATGAACTGCTATCTGGCTTGAGGGGTGGAAGTACAGGATGTTTGTAAATGGGGTACTACTCTGAGTGGATAGGAGTACTCATTGGTGTCCTTTTGAGATCATTACTGGGTTATCTGCTCTTCAGCATGTTCATGGACGATCTGTAAGCAGGTTGCTTAAGTACACGGATAACACTAAAGTAGCCAGGTTTCCAAGTTGAAATGGAAGATCTTTCTAGAATCGTCCCACAGTCATCTGATGATTTCATCCTGGGCCCATCTTAACATAATACTAGAATCATATTCCATATTTGTCTGAAGTCATCTTGGAGTATGCCTGGAGGCTGAAATATTTAAATTAGATGATTCTAGTGAGGACTTTAGAAGTAATCCCAATAACTATTCAAGGATTATTCAGGATGACATCAGGATGATTCTAGGATATTATCAAGATGATTACAGGATAACATCAGGATGACTCCAGGATGACATCAGGATTGATCCCCGATGACCTTTCACAGATTATGGACAGTGTTCAGCACATTGGACCATGCAACCCATCTTCAGGCAGCATGACTACCAACCTGAGATGCTGCCCAGGGTACTTCTGTGTCTAGGGGTATAGATGTTATGCTCATCAAGATCCCTTGCACTCAGTGTTTATTGGTTCACTTATGTTCCTGTAGGAGATGCTAGGCATATGAACATATGACAATGCCAGCAGATTTATCATGTCTGCTCGAACGCAGCTCACAGTTAAGTCACTGCAGCTGCCCCCTCCCCTTTTCCCTCCCTCCTGCCATAGGTTGCCTCCCTGAGTCCCCCTTCTGTTCACTTCCCTCCTAACTTGTACCTTGCCCATGAACCTATCCCATCCTTTCTTAAAACTCCACACTGATTCCAGTGCAACCACCTCCTCAGGTAGAAAATTCCATAGCGTCACCACCCTTTACATGAAGTAGTGCTTCCTCAGTTCTCTCTTGTACTTCCTCCCCCCCCCCCACCAGTTTCAGGCTATGTCCCCTCATGGTCCTTCCCCTTCAATCTAAACAAACCCTCAGTGTTAACTCTGTTGATACTCTTCATGTACTTAAAGGTCTCAGTCATGTCCCTCTGTCCCTTCTGCCCTCCAGGGAGTACATGTTGAGCTCCTCAGTCTCTCCTCATAAGGCTTCTCCCATTCTGTGGATCTTCTTAGATGCCTCCTCTGGATACTCTTCAGGATCATGACACCCTCTTAAGTATAGGCACCTTTCACAGTGAACAGGACTCCTGGACAAACTGCTTCAGGCACTTGACTATCTTTACAAGGGTGTCAGTCAAACTCATGGGTACAATATACTGTTTCCTGACCCAAGGATCCCAATCTTTCACCATCATACAGTTCATTATAGCTTTCTGTAATATTATCTTAAGCAACACCACCATGGTAGCAAAAGTCCATCCCCTCTCCTTGTGTCTTGTACTTCGTGTAGATCATGACTAGACTGGATGGACAGGGGTCTGCCATAATTTTCGATGTCTCAATGTTACTTCAACATAGTTCCTTGGCTTTTCCTGTCCTTTAACCGAGGGAGCCTCAGTACCTGGGGTCTCCTATCCATGGTACAAAAATGTGGAAGAGGAACTCTCACTTCACTGATAAAACAAGTCTGGTGTTAACAGGTAACAGAGGATGTCAGTTTGGAAATTTGGAAACAATGTTTACCAAACCCTGTTCCACTGGCCCAGAGCACACAGTTCATAGATAAAATGCCTAATAGCCTACTTTGATTGAAGATAGTATTTATTCAGAGTGCATAGGTGCCCACCTACATATGAAGCTTGTGCAAAAGTGCAAATGGCGGCAGAACTGGAAAGAGTGTTATAAACTAAATAAACTCACAGACACTATGATTGTATCTCAAACAGCTGAAAAAAATGAGCAGTGGCTGACACACAGCGTGCATGTACTACAGGTGCACGCACTAATGCAGCTAACGCTTTCAGTAACCACACCTTCCTCAGAGCTGATTGCCCACCACCCATGACCACATAAATAAGCTGCTTTATGTATATTCATGCTGGGGTATGTCAGAGATAACAACAATGCTCTCAGCTCAAATGCCAGGAAAAAACAAAAGTTTGAATTGCACACACAAGGAACGACTTAAGACCTCGAGCAATAAACAATTATACCAAAACCAAAACACATAAAATAAAAATAAAAGAAATTAAACAGAGGGGAAGGAAAACGACGGGGAGCAGGGAGAAATGACAGAAATGGTCTCGGACAACACACATAAACAGAAATACATACAGAACATCAGTCCAAAAATTGCTAGCAAATTGAAAGGAAACACTGAAACAGCAGCTTCTCAGTAAGACCTTTGGGGCTTAATGTTTGTAAAGTATAAACCAAGTAGCATGCCCTTTGTGAAAGTTTCTTCTGCAAATCGCCCACCCCCCCAGCCATCAGGTTCCAACTGTCACTTTCTCAATCTGTGTAAATCTCAGATTCACTGGGAAGTCACGACCCATCTCAGTGAAGTGGTGTGCCACTGCATTAGGGCTGTCTGTGTTCCTTACTGCAGAATTATGCTCACAAAGTCTAGCTTTAAGTTTAATAAAAAAAAAAAAATTTATCTTTCAGCTGGCGCATGGTTTGCCCCACATGTGATCTTGGTCACAAAGGCTGTGCTATTAGATTTATCAAACACTGAGCCCCAGAGGTCTTAATAGGGAGCTGCTGTTTCGTGTTTCCTTAAAATTTGCTAGTAAGTTTTGGACAGATGTTCTATGGGTATTTCTGTTTATGTGTGTTGTCCAAGCCCATTTCTGTCATTCCTCTTTGCTTCCCATCATTTTCCCTCCCCCTCTTCATTTCATTTCTTTTATTTTTATTTTATTTGTGTGTTTTGGCTTTGGTATTATTGTTTATTGTTCAAGGTTTTAAGTCATCACTCGCACATGTACTTTGCACTTTTGCTTTTTCCTGGCATTTGAGCTGAGAGCATTGTTGCTATCTCTGACATACCCCCAGCATGAATATTCACAAAGCAGCCTATTTATGTGGTCATGGGTGGTGGGAAAATCAGCTCTGAGGAAGGTGTGGTTACTGAACAAAGAGTTATGCGGTGCGTGCACCTGTAGTACACGCACGCTGTCTGTCATCCACTCAGTCATTTTTTTCAGCCATTTGACATACACCTTTGTCATCTTGGTGAGATTATTAATTTTATGATGCTCCACAACCACAATCTGCAACCTACCAAGGTGTTTCCTTTCTTGACTGGAGTAGGACAATCCTCCACCCACCACCAATTGGTTATTTCAAAACTGGGAGCCATCAGAGGAACGAGGAACCTGGAAGGCCGGAGATCATGAATGGCAAGTGGATCCTAGGGTAGGGGCACTTGTTGAGCCCAGATGAGTGAGATGCCTAGGGAGGGGAGAGGCCCAGGTAAGCTGCAAAGAAGACCCTATGTCATGTGCCTGTCCAATAAGGTATGGTATCAATCGATCAAATCAGATCATGAGTAAACCTGTCATGACATCTTGGCGGGTGCTTGGGCATATTGCCTCCCTATGCTGCCTAGTACACTGCCACCGTGCTACCACCAGAGGTCGCCATCAGAGCAGTTTAACAATGAATCAGAGGGGAGCTACCTACAGGATGCTCTTTTGATCTCCTGCCTTCATCAGCTTCTCTGCTCTGAGCTAAGGGCACAAATCCAGATTTCAGAGCAGTCTCATACCACTTGAGGCCATGAAGCTGGCCTGCACTTCTGTTTTTTAGATTTACCATTTTTGCCCCCTACCTTGGTGCTAGTTGATTTGTGCCACTTTCTCAGGCCACTCTTTCCACCAAATTTTTGTTGGCCTCCTTCCATCATAGAGCATTCAAACCCAGACCCTTGATAGCGATCTCCTGAAACTTGCTCTCTCTGGCGGTGCTCAAGCTAGAGGTAGAAGATCATCTGAGGAGGTAATTATGCCATAAAAGCACTGGGGGTTGTGCAGAGCAGTGCCAGTGATGGGGGTGGTGGGGGGGTCAGCTACCATCAAGGCTAATGGCAGGTTTGCCATCTCTATGTAGGTCCTTCCTACACACCACGCCAAAGCAAGTCTGCTGCCACTCCTGTACTGACCTGTGGTGAAGGAACTCACTCCTTTTGGTCACCTGGTTCCTCACAATCTAGAAAAGGGAACTGCGGAGTGAGCAGCACTAACACCCCTTTTCATACGCTGCCTCTGAAGCATGACCAGAGAGCTGAGTCTCTCCATGTGTTAGTGCAGCACACTATAAGCCAGCACCACCATGCCAACCCTCACCTGCATTTGTTTTACTCTTGGCACACAGTCCACCCTCATTAGCTGCCCCCAACCCCAGCATTGTCACCCGCCTTCTCCTGGACTTGCCCATGCCTCCTTATTCCTCCATAGCTTAACCCCCAGGGTAGAATCAACATGGTCAGCCATGCCCCATTGGATGTCCTGCTTAGCCTATATGTGAGTTCTTGTGTAGGCAGTGTCAGGCCTGCTGCAGTGGGAGCTGGAGTCACTATGCCTCTGCTGGAGTGGGTTCTCATTATTGCATTACTGCTCCCTCTGGGACACGAAGGCCAGGAACTATCGATGCATGCTCACACAATTGTACATCAGCGCATCAGGTTCTAGCTGCACCCCATTCCCTGACTACCAGCTTCACTTGCACTGCTACCTGTGGTCACTCAGGCAGCGGTATCACAGAGGAGTCTGGGGAATCCCTCTGCCCCTGAGTAGGAAGCGTACTGTGGGACACTGATCCTCCTTCCATACCTGACCCACAGACTCAGGCTCATTCCTGAATCCGAGTCGCCTGCATCACAAGACGTAGCACTACTGCTGCGTCAATCGGCCGGCTTTGACCGGCACTTTTTACAGCTTTTATTTTATTGCATTTCATTACAAAAATAACTATGTGAAAACAATAGAACAGACAGTCACAATGTGACACTTCTCTCGTCGCCCAGTTGGTATGCTGGGGTAAACCTGAAGAAATAAAAATACTGACAGCAACAGTGAGCACTGACAAATAAAGAGGTAAAGAAAGATTTCCAAAAACATTTAAAAAATACCTCCATTAGCATATAAATCTTGTCTAGGTAGCTTAGTATATTAATAAACATGATTGGAAGGCTGGGCCTGTAGTTCAGTGGACAAGCAGCCAGCCACTCCTCCTTCCTGAGCTATATAAGCAGTTCCTCTCAGCCTCCTTCTGAAGCACTTTTTCTTTGCAGCTGGTGGCTCTGTCGGTCTGTTCTTTGCAGCTGCTGGGGCCTCCCCCACTTGCTGTGCTTTGGCCTCTGCTTGTTTTTGCTGGACTTCTGTTTACTGTTCTCATGCATTTGGTTTGTATTGCTTGCCTCCGGTTGTGTGCTTCTTTGTGTTGCTTGTTCCCTGTTCTTCTGTGTTTTTGTGTCTTTTGTTTTGCATTCTTTTTGGGGGGCCTCTGTTTCTAAACTCCTTGTATTTTGCTAATCCTGAGCTCATACTACTTGCTCCCATTTACTCACAATGTAACTGCAATCGTTATCTGAGTGTTTCAGCTCAAGCTGCTTCCCTGCTGCTGCTCTCCATGCTATGCACCTTAATTGTTTTCACCTGGTTCAGGCTCACTCTGAACCCTAGCCCATGCAGCTCAATCCTGCTTCCTGAACACATACCACGTACCTCATTGCTGCTGTTTTCACTGCTCTGCCTAGCCAATTTGCTGCTTTCACAGCGGTGCCTCCCTACAGTCTATGTTCATTCGAATTGCTACCCCTATAACCCATAGATCTTACTTCGAGATACAGCTCTTGCAGCAGGTTACACCATTAGGACTGAAGCCGTCAGGCGCCAGGACCCAAATTTTCTAGCTAGCAGTCTTCAGCGGGGACCGCCTCTGACGTCAGTCCCGCCCCCGACATCAGGCGTAGTACATAAGGAGGTGGTCCCCCCACAATCCTCAGTTCTTTTCCCGCCGTCGACATCGCAAGCATCGGCCTCTCAGTCACTTTCTAGCGTGCGACGACTTAGAACTACGACGTTCTCTCTTTTCTTATACGGATTTGGATTCATCTGATGTCCTCTCCAAACACCTCTCTGGAAGGTCACCAATTGAAGTGTGCCTGCAGCAAACAGATCCCCTTCAAGGATCCTCACTCAGCCTGTGTGCGTTGTCTAGGCCCGGAACACAACACCAAGGCCTGCTTCTTCTGCCAGGGCTTCAACAGTCGCACCAGGATCCGCCGCCAGAAGGCCCTTCAAGCGTTTCTCTTGGAGGAGAAACTAAAGACCATGGATAGGGAACCTTCCTCCAGGGAGTCGTCAGGGAAGACCCACAAACACCGGGAGAAACACCGGGAGAAGGAAAGACCCAGGTCCTCGGTGAGGGCCTCGGACTCCCGAAGCTCCGGCTCGTGGTTAGACCGCTCTCCTTCCAGGGCTCAATCTCAGCCTCCCCCGGTTCAGGTCAGATCCTCCAGCGGCTCCTCTCTGCAGTCTCTCAAGACTTCCAGGCCGTTGGCTTCATCCACTCCTTCTAAGGCCTCGTCTAAATCTGGGGAGTGCCACAAATCTTCCTCCCGCCGTCGGGACTCCGACGCCAGGTCGGTGTCCCAGCCTCCGCATGGGTCGGACCCGGTCCCTCGTAAGACTAAGGACCTGACGTCCCTAAAATGGATGCCAGACCCGACGTCTGCCAAGCATCACCGGCACTCCCAGGAGCCGGCGACAGCAAGACACCCGTTGCCGACCAGGCGTTCGCCTCCCAGGGCGTCGGCCAGGGGACCGACGTCGGCTACTCCAGAGAGGAGGACTGCACCACCGTCGCCAGTTGACATCGGTCAGAAGGAATCATCGGAGGAGGATACCACTCAGCCCGAGGACCAGGCGGGAGACACTGGAGTCGTCGGGCTCCCACGGGAACCTTCCCCAGAGCGGGAGACCCCCGGGGACCTGAGGCCCAACCCCGGCGACAGGCCATTGGCGCCGGGCCCATCGTCAGGCTTGAATCTGGCAGAGGTAAAGGAGCTCTTTACCTTCTGGTGGGACACCATCAGGAAGGATGTGGTCACCACGCACCCTCCTCCTACTCCGGCTCCGCCTCCACCCACTCCTTCACTGCTTCCACCCCCTCCTCTGCCCAAGGGGCCTGCAGGACGGTCATCAACCCCCAAGGAGCCAACACCTCCTCCTAGGGGCAGATCCTCAGATAGAAGACCTCCTCAAGATCCACTTCAGGGTCACCTAGCCTTAGAGACCCAGACGATGCCAGTACACCACGCTCATGGAGGATTCTAGATCTGACACCTCAGGGTGCTCCAGATCTCCTTCTCCCATCAGCATTCCTCTCCAGACCCACACAACCTACCCAGGTCTCCTCTGGATGATCCCTCTTTCGCAGAGTTCATGAGGCACATTCAGGAGAATATGGGGTGGGATGCTGAAGAGCTCGACCCCGAGAGGCAGCGCCTTGCCCGCTACCTTCAGCAGAAAGACCCAAAGCCTGTGGTAGTGCCACCCTTGGTGGACACTTTTGCGGACGTCACCAAGGCTGCATGGAAACGTCCACATTTGACTCCGGCAGTGCCAAAGAAGGCTGACCACCTATACAAGGCCCCTAGGGAGGACCAGTATATGGTGAACAATCCTCTGGCTGACTCCCTGGTCATCACTGCCTCGCATGACCGGTCTCAGAGACCTCAGCACTTGAGCACACAGCCACCGGACCTGGAATCCAAGCAATTGGATGTCCTGGGTAGGCGCACGTACGTGGCTGCGACTTGCGCCATCAGGTCTCTGAATTACCTCATCCACATGGTTCAATTCCAGAACGCACTGTGGGAACAGGGACAGGACCTGGTTGAGAAGATGCCCGATGGTGGCCAAAAGGAGGAGCTTTTGAACCTCCTCTGTACGGGTTCGGATGTGGGGACCCAGGTGCTCAGAGCTGCATACGACTCTGCGGACTCTTCAGCCAGAGCTGTAGTCTCAGGCGTGTGTCTCCGGAGACACTCTTGGCTCCGTGTCTCTGGTTTTACCCCGGACGTCCAGAAGAACATCTTAAACGTCCCTTACAATGGTGAAGTCTTTTTTGGTGAAGCCACCGAGAAGGTGATCACCAAACTTCAGGACGCAGGGAAGGTGGTAAGATCTGTCCAGGCCATGTACAGGTCCAGGCCCAGTTCCTTTCGTAGGAACCAGAGTCGCTTTCGTGGCTGGATACAAAGGCAACAACCACGTCCCGGCCAACAGCAGAGGGGCACTTTCACCCGAAAAGCCCAGGCCAAGTCATCCCCAGGAAGAGGCCAACGAATTGCAAAGTCGGCCCAGTCTGTGGGATCGGTCGCTACCACAGCATGACTCCTTCCTGGCCCCCGCCCCTCCTCAGGATCAATGGGAAATGAAGGTCAGGGGTCGCATCGCACGTCACCTGCCAGGGTGGCGGTCGATCACCACCAACAGGTGGGTGCTGCAACTGGTCAAAAAAGACCACTATATGGAATTTGTAGGCAGTCCACCTACAAGACCTCCCTGCTTCTCCTTCTGCCGGTCAACACGCCTCCTCATACAGCAGGAGGTGCTCACGCTTCTGGAGAAGAAAGCCTTAGAGCACATTCCAGAGAACCAGAGAGGGCTAGGGTATTATTCTCACTTGTTCCTGGTTCCAAAGAAAACAGGGGACCTCCATCCAATTCTGGACCTCAGCGACCTCAACCTGTCAGTCGTTTACAAACACTCCCGCATGGTGACCCTTCCGGGCCTAATTCCCATGCTGAAGAGGGACGCCTTTTGGCATCTTTGGATATGCAGGATGCCTACCTGCACATTCCAATTGCTGAAGTGCACAGGGGGTTCCTGCGCTTCGAGTTTCAGAGCCGCCATTATCAGTTCCGAGCTCTTCCTTTCGGGCTGTCATCAGCACCTCAAGTTTTTACGAAGTGCATGGTGGTCGTAGCGGCATCTCTGAGGAGACAAGGCCACTACGTGTTCCCATACCTGGATGACTGGCTTCTCATGACACCCTCCAAGGAGGCACTGATGACGGCCATTCACCACACCCAGTCCCTTTTTCAATCACTGGGTATCCTCATCAACTATGAGAAGTCTCTCCTGGTGCCATCCCAGAAACTGCAGTTTATAGGAGCAGTTCTGGACACCATCAGAGGGAAAGCCTTTCTTCCCTCAGACAGAGCGGAACACATCAGATCCCTCATCAGGGACCTGTCGGTGAGGAAGACTGTCCCGGCCAGACTGGTCCTTCGCCTGCTTGGACATATGGCTGCAGCCATTGCAATAGTCCAGATGGCACGGCTCCACATGCGGGTAACCCAATGGATGCTAAGGGTGCAATGGGACCAAAGGCAAGACCATCTGCAGCAGCCAATTCAAATCATGAATGCCGCGATTCAGGATTGGCAATGGTGACTAGATCTGGGGAATCTGTCTGCGGGGGTTCCCTTCACAGCGCCGTCTCCGACTGTGACTCTCTCCACAGATGTCTCAGGTCTCGGTGGGGAGCACACCTAGACGGTATGTGGTCTCAGGGCATTTGGACAGCCCAGGAATCTCATCTCCACATCAACATTTTGGAAATGAGGGCAGTACTTTATGCTCTGCAGGCCTTCCAGTCGGAGATTCCACCGGGTACTCTCCTGTTACAAACAGACAATACCGCGGTGATGTATTACCTTAACAAACAAGGAGGCACTCACTCCTACCCGCTTTGCAGGGAGGCCATGAGAGTGTGGGAGTGGGTAGTGCAACACGGCACAAACCTAATTGCAGTACATGTCCCAGGAGTGGACAACACCATCGTGAGACAGTCTGAGTCGCTCTCAGGCCAGAGTCCACGAGTGGGAACTTACAGGAGGTGGCAGAGGATCTGTTTCACAGATGGGGCACTCCAGAGTTAGACCTTTTTGCGTCCCCATCCAAAGCAAAACTGCCCAATTCTTGATCGCTAGATCCAGGGCCTGGTGTTTTCTGGCGAGACACGTTGTCCCTCTCCTGGGCGGGCAGATTCCTCTATGCCTTCCCTCCTTTCCCATTGATCCAGAGAGTTCTCTTCAAACTTTGCAGGGAGCAGGCGACGCTCATTTTGATAGTGCCTTTCTGGCCCAGACAAATTTGGTTCCCTCTTCTGCATCAGCTATCCCGGGAACCTCCAGTTCCTTTGCCAATCAGCTCCCATTTGTTGTCTCAGGACGAGGGTTCATTAGTCCATCCAGACTTGGCGTTCTTTGAACCTGCATGCTTGGCTCCTAGAGACATAGCCATGTTGCGATACAGGGTCTCGCAAGAAGTGGCAGATGTACTCTCTGCCACCAGAAAACCGGCAACCCATGCAACGTACGCCATGAAATGGCGCAGATTTTGTTTGTGGGCTCAAGCGCGTGGTTTCTTACCACTAGAATGCCCTAAAAAACTGGTTCTGGATTACCTGCTTTCCCTTTTTCATTCCGGACTGGCTTACTCCTCGATTAAGGTGCACCTTTGTGCAATTTCTGCTTACCATGCCCCGATAGGCCATCGGACGGTGGCCCAGTTGGACACTACTGTGCCTTTTAGGGAGTCCTCCACCTTAGGCCGCCCATCAAGGATCCGATTCCTCCTTGGGACTTGCCTCGTTCTGAGTAGCTTACGCTGCCACCTTTGAACCAGCCGTGATTATAGCCACGCTTTTCTGTCGGGAAAACGTTATTTTAGTTGTGGTTACTTCTCGCAAGAAGGATTCCTCAATTGCATGCACTAATGTGCAAAGAGCCTATTTAGTTTTCCATCAGGACAGGGTATCCCTGAGGACAAACACAAAGCTTCTGCCTAAGGTGGTTTCAGCCCTCACCCTTAATCAGGATATTGACTTACCAGTGTATTTCCCAAGGTACACCAACCGAGGAGAAGCCTTCTGCACACCCTTGACGCGGCATCGGTGCCTCAGATATTATCTGACCAGAACCAAACAGTTTCAAAGGCGGATCAACTGTTTGTCTCCTTTGCTGTTAGAATGAAAGGAGCTCCTGTTTCTAAACAGGCTCTCTTGATGTGGCTCATCCATTGCATCACTTTCTGTTATGATAAGCGCAATAAACTCTTACCGGCACGGCTGGCGGGTCATTCCAGGAGAGGGTGGCCACTTCCCTTGCGGCGTTAAAGAACGCCTCCACCTCAGCTATTTGGCGCTGCAGCCACTTGGAGCTCTGTGCATACCTTTATCAGGCATTACAGCCTGACATTGCATCGAGGCTAAGAGCAGGGTTCGCCCAGCTCGCTCCTTCAGGGTCTTCTGTCCTAGGCTCGAGTTGTATTGAGACTTCTACCTTTCTCCTTCCTGTGGCATAAGATTGCCACTATTGCTTGGAAATCAGTATATCGAGACTTGCTGCAAGAGCTGTATCTCGAAGTAAGATAGTACAGTTACGTAAGAACTTACCGTAACAGTAGATCTTCGAGAACAGCTCTTGCAGCAGGTACCATTCCGCCCACCATCCCCCTTCTTGTGGAGGTAGGTCGTAGCCAAATATCCATCTTACGAGATGGGATGTTCTGTTTTTAGTCTTGGCCATCTGGTGGCGGATCCTCGGTCTCCTCTTCTGATGTCATCCAGTGGCTGGGAGTCTCCGGCCGGAGAACTGAGGATTGTGGGGGGAACCGCCTCCTTATGTACTACGCCTGACGTTGGGGGCATAACCGACGTCGGAGGTGGTCCCCGCTGAAGACTGCTAGCTAGAAAATTTCCGTGGGGTCCTGGCGCCTGACGGCTTCAGTCCTAATGGTGTAACCTGCTGCAAGAGCTGTTCTCGAAGATCTACTGTTACGGTAAGTTCTTACGTAACTGTACTTTACTCAATACTGATGCTGCTTTATTACATTTGTACACTGCTATTATGCTCTGGAGGTCAGCTAATCAACCACTGATGCTGTAAACTAGTTTTAATATCTGCATGTGGGTCATGGTGCTTTCCCATCACTTTCTTGTTTTTCCTACAGCGGGGGACTTGGAGGTGTTGTTGAGGAGCCGTGGCCTGTGGCATACTTACCGCATGTCTGAATCCTGTCTCCGCTGCTAAAATCCTCAGAGCATTTTGTCACCTTTAATTGGCTTCCTAGTGGGACTGGTTGGCTTGCTCTTGCTAATTCATATTTGCTGCTCCTCCAACCTACATGCAGGTCCGACCACTGCTTACTCAGCCTTACAGACCTACATGCAGGTCCACTCATTGCTTCCTCTGCCTTACAGACCTATGTGCAAGTCCAATCATCTACTTACGCACAACTCAGTCTGCTCATGCCTGCTAAGCATGTATCTGCCCTCTGTGAGGGTCTCCAACACTTCTTGCTTCATCCAGCTCCTTCCAAATTTGTTTCTGGGCATGCCAACCATGACCATTAGGCACCATGGCTCAGTCCTCCCTGCAGCCAATGATCTCGCTCTGCACCTATAAAGTCTGCATCTTGAGTGTGTGAAACTTGGGGCCGGGTCCTTCTCACCTAGCCCATAGCTAGGAATGTTCTCACTCCAGGTGTAGCTTTAGCTGTTTGAGCCTCGATGGCAGCTCCTGGTGTAGAATTTAAGACTAGCCATGAAGGGTGTTTACAGCGATCTCCTTTGGCTCTAGTATTAATTTACTAGCATGGTATCTTCACTGCATTTTCCCCATGACTTCCTCTGGTTCACCTGGTTTGTTTTTAGGGTGGGTAGGCCAGGTGAGTGCCTCAGCAGTCGTTCCTCTCCTCCTCCCGCCTTGATTGCCCATTGTTGTAGAGTAGTGCTCACAACCTTCCATGGCGTTCCCGGTAGAGGGATCAAGTAAGAGCTTTCTCAAACTGGAATATTTTCTGCCCCCTTAATTGGATTTCCAAATTATAGTAGCAGAGCCGTCATTAAACAAAATATCCCAAGCCTGGAGGAAGGTGACCTAGACCTTGGATCCCCAGAGATTTCCTCCTTAAAGGTGCTTTTTTTTCCTCTCCTCTGTGCCTCAGGTTATAAATGTTAGTTAGCAGTAGTCAGTGTTCTCTAGTTTCTGTAGGTAGGTTCTGCTGTTGGATGGAGGTGGATGGTGTCCCTGCTTGCCGTTCCCTCTCTCCTTAGGAGGCACCCTCACTCTCTAGCGCAAACCATCATACTCATGACATTTGCTCATCTGCGCATCTCATTACCTCTCAGGCTGCCTTTGCCTATTCTACCCAGCCTCATGGCTCCAATTGCTAACATTCTTCATACAAATACATTTCTTTTGGGGGATGCTTCCTAAGGTACCTTTAGCCAAGGGAATCATCCTACAGCACCTCTAGGGGTGGAACCCTCTTTGAGAGTTCCTTGCCTTTGGTACCCCTACAGGGTGGTAATTTCTCTGGAACAGAGAGTGTGAATGACCAAAACCAAAGTAACACATTTTGCACAAGCAAAAACACTATACTGGCTGCGTAGGCCATTGAATAGAAATTCTGCCATATATTTTAGGAAAATGCAACTAGCATGAACTGGAAAAACAACAGCTAAAACTGCAGGCAGGTACAGTAGTTTTCCTCTTGCTCCAGAGTTAGGGGATGAATATTGTGAGTCATAGGACCATACTGTTCAACAGCACATAACTTTGGTCTAGGTAACTTAAAATATTAATAAACACAATTGAAATGTGCCATATAGAAATGTAGCTATGAAATGGAAAACGAACTAAACCAGAAAACTGCAGGTAGGCAGGTACTGTACATTTCCTCTGCTCCACAGTTAGGAGTATACCTCTCAACCACTCAGCATTAAAATTCATAGCACTGGCCTTCAAAATTCAGAGCAAATGGACAGAATGTGTAGCACTTTCTTAGTTTAAATAATAACATGTCTACAGAAAGAGTAGGTCCCATATATTTAGTGTTAAGGAATGTTTCTATCAAGTTAGTTCAATGATTTTATAGTTTATGTATCCACAAATAGCGCTCTAACATTAAGAACATCAGTAAACCTTTGCAGAACAAGAGCAAATTTCAGTGTAAAGATCAGGAAAACAAATTACAGTGAATACATACGAATTTACAACAAATTGTAGGCAAACATGAGCACATATGGTGCTAATACTTGTAAATATACAATGTAATATACAGTGTGATATACTATGTACTGTAATATACAAAAGTGCTTGTAATGTAATAAAGAAAGGTAGAATTGAGGATAGAGAAAGGAGGAGGAAGATGGAGGAGGAGGAGAATGAAAAATATGACCGAGATTGGTCGGTGGGTGTGATTAGCTAGTATAAGGTGGGAGGTCATGACAGGGGGAGGTTATCAGAAGTGTGGAGGGGTTGTGGGATAACAGATGGATCAGACACCGAACTTCAAGTTTTACACACAATCTCTGTGTGATTTATATTCAAAATGCAGGAGATAACCTTAAGCAATGGCATACTCTTCTTCAGTACAACAGTTTGCAGCAACAGACCTTGTATGTCCTTTCTCTGCACTTAGCCAGCACCTGCTGATTCTGATTTCTGATCTAACTTAGCAGTTGAGATTCAGCCTCCACCCTATGAGGGCCTTGTTTGCTTGGGTAGTGGAGGCTCAAATAAAAAAGAAACCAAAACAAGCTAAATACAAAGAACCTCCATGCAGAAGCACTGAAACATGGGTTACCCCAAAGGGCACTGACAATAAGCCAAGTTTCAAAGAAACACAACATCACACATACTTCCATATTGCAAAGCATCATAGGATATATGTAAATATCCATGACATTTCAGACTTGCTCAACTTACAGTAATTTACATGCATTTTAAATAGCACAACTAACTTAATTTGTATAATATACAGTCACCTAGTACTTTTTACCTTTATGAAAAACACCTAGTACCATGGTATTTTCAACGGAAGCACCAAGGGAGAGTGACAGTGAAAATGCCGACCTCCCCCACAGTGACGGCACATTACCAATGCAGGTATTGTGCTGCCCAGGCAGCGAGTGTTTTCTGTGGGGTGCTGTGCCTCACACACCCATGCGGGGGCTGCCTTCGCACCCCGACTTTAGGATTATCAACTCCAAGTCAGAGTTGGTCGCGGGACTGGCGGAAAGCAAAGCACCAAAAAAGGACCATTACAGCGACTGTCGCCATAATGGTCTTTTTTTTGTGTTTCGCCATCGGGGTGTCGACCTGCAGGGGTGCACTGCTTTTCAACATTTACAGGTTTTATACACATAAGGTATACACATTAAAGTATTATATGACATAGTGCCATTGCATACTAAATCCAACAAGGAACACAGCCTGTTTTATATCAGCTCGGAGGTCACAACAATAACCTCCCTGTATGGGGACCTGACAGGGAAAAGGAAAATTAAAGAGGACACTACAGCATAGTCAAGAAAGGGAAGGTGGTGCCCATAGGTGACCAAGCTTATGGACTAGAAATTGTAAAGGATAGATTAGGCTAAGAAATAGAAGAACTGTTGCAACAGATTTAAGAAAAGGTCAGTCCTCGAATGGCAGGAGCTCCCTGTCACATATCCCCCACCGTAAGGGGGACGCAGTCACTGCAGACTGCTTACCACCTTCCTGTCCCAGGAAGGGATGGAGCTTCCACCCATCCATCTTCAGAAGCTCTGTCTCAGGGTCCCTATTAATGATAAACATTCTATCATAAACATAGTGGATATCACCATTCTTTATCCTGAGGCATTAACACATTTCTCAATAGATACTAACGGTACCTTCCCATCTCCTTTTGGGGAAACTCTTGACATATTTCTTAAGCAAAAATCTGGATGTCTGTAAAGTCCAGTACCATAGAAACAATTTCTCGGGGGATGAGTAATTACCTGCTCCAACCCCACCAGACATGTCAGCTTTAAGCAGGGACCCAGTCCTAGGTTCAACCCTCTACATAAACTCACTACGTCTCTTGATTCATTCATTTCACTTGCTACTGATACAGACACCTGAGGGTAGACACTCTTTTGGTGTTACCCCAACACAGGTTCCAATCCATTTTCCATCCACCTCCTCCTTGGTAGGTTTTCCCTCAGAAAAGAATAAAGCACATGTACCACCTCAGACTGTTAACATATTGTAACATTTTGGCAACATTAGCATCTTTAGCCTGCAGTATACCCTAGTCAATACTGTTAATAGATTTAGCTGCAACAATACAAGAAAAAGTCCCTTCAGTCTCATAGGCTTCTTCTTGCTTGCTTGGAGTCTTCAGCCCCAACACAGTATCACTAGGCACAGTCTTACCTGGTGTCTCACATTCAAGTTCCATACTTGCATAGAAACATAGACTTTGATGGCAGATAAGGACCGCTTGGCCCACCTAGTCTGCCCATTTCCCTACCTAGAGGATAAGCTGCAGATCCTATTTAACCAACAGCCTATTCTTCCTACCCCGCATAAAAATTGCCTTATGTCTGTCCCATGCATTCTTGAATTCTCCCACAGTTTTAGACCCCACAACCTCCTCAGGAAGGCTGTTCCATGCATCCACCACCCTCTCTGTGAAAAAATACTTCTCACATTGCCCTGAGCCCTACCCTCAATCTTCGATTGTGTCCTTGTTCTTGCACATCTCTTTTCTGAAAGATGCTACCCTCTTGGACTTTGTTGATTCTGCTGAGGTACTTAACGTTTCTATCATGTCCCCTCTCCCTCCTTTCCTCAAGGGTATATATATTAAGCTCCTTTAGTCTCTCCTCGTACTTCTCTTGCAGACCCTGCACCATTTTAGTTGCCCTCTGAACTGCCTCCATCCTGTTCTACGCCCTGCAGAGATGGGGTCTCCAGAACTGGATGCAGTACTCCAGATGGGGTCTCACCAACTGTCTGTACAGGGGGATAACAACTTCCTGTTTTCTGCTGGTGATGCCTCTCCCTATATATCCCAATATCCCCCAGCTCTCACTACCGCCTTCTCACATTGCTTGCCAACCTTAAGGTCATCTGATATGATTACCCCCAGGTCCCTTTCCATTTTCGTTGTTTTTACTACCTCCCCCCCACTGTATAATCTTCCCTGTGTTTTTGTTTCCCAGGTGCATTACTTTGCATTGAATCCAAGCTGCCATACTTCTGATCATTCCTCTAACCTTGCCAAGTCCCTTTTCATCCTTTCCACGCCTTCTTGTATATCAACCCTGTTGCAAATCTTTGTGTCATCTGCAAAGAGGCATACTTTTCCTTCCAGCCCCTCTGCAATGTCACTTATAAAGACATTAAAAAGGACTGAACCCAGTACTGAACCCTCATGGTACCCCACTAGTAACCCTCTTTCTTCAGAGTGGACTCCATTTACAATTACCTTCTGTGTCCTGTTGTCCAGCCAATGTTTTCCAGGCTACCACCCTGGGACCCACTCCCAGGCTGGTTAATTTGACTACTAATCTTTTGTGTGGGACTGTGTGAAATGCCTTGCTAAAGTCTAGGTAGGCCATGTCCACAGCCCCTCCCTGTTCTACTACTTTGGTCACCCAGTCAAAGAAATCAATTAGATTCGTCTGACATGACCTTCCCGCTGTGAACCCATGCTGCTTTGGGTCCGTAGCCCCACTGACCTCTAGGTACTCAAACAATTCTTTTCCTTCAGAAGTGATTCCATCACTTTCCCTACCACAGAGGTCAAACTGACAGGTCTGTAGTTTCCTGCCTCTGTCTTGGTCCCACTTTTGTGAAGTGGAATCACATCAGCCTTCTTCCAGTCCTCAGGTACCACGACATTTGTTAAAAAGGGTAGTCAGTGGTGTCACTAGTTCTCTGCTTAATTCTTTTAGAATTCTGGTGTGAATTCCATCTGGCCCCATTGCTTTGTCCACCTTCAGTTTTAGGAGTTCTTTCAGAACCCTTTCCTCTGTGAAAGAACTGGGATCGACACCCTCCACCACAGTGCTTCTGTTAATTGGATTAGGCACCTCCCCCACTTCCTCTTTTGTGACTACTGAACAGAGGTATTCATTCAGTATCCCTGCTTTTTCACTGTCACTCTCTGCCCACACGCCATCCATTCTATTCAGCCTCACTATCCCTCCCCTTGTCTTTCTACACTCCCTGATATACCTATAAAAGGTTTTATCCCCCTTCTTAACCGAGTTGGCTATCTTTTCCTCAGTTTGTGCCTTTGCTATTCTGACTACCCTCCCTGCCTCCTTCTGTCTTAACTGGTACAGTTCTCTGTCCTGCTCCTTCTGTGTTTCCTTATACTTCCTAAATGCTATCTTTTTCTCCCTAACCTTCACCGCCACCTCTTTTGAGAACCATAGTGGCTTTTTCTTTCATTTTGATTTGTTTATTTGCTTCACACAAAGGTTTGTTGCCTCTGTAATGGCAGTTTTGATATTTCCCCATTGTTGCTCCACCCCTCCTTCTAGCCTATTTGCTAGTGCTTTTCTAAGGCACTCTCCCATTTTGCCAAAGTCAGCCCTCCTGAAGTCCAGAACCCTCACTTTTGTATGGCATGACTGTAGCTGAGTTTATCATGAACCACACTGTTTGGTAGTCACTTGTTCCCAAATGGCTACCCACTTCTAGATCTGAGATCCTCTCACTGTCCCCATTTGAGAGTATGCGGTCTAAGACTGCTCCCTCATGAGTAGGTTCCAAAACTAGCTGTCTGAAGCATGCCACCTGAAGGGCATCAAGAATGGCCCTGCTTTTGGATGTGGCTGCAGCAAAGGTGCTCCAGTTAACATCTGGCATATTAAGGTCCCCATCAACAGTATCTCCCCTTTCTCTGCCATCCTAAGGATGCCTTCTATCATATCCTTGTCCATTCCCTCCCCCTGACATGGGGGTCTGTATAAAACCCCTGTGTGGATTGTGGTGCCATTTCCAGTCTCTAAGGTGACCCACAGTGCCTCCTCTCCTCCCTGTTTACTCTTTTGTTCAGTTGCTTTTATCCCTTCCCTTACATACAGAGCTACTCCCACCTTCTGCCCTCCCTGTCTCTCCTGTAGGTTGTGTACCCTGGTATGTTAACATCCCAGTCATGGTTCTCTGTGTACCATGTTTCTGTGACTGCTACACTATCCAGGCATCCCTCTTCCATCAAGGCCACCAGTTCAGGGAGCTTGTTGCCCAGACTATGGGCGTTGGTACTCATTACCCTCCATTTCTTGATGGCCTTACCCCTTTTTGCCCCATCCCTGTCCTTATTGCATTTGTCACTTTCTCCATTTACCCCTACACTTCTCCCTATCGACATCTCTATGTTGGTGTCTACCTCACTTTGTACCCTGATTTTGGGGTGCTAGGATTTTCCTGCTCCTTTCCAGTGCCTCCTCCCTTGGCTAGTTTAAATGCTTGCCAATGAAGTATTTAAACCTATCACCTAGGATCCTGGTTCCCCTCCTGGACAGATGCAGACAATCATGCCAGTATAGGCCTGCATCCCTCCAGGTGAACCCCCAGTCCCCAATGAAGCCAAATCCCTGAGCTCTGCACCAGTTTTTCAGCCACTGATTGAATCCCATGGTGTCGAGCACCCTAGCCTCACCCATGCCATAGACAAGCAGCACCTCCGAGGAGGTTACCGTATGTGCTATTTGTCTAAGGCCCCTCCCCATCTCCACAAATGCTTCTTGCACTACTCTGATCCCTTTCTTAGCCAGGTTATTTGTCCCTAGGTGGACAATGACATCCAGCTTCCTCCCCTGTGCAGCTGCTCCTGTGATCCTGAGGATTCGCTCCTTGTCCCTCCAAGCCATGGCGACAGGCAGGCACCTTACCTCCCTCTCCGCTTCCTCCCCTAGTTCTACCTTCCTAACAATGGAGTCCCCCACCAGGAGCTGTTTCCTTCCCCTGTGGGGTCCCATGCCATCCTCCTGTGGGTCTCCTTTGTGGAGGTTCCCAGCATCCTCCTTGGTCTCCACTGTGGGTGCCTCCATAGAGGAACCACACTTTTCCAGAATGGCATAGAAATTGTGGAGAGGTACAACTGGAGGGATGCACCACTGTTCCACCATCCTCACCCTCCCTGAGCCCACTGTGGTCCAACCGCTCCTCTTTCTTGGCAACCTCTGAGGCAACGGCAGTGACCCTGATGGTCCCTGAGTGGAAAAGGAGGTCCCACAAATCCTGGTCAACTCAGCCTGGAGATAAGTAACCTCCTCCCTCAGCTGAGAGAGGTGCCTGCAGATGGGACAACACTGCATCCTCCAGAACATCTCCTGGAAGACTGCTGCTCCACAGCCACTGCACTGCACCACTCCCATCATGTTTTTTTTTTTCTGGCCCCCTAACTGTTGTTTGGAATACTTACTCTTTCCTCTGTTTATTTATTTCTTTTTTTTTCATTCTGTACTTACTTACTGCTTCTGTGCCCTTTTAGCTCCTGATCTTCCTGTTCTGAGACAAGAAGTTCCTATATTTCTCAGTAGTCTCCTTACTTGCTCAGAGTCAGACCTCCAGCAGCTGGTGGGGGGGGCGGAGAGCTACTGTTGCCCTTCTAGGATGGTGAGTCTTTGGTGGCTCTGTGATCACTCACTTCCTGCTCCCAAACAGGAAGTTCCTGTTGTCAGTTAAATCCTGTGCCTATAAAAGTAGAACTGATTTAGGGTGGAGGGGAAGGAAGGAGGGCAATGTAGTCCTAGTAGATAAGTTTTAGTTATACCAGTAGCTCCTTCCTCCTGGTGTTCTGTCTGTTCTCTGGCAGAAGCTATCTAGGGCAGTGTTTAAATCTGGTTTTAACCTGGCTCCTTCTAGCTAAGCCACTCCACCTACTTTGAAAATCTTTCTACTCTTAGTTAATTTCACAGATAACAATTCCCTTCTGACACCTGTGACAAGCACCTAGATAAGTACACAGATAACACAGATAACAGATAACAACTTACTCCAGCTACCTCTGACAAACACACTAGCTTTTTTATAACCCTAAATTGAAGGTCCCAGTACAAAAGTTCTAGTTCTAAGTCCCAATAGATAAGTTTTAGTTATACCAGTAGCTCCTTTCTCCTGGTGTTCTGTCTGTTCTCTGGCAGAAGCTATCTAGGGCAGTGTTTAAATCTGGTTTAGCCGGCTCATCAGCGCAGCGGTTGGATTTCTGCTGCGACACGGCAGGCGGGTTCGGGAATGGACGAATCGCTGGAGGAGCGGCCCGGGAGGAGTAGGCTTGAGCGCCCCATGACTGCTCACCTACTCCAGGGGTGGAGGGGATGTAGGCTCGCTGTCTGTACCTTCTGGCGGAGGCCGGGAGACTCAGCAGCAGAGCCTCAACATTGGGGGCGGAGAACGCCGGCTATGCCTTGACATTTGTGGAACACCACGCCCCGGAGGAAAGGAATACCAGGCCCTGGTTCGCCGGATGATGGCTGCCTGCTCCCGCTGGTCTCGAGATGTCCTGGTGGCCTCGAACTCGCCTCAGCAGCGCTGCGACTGATGCCTAGTACGCTGGGGGCCCCTCCCTCCCTCCGGTGTCTTCCCCCTCAGAGGAGGGGGACCCACCCGGCAAAGGGATATGCTGAGCCACTCTTGGGTCAGCTGCGATCTGAGGTGAGGGGAGGATTGACAGGACAAGGGGGTCACGGGTAGCATGAGCAGCCAGAAGGAGTGGCGAACTAGGAGGTGAGGAGGAGAGAACACATAACACAAAAAAAGATCTGGTTTTAATCTGGCTCCTTCTAGCTAAGCCACTCCCCCTACTTTGCAAATCTTTCTACACTTAGTTAATTTCACGGATAACAATTCCCTTCTGACACCTGTAACAAGCGCCTAGATAAGTACACAGATAACACAGATAACAGATAACAATTTACTCCAGCTACCTCTGACAAACACGCTAACTCTTTTTTTTTTACCCTAAATTGAAGGTCCAGTACAAGAGTTCTAGACCTCCAACAGGTAACATCCTGGGAACATAGGTGTGGTGATTTACATATGCAGCCCATGATGTTTTGCATTGTGCGGGCATGTGTGATTTTGTATTTTCTTGAAACTTGGCTTCCCAGCCAAATGCCCTTTGGGGTAACCCTTGCCTCAGTGTTTGTGCACAGAGGTTCTTTGTCTTTTAAAAAGGAATATCCTGCTCAGTCAGGGGGTCCTCCTCTAGATGAGCCCACAAAAAATCCTCTTCCGATTCTTTATCCAAACTCTCTGGCAGGGACCTCTCGAGCACCTGGCACCAGTGTTCCGCCTCTCTGCATAGTCAGTCTGCCTTGACCTCGTGGTAGTTTCTCATCCCTTTGCATCTCTTCATCTTCAGGCTTGGCCTTCCTTCGAGCTCCCAGGTCTGGTCTAGGCAGAAGCTTCTCTCCGTCTGTCGGCCATGGTTCTGGTTAGCACTCTGTGGGCTTTCTTCTCCGGGTTCTCCTATGGCAACTCCTGGTGTATCGATCTATCTGGGTGACATCCACCAGAAAATGTCCCTCTTTGGCCAGTCCAGACACTTCCAGCAAGTTATCCCACTGCTGACACCAAGTCTGTGTAGGGGTTGGGGGATAACAGATGGACCAGACACCGAACTTCAAGTTCAACACACAATCTCTGTGTGAATTTTACTCAAAATGCAGGAGATAACTTTAAGCAATGGCATATCCCTTCTTTAGTATAAGTTTGCAGCAACAGACCATGTATGTTCTTTCTCTGCACTTAGCCAGCACCTACTGACTCTGATCTAACTTAGCAGTTGAGATTCAGCCTCCACCCCTATGTGGGCCTTGTTTGCATGGGTTGAGAGGGCTCAAATAAAAAAATAAAATCAAAACAAGCTAAATACAAAGAACCTGAGTGCAGAAGCACTGAAACATGGCTAACCCCAAAGGGCATTGACAATAAACCACGTTTCAAAGAAACACAACATCACACATACTTCCATAATGCAAAGCATCATGGGATATATGTAAATCACCATGACATTTCAGACTTGTTCAACTTACAGCAATTTACATGCATTTTAAATAGCACACCTAACTTAATTTCTATAATATACAGTCACCTAGTATTTTTACCTTTATCAAAACACCTAGTGCAATGGTATTTTCAGTATTTACAGGTTTTATACACATAAGGTATATACATTAAAGTATTTTATGATATAGTGCCACTGCATACTAAATCCAACAATGAGGAACACAGCCTGTTTTATATCAGCTCGGAGGTCACAACAATAATCTCCTGTATGAGGACCTGAGAGGCAAAGGAAAATTAAAGAGGACACTATAGCATAGTCAAGAAGGGAAGGTGGAGCCCATAGGTGGCCAACCTTGTGGACTAGAAATTGTAAAGGATAGATTAGGCTAAGAACTAGAAGAACTGTTGCAATAGATTTAAGAAAAGGTTGGTCTTCAAGAGTGGCAGGAGCGCCCTGTCACAGGAAGCAAGCGTAGGCTTGGGCTGAGGAGTGATATGATTTTAGGAGCTTGGCAAAGACATAGGGAGAGGAAGATGTTTTGACAGAAGGAGGTAGGGAGTTCCAAACTGAAGCTGCACGATAACTAAAGAACGCTGCCCATATTTGTTCGAAACTTGGTTATTATTATGTTGTTTTTGGTTGCAGAGCGGAAGGAAGGAAGGTTGATGAGAGAGATTTGGCTATTCAGGCAGGCAGATGTCCCAGCATGCATAGTTTTCTTTATTAGTGTTGCAACAGCTAGACTGGATTTGATGTCAGGGGGAACCAATTAAGGGATCTGAGAGCCATACAGTGGTGAACACTGGACCTGCAACCTAAGGCAAATCTGCATATTTTGTAGTATAGAGTATGTTTTAGCTGTAGTGTGGATTTATTGGTGGCATCAATTACAGCTGCTCCATAATCTAATGATGGGAATAGGTTTGTTAGTGCAATATGGGTTCTGGCTTCAGGAGTTAAGAAGTGTCGAACATGCTCCTAGCTTCTGATGTAAAAAAGAGGTGGTGTGTTGGAGATGGGATTCAAAGGATAACATAGGGTCAAGATGAACAACGAGGTACTTGAGAGACAGTGTTTTAGCTAGTGGTGTACCACTGCTGGTAAGGACCCAGAAACTGGAGTATACCTTGTTTATTCTGTGCCTAGTCCCAAATAGGATGGACTGTGTCTTGGGAAGGTTGAGCACCATATTTTCCATTACAAACCAATTTTGAAGCCCGGCTAGGCAGGAACTGAGTGAAAGGTTAATGGCATTAATGTAGTTACTATGTGTAAAGCACTTTCATTCAAATTCATAGCAGTTGACAGGGATGGTTAGGAGACAGACATATTGTGAACCACATGGCCAAACTGTTTAACAAATAAAGGGTTATGCTTTTCAACTACATTTTAAATGCCTTTTGTATATACTGATGTCCCCAAGCCCCAAATTTTAATATTTACCAGCTTTACAGTAACTCATGCTGCCATCTCTCCAGCCGACTCTTTCCAACTTGTTTTTAAAAAAGATTTGTTTTGTCAGTTATAAACAGGAAAACAGGAAGCAGTCTTATTTAGATTTGCATCAGCAGCAATCATCAGGATAGATGATTCTAGGATGAGGTTACAATAATTGCAAGGGTATTTTTAAGTTATCCTAGGATCGTGTAATCATCATGTTATTTCTTCTAACATTTTCTGATGACATTTTGTCTTGATGATGCTTCGTAACACTGGAATAGCTTCTAAAATAGTCCAGTGATCATCAGGATTACTCTGGGATGGCTTCCTTCTAAAGTAATCTGTTGTGGCTGTTATAGCTCAGGATGGTGGACTCCCTGAGGCAGGGAGCAAACTTCAGGATAATCTGAGCAAGCTGGGCACACTGGTCTGGCTCTTGAACCTCAGATCCAATGTAGCCAAAAGCAAGGTACTACATTGGTAGGAAACACAGAAATAGGACCTGCCTTGTGTGGGGGGCTCCTCGCTCCTCTTCCAGCAGTTGAGGAGGAAAAGGACCTGGGGTCATGATAGACAAGAGGCTGAAGCAGGACAAGCAATGCAACGATGCTGTCAAGAGGGCCAGCAGAATGCTTGTGGGGCATTAAATGCAGGCTACCATATTAGCAAGAAAGGGGAAGTAATCATGCCACTTTACAAGACCCTGGTGAGGCCTACCTGGAGAACTGTATGTAGTTTTGGTCTCTTCAGTACTGAAAGGACATTTAGGCAGTCAGGATGTTGCAACACAGGGCCAACAAAATGATCAGTGATATGGGAGGGGGGCGGGCAGAAACCATAAGGAGAAGCTGAGAAGAACATGTTCTCCCTGGAGAAAAGGAGGTTGAGAGGGGACATGATCTCAGTCTTTTGCATACTTAAAGAGCCCCTAACCAGAGGCATGCGCGGAAGCCGTGAACAAGGGGGCCCAAAAGCCTAATAAAGCTGGTGGGGATCTGGGGGCATGCCCCCTCCCAGGGAATTTTTGAAATAAATCACTGGAAATTGTGCATTTTCCTGCATTTTACAGTTAGGCAAGATACAGCCCAAAGCATGAACAGGTGTGCACATTTGGAACTGAGCCTGGTGCTCTGCAAGGGATAGTAGCTAGCCACTGTAAATCAAAAGACAAAAAGTTCAAGGTTGTAGACCACTCACCAGTCTCCCTCAATAAGAAATGCAGGAGTCAGTAAATATGTAAAAAAAAAATCTTCACTTTTATTGCAAGTAATTAACAGACACACACGGTGTGGGCTTACCGCCACACCAAAACCCCAGCGCTCCCACAAAAGTCTTCCTGAGAGAGGCAGTTTTACAGTGTCAAAATAATTTCTTTTATACTGTTTCCTGAACCAACATACTGTTTGCCCCTTGCTGTTTTAAATACATATAGACATGTTAATTCATGATTTAGATTTAAGCGTCTGTGGTGGGATTTGAACAGTGATAGACAAAATGCAACACAAAGGAACATAAGAAATAAAAGACAAATGAATATAGAAAAAATGTATTCAAATCAGTCAGAACTGCACTAGGGAAGATGAGTTTGAAAAAGAATCTCTGGAACTATTGTCATACAAAGGGGCTATGAAATAGGCTGACATTTGACAATGCTCTTGAGATAGCTAAAAACATGGAAAGGGACTTCTTGTTAGAAACAAAGAATCAGGGACAGGTGTTAACAGATCTGTCTATCACAAAATACATATAGGGCACTTAGGGACATAGGGAAATTATTAGAAAATACTGGCCCGTATAGTACTTCTTAATGATTCTATTTTATTAGGAGAATTAACAGAGTCTTAAGACTTACATTTTCAAGAGCAGATAATCTTACAGACAGGCTAGTACTATACATTTGCATTATGTTGAAACCAAACCTAAAGCAACCCATTGGCTATGAGATTCTCACCTCAAGGGATGTTTTAATGTGGGAAATGTAACATCTGGGAGTTCTGCAGCCAGAGCAATAAATTCCAGCTTGAAGGATATGAAAACACTGTTTGGGAAAGGAAGCTTTCTTAACTGCAGCAGCTCAGGACTCTGAGGTCAGGCAATGTAAACAACACACACAAAAAAAAATCAAAGGGCATTTTTTTTCTCTATTGATAGCATCTTAACGGGGGGGGGTCAAGGCCAGGGTCAGCCCCCCTCTATTCATGCCTCTGCCCCAACACGATCAGGTAGGCAATTCGCACACCTAGCTGCCTGCCCGTGGAGCTTTTTCAGTCCGATATTAATATTTTTTGAGCCATGGATTTTAAAATGTTTAACTTGTAAAGCCCCAATCAGAGCTTCCTGAAATGAGCCGAGTGGCTGAGGAGCACTGCAGCCCTGCCCCAAAAAGTAGCATAATTATGATGCAAGGTCTGGGATGGGGCTGCAGGAGATCTATGTAGAATTTACTGTAATTGGGGGTTGGGACTGCCTAAATGTACTACGAGTATCATTGTTGGCAGCACTGGGTCAGAATAACACTGGCAAGAATGCCGTTAGCAAGAAGGGCATGGAAAAAAAATAGCGCCGATATTTCCACTCTAATAAGGATTCTCATTCTGGGGGTAAGAGGATCACGGGGCAAGAAAAAAATATGTGGAGTCATGGAATACTGTTTCCACAGCCACTCACACCAGTGTTAAATTCCTGATCGGCAAAACTTTTTGTAGACCAGGATTAGAATGCAGGTATCTATTGTTGCCTGGCTGAGCTGCTCTATGCCCAAGCCCTCCACCCCACAGGAGCAGCTTGGCCAAGCTGACAGATTCTGCTGCCCTTGTCTGTATAGCAGTACCATGGACCATGACCAGTGAAGTGCACATGGCTAACGCTGTAAATCCCTGCTCGCTGTCCGTGGTAGGACTTTACAGACTAGTGCTCTCTTGACTGGCACTATAAATGTAGCACTCATCTAACTGGGTACCATTGCGGGCATGTTTACATGTATTTGGCTAATACATATGAGCCCAATACATGTAAACATGCCGGCAATGATACTTATGGTACATTTAGGCAATCCCATCCCCGATTACAGTAAATTCTACATAGATTGCTTGCAGCCCTGCCTCAGACCTTGCATCATAATTATGCTTCTTTTTCGGGCTGCAGCTCCTCAGCTTGCTCAGCTCATACCAGGAAGGTATGAATGGGGCTTTACAAGTTAAATATTTTAAAATCCACTTCTCAAAAAAATATAAGTATCGGGTTGAAAAAGCTCCACGGGCAGGCAGCTACGTGTATGAGTTGCCTGCCCGATCATGTCAGGGGCTCTTTAAAAGGCTTGACTGAGGTTTGGTGGGTGGCAGGAACCAGCCACACCCCCTTCTTGAGCTATATAAACCAGCTTCCCCTAGTTTCATTCAACTGCTCCATTTCTTTGCTGCAGTCAGAGGCTCTGCCTCCCTTCCTGTGGCTGCTGTCTTCCTCTTGATTCCTTTGGGCCTGCCTGTTTGAGTTTTGCCTTCTGCTGCACTAGGGTTAGTATTTTACTTGTAGCTTTCTACTTTCTGCCTTTTAAGGCAGCCACTCCGCTGTTGTTTGTCCTCATATAACACATTATTTACTTGCAATATGTTTTCAGTGTGCCTATTTGATTCTATGTCCTGCCTCTCTCTTTTGCTGCATTATTGTGTCTGTTTTCACAGTGTGCTTTACCTGCTTTTCATATCCAAATGCTTCCAACCTTTCCACTACTTACCTACTGTCATAACCAGCACTTGCAACCTTTCCACTGCAGTTCTTCCGCATGCTTTGCTTTCATATACACAACTACTGCTGCTTAACTCAGCCTAGCTAATTCTCCTCAGCATTTCCTGCTAACTCTGCTCTCTGATTGCATTAAGCAACAGTCCCCTTTTTCATTGCATACATATACTCTCTAGTTTCTACTGCTGTGCTTTCTCGACACCAGTACCAAAGTATTAGGATTTCTGCTGTGGGCTTAGATAGTGGCCCGTCTTTTCCTACAATCCTGTTATTCCCTCTCTCCTCTGGAAGCCACAGCTCCTTCACTATCACTTCTCAAAAACTATCAGCTGTCTTTTTCATCACATTGTTCATCTATGTTTGCAGCTCCTGCTTTGTAGTTATTTTTAGGTGACTTCCTAAGGACCTTTAGCCAAAAGAATCACATTCCTGCAGCACCTCTAGGGTTTGCCTTCCCAGTACCCCCACATAGTAGTAGTTCCTTTAGGGAACAGAGCGTGCTAATGACCAAAGGAACTACAAATCACAGTCAACATCCTACATGCAACTAGCCTTCAACTATTAGAAAGTTGCAAAAGCACTGCTCAATGCTTTGGTTCCATACGCCCATTAAATTAAAAGGCTTGCTGAGGTTTGATGGGTGGAAGCAACTAACCACATCCCCTTTCTGGGTTATAAAAAACAGCTTCCGCAGATTCATTCAGCTGCTCCATTCCTTTGCTCTCACTGTCCACCCCTTCTCCTCCAGCTGCTCGCTCTCTCCATGGGCTCCTTCCTATGGTACCTTTAGCTGAAGGAATCACATTACCATGGCACCTCTAGTGGTGGAACCATCCTCAAGAAGGTTCCTTTACCTTCCCGGTACCCCCACAGAGTGGTGGTCCTCAACAGGCAGAGAGTGGAAATGGCCAGAACAACTACAAATGGCAGTCAACATTCTGCCATGCAACTAGCCTTCACCTACCAGCAAGATGCACAGTCTTTACTCCACATTGCAGTTGCATGTGTCCATTACATTAAGGGTACTGACAAACTCGAACAGTTGGAGGTGTTTGATCTAGTGTCCTGCAGCAGGGTGCGAGTACACACCCTGAAACTCAGGGGTGGTAAAGCAGGGGCAACATTAGGAGGCACATTTTCTCCCCCTGAGGGTGGTGAACGTATGGAATAGCTTACCAAGGGAGACAGATGACATGAAGATAGTGCAGGCCCTTAAGAGAAACCTGGACAAATCTTTGCTTACCAAGGCAGACACCAGGTACCCTGGGTAGTAGAGTGAGTAGGAAAGCCTTATAAATTGTTACATGAGTGCACAGAGCATGCTGATTTCACTTCATCCCCCCTTGTGAAGTGGGGTTTGGCAATGGAGTTAGAGTTTCTTCCAGCCTTGAATTATGTTATTAAGATGTGTATGCTCAGCCAGGCATATTCAACATGGGCCCACTGCAGTTCCTGGGAAAGCATTGGTTTATTAATTAATTAATTAATTTAATCAATTAATTTCTTAATTAATTTATTCATTTTGTTAACTGGGTAAGCACTGGACCAATGCCTTTTTACAGACACTACCAAGAATGGAAGGCAGAACATACAAAACAAATCCATATAACAATATACATTATTATAAAGTTAAAGAATCCACACCATACTATAACTTTAAGCAGTGTCAGTGGCTCAGCAGGTAGCACACTCGCCTCTGGGCGGGAGATCAGAGGGCTGTGGGTTCCAGTTCCACATCTGGCACTTGGGTTAATATCCCAGTACTGACACTGTAATGCAGCATGAGAGAGGTGCTGCATTTCTGAGGTGCCGTCTTTCGGATGAGACGTTAAACCAAGGTCCCATCTGCCTGGATTGGTGGTAGTTCAGGTGGATGTTAAAGATCCCATGGCACTTATCGAAAAGAGTAGGGGAGTTTTTATTGTATTATTAAACATAATTAGAACAACTCAGTGTAATCAATTATACAAAGTAAGAACCAAAAACTTAATCTAACAAACTTATATAATAATCAGAGTAATTATCAGATTATTTTTATACATTATTTGAACTTAATAAAATGAAAAAACCCTTCCACATTTTTAGTAACTGAGTCTGTACTGTCCTTCGAGCATCCTGAGCGTAAATCTCGAGAGTTCCTGTGAAACCAAAATACTAAAACAAAAATAAGGCATTTTCTTTGATATATTACCCACTGACACCTTGCCTGCCATAAATAATAACGTAAATATCCAAAATAATGACAGTGTTTCTTCATGAAAATCAGAAAGAGTCGCTGAATAAACCCCTAAAACCAAGATTTGATATGTAAGAAAATTCAGCCACTTAAAACCCCAAAGTGCCGCAAATAAACCCACAAACCCTTTGCATAGGAACAGTGTAAAAGAAAATGCTCCATCGATTCCTTAGTATTTATACAATCCAAGTAAGGACACTTCCTTTCTTCAATGGCTTTGTACTTGGCATTACCCTAACATTTAAACGGCCATAGAATATTAGCCACTGTGTTTCCCATTGCATTTGAGGCAATCTGACAGTTAAGTTGGGCCAATACTTTAGGATTCAAAGAAGAAGGGCAATTCTTAAAACATGGCTCTAAAGGAAGTAATTTGCTATTACTACTTGATAAAATTCTTTCATGCTATTACTCAGAATTGTCTCTTCTCTATTTTCCATTTATATAATTTTTGTGCAGCTGGTCTAAAATACTGTGGAATATAAATGTGAGGATTTATTTTTGAGCCAAAGAAAGCCAATTCTAAAGTATTTGTCCAATGATCTGGAAATCCATTTATCCCCACTCCCTGCTTCTAATTGTAAGCCACTTTTCACTGAACACATAATGAATAAAGAGTGAGCAAAAATCACTGGATCCACCATCCCAAGACCTCCTTGTTTTTACTTAAATATGTATAGCTTCTTTTAATGGGGTTTAATCTATTACCCCAAACCATTTGAAAGAATAAACCATACAGTTTAGTTTCTAGATGCACTGGGAGCGGAAAATCATAGCTACATACTGAACACATGGTAAAAGAAACTGTTTGATAACATGTATGCATTTCAGTTTGGACAATTTCCACTTTTTCCATCTATTGACTTTATTCTCCACTGTTTGTAGGGCTATATCCCAATTTTCAACTGGTATGTTCTGGGGGCAAAATGTATGCTCAAAACTTTAAGGGAGTTCTGGAAAATGGATACCACCCTGCACCCTTCCTTATGACCTGTTGTCTGATAAATACACTTTTGTTTTGTGCATATTTATTTTGCATTCAAACTTTCAAAAGCCTCAAATGCGTCAAAAAAATGTGCATATATGAATGATTCATAAATATACAATCAAATCATCTGCATAGGCCTGTGCCAGAAGATGTTTGTCCTTAACTGTACTCATCAGAAATACCTGGCCACAATGTAACAGTAGTTAATTTTGTAGTAGGGGATCCAAAGAAAAGATATAGAGTAGGGGCTAAGAGGGCAACCTTGACTTAATTCCAGTATGTAAATGAAAACATTTTGCCGCCTGACCTGTACTTAAGGGGAACACAATATTATGTTCATATAATTTTTAATTATATTAACAATGTGCAGTGGAACTCCATAATGTATTAACGTTAGAAATAAAAAGGCAAATATACCCTATCAAAAGCCTTTTCCAAATCAGCGACCATCATACAATTGTGACTCCCACTTCAGAAAGATGTTCAATAACTTCTCGTATGATCATTAAGGCTGTCTGAATTTGCCTATTAGGTATCCCACTAAACTGGTAGGAGAAATTACCCATCTGGCGTAATTTTTAACCGATTATTCAAAATACTGGTGAAGATTTTATAATCTGAATTTAAGAGGGTAATTGGTCCAATTTTAATATTTTATCTGTCTCCAGATTTGAATAAGTAAATCAGCAATCCCTCAGAAAAAGAGGAAAGAAAACAGCAGTTTCCATAAAATACTGGAATAAAATATACAAGCATTGACTCAATTCCTTTGAAAAACTTTATACAGATTATTCGAAGGCCATCCTTACCCGTGAAATGTTTAATTTCAAATTCCTAATTACTTTTATTATTTCTTCTTGTGTAATTGGATCCAATAATGTTGAGATTTCTGCTAACCTTGGGGGCTTAGATGTTTTAAGATATGAAAGCATTTCTGCCTCTGTAATAAGAGAGGGGGGTCTAGAGTTCAAAATGCCCAATAATTGTTTCTCTGAGCTGAGTAACTGTGGTGGCCAAAGAGCCATCAGGTTTTTGCAAAGAATCAATATTAGAAGAAGCCTTCAGATTTTACAGGTTTCAAAAGGTCCCTAATGGGGATTTTTTATGCTATTGGAAAAATAGACTGTAGGGTTTTGCTCTATCATATTGGAAATTCCTCATTTCCTCCTTTATTTTACTAATTTGGTCTGAATAGTCTAAGTGAGAGACATATGCAATTGTCATAAGTTTCTGCAGTTGTTGCCTAAGGGACAAATATCTCAAAAACTTAAAATTTTTGTTTTTGCCCTTGCCTTTAAACCAATTACATAATTCGAACTTAGTTGTTAACCACCAATCTCCTAAATCCTCATAAAAAAGTCACTGACAACCTGGCTGCTAGAATATGTTTCACCCCGGACTGTATATATGGTATATCTAATATAGTGTTATTCAGTTTCTACCTGAGCTGCCTACGCTCAGGGAACCTGTAGATAATGAACTACAAGAAAGTAATAAATGATCAGAAAATTCACAATGGATCATCTTAAAGGAATCCAGTTGTACATTATGAGAGACAAACATGTAGTCTATTAGGAAAACAATTTCCTTTGTAAATGAATACCTTGGCCCTTGAGAGGAAAGGGAGATACAGTTAAATAAACCTGCTATTTTAACTATATTAGCTAGCATGTGAGAATCACAATAAATTTTCTTTTCTTCTGATTAGGTGAGTCAGAAATTGTGCAATTAAAGTCACCTCCCCAAAGCACCTTAACTGATGTCACCAAGTAGGGTTGAACAGCTTTTAAACAAGAAACTCTACCAGCTTTTGTCTGTGGATTGTAGATGTTAATAAATCGATAGCATATATCATGCCATTTCCCATCTAATATCAAGACTCTCCCTGAATAAGATCTACTAAATTATGAAGTTTAAAGGAATAAGTATTGAATAAAATCCCAATACCATCTGCTGTATCAGTTCCAAAGGACCAATAGGAAGAGCCCCACACCCAATCCCGTTTGAAAGTAGTGAGTTGTTCTGCTGAGTACATCCAGGTTTCCTGTAAAAACATACTGATAAATTTTGTTTTATATAGTGAAAAGGGCTTGCCTCTTAACTATATTAAGCAAACTATGAGTGTTCAAAGAGCGCATGACCACTGCATTAAGCTTTATAAAAAGAACTACTTTATCATTTTTTTTCTTTTTTTTTTTTTTTAGTTATCCACTGGCTGAGATCGAGTGGAAGATTTTTGGGAGTCTGAATCTCCTAATTCCATCTCTGTATCTCCCCAAGGAGTAAACAATGCAGCATAAGAGTTGCTAGTCTCTATGGGAGGAGTAAGGGGGGGGGTTTGGGATGCAAATGCCTAGATGATCTGCGTTGGGGTAGTGAAGGCCTAATATTTAAAGCCTTAGATGCTTCCTCAGAAGTCTCCACCGAAACCTCAGAGTAACACACAGGGGGGAAATCCAAAAGCTCAGGTGGGCCCATACTTGATTTTTAATGACTTCATAACCAAAACAGTTTGTTCCACCTTGTCTGCTATTCCTAAGGATTTGTCAATGGGGGTACTACACCAAGGGTCTGAACTTTGGTTTGAGAAGAAGAAACAGGTAGAGGGGTTGTGAGCTAGAGGGGAAATTGTGCAGCATCCTGAGCTTGCTGAATTAAAAGCTCTGAATTTATACAGGATGTTTTATTTTTGCAGCCCAAGGGCAAACCCGAAAAGAGTGGCGAGATTCTTCACAAAGCTCATTTGAGCTGATTGTGACAATACATAGTTGTGTGTCCAACCTCCCACAGTTGACACAACGGGTTGGTCACAAACACTTGAGAGGTGTGTTTTAGCCCCACATCTGTAGCAAGCCTGGGTTGTCCACTATAAAAACAAACCCTCTGTCTTTCCTAATAGAAAGGAATTGGGAATATGGACTACCCCTGTCTCAGATTGCCTCAGTTTAGTTTTGTATTTCCATCCTCCCTCCAAAACTGTTCAGAATCTAGGATAGGTTCCGCCCACTTAAAATTTCACACTTAAGGGACAACCAAATGATATATCTTCCACATGAACCCCTCGTTTCTAAACATGACTGTAACATGTTTTATCAGGGTTTAGTTAAAGGAATCACTAAGAAGGGGTCCATAGAGGAGAGAATTTAACCTGGTTGTATCTATCCCAGAATAAGTCCAATGCATGTGGTGTCCTAAAACTGATGTCAAAATTATCCTCTCAGAGATATTAATAAATGCATACACATCTTTTGGGGTAAAATGCAAGGACTCTTTTAATAAGGTTTTCCCCACGTAGTGTCTATCTGGTCATCCTCCAAACCCCTTTATAACATACGAACCGCATTCCGGTAGGTGCTGCTTCTTTTTAGTGTTAGAAAATAATTCAGACATAAGTGGTTTCTGAGGAACGGATTCCGTTGGAGAGGGCGGTGGAGAAGAAGCAATAGGCTCCTGCAGGGGTGTTACCAAATCTGTATTCAACGAGGAAGGTAAAGATATCTGTGACTCCAGGGATGTAGCTCTCAGTGGAAGTTTTTCTACTCTAAACAGTTTTTATTGTCCTGCAAATCTTGCTCCAGCTTTGCTGTTTGTAAGTCCGTTTCCACTCTGGTGAATGCTGTGAGAGGTATAATCAGAGTCCCAGTAGGATCAGGCTTCCATATGCCTGCTGCATTTTGCTTCCAACCTGCTCCTTTGAGTGCTTTATCAGGGGACCAGAGCTCTGAAACATTATGTGTTTGTAGACCAGATTTTATAAGAGGTATTTCTTTTTTTTTTTTTTTTTTGGAAAGAAGAATTCAGTAACTCCAGTTTGGGAAACAGCCGAGGACTGATAAACTATATTATGCTGAGCCCCATGCTTTTTAAAAACGAATCCAGCTGATTTGTCTAACCATGCAGACTCAGACTGCTTTAGCTCTGATGCAGACAAAGTCTGTTGTACTTCCTTTGGGGACTCTGTTTTCGCTTTTCAATTGTTAGGGCAGTCGGAGCTATAGCGGGCTGAATGCACTCACTAACCTCTATAGTACTGTTAGCAGCTTTACTAACAGTCAATTTTACTTCAGGAACTTCCGCCAGAGCTGCTGGGCTATAAAGAGAGGGTTCGCTTCGTTGGACTCCACTGAACCGGCCAGCCATATTATTATTAGAGCAACGCTGCAGCTGTCAAGCCCCGATTCTACCTGCTGCAGAGTTAACAACTCAGGCTGAGCGGCTGAAGCACGAATTGCAAAGTCCATAGAGTGCTCAACTGCTTGCTTCTCCTTACTCCCGTAACACACTGATTGTGTAGCGAGAGGAATCACTTTGCTGTACATTTTTAAAGCGGTAAAGCAGATTGTAAAAGCCGTTGTCTGTTTCAGTAGCGTTCCTTAAATAATAAAAAATTGTTGCAAAAGATCACCATGCTCCACGGAGTTTTCTTTTTAAGTGCAGTCCTGTATTTTCTCAGTTTTAAACACCTCGGTTTCAGGAGAGCAATATTGCAGGTATTAAGTGCATCCATGTCGTCAGGTTCCAAGCTGGATTTGAACCTTACATCCAAAGATTCCTTTTCAAGCATTTCCTTTCTCCCAGTCCTTTGAGAATTTTTTTTCTAAATCAACTGCTGTATCCTCCCAAAGAACCACTGCATTGTGAAACTCCATATCAGAATCCATATCTTGAGTATTCAAAGGGTCAGCCTCACATTGCACACTGTGGGAGCAGAGGCCAGCTCTCCCACCAAGCAGACGCCCTCCTCCTCTGCCATCTTGGTCCCACCAGAAAATGGGTCCCCCTGCTCACAGGAAGCAGGAAGTAGAGAAATTTCCCCGGTGTCCTGGCCAAATTTCCCTCATTCACTAAAAATACCACCAACAGCTTAATCTGGTTCAAGGTCAGTTGGCATTCATCTGTATCCCCCCTCCCCCGGGTCGTGCCTGAAAATAGGCAGGATTTGTCTAGTGCACTTACCTGGTCAACAAAAGCTAAATAAATAAATAAACTGTAATAACCTTATCTGGCCCATACGGGGGAGCAGATTGTTCACCAGTAGTATCTGGCTCAGAGCTGATGGTCTGGTGTTAGCTCTGAGGGGGATAGCTCAGTGGGAAGAACATAGTGTACAAGGGAGGGTGCCCTGGAGACACACTGGGGAAGTATGCCTTTTTCTTGAGGGCTTGGAAAGGTGGCAGCCTGCGTAAGGTTGATAAGGAGGAGATGGCTTCACACCGGAGCTCTTAGACAGATTCTAGGAAATGGGAGCTGGGGGTGTTTATGACAGAGCACCAGTAAATGGAGAATATGAAGTTGGACCACTGGCAGGGTAACAGAAACCCTGGGGCATTTTTCCTCAAGTGGAAACAGTCTAATGTCCAGCTGGCTCGTGATGGGTTCCCCACAAGACATCTATAAAGATCCTGTGTGTGTGTGGGGTGAACTCTTAAGATGCACCCATGCAGAAGTTTTAGCACCCAAAGATGACAGGTGAGGTTCGCAAGAAGCAAAGCTGCTAGACAAATTAAGAGGCTCATCTCTAGCATGAATAAGGTGACCTTAGTGTATGGGTCCTCAGCATGGCCACCACCATTCCACATCAGTGTAGCCTCACATTTAGTTTACTGTGACAGTAAATCAGGTGCCCTCTGTGGGCAAAATCTTATGGTTGCATGATGCCCCACACCCCAAACTACCTCAAATTACAAACCCTGGCCAGCCTCCTCGCTACAGGGGACACACACCAGAGGACCACGTGCTAAAGGCATAACTGGGGGGGGTAGAATGCTGCAGTCATGCCCTACTTGGAAATCATCCCATGAAAATGATTATGCCACATTACATATAAATATTTAGAGGCATTGTCTCCGTTACCTTGATTGCTTGTGAAGGTCATTCCATTATGTATGAAGTCACTGGCTCCTGCTGGTATGTTATTAATGAAACAGTACAATATGTGTTGCAAAAAATACATTTTATAGTGTGACGTTAGGATTGCGATTTTTGGACAAATCACAAAAAATCAGGAAATGTGAAGTTAGATTTCTTGAATGTCTCATGACTGTTCCTGTTCTGCCAAATTCAGCAGGTACGGTAGGGTTGCTTTACTACAGTACAAGTCACATGAAACTGTTCCTCCAATGAGTTGTTTTAGCATTTCAAACCGAGTTGCATAAGTGCTGTTGGATCCTGCACAAAGCCCTGCAAAAACTGTTTTTTAAGATTTAAAACTCAGTTTTGCATTGTATTGTGACTGGATTGCAGATATAGTCCAACTAAGTTGCAAAAACGTTTTACAAACATTGCTATTGAGCTGGTTAAGGACTGAAAATAAAGAAATATGAGTTGCCAGTGCATTGCCAACTGTAAAAAAACAATGTTAATCCAACTCATTGGGGGAACAGTTTAATGCGAATTGTACTGTAAACTGCATGTCACCCAATTAACTATGCTATCCTCTCCTGTACCAAGAATTCCCTGGTGTCCAGTGACAACCACTCCCCACCACCTTGTACCAGGCACTCTTTGGTGTCCAACTGCCCTCTCCATCTTCTAATCCCATGCCAGGCACTTCACAGTGACCAGAGGCACCCTTTGTCACTCCCCGCCCCATATGCTGAGTACTTAATGGTCACTGTCCAGTGGCATCCCCCCCATCTTGCTCCATTCTGAGCCAAGACTATATGATGGCTTGTGGCTGCCCATCCTATGTAAATTCTCCTTGGTGTCTGGTGGCACTCCCGACCTGCCTCACCCTGATCAGTTGCCGATACAGCCCTCCTCTCATCTCCTTAGATGGCTGCTGTCTGAACTAGTTATCTCCTATCATAGGTGTGAATGAAAAGCCTAGTATTATATACTAAGCTTTTTATTTATTTTGCTGTTTGCAGTTATTAGCTCAGACAACAGTTGACCAAGAAGTTGAGAAGATGGCTGTGACAGGCACCGTCTGAGGGGAGTAGGCCATTAAACACCAGGAAGAGGGCACACCCTAGTACCACTAGTGCAAGGGCAGATTGTTTTTTTCTGGGTTTGCATCGGGTGGAGATGGGATTGGGGATACATTGGGAAGAGTTTTTTTTTTTTTTTTTTTAATGCTGGGGGGAAGGGATCCAGCACCAACTTGATGTTGGGGTGCAGTGTGTTTGCCAACATCAGAGCTGGGCTTCCAGTGCAGGACTTGATGTCTGTGGAGGGGGGTTACTGAGGATGTGCAACCATGACCGATTTAATATTCATGGGCAAAGGCACAAAAAGACATCAGCACTCCGCATCACAGGTGTCATAGCCAAAAAGAGGCAGAACAAAAAATATGGGGCACTGACGAGTAGAAGCCAGTTGTACATTATTTTACTAAAGTGCTGGAAAGCTAAAAATCCCCCTGAAGAAGACTCTGATTCAATACATAGATGAATGTTTTAGTTTACATGGTCAGCAGCACAGCTCTACAATTGGTGAATGTATTTAGCTTTTAAGTTCTTTAATAGAAGAAATTATGACTGACTTCTGCTCCTGAGTGCCCAGCATTTTTCTCTCATCTTAATTTTTTATAGGGGATGGGCTACTGCTGCTGGTTTTCTTGCAAGCAGGGAAGTATTTTTCTAGGCATCTGGGGTGCAGGCTCCTGTGCTGGCCATCTTGTCTGGAGGGGCAGAAGCAGTTTTCTGGCACAGGAACTGGGCTCACATTGCCACCAGAATTGATGCTCAGAAGTGTTAAGTCAGCACTAGAGAAGGGCTACCAATGCTAGCCATCTTGTTCATGGGATGGAAGCATTTTCTTGGCACTGGAGTTGGGCATCCTTGTGCCAGCCTTCATTTGGGGGTGGGAGGGTGTTACTTTGCACCTGAAATGGACTTCTGGTGCCTGAGTTCCTATGTGGGGAGGTTTCTACATGTTGCTATTCTTAGAGACATATGTTAAATGAATGTGACAATAAGAATAGCAAGATACACTCAAGAACAAGAGTCTGTTTCTGCATATGGTGCATTACCTCTTTTTGTAATTTTTGTCCTACTGTTTGTGCCCAGAACATTATTTTTAAACCCAAACTATTCAAAACTACCACATTACTTAAAATGGTAAGGATGGTAAATACTGTTACCTGGCTTTAACGTTTGTGCACTAGACCACTCCGAAAACAAATGGCAATAATTACAAATAGAATAATAGATAGCTTAGTGTGGATTACAAGGCAGTAATCCCATTGAGAGGTTCTTGGGACAAAGGGAACCTCGAGAGCGAAGCTCGAGAGGTTCCCATGTCCCCAGAACCTCAAGATGTGGATTACTGCCTTGTGATCCACACCAAGCTATTTGTTATTTTTTTTAATATATGGATCCGAGGTGGATTGACTCACCTCCATTACGTGGATCCAGTCAGGGGTCCATGTGCTGTGTGCTGACAGGGTTGCTAGGAGCATCAGAATGTGGCAGCGTGGTCCCGTCCCCCTTTTCTTCGCTGTCTGCAGTTCCTCGGCAGTGATCTCCATGATCCATAAGTACTGTAGAGGATGCATGGGAGACTGAGCCATACAAACTGGAAAATGGGATGGAGTAGAAGGTGCAGAAAATACAACTTCTCACGATGGCCCGTTTCTCGCTAAGCGAGGCTGGCCATGTTTTCATGGTCGGTCTCGCCCACCCATAATACGAAACTGTCCAATTGAAGACACGCTTGCAAGACGATGGGAGACAGACTTGCACCTGCACAGTTCAGCTTTGGTGATAATACTATCATTCAGGTCCCAAACGATAGAATTACGGCACCTAAACGATAGTATTATCACTTTGGAAAGGTGGTATTATCACTCCAGGAGTGATAGTATTATTGGGATTTTTTTGAATGCTTTTCAATACTATTATTTTAAGAATCCATATATTAAAACATGTTTTTGGCTTTTCATTTTTTTATTAAATCTGTAATTTAAAAACAGCTGAATGTACTGAGTTGACATTTTTAGAATATGTAACTTGTGACAGCAACAACAAACCCTGAACAAAAAAAAAATCAGCCTAATCTGTCCCCAGGTGCCGGAGTTACAAGTGACCAGAAAATCTGGGTTTACCATAGGAGTTACTAATGACTAACTATAGTGATGGATGCTACTAGCTCTTGACAAAGTAGCACCAAGTACATCAGTCAAACATTGCTGAAATCAAAACTACAGTAAGTCAATGCTAGGCATGAGTTGAGACTACTTGGGGCACTAAGGGATGTAGTGGTTCTATGTATCTAGGAAATTGAGGCATACTGAGCTCATTTCCAGGTGTTGGGAGGATACATAGCGGGAAATATAAGGATTGTGAGGGGAAATGATTTTATGAAACAGCATTAGACCACCTTGGAGTACTTCATACCCAAATATTCAGACCTAATTACATTTTTATTTCATTAATATCGTGTATCTATTTCCTCTTATTCATAATCACTGAGGACATTTGTGTGCAAACTGGATCTTTGTTTCAGACATCCCCTTAGGGGTCAGCAGGGCTCACATGGTACTAGCACATCTGCTTCTGGGCCAAAGGGTTGGGATTTCCTGTCCCACACAGGGATTTGGGCTCATACCATTACCATTAACGCATGACAGCTGTACTAGGGAGGATGCTGTACTGTCCGTATGCACTGTCCTTCAGATGAGACATTAAACCAGGTCCTTTCTGTTCATCTTTGGTGCTGTCTTGTTGGGTGTCCAGGTGGAAGTAAAAGAACCCAAGGCACTTTTCATAAGAGATAAGAACTGTCCTCAGCATCCTGGCTAGCATTCCACTTCCCATGAAACTGGTTCAGGCAGTTGTCCAAGGCTGTGTGCAGGTGCCGATTTGCAAAATAGCTGCCACTACATGTTCTTGCAGTCACACTTATTTCACTATCAGTCGCTTACTGCTGGTAAAGTGCTTTGAGATACAATGTGTATGAAAAGCCATGGGTCCAAATGGGAGAGCTGCCTAGCATGCAGGATGATAGACATCTCATAGACCTGAGGGGATGATGAAGGGAAGGGAAGAGAAAGGGAAGGGCTCCTGTTACAATGTGACACCGTGTCTGGTGCTGCCTACCCTGTGGATGCAGGATGAGGACTGGCATCCACAGGGGTCTGAGCATGTACTACAATGTGTCACAAATCTACCACCTGCCCTTACGGAAGCCTGGGAGGGAAGATCCCAGGGGTACCACAGCCCTTCACTGTGCAGTACCGCTAGTTAAGTGGCTTTTCGGAGGCTAATTATTTTCTTCTTATGCTTTTGCAGGAATAGCCAAATATAGAATGACAAATTCATCTAACTAAAAATGGCTTTATCTCTGTGGGGAATGCAGCAGGGGAAAGGGGGATGCAGGGATGGGATGGGATGGGTGGATTTAAGCCAAAAACATTGAAAGTGGACTGCTGTGGGTGCTGCTCAGAAAGGTGAACACAGGATTCCAGTAATGACCATGTCTTTTGCCCCTTCTTAAGCACACTGCTCAAAGGATACTGGCAGCGAGCGAGTCACATTCAGGGAATTGTGAGCAATCTGAGACTTGTACACCTGCCTGGCCCCTCTGAAAATCATCTGATGTTTGCCCTTTCTGGAAGTTCTCCCATCCAAAGTAGTCTGGGTTCTGCTAACATGAGCTATGTTATGGTAGGTAAATCTGGAATCCCACATTAAGCTCCAGTGCTTTCCGAGCTCAGTTACTATTCTCAGTATCCTTCTCCATGCAGTGTTGTGTGACAGGCTCTAATGACATTGCAGCTTGTTACAAAGGTGCACTGTTTGCTCACTGTGTTTCTAACAATTTGCAATCAGGGTTGAACATGTTTTGGGAAAGGTGACTGTAGGCTGGTTACAGAGCAATTGTAAAAAGTACCAGGAGACTCACTCAATAATGTGGTGCCTTTTATTGGACCAACATACCATAGATATTTTATGTGGATATAGGAATAAAAATACACAGACATTTGGGACACATATATTATGTCTCTTCATCACAAACACATATATACACACACACCTACTCACCCCACAATGCATGTGCAATTTCTCTCACAGCTGGACACAGTATTCACATGTCATGTAATACAAGGCACACTGATAAAGTACTTTCAACGAGCTAGTGAAACTAAAATGGCAGACAGGAAAGGAAAAATCAAAATTTAAATACCTGTAAATTTTCTTTCTCCTAAAGCTGATCGCAGGGCTACATTACAGCTGGGATCCACTTCCAGTGGTGAAGTTCAGGCAGGAACAAAGCTCTGCAGCAGCAGGATATCCTCTCCTTCCCCATCCAGATCCCTCCATTATTTTGTCAAGCAACCAACCTTGCACAAAGACACAAACTTGAAAAAAGAACATTAGCGAACACGGCCAACTGGCCAACTTTATACATTCGGGGATGGAAGGAGCCCTGCGACCAGCAGTCAGTGAAAGAAAATTTACAGTATTTCAATTTTGATTTCTCTCTCCGAAAGCTGATCGCAGGGCTGCGTTACAGCTGGGATATACAAAAACAGTGTACCAACTGAAACCCCTGGATGGGAAGAATGCATACAGGATTTATGAGTAAACAACATCCTGTTGAACCCTACGGCCAAAAGATGCAGTGGCTGAGGCAGCCACATCCAGCTTATAAAATTGTGTGAAGGTGTGTAGAGAAGACCAGGTAGCTGTATGACAGATGTCTGCCAGGAAGCTCTCTGAATTCTGCCCAAGATGTAGCCAATGCCTTAGTGGAGTGGCTTTTACCAGACCTGGTACAGGAAGCCCAGCTTGTCTGTAGGCGATGCGATTGTTGAGCATATCCATCTGGGGATACAGTCCTTTTACCTATATTTGGACATGCTGTAAGAATGAAAAGGCTTGAGGTCTCATGTAGGGACTCAGTTCGCTTAAGGTACAGCTTTATGGCTCATCTAAGGTCCAGGGTATGCAATTCTCTTTCCTTGTCATTGCGGAGGTTAGGGAATCAGGAAGGGACTATCAGTTCCTGATTGCAGTGAAACAGAGACATTATCTTCGGTAAGAAGCCTGGGTCTGTGCGTAAAACTACCGAGTCCTGATGAAAAACTGTATAAGGTTCCATGTTAGACAGTGCGCCTAGCTCACTGATTCATCTGGACGATGTAATAGATATGAGGAAGGCCTCTTTCATTGTGAGATGGAGCAGGGGCGCTTCCCCCAGGGGCTTGAAGGGGCTGTGGCGAGAGCCTTGAGAACTAGATTGAGGTACCACACAGGGACAGTGGGCTTCACTGGGATGGGGTGCTTTAAGGTAGCCAATCTCAAGAATCGCTTGACGTGAGGATGAGTCCCCAGAAACTCCCGTTCACAAGCAGAAGTGCTCTCCAAGGTGGAGACCTGAACCTGTAAAGTAGCTGGTTGTAGACTCTTCTCAAAATCCTCTTAGAGGAATTGAAGAATAAGAATAAGTAAGGATACTGGGCAATCAGGCAGCTGCTTAGATTGAAACCAAAATAAAAACACGCACCAGATTCTGTAGTACACCTCAGACAAAGACTAGCAATGAGACTGTATCATCTCAGTCGCTGCTGTGGAGTATCCAAGGTCCTTGAGAGTTTCCCACTCAATCTCCAAGCTGAGAGGGACAGATTGTTTAGATTCAAATGTGTTATAGGAGCTTGATGAAGAAGATCTGGGCTGATTTGAAAGGTAAGTGGAGGAACTCTCACCATGTGGATCAGATGTGGGAACCATTGACATCAAGGCCAGCTAGGGTACACTTAGATCATTTTGGCCCAGTCTCGAGCCACCTTGTGGAGAACTCTGAACAGGAGATAAATGGGAGGAAAGGCATAAAGGAGCCTGTAGTGAACCCAGTGGAGGGAGAAGGCATTCCAAGTCACCGCTTGCTTGTCACTGGCAGGGAGACAGAATTGTTGAACTTTGGCATTTTGTCTGCAGACAAAGAGATCCACCTGAGCACAACCCCAGCAGTGAGTGAGGCACTGAAAGGTGCTGTCCTTCAGTTCTCATTCCCCTGGCAGAATGTCTTTGCAACTGAGCCAGTCTGCTGTAATGTTTTCTTGTCCTGGGATGTACATAGCGACCAGACAGGACAGATGCTGTTCAGCCCATTAAAATAGTAAGAAAGACTCTCTCAGATTGCAAGTGCTCCTTGTGCCCCCTTGTCGGTTGATGTACACCATCGTGGTCCAGTTGTCTGTAAGGATCAGGACATCTTGATTGTGGACATGATCCTTGAATTCTTGGAAAGCTAGATGAACTGCTTGCATTTCCAGTACATTGATGGTGAGGTGGGACTCCAGTAGGGACCAATTGCCTTGAACAGAAAAATGATTTATTTGAGCCCCCCAGCCTCTGAGACTGGCATCAGTAGTAATTCTCATTTGATGTGGGTGACTCAGCTTGCAGCTCCTCATTATGTTCACCCTCACCACCTGCCAATGAAGACTGTTCTTCAGCTGGTGTGGAACAGATATCTTGTGGTTCTGGTTGTGCCTGTGTGGAGACCACTGCTTGAGGAGGTTTGCTTGAGTGGGTCGTATGTGGATTAATACCCATGGAACTGTCTGTCAATGAGACCACTGTCCCTATGAGCTACATGGACATCTGGGCTGGAAGTTGAAAAGTGTGTTGAAACTTCTGCAGAAGGGCTTTTAAGTCCTTGAATTCCTTAAGGGTTGGAAAAACCTTGCCCATTCATGTTTTGAAGTCTGCCCCCCGATGATTCAGAGTCTGTGCTGGAACTAGGGGTTTCTTTTGTCTGTTGATGACAAAACCATGTAGGATAGGCCCTAACAACTTCTGCCACCGCCTGTAAGGCTTGTTCAAATTGTGGGGCTCAGATCAGGATGTCGTCCAAATACAGGAAGAGTTGAATCTCCTGGCACGTGAGCTGTGCAATCATTATCACTAGGACCTTGGAAAAGCCCTCGGGCAGAGGAAAGCCTGAATGGTAGTGTTCTGAATTGAAGTGACTGTCCTGCACCTTGAATCTGAGATACTGTCTGTGAGATTCTCGAATAGGAATATACAAGCAGGCATCCTGTAAGCTGATGGAGGCCAGAAAATCTCCTGATGGAGTTCTCTGAAGATGGATGGCAGGGTCTCCGTCTTGAATGATCTGTTGTGCACAAAGCAATCAGGAATTTTAGATCTAACACTGGTATGAACCCCCCCCTTGCATTTTTGGACGATGAAGAAAAGGGAGTACACACTCCTGTTGTTCTGTTGTGGAGGGTAAACAAGTTCTAGGGCCCCTTTGTGCAGAAGGTCTGTTATTGGCTGGAACATTGCTTGCCTTTTGTTTAGTTCAGTCGAAAGAGTTAAGGGTAGAAAATTAGGTAATGGGGGCTTTGATTCGAACCCAATTAGACATCCCTTGCTGACAATGTCCAGAACCCACTCATCTGTTGTGGTATGTACCCATTCCCTAAAGAAATTAGAAGAAGCCTCCCCCATATATGGGGATGGGTCCGAACTGTCTCATTGTGAGGATTTCTTGGTATGACCTCTGACTTCACAGTTTTCGCTTCCTCTGCTTCTGTTATTGGGTTGGTCATGGGATAAAATGGGATAAAAACCAGGATCATTTGCCTGCAAAACCTCTGTTTTGTCCTTTGTTGTATATTGGGCCATGAAAAGGCCACCGTGATCTGTCAGACCAAGGTTTGTCCCTAGATCTTCATTGGGGCATGCGTACCTTAGCCGTTTCTCCAGATTCCTTCACTGCTTCTTTGAAAGTGGACCCGAAGAGCAGGCTTCCTTCATATGGGGCATTTACCAGATGCATTTTTGAGGACACATCTGCTTGCCATGACCGCAACCAAAGGTTGCATCTAGTTGAAGTCTAGTAGAACATAGTCCTGGCTGTACAACAAACTGCATTTTCTGACATATTCGCCATATAGGCAGAGGTGAGGCCTATGAGCTGAAGTTGCTGCAGTGCCAGCTGAAAAGTCAGGTCCATGGCCCAGGAAAGAATGAACTTAGCAGAAAAAAGTTAGCTGTTGCTACATTCAGGGAAGCCGCTGATGCCTGAAAAGCCTTCTTTAAGGAGGAATCCACCTGGTCCACTAGGTCTCGGAGTGTGGCCCCGCCATCTGCAGGGATAATGGTCTTCTTTGTGAGGTTTGAAATCAAAGGGTCGATCCTGGGCAGGTTCAGCCATGTTTCTGTTTGCTTCTTGTCGAATTTTAGCAGTTTGGTGACTCGTTGAGAAGCAGGGCAGGTTTTTTCCAGGCCTTGCCACTCTTCTTTTAGCAACTGCTGGTGGAATAGGAAATGCTGTTGATGTCTTGGATGACAATGACAACTTGAAGGCTGGTTTGGTTGACTTAGTAGGTGTGGTGCCTAGATATATCTCTTTTATGATGTTCTTAATGAAGAATTCCAGGTCATCTAAATCTAAGTTTCTGGAGGATGCTGTGTCTGAATTAGAGGAGCTGTACAGAAGCTCCCTTCCTTTGGTGAAGGTGAACTGAGTCTGATGAAGAAGATAATCTAGCTGTATGCTTCTTCTGCTTATGATGACTGAGACTGTCTCTGTCTTGTCCCTAGAAAAAGGGTGTGGGACCATTTATTTTTCTTGGCATGACGATGAACCGGGGTTATTCTGTGTCTGATGAAGGAGTTGGAGTGCATTTTGCATAGCTTTCTCATAGCCCCTGGATGTACTGTAGTAGGGGATAAAGGGGGCTGCAAATTGAAGCAGGCTGGATTTAAGGCAAATGCTCTATTTATCTTTTTTGATTGTCAGGGGCCAGCTGTACAGTGGTCTGCTGCTGGACTTCCCAGGATTAAGAGGATGATGTGGGTCCCTCTTGTAGCGTGATCTGCTGCTAGCTATAACGTGGGTGAGAAGATGATGCAGACACCTCTTTTGTGGCAGCAGAGTCCAGAGAGGTTGCCTTCTTACATTTTAATCATAGAGAACCGCAGAAGTGGCCAAAAGGGGGATTTGCATTTGTTGCATTTTCTTCCCCTTGAAGGTTTGTCCGATGTCTTGCCAGGCGCCATTTCTGATGACATGCTTGTAGCAGGACAAGGTGCTTTGCTGACTGCAGGCATCAGTGGCCCAGACCTGTAAGAAGTACCTACTGTGGGGCGCTTGTGTGGCACAGAACTGCAGGAGGCACCAAATCTCGCCAATCCCAGGGTAGGCAGTCAATCCCTGATGGAGAATCAAGTTGAGGAAGAAGGCTGCAATGTCAAATTGGAAGACCAGGCTCCCCTATATGATGGTTGCTAGAGATGGCTTGTTAAGCTTCTGTACTGGTAGTACAGGGTGTTCAGGAGAAATTCCAGGATACAAAAGGGCGCCTGTGAAGCCCCGCAACCCTGGGTGGCTGAGAATGCAGACGGGAGTCCAGCGTGGTAAACACACTCAATCACTGCTCCAATATGGCTGCCAGCATGATTTTTGTGCTCTTTTACTGCTTACTGGTTGTCCTCCCTTCCCAATGTCAACTGTGCCCCACTACCACATTTGGTCCCACACTGGTACTCACTGTTGTCCGTGGCCCATGAAGGTTCCCGGGAGACAGCCATCGAAGAAATTTAGCGTGATAGGGATGACAGCCATCGATGAAATGGAGCCTGACTGAGACTGCCGTTGATGAGTAGAGCTCCCGATGCTGGTCCTTCTCCATGGTCAGTTTCTCTCTGCAATTGCTGTGGTCCTTGGGCATCGCCGATACCTTTCTGCTGTGGTTGGGGGGGGGCAGTGTACAGCATGCACAGCTGAGCCTGGAGCCCCAATGATGGAGAGTTTCACAGAGCGTGTGGTGGATGTTGTTTGATGAAGGCACCGCTGAAACTAGATCCTGAGGATATCAAGAGAAGAAAAATAACAAACCGAGAAAAATTCTGATTCAGCTACTTCTGCTCTGTCATAAAGTGACATAGCACTAGTGCAGAGTACCTGCCACTTGAGAGGCAGGAAATAGAGTGAAGGGATCCAGATGGGGGAGGAGAGGATATCCTGTTGCTGCAGTGCTTTGTTCCTGCCTGAGCCTGGCCACAGGAAGTGGATCACAGCTGTAATGTAGCCCTACGACCTGCTTTAAAAGAGAGAATATAACACATTTTAAAGCAGCAATGCAATGGAATCGGGCAGATTTGACCCCACTTTTTTTCACTATAAAAAGATACCAGGCATCTTCCAGTTGGTGGTGAATTTTTTTAGTTCTACCAAAATGTGAGCATTTTCTGAATCATCTAATTTAGTTTATTTCTCAAGAAAAAACTGGTCACCACATCTGGCATAGAAACAGCATTATAGAACTGGAAAGGGTTAGGAACGTGAAAACGACAAAAGCTCACGCACCGCAAAGGTGGTACCTAGAAAAGTAGATTTGATATGTGTGTTAATATTTTTATTATTTGTAGCTGAAACTAGCTTTTTGAGGGAAAAACGTTTTTCATTGCATTGCTGCTCTAAGTACCACCCAGGTGTGGCTTTTTATTTCCGTAGCATTTCTTCTTTTTCCTTCTGCTCCTTCGGAAGATTTCAGTGTTATAGTATTATGCAGGATGTGTGGAATATCACTTTGCCTGGCAGCTAACATGCAGTATCCCATAATTCCTCCTACTGCATCATCAGCACCGTGACCTCACTGACAGCGACATCACAGGAGACTGACCTGGCAAGTGCTGAGTGGCTCTTCCAGAGCAACTGTAGTGTCAAAGTCAGCAAGGGCACAATCCTAATGATGTGACGGGAGGAACAAAGTTAGATATGTCTACTGCCAGGCAGAGTGTTGTTCCACACATCACACCTACTAAAATCAGGTAAAACTGTCTAATTAACCGAAGGGAAAAGAAAAAGTACTACAGATATAAAAGCTAATACTTGACTGCTTTTATGAGCTACTATTAGTTTTAGGCAGTATACTAGCCTTTTAAAGGCCTGATATATAAATTCTCCATTCTGCTCCATACACATTATCCATCATCATGGGTTCTTTTCATATTTAATACAGTTCAGTGGATAATAGGGCTCCCTATATAATGCAATGCTTAGGCAACTTAGGCAATGATTGGTAGGCTTTGGCATGAATAAAATGATGGAGGGAAACTGATGATTGAGAGAGAAGGGTAGGTACTGGGGTAGGCTGAAAGGCAGTTTCTGAATTCTTGTGTAACTTGATGTAATTTTGGCATATGATGTCTCTGTTACATAGAAACACAGACTTTGATGGCAGATAAGGACCGCTTGGCCCACCCAGCCTGCCCATTTCCCATTTTATAGAGACTACCACACTTTCAGCGTGCTGTGAAAACACAGGAACCCTCTTAAGAAGATTTCACCCATAGAGGTGCAACAGGGACATGGTTCAGTAAGGTCAATGGTACCTTATGGAAGAAGGCTCAAACACAGATGAATGAAACAGACACAATACTAACTTCCCATAAATAGAAAAGAGATGCAGTCAGGGAAGGAGACACCAATAGAAAAAAGCATTTGTCAATGCCGAATGTTGATTGCTTTGCTCCGTTGAGGTCGCTCACTCCCTCTGTCTCACTCGCTCATTCTGTTTCTCCTGGCGCTGCAGGCTTCCCTTTTGTACTGGGCTCCTGCCTGCGTTGGCACCTTTGTTTGCCCACAAAGAAATCTGCAGCTGTCCCAACAGAGCTCCGTTGAGGTCGCTCACTCTCCCTCTCTCACACGCTCATTCTGTTTCTCCTGGTGCTGCAGGCTGCCCTTTTGTACTGGGCTCCTGCCTGCTTTGGTGCCTTTTTCTGCCCACAAAGAAATCCACAGCAGTCCCGACAGAGCTCAGTTGAGCTCGCTCACTCCCTCTCTCACTGCCCGATACTAATCTGTCCCAAACACTGATTTCTGAAAGTGACTGTGTATTCTGCGGCAGAAACGCGAAAGCACATTTTGGCCAGGATGTGAAAAATGACAGCTGTACTGTTCATAAAGAGGTGTGAAAAAATGCCAGTGTTGAAAATCTGGCATGAAAATGTTACTAATTTGCAAAGTTACAAGGTGTGCGTGGAAACTGCACAACGCACGCTCGTAACACAGTCATTTTATGGAGTTTCATCACAAAATTTTCAACATTGGAATTTTAGGACCTCTGCTCCTGAACAGTGTCACTGTGATTTTCGTAATGTGTCCCAAACACTGATTTCCCATAGCGACTCTCACATTCTGTGCCAGAAGTGCAAAACACATGTTGACCAGGATGTGAAAAATGACAGCTGTACTGTTCATATGGAGGGCTGGAAAAATGGCAATGTTGAAAATCTGGGGTGAAAATATTGCAAATTGGCGAAGTTAAGAGCGTGGCGCGGTAACCGCGCACGCATGCTCGTAACACAGTCATTTTATGGATGTTCATCACCAAATTTTCAACATAGGCATTTTAGGACCTCTGCTAATGAACAGCATCACTGTGATTTTGTAATTGTCCCAAATACTGATTTCCCACAGCGACCACGCTATTCTGCGCCGGAAGTGCAAAACACATTTCGGCCAGGATGTGGAAAATGACAGCTGTACTGTTCATAAGGAGGTGTGGGAAAATGGCAATGTTGAAATTTGGAGTGAAAATATTGCAAATTTGCGGAGATTCTGAGCATGCGTAGCAACTCGCAACACACCTCATTAAACAGTTATTTCTTGGATTTTTTCCACCAAATTTGCAACATAGACTTTTGAGAGCCCACGTCATGAACACTGGCACTGTCATTTCGTTAATCAGTCCCAAAAGGTGATTCCACGCGGTGACCACAAATCACCTTTCAGGGCCGAATAATGCCATGACAGTGGCTGAATTCATGAGGAAGGGTCCCAAAGACACCATATTGAAAATTTGGTGCCAAAATTCCCAAAATGCCTGAGATATGCATCAAAGTTGAAAAACCCTATTTATGCCATTATACAGCTTACCAGCACCAGCATTCCTCAGTTCATGATCGACTTTGAAGAGTGCAGGCGTGTTCCAGTCCGCTAAGATCACCGTGCTGGGCTCCAGAGGTAAGTATGGGGTGAGAGGGAAGGCAGGGGTGTGCAGAGGGTGGGCATGGGTTGGGGAGGGGCCGCCGGACTCGATGAGGGACTGTTTTTTGCTTTACAGGTAAAAACAAAAAAACCAAAAACATTGCAGGACTTTTTTTTTTTTTTAACAGGGATATTTATGGACATTTGGCACGCTGGGGTGGGCTCCCAGTGTGCCAACCTACTGTTGTGTGGGGGGAGCGACTGTACCCAATGGGAGATTGGGCACCCCTGTCGGCATATATGGGGGGGCACAATAGCCGAGGGGGGATTGGGCACCCACCTGCACACACCTATGTTTCACACAAGGGGACATGATGCCAATGTGGAGTGGGCTCTATCGGCAAATCAAACTGGAGGGGGAGACTATGCCGATGGGGAGTGGGCTCACCCATCAGCAACCTGAACGCATGCAGGGACTGAAGCCAACGGGGATTGGGGCCCCGTCAGCAAACAACCACTGTTGTGGGGGCACATGCTGCAGAGGGGAATGGCACGCCTCGGCACTGGGGGCTCACTAATAATGTTTGTGAACATGGTGGCAAGCCGCCACTATGTTCACAAACAATATCACAGTATAAGGTTCCACTCAGCAATGATGGTCGCCTCTCTCATTGCAGGGAATGGCTTACGCTGCAATGATGAGGTTGTGGCATGCTGGCTGAACTAGTGTCAGCAGCAGCATGCCACCCCATTGGGAAAGCGGGCCAAACCTCCAAAGGCTGTGGGGGCATTGGCCACAACAGTGCCGTGCCTCCACAACCTGCTTCTGCAGCAAGCTGCCGCAATATGTTTCTTGCGCATTCATGCAATCAACATAAAAAGGAAACTTGTTGAAAAACAAAGGACAACCATCCAATTCCAAGTCTTATTATTATGACCTTCAGTTTGGAATGGAGGAGCCCTCCCCCCAAGTGGAGGAAACTTTAGGAATCAAGGTTGAAGTCGCTATCCTCTCAGCTTAAAAATGATTTATGTCCAGGGAGGACCTCAGATACACTGTTTCAATTAATAGAATGAATTGCGGGAAAATAGCCATAATATTAGGAAAGGTACACCAAAAGGTTGGGGCACAGGAAAAAAAATGGACATCGCTAGGTTTGTTAGGCACACTGGGGTGGGCTCCCAGTGTGCCACACAATGGAGGTGGGGGAAGATGCTGACACGGTCGGCTTTGTGCAAATAGCAGCACACTGGGGTTGGCTCTCAGTGTACCACATAATGTGAGGGGGGCATGCCGACATGGGGATTGCACCCCCAATGTCAACTTTGTTTGGGGATTGTGTGTCGCCAGCTCCGCTACCGCCATGTTTCTTGAAATGTTTCACCAGGAGAGGCACGTATGGGAGGCGTGTCATCTCTGCCACTGCATGACGAGCTTGTCTCTGATTGCAGCGACACATGTCTCTCAAGTTGGTGGCACTTTACATAATTCTTGCGTCAGCTCTAGCATGCTGGCTAATTGGGGAATGGAGGATGCACCTACTAAAGCGTGCCCTGCATTCGCCAACAATGACACACCTCTCACTGTGCTATTACTACCAGAAGATGTTGCTTGTGCACGTGCAAGACAACATAAAAATCAATGATGCTGTCATGTTCTTTGCACTCTCAAAGCATGCTAACTTGTCATACATCAAAGATTAAATCAACACTGGTGGCTGAGCATTTTGTCATTTTGAAACATTACTCTGGAATAGATTTTAAAGGAAACTCCTCAACGTTAGTGTCCTAGGCAAATCCATATAAATCCTCATGCATCTTTTCTAGAGGTCAGTGTGACTGAACCTGTTAATCATCAAACCAGGAGATTTCAAGGGAGATCTTGATCAAAGAACATCATCTAGATCATGGTTTAATCATCAAACATGCAACTTTCAAATCACCAGCAGATGATTATTAAAGAGCTAGTGGAGCCAAAACAGGCAAACATGGAAATAATAACATTTTAAGTAGTAGTAAGTTGTAACTTTTCATTTCTGAAGTATTTTCTTTTCTTTTGTTCATCAGAAAGTCGTCTATGTGATAATATGTGTGCTGGATGTGGAACAGCTCTTAGCCTGGCAGCTATATCTAACTACTGCCCCACACTACATTATGATCTCACTGACAGTGACATCACAGGTGAATGACCTGCAGTCACTCACTTGCTGTTCCTAAGTAGCAGTGATGTCACAGTCAATGAGGTCACAATGCTGATGATGTAGTGTGGGGCAGTAGAGCAAGATATGTCAGCTGCCAGGCTAAGAGCTGTTCCACACATCACACCTACTAACATCAGGTAAACAATCTTCTAATTAAACAAAGGGAAAAGAAAAAGTACCCCAGATAAAAAAAGGTAATGGTTGGTTGCTTTTAAAATCTAATATTAGTTTTAAGCAGTACACTAGCTCTTTAGTTATTTTTGTAGCTTTAAATCAGCATTAGAGTTTCTGATGATCTGGAAGATGAATTGATGGTTATTGATGATTATATTAGTTATGTATTTGTAAGATTGTAAGTCACATGAGTAATAATTAAAGTTTTTTGTTACTAATATGAAAATATGAATGTCAAATATCAGCAAAAGCAAATGAATTACATAATCATGTGAAGTCAAGTTTCAGATACATGCAATGATAGGTATAGTACACATTTTCATAAATAATTTGCATATTTCAAAAGCACAATGTATGGACCAAAATAATGGTAATTTAAATTTTTAAACTAATTTTGCATTGACGGTGTAAGTCTGTAGACTGTTAGGAAAGGCTTTGAACACGTAACCAGGTACTTTGAGGAACTCATCACATCCATAAAAGTAACCACTGAATGGAGCTTTTATAAACCAATTTAGGCCTTCATCTCTAGTAAGAAGTGAGGTGTCAGCATAAGTATAATTGAAACCAACTTAATTGTATAGAAGCTGTACCTTAACTGATAATTCTAAAAAGATGTCTAAATTGATGGAAAGATAAATTTAAAAGTATAGAAAAATATATATATTTTTAATTTACTGTAGTAATCTTGACCATGGGCAATCATGAACAATCATGATGATAGAGAGACAGCTCTGTTGAAAGATGTAACTATTTTCTGAAAATCATTTAGAGTGATAATGATAATGTAGTTTGTCTAACCTGCCTTCTTTGCAGCAAGGACTGTTTTGTTTATCTCCACTATCTTGGTCCTGGACTGCAAATTGGACCAATCAGTACTGGTGGGACCAAAAATGAAGCCGGACTACAGGAGCTGTCTGTAGTCAAAATCTGTAGGAATTGTAGTTTTGGGCTTTTTGTACCTGAAGGGGGAGCCTTTGTTGTGACTGACAGGAGGATCAGCCAATCGAACCTTTTGGATCTTGGGGAATTTCCCAAGTTTCAGCTAGTTTCAGTTCTGGGATGACAAGTGAAGAAGGAACAGCTCAAGTGATTTGGGCAAGAGTTCCGTGTAGTTTTGCATGGGAGAACTGTGAAGGGCTTAGTTTTGGCCTCCCTGTCTGCCTGCTGCCCCTGAGAGGGAGAGAGAATTATTTCGTACTAAATCCAAGTTTGTGAGAGACGAAGTAAGCCACTGAGTTTTACCAGGCTCATACCTGAAGAAGACCAAAGATTTTGCTGAATGCGATTGGCCTGTCAGGATTTCCAGCTGCTTTTGAATCCCCGGTTTGTGCAGAGACTTTACGATCGTGACCGGAGAGCGGTTTGCCTGGTACAGTAGAATTTCCTTACATGTAAATGTGCTGTGAGTTGTTAGTGGGTCGTGATTTGGTTCCCCACTGTGTGAACTGTGTTCTGCTTGCTGGAAGCTGTATCCAGTCCAAAATGGACTCTATCTGAATCTGTCTCCATTTGGCTGGGGCCTCGCCACACTGGCCCAGTCAGATTACCCGCTGCACAGAGAAAGCCATCGACGACAGACCTGCCTGGGGATCAGCCCCCTGCTCCACGCTTGAACAGGAATGATGCCTCGGTGAATCATGTGGGCCCTGCTTCCCCTGGCACTCCAGATAAACCACCTGCAGTCTCAATTTTCATCCAGCCTGTGTCCAGTCTTGGGTATCGTGAGTAATCATTAGGGTAGCTCCCTGCAACAACAGCCTAATCTAAAAGTGTGTCATCTGATTGTCTTGTTGTTTTCTTTTCATGAACTGAATCCTCCGGCTCCGGATTACAATTAGTGTGAGTGGTGCAAGTTGTTTTCTTCATCACAGGGCTCCAACCAGCTGCAACGTTCCTGGCAAGCCCACCATTCTCCATCTGGGTACCCAGAGTGTGTGACCTTTTATAGACCCTGAAGTGCATGCATAACTGTTTGAATGATAGTCTTTAAGCAAATTAACCTGATTATGCCCCTCTCTTGTTCAAGTCCCTTAAATAAATCAGATCTAACTCTTTTTTTGCATTTACCCTGACTGTGGTTCCAGTTTGTGCAAGAGTACTGTACTGCTGTTATTTGTTGTGTATAACCTTGTTTTACAGGGGTCCCCAGGGCCGAGCCAGAGGAAAGACCTGGTGGTAAGTGCAAACAGTGTGGGTACTAGTGTGGTGTATCAGGGGTATTGTGAAAGTGATTATTGTGTATTGTTCCGGCCACCGCTAAGGAAAGAGGGGGGTTACAGTGTTCCGGAGGGCTGCGCCCAGGTTAGCTTGACCACTACCAACCCTGACCTCCAGGTAGAGGCACCCGTTTCAGAACTCAGGCCCCTTAATCTGCTACTAGCCAAGCAGGCAGGGGTAGTAGCCCTTGGGATAGCGCCACCTAGGGGTTACATTTTCATGGGTCTTTTCTTTTATTTATGTACACAATGTTTAAAGTTTCAAGTCTCATTTTTTTGTTTTCACCGAGGCACCCTAGTTAGGCCCACAATTTTGGCACAGGCCACACAGCCCTCCCCCCGCCAGGAGGCACTGTCGACCCTTCCACCCATTTTGGGTCCCCTGTGGGGTTGATAGATTCACCCCTAAACTTTCGTAGGAGGTTTTCCTCCATTTGTGATTCACCAGGAGGATTCTTACTAAGACCCTCCCCTAGTTCTACTTGTTCAACTCCCCTCGCCCTTAGAGGGGTTAGTAGTTAATGGTTAATTAACTGCTTTTGACTGTTTTATGTGTGTGTTATCTCACTTTCTTGCCACTTCAACAACTTCTTTCTCTTTTGTCTGTCCTTTTTTCTCTTTTCTCCAATTAACTGATATCAGGGGCAATGGTGGGAACTCAGTAGGTCATTTTTCTATATATTTAGCTGCCAAGATGTTTGCATTACAATTTTCTTTATATGACTATGGCTGAATTGAATGTTTGCTCCTGAATGTCAAGGCCATTAATAATGTTATTAAAAGATCCAAAATACTGGCTGAGTTGAAAAGGCAGAAGTGCGATATAGCTTGCCTCCAGGAAACCAAGCTGTCCAGTCTAGGACATTTGAAATTTCGCAGGGCCTGAGTGGGGAAAGTCTTTTCAGATGGTCACCCTAGCACCAAAAGAGCAGGGGTGGCAGTGTTGGTGTGCAGGGGCCTGCCATTTCAGGTACAAAGGTTTCAGGAGCAGGTTAGGGCATATGCTAACAGTCTCCGGTGTTTATAATGGCCACCCCATCCACATTATTGCTATTTATGCCTCCACCCAACCCCAACGGTCGAATTTTTCACTCCCTATTTGACTCTCTAGCTAGCCTTCCCTGGGCAGATAATTTGTGTGGGGATTGGAAATGTGCTGAGGTTGTAGCATGGGATAAAGCACTGGTGGGAGTTCTGGTTCCAAGGCCTGCTCCTGCCTGCTATGGAATTTGAATACAGAGACCGGGTTGATTGACTCTTGGAGACATTTTAATCCTTCCTCAAGGACTTCACTTTTCTCTCCAGCAGCCACTCATATTCAAGGATTGATCGATTTTATACCCCAAAAACTTGCTCCATATTTTCAAGGACGTTTCCATCCTCCCTATGACAATTTTGGATCATGCCATGGTCAAAGCAAGATTGAAATGGATGCCCTTGCAAAAGCTGGGTGCTGGAGGGTCAATCCTGGTCTGATCAAAGACAAGCAATATGTAGATTCAGCAAAAGGTGATTACGCATTATCTCCAAGAAAATATCGAGTCTGACCCTCCCTAGAGTTCTCTTTAGGATGCCCTGAAGGTGGTGGTGAGGGGACATACAATTTCATATTGTTCCCACAAAACAAACTTCATAAGGTCAAGGTCAGGGAGGCCCTAGACAGGATTCAGGAATTAGAGATGCAGCACAAAGACACAGGTTCTAAATGGATCTGGAGAGACAACTTAGGAGGACCGTGCTCCTAAGGACTCCCTGATGTTGAGACGAACTGAGAATTCCCTGAGATTTGCAGGCCAGAGGTACTATGAGAGGGGGTTAGGGGGCAGGCAAGTTACTTGCCCAGAGGCTAAGGAAACAAGAGACAGATAGGTTTATTTCCAAAATTTGCCCTGTTGACCCTAATGTTAGTCCCAAAGTACAACCTTCGGAGATAGTGGGGGAGTTTCAAAAGTTTTACAGTGATTTATACAAGGAAGAGAGAGACTCAGCTCAAACTGCAACAAGCATTTGTCAATGCCAAATATTGTCTCTCTGGCATTGGCGTTGGTAGTGCAGGAGTTAGAGACGCATAATAGGAATGGCAGTGAAGTATTGAACTGATGCCAACCCCACCCCCACCCTGCAGAGATTGACAGACGTTGGGGTGTGTCTCTGGGTCATCAGCTATAACGCTCATGCCATATTACCTCACTCTACCCTGTAGGCATTGACAAGTGTTGTGGTGTGCTTTGGGGTCTTTGGGCCTTATACTTATCCCATTCCATAAGGAAATACACTGAGGTGGGTGCAGTGTAGGAGAATGGGGTGAACCTTGGGGCTGAACACTCCATGGCACACCTCGATGCCTATCACTGGCTGCAGGGTGGGGAGGGGTGGAATGGCAGAAGCATTACAGCTGATGATCAAGTCACACCCCTGATGCCTGTTAGTCTGTACAGGGTGTGTGTTACAGCTGGAAACCCTAACACCATAGGCGATGTTGGTATTTTCACCCAGATTATCAACATGGCCTTTTTGCCCCACCTCATGAAGAGCAGCACTATCAGTTTGTTAGCCTAAAGGTAATTTTGCACAGTGACTGTGCCATTTGGTGCCACAGGTACGGAAACACATTTTGGGCAGGATGTGAAAAATGACATCTGTATTGTTCATAAGGAGATGTAAAAAAAATGGCAATGTTGAAAAGCTGGAGTGAAAATCTGGAAAATTGGTGAAGTCATGAGCAGGCACAGAAACTGCGCAACACACGTCTGTAACACAATTATTTTGGGGATTTTTTTAACCACATTTTCAACATAGGCATTTTGGGACCTCCCCTCATGAACAGTGGTACTGTGATTTTGTTAATATGTCCCAAAAGTTGATTTTCCACAGCGACCACAACATTGTGCGCCAAAGGTGCGAAAACTCATTTTGGGCAGGATGTGAAAAATGACAGCTGTACTGTTCATAAGGACGTGTGAAAAAATACCAATTTTGAAAATCTGGAGTGAAAATATTACAAATGGACAAAGTTATGAGCGTGCGTGGAAACTGCACAATGCATGCTTGTAAAACAGTCATTTCTAGGATTTTTTTTTCACTAAATTTGCAACATAGGCTTTTTGAGCGCTCCCCTCATGAACAGTGGCACTGTCATTTTGTTAATCGGTCCCGAAAGGCGATTCCGCACAGTGACCGCAAAATCATCTTTTGGGACAGAATAACACCATGACAGTGACTGAATTCATGAGGAGGAGTCCCAATAACCTCATGTTGAAAATCTGGTGCCAAAATTCCCCAAAATGGCCTAGATATGCACCAAAGTTGAAAAAAACCTATTTATGCCATTGTACAGCTTACCAGCATTTCTTCAGTTTGCGGTCGGCTTTGAAGAGTGCAGATGTGTTCCCGGTCCACCGAAGATCGTCGCGCCAGACTCCAGAGGTAAATATGGGGTATGGGGTGTGTGTGTTGTAAGGCAGGGTATGCAGAGAGTGGGCACGGATTGGGAGTGGGGGCAGAAGAGACTGCGAGGGACCGTTTTCTTCTTTTACAAGTAAAAGAAAAAGACTACAAGGGTTAGTTTTCTTTTTTTTGCAGGTGTTCGTTTGGTACACTGGGGTGGACTGCCAGTGCTCCACCTGCATAATGGGGAGGGGGACCACAGCCGATGGGGATTGGGCCCTCTGTCAGCACAGAAACGGGTGGGGAGGCACGCATAATGCCGAGGGGGATTGGGCCCCTTCCGCACACAGCACATTGGGGTTCAGTCATTATGCCAATGGGGAGTGGGCTCCCCACTGGCAAACTAAACTAGGCAGGGGTACTGAAGCCAATGGAGATTGGGCCCTTGTCGGCAAGAAAGACTTTGGGGGCGAATGCCGAGGGGCTGCGGTAGTCAGTGCAGCCATGTTTACACACATTTTCTGGAGCTGGAAGGACACTTTTCTTCAACTGCAAGCTGTGTGAGAAATTCTGTATTGCACTTGATATCTGCAACAAACTTGCACTTTTGCTTAATTCTGTGGGAGGTGAAACTAACCACCCTTAGTAATTGCTTTTTATTCACATTTATTTAGTGTTTAACCAAGAAGGGGCTGTAAACTCTGTTTATCTTGTTAGTAACTCAGAAGGATTTAAATACTGCATTCTGCTCCTTGGAGGTAGCTAGATTGTCTACTAGGATTTGCTGACAGTTAAACTATTTTAAATGAATTACAGTTGGCTGAGGAGTTGAAAAAAAACTTGCAAACTCTGCTTATCTTGGAAGTAACCTCATAAGTGTTTGAATACTGCATTCTGGTTGTCCCTTGGGGTAGCTGGATTGACTACTAGGATTTTGGGACAGAAACTATTTTTAAATAATTTACTGGTGCGTAGGAGTTTGTGATAGTTAAACTCTTTTAACAGAGTTACTGGGGTTAAGGAGTGGTCACAAAAAACCTGCAGTGTGAAACAGGAAAAGACAGTCTTTCAAGCAACAGAGGGTGGTGGATCTAGGTTTACATTTGTTTGTTACAATACTTAAGATTTTCAGTGCAGGAAGAGTTTAAAGCACAGCTGATTTATTTTGGGGCTGACAGCTCTCAGAGCACAAAACCACCAGGCCTGTTTTGGGGCTGGAAGGTTTACCTGTGTCTGACTTGATGTGTGGATTTTTCTCTGTTTGATTAGCAGGGTATTTCTCTATCAAATTGTTGTGTAGGGCATCTTGCTGACAGGAAGGCACTCATTGCAGCAGTGGGTCAGAGCTTTAGCTGATTGTTTTCTGAGGGCACAGTTTAGGTCCAACCCCTTCCCACCCTCACCCCACCCACCCCTGGAAATAGTTCCTTTATACCTGGGGTTCTGACATCATTCCTCAAGAGTGCAAGGTGCATGTCACTATCTATCCTCTCTAGCACACTGCACTGACAATATAAGCATGCACATTGTATATTATAAATATATATTTCTATACTACAAACCAATCACACACACACACAAAAAAAAAAAAAAAAAAAATGTGGGGAGTAGTGCAATGTAATGGCTGTGGGGCAGCAGTCTTCCGGGAGTCTTTCTGGAGGCTGAGATGCTGCCCTATTTGCAGACAACTCTCTGCCCTGAGGGAGGAAGTTGCCAATCTTCAGGCCACACTGGACAGCAGTACGGGGACCTTCCCCCAGGCCACACTGGACAGTAGGAAGGGAACCTCCCCCATCCAGAGGGCACCACAGCCACCACCACTACCTCAGAGATTGTGAAGAAAACAGCAGTTGTACCACAGTGGGCTCAGGAAGGGTGAGGATGGTGGAACGAGGCACATCCAGTCAGTTGTTCCACTCCACAATCCATCACCATTCTGGGAGCATAGCCCTATGGATGCACCCACAGAGGAGACTAAGGAGGCTGAGGACAGCTGTCACAAGGGAGGCCCACAGGAAGGAGGCAGAGGACACCACAAGGAAAGGAAGCAGCCCTGGTGGGGACCCAATATAGGGGCTAGAACTGGGAGGAGCTGGAAAACTGAAGTAGGTGCCTGCCTGGTGCCATGGCTTGAGGACAGGAAGCGCATCCTCAGGATCACGACAACAGCTGCAAGGGATTCTGAGCTGGACGTAATTGTCCACCTAGGGACAAATGACTTGGCTCATCATGAGGTTAGAGCAGTGCAGGAGGACATTGCAGAGTTGGGGAGGGGCCTAAGACAAGTAGCACACACAGTATCCTTCTCAGAGGTGCTGCCTGTCAAAGGCATGGGTGAGGCGAGGGTAATTGGCACCATGCAGTTTAATGAATGGTTGAAAAATGGTGCAGAGCACAGGGTTTGGCTTCATTGGGACTGGGGTTCCACCTGAGGACAACAGCCTATACTGGCAGGATGGTCTGCATCTGTCCAGGAAGGGAACAAGTCTTTTGAGCAATCGGTTTAAATGCTTCATTGGCAAGCTTTTAAACTAGTCAAAGGGGGAGGCACTGACAAGAAGCAGAAAAATCCCAGCCTCTCCCTACAAAATAGGGTACTAAATGAGAAAAAGACCAAGGTAGAACGGTTAGTGGGGGATGCTGCAACAGAAGGTAAAGCCATCAAAAAATGGAGAGCAATGAGTACCAATGCCCGTAGTCTAGGTAACAAGCTTCCTGAATTAGTGGCCTTGATGGAGGAGGAACATCTGGATATTGTGGCAGTCACAGAAACATGGTACACACAAAACCATGACTGGGACGTAAACATACCAGGATACACTATCTACAGGAGGGACAGGGAGGGTAAAAGAGTAGGTGGAGTAGCTCTTTACATAAGGGAAGGAATAAAAGCAACAGAACAAAAGGGTAAACAGGGAGGAGAAGAAGCACTGCAGGTAAATTTGGAGACAGAGCAATGGCACCACAATATGCACAGGGTTAAGTACAGACCCCTCTCAGGGGAGGAAATGGACAAGGAAATGATAGAAAGTATACTTAGAATGGTAGAAAAGGGAGATACTGCTGATGGGTGATCTGAATGTGCCAGATGTTAACTGAGTGCAGTTGCAGCTGCCACTTAAGAGTGCAGTTATTCTAGATGCCCTACAGGGGCATGCCTTAGACAACTAGTACTGGAGCCCACTGAGAGGGAGCAATATTAGACTTGATACTCTCAAATGGAGATGGAGAGAGGATCACAGATGTAGAAGTGGGTAGCCATCTGGGAACTAGCGACCATCGAACAGTATGGTTCACAATAAACACAGTAATAGAGTCAAGCCATACAAAGACAAAAGTACTGGACTTTAGAAGGCTGACTTTGCCATAATGGGTGAGTGCCTAAGGAATGCACTAGCAAATGGGCAGGAAGGAGGTGGAAGAACAATGGGAATAATAAAACTGCCATCACAGAGGTAACAAGCCTTTGTGTGAAGCAAATAAACAAAACAAGACGATGTAAGAAACCACTATGGTTCTCAAAGGAAGTGGCAGTGAAGGTTCAAGAGAAAAAGCATTCAGGAAGTACAAGGAATCGCAGAAGGAGCAGGACAGAGAACTGTATCAGTTAAAGCAAAAGGAGGCTGGGAAGGCAGTCAGAACAAGCAAAGGCCCAAACCAAGGAAAAGATAGCCAACTCAGTTAAGAGGGGATAAACCTTTATAGGTACATCAGGAGTGAAGGAAGACCAGGGAGGGAGCAGGAGGCTAATAAAGGGGGAGGGTGGGCAGAGGAGACTGTGAAAGGCAGAGATACTAAACAAATATTTTGCTCAGTATTTACGAAGGAAGAGGGGAGATACATAAAACAAACAGTAGTAACACTCTGGATACAGAAGTTGATACCGCCCATTTACAGAAGAAAGGGTTCTGAAAGAACTCTTAAAACTGAAGGTGGACAAAGCAGGGCCTGATGGGATTCATCCCAGAATTCTAAAAGAACTAAGGGTAGAACTAGTGACACCACTGACTACCCTTTTTAACAAATCATGGGAGGATGGGGTGGTACCCGAGGACTGGAGGAGGGCAGATGTGATTCCCCTTCACAAAAGTGGGAGCAAGGCAGAAGCAGGAAACTATAGACCTGTTAGTTTAACCTCAGTGATAGGGAAAATGATGGAATCACTTCTAAAGGAAAGAATTGTCGAGTATCTAGAGGCCAGAGGGGCACAGGACCCTAGGCAGCATGGATTCACAGTGGGAAGGTCATGCCAGACGAATCTGATAGATTTCTTTGACTGGGTGACCAAAGTAGTAGATCAGGGAGGGGCTGTGGACATGGCCTACCTAGACTTTAGCAAGGCATTTGACACAGTCCCACACAAAAGATTAATATACAAGTTAGCCAGCCTGGGAGTGGGTCCCAAGATGACAGCCTGGGTAAAGAATTGGCTGGAGAATAGGATACAGAGAGTTATAGTAAATAGAGTCCACTCAGAAGAAAGGAGGGTTACTAGTGGGGTACCGAAGGGTTCAGTATTAGGACCGGTCCTCTTCAATGTCTTTATAAGCGACATTGCAGAAGGACTGGAAGGAAAAGTATGTCTCTTTGCAGATGACACTAAGATCTGCAACAGAGTTGATGCACATGGTGGGGTGGAAAGGATGAGAAGGGACTTGGCAAGGTTAGAGGAATGGTCAAATGTATGGCAGCTTAGATTCAATGCTAAGAAGTGCAAGGTAATGCACCTGGGAAACAAAAACCAAGGGGAAGAGTACACAATGGGGGGTGAAATACTAACAACAACAAGAATGGAAAGGGACCTGGGGGTAGTCATATCAGATGACCTAAAGATGGGCAAGCAATGTGAGAGGGCAGCAAGGAGGGCTGGGAGGATACTGGGATGCATAGGGAGAGGCATCACCAGTAGAAAACAGGAAGTTATTATCCCTCTGTACAGACAGCTGGTGAGACCCCATCTGGAGTACTGTGTGCAGTTCTGGAGACCCAATCTCATAAAGACATAGACAGGATGGAAGCTGTCCAGAGGAGGGCAACTAAAATGGTTCAGGGTCTGCACGGAAGTCATATGAAGAGAGACTTAAGGAGCTTAATATGTAGCCTCGAGGAAAGGAGGGAGAGGGGACATGATAGAAACTTTCAAGTACCTCAAGGGAATCAACAAAGTCCAAGAGGGTAGCATCTTTCAAAAAAGGTGTGCAAGAACAAGAGGCACAATTTGAAGATAGAGGGGCGGCTCAGAGGTAATTTAAGGGTATTTCTTCACAGAGGGTTGTGGATGCATGGAACAGCCTTCGGAGGAGGTTGTGGAGTCAAAATCAGTGAAATTCAAGCATGCATGGGATAGTCATAAAGGCAATTCTGGGGGTGGGGTAGGAAGAAGTAGGCTGCTGGTTAACTAGGATCTGCAGCTTATCCAGTAGAGTAGGGAAATGGGCAGACTGGGTGGGCCAAGCGGTCCTTATCTGCCGTCAAATTCTATGTTTCTATGTTTCTATGTTTAGAAGTGCTTCACCAGCAAGGGCATATCGGAGGCATGTTCTGGTGCTGCTGCATGAAGAGCTTAGTTCTCATTGCAGCGGACCTTTTCTCAGATGTACTCACCTCATTAAGTATTGCTGGTGTGGTGCCTGCATGCTGGCTTATTGGGGAATGAGGGACACACCTACTGATCGTGCCCTGCATTCGCCCACAGTGACTGCACCTCAAATTTGCTACTAATGCAATATATTGGCTGGCGCATGCAGGCGAGCCAACATAATAATGATAAGAGTTTTTTTTCCATAATTAATCTCCCTACTCTTTCTTCTTCTCTCTGAGGGGTTAGAATCCTCTTTCTTGGAGGATGAGATAAAGAATGTTATTAAGTCCCTTAAAACAGATAAATCCCCAGGCCTAGACGGTCTTACCGCCAAATTTTATAAGTGCTTCAGGGAAGAGCTCAGCCCCCTCCTCGCCTGAATCTGTAATGCAGCCCATGAACCTGGTGTTCTTCCCTGCTCCTCTGTTGAAGCCGTTATTTCAGTGATCCCAAAGCCACCTCAAGATGTGCTAGCTACAGACCGATTTCCCTATTGAATCAGGATGCTAAAATTTTTGTAAAGGCTTTGAGCCAAAGGCTTATGGGGGTGATCCCCCGGCTGATCCATCCTGATCAGATGGGTTTCGTCCTGGGTAGGCACATATAGGACAACATACGCCTTCTGCTGAGTGTCCTCTCTTCTGCCGGTCCCCCCCTCCCCTCTCGGGTGAACCTCTGCAAGTGGTCCTTTCCTTAAATGCTGAGAAAGCCTTTGACCGCCTAGACTGGAATTTTTTGGACTTCACCCTGGGGCGGTTCAGTTTTGGAGACAGATTCAGGAGTTGGATAAGAAACTTATATATCAATCCCAGGGCCAGGATTCAGGTGAATGGGGTGACTTTGTTTCCCTTCTCGATTCACAGAGGAACTAGGCAGGGCTGCCCTCTCTCCCCCTCTTATTTGCCCTGAGCTTCGAACCTCTAGTGGCCTGCATCAGACAAGGGGAGGTTTTCAGGGGTGTTAAGGTTCAGGAAACAGAGGTTAAAGTGTCTATGTATGCAGATGACACTCTTCTATATTTCTCTGATCCAGTAAATGCTCTATGCAGGATCTTCAGGCTCTTAACAGAGTTTGGGGACCTGTCAAGGTATAAAGTTAATCAAGGGAAGTCAGAAATTCTCTCTATTGGGGTGTCCCCTGGAGCCTCTCTACCAGACTTAGCCACATTAGTCTGGTCTAAGACAGGGTTCAGGTATTTAGGGGTGTGGATCCCAAGAGATATTAAGAAACTATATCATACAAACTATTTTAAAATAGTGCAAGAGGTAAGATCCGATTGTAACTGGTAGAAGGAACTCCCTTTATCCTTGGCTGGCAGAGTAGAGAATGTCCATATGAATATTCTTCCCAGATTTCTATTTATATTTTCTTCTCTTCCACTCAGGCTCCCCAGGGATTTTTTGGCAAGAACTGAGAACCACTTTGTCCAGGTTCATCTGAGCCGGAAAGAAGCCCAGAGTTAGATGGAAGGTGATGACATCACCCCAGTTAAAAGGTGGGATGGGGGTCCCAGACATGCCGAAATACTTTTGGGTGGCACAGCTGGTGGGGGGCTTCTCCTCCTGTTGCAGAATTATCCTTCTCACTGGGCGGAAATTGAAAGAGCCTCTGCCCACTAAAAAACCTAGTGGATATTTTATATTTGGATCACATAAGATTAAAAAGGCTTTCATTCAGCAACCCCCTCATGGAGGTGTCTGTGGGGGTGTGGCAAGAAGCCTGTACAGCTCTGAAGCTCCCACTCGGACTGAGTTCTTCAATGACAGTCTTGAGTCATCTGGATTTTTCCCCGCTTACTTGGGACATCGCTTTTGGTCATTGGGCCAGGCAGGGCCTCAGTACTCTGGGACACTGCTATATTGGGGCCCATCTGAAATCCTTCCAGCAACTGAAAGTAGAATTTAATCTCCAGAAATTGGATTTCTTCAGATATTTACAACTGAGGCACTATCTCTCTTCTATAAATTTTGTTCCAGTGGGGGCGGAACAAAGCAATCAAAGTCAACAATCCCTATCCCTAATGCTGAGTTCTAACTCCCAGAGCCATATAATTTTTTTATTGGTGAAATCTATAATTGACTCTGAGAGTGATCATACTTCTGCTGTTAAGGAACGCTGGGAGTCGGAGCTGAACATTTCTTCAACAGAGAAGGAGTGACAGAGGGTCTGGGAGGGAATCCATAGGACCACTGCCTCACTAACTTGGAGGGAATTTAGGTGGAAGATGATAATTCGGTACCCAAGACAGCATGGGTTTACAAAAGGAAGGTCCTGTCAAACTAATCATCATAGATTTCTTTGACTGGGTAACCAGAGTGGTGGACCAAGGGGGAGCAGTTGATGTTGCCTACCTTGACTTCAGCAAAGCTTTCGATACTGTTCCACATAGAAGATTGATTAATAAGCTGGGTAGGCTTGGGGTGGGTCAGACGTTGGTCAACTGGGTGGCAAACTGGTTAACAGGCAGAAAACAGAGAGTGGTCGTAAACGGTATAAAGTCAGAAGAGATGCAAGTCACAAGTGCGGTACCTCAGGGATCAGTCCTGGGGCCAGTCCTCTTCAATATCTTCATCAGTGACATTGCAGATGGACTGGAGGGTAAGGTTTGTCCATTTGCAGATGACACCAGGATCTGCAACAGAGTAGATGATCCAGATGGGGTGGGCAGAATGAGAAGAGATCTGGATAAACTGGCAAAATGGTCGGAAGAGTGGCAACTGGGGTTTAACGCAAAGAAGTGCAAGATCATGCACATGGAGAAAAGAAACCCTGAAGCCACCTATAGGCTGGGAGGGAGTTGCTGGCAGTCACAAGGGAAGAAAGATGACCTGAAATCATCCAAGCAGACCTCTAAAGCAGTAGGTAAGGCTAGAGGGATGTTGGGGTGTATTAGTAGGGGTATCACAAGTCAGAAGAGGGAGGTAATAATCCCTCCTTACAAGACACTGGTTAGGCCCCATCTGGAGTACTGTGTGCAGTACTGGAGGCCACACCTTCACAAGGACATTAACCAAATTGAGGCAGTCCAGAGAAGGGCAACCAAAATGGTGCAGAACTGCATCAGAAAACGTATGTGGACAGATTAACTGAACTCAATATGTATACCCTAGAGCAAAGGAGGGAGAGAGGTGATATGATTGAAACATTCAAACACCTTAAGGGCATTAACAAAGTGAAAGAGTCTAACATGTTTCAATATAAGAAAAATAGCTGGACAACAGGACACAGCATGAGATTTGAGGGAGGCCGATTAAGGGGTAATGTGAGGAAGTTCTTTTTCACAGAAAGGGTGGTGGATGCATGGGACGGCCTACCTCAGGAAGTGGTGGATATGAATACAGCGCAGGGCTTCAAACAGGCATGGGATAGGCATAAGGGAGCAATACAGATGAGTATGACTAGATAGACCATTGACGGAGCAAAGGCCTATGGCACATTCATAAGGTAGAAAAATAAATGGGCAGACTGGATGGGCCTTGCGGTCCTTATCTGCCGTCAACTTCTATGTGTCTATGTTTCTACTTCAGACCCCCTGTAGTTTCCAAACACTTAAGTACCCATGCTTCAGATCTCTGCTGGAGAGACTGCCAGTTGGTTGGCACCTATTCTCATATATTTTGGGAATGTAAGGTGGTGGAGAATTTTTGGAAAGTCTTGCACTCGGAGCTGGAGAGCATCTTCCATACCCCATCCCCGAGATCCCCAGTATTGATTATTTGGGCTTCTCCCAGACCCACTGAAGTCCCAAGCTCTTAGTTACCTTTACAATATTTGTGTGGGCGGCTTTTAAAACATTACTTCTTGTTGGCTTACCTCTAAACCTCCTTGATGGAATCTTGGTATAAAATCTGTATTAAAATCCTTGAGATGGAATTTATTACTGCCAAATTCAGACTGTCTTTGGACAAGTTTGAAGGGAGATGGTTGCCCTTTTTTCACTATGTAGCAGACAGGGAACAGAAATCCTGCCTCGAGGTGATGGCAGAGTACGCTGGTTAAGAGTATTTGTTGTTGGTATGGCTCTCCACTATGACTTGACCCTGGGATTACACTAGAAGTTATGATGTTGGATACCCTCCATCATTCAGTCCCTAACCCTAGCTTCTCCCCTTTCTGAGATTCTCCCTCTTCAGTTCTAGCCCCTTCTCTTCTGCATCCTCCTCAATACCTGGGCATGGCATTTTTGTTCCTTGTCTGGTTAGGAATTTTGTTTTTTTTTATGTAAGAATACATTATGCCTATACATTGATTGATGATTTTGGTAGAGGACAGTATTTTTCTCTTCTTTTTTTTTTTGTATATATGTTTGTTTTATATCTCCTGTACTTGCTGTAATTGTCTGTGATTATCGAGTAAAATCTGAATAAAATGCAAATTCAAAAAAAAAAAACAGACCCCAGGTCCCTCAACTTAGTTGAAGCCCAACAGGCAGGGGTAGTAGCCCACTGTTAGACAGCAACTGGATTACAAACATTTTGTTAAAAATGTCATAAAAATATTTATTTTTTAAATGTGGTGCATTTCATTACCCCCCAAAAGAACTTGGGCCGATTTTATAATTGCAGTAAGATACTCCAAGGTGTACGTTGTGGTGTGATAATGGCACTTCTTGGGTGGCTGAAGGCACTTGGCGATGCCTCGTACCTCACAACACACCAAAGGTATGCCGTTATCCCACCACAATGCACACCCTGTCATGTCTTATTGCTTAATTAACAATACAGTTTATAACCACATGACATGCTATAACACAACACAACACAACACAACACAACACACACAACGTGAATTCTAAGACAGGAAACATCATGGGACTTTTTCCTTTTCAGCACCAGTAAATGTCGGTTTCAGAAAAATGAAATCATATACCATAGTTCTTTAATAAAGTCAGACTTTCACCTTTATGAGCATTGAAACATTTGTCCTCCCCAGTGACTCCACTTTTTAATGTCACCACAATGATTTCTACAGGGCTTATCCCCAGAATCAACACAAACTTTGCAGATATGCTGGAATATCTCTTCTGTGGATTGCTGACAGTTTTTTTCATTTTTTTCCATTAAAGTATTTTTATTGGAAAGTTAAGCCATTCACATAACATCCATCACAACAAGTGTTTTTCAAAGCTTTCAAAACATTAGTGGCTGTTAAAGGAACATACCGGAGACAGCAGTTATTAGGACTTTGAAAGGATGAAACTTATACAAAAATACTAAGCAATTTATTCTGCACCGCCTCCTTTTTCCCTTCCGAATTGAAAGTCCTGTCAGATATTTAGTGCTACAGGCAATCCTTCAGTCCCTTTAAACACTGCCAAACATGTGAAAAGACTGACTTGAAGATCCATTAGAAATGCACTCAGTGAGCCAGATACAGCAATGTTTTAAGATGTTTATCTTGCAGACTTTAGGTTATTTCAAGACCACATTAATTAAACACAGGTTGATCACCAACCAGAAAACACTGCAAAACAGAAAACGTTTGGTGAGGCCTTGTCACAGAAACAGCCCGTGATTAACCCCATCCATGGAGGCATGGTTCCTGACTCATCCAAGAGAGATGCTCAGCGTTCCATTTGCAAAGTTTCTTGATTTTTTCACCCTCTTTCTATTCCCATTTCCCCCAGAATTACACCCCTCAATCCCTCCAAATTTGATTGCAGAATCCCCCTTCCATCGTGGGTGTAACCTGTCTTTTCTGTGAGGTCTGGGTGGAGAGGATTCCCTGCTCTTTCCTGTCCTTGTTAGAGATCTGTAAACATTAAGCTTTCCTCCAGATGTGGGTCTATGCTGGACATCCTTCCATCCTTCCCAATTCTTCCCTCTCTGAAGACATCACATTGGCATAGAGTCACACCTTGCAAGAAGTGGGAACCACTGGGAACATGCTGACCTTATGCCACAAGGCTCCTTTAAATAAGAGGTGGCTGTAGCAGTGACAATATACTGACGAGACTCTCACCTTGCAGGCAGTGAGGCAGCAGTGAAACTGTTCATGTGACTCTCTCCTTGCAGATGGGGCACCAGTGAAACACTGCTCATGTGACTCTCTCCTTGCAGGAGATGGGGCACCAGTGAAACACTGCTCATGTGACTCTCTCCTTGAAGGAGATGGGCGCCAGTGAAACACTGCTCATGTGACTCTCTCCTTGCAGGAGATGGGGCACCAGTGAAACACTGCTCATGTGACTCTCTCCTTGCAGGAGATGGGGCACCAGTGAAACACTGTTTATGTGACTCTCACCTTGCAGGAGGTGGAGCACCAGTAAAACACTGCTCATGTGACTCTCTCCTTACAGAAGATGGGCACCAGTGAAACACTGCTCATGTGACTCTCTCTCCTTGCAGGAGGTGGAGCACCAGTGAAACACTGTTCATGTGACTCTCACCTTGCAGGAGGTGGAGCACCAGTGAAACACTGCTCATGTGATTCTCACCTTGCAGGAGATGGGGCACCAGTGAAACACTGCTCATGTGACTCTCACCTTGCAGGAGATGGGGCACCAGTGAAACACTGCTCATGTGACTCTCTCCTTGCAGGAGATGGTGCACCAGTGAAACACTGCTCATGTGACTCTCACCTTGCAGGAGGTGGAGCACCAGAAAAACACTGCTCACGTGACTCTCACCTTGTAAAACTTGGAACTGCAGCAACACACTACTCACCTGACTAGTACCTTGTTTGAGATGGGGCTGCAGAGAAACACTACTCACGTACTGTTACTCTGAACTTGTGGGAAGTGGGCACTCATGTAACTGTCACCTTGTGGGAGGTGGGGATGTATTGACACATAGCTCATGTCACTCTCACCTTGTGGTAGGTGGAGCTGAGACTGAAATTGCTCCCCCCCCAGATGCATGAAAGAAGCTGGTTTCTTAAATGATCCTCCTGATATCTGATTATGGAGTCATCATCTGTGAGGGTGCTGCCAAGTTTCAGCTAGCCAGACTGGACCCTTTTCTCGCTCCTTCTATAGATTCATCCTCAAGAGTCCACCTTGAACCCACCACTGTAGCCTCTACAGTCAGCTTAGTTGGCCCTCCCTTGATCCTGAGGCCTGCTGCAGCTTTCACTGTTCCACATTTCTTCACAAAATCTGGCCTGGAAAGCTTCCCAGCTACTTCTCAGATCTCCTACTCCTTGGCAAACAAACACCTACTCCCTCACAGCCCAAAAGTGCAAGTGTCTGCTGGCATTTTGGCATTCCAGATTGGGAGGGCTTAAGTCCGAGGTTCAATGTGGGGAACAGCTCGTCCCACAACCTCTACTTAAACCCATCAATAACACACCTCCCTTGCTTAGGGAGTGTTTTTTGTCCCTGAATTCCCTGCATGGCTTTGTGGCTGGGCATTCTGTCTGTCTCCCTCTCCCTGCTTTGTCTCGTCCATTCTTCCCCTCCCCTGTGTCTTCCCACTTCTTCCCTTTGTTATTTTCCTGTTCTCTCCCATTTCTGTTGTTTACCTTCGTTTTTTTTCCATTTCCCCGCTCGCCTCCATTTCCAGCTCAGTCTGGGTGCTTCCCTTTGATGTCTGTTTTGGGCTTCTCTGCCTGCCCTCCATCTCCGCATCTCAAACTTTGCACTGCTGAATGCCTGAACTACATTGTCCCAGATGCCTCAGCTATGTTTTGCAGCTTTGTGATACTGCACACCTGGGAGATTGCATTCAGCCCTTCAGCAGTGCTTCTGTCACCCTCCCTGCACCTTCCATACTCCTGCCGGGACTTTATCCTGTCTCACTTCCGGAAGTGTGCCACTTCCTGTCCGCTCCCCTCAGCCCCCTGCTCTCTTCTTCATGGTTCCTTTATTCCCATTTAGTTCTCCAGCACTGCCTGCTTCACAGTGCTTCAGTGTTTTCAGCTCCCCTGTGCTTCTCTCTGGTTTCTGGACTGTGACACCCCATCAGTCCCGCTTCGTCTCATCCACTGTCTGCCCATCCTCCTTTACACAGATGTACCCAGTCATGGCTTCATCTCCAATTGCTCTGATATCTCAGGTAAGGTACGAACAGGTTGTTATGATGGCAGAGCTTATGCTCCTTTACCCCCATCGCTATTCCCCACATTGATCTGCAGGAATATTGGAAGGCAGAATGTTTAATGTGAAGGAAACTGGAGCATCCATGTGTAAAGAAAAGCTAAAGAGGCAGAACGGAAGGCAAGCACTAAATGAGTCCACTATAAATTATATACAGAATTAACAAAAGGGTGGTTATTATGCAGCTTCAAAGTAGCCAAGCAGGAGTACTGCAAGGAAACAATACTCTGTTCTTTTCACACAGATTTCAGCTAACAGACGTGTTCCTAATTCTAATCATTGCATTTCCAAACTAGGGTATCCACGTTTAGCTGCCAGTTTCTATGTTTCTAACTTTTTCCCCATATCTGACATACATGTGTCTGCAACTGACTCAACAGCTATATTTGTCAATCAGTAATTCCTCTCTCCATGTCCCTATTTTCCTGTGGAGTTGTACATTTCATGGTTGGTTTACTTCTCTGTACTTACATTACTTGGCTGGCAGAATGCAGCAGCTTTCCTGACCCTTGCTATTTCCCTGGACCACTACATGTCTGATTGCTAATAGCTCCTCTAGTCACCTCACCATAGCATTGCTAAGTCAGGCGGTTTATTTGCACCAAGTTTTCCTTCACATGGCAGCTTCTGATCTCCAGGATGTTACTAGGGGGTGGGGTTCTCCCATTCTACCATCCCTGGGATTGCTCCCATTTACTGCCCCTGCTACTCCATCCTCAGTCACCTACACTCCCATCTGTACCCCTCCCGGGTATGTACGTTTGTCTATAGATGGGTCCTCCCCTGCATCCATTTCTGTTGCTTCCACAGCCAATCCCTTATTTCTCCCTCTCACTCCTGTTGTGTGTCCTCCCTCCCATATTTCCTATGTCTGTCCTACCATGTCTATTTATCATTCATTATCCTGTCTGTTCTGCTGTTCCTCATATCCTCACCCTCTACAGCTGCCATCTGCGCCTTCTGCCAGCCCATACCAGCAGTTCACAGACTCCACCCCTAACTAGCACCTTCTAAGGTACTGAGCGAAGGTAGGCTTCCCCTGTCTACCGGGGATAGGATTCCGTTACAATCACTACCTCCTACTACTTAATAACCTGACATCCTCTGTCCCCTAACTCTGTAGCAGCATTGAGTGCAGGTTAGCTTGCCCGTCTACCAGAGATAGAGCCATGTCTGTTACCTACCATGTCATACCATGCCCTCTCTAACCATATCAGTTGCCGCTTCCCTTCGGAGCAGACTTCCTCAACCATGTACTCTCATCACCCTACCTGTCCTAGCTGCATTAAGTCAAGATCATCTCACCTCAGCCTTCATGGATGGATGCTGGAGTTTCCGTTCCACTGCTTCACATTTACCCATTCTCGATCTGCTGCCAGATGCTGCTACCCTTCTGGAACTGAATCTTGTCCTACTCGCATTCTCCATTTCTCCTTGCCTGAGGCCTCACCTTGGGTCTTATCGCTTTCAGCGTCCCTGTCGGGAGTCTGAACTTGCATCAACTGTTTCCACTTACTACATCCTCTACCTGATATGGATTGCCGCTTCCCTTCAGGAACGAGACCTTTATACTCCAAATGCCTTCCACCTCTTGGCTCTGCCTGATGACATTGACTGTAGGTCATCTCACTGACTACCGGGTGTGGTAGCCCATTTATGGATCCGCTAGTTCAACACATCCTCTGTCTCATGCCCAGTTGCCACTTCTCTTCTGAACTGGGACCTCATTAACTCATTTGCCACCATCCTCCTACCTATGCCAAGTGGTATCGAATACTAGTTACCAAGTCTGAAGCTCATTTTCTACAATCAACTGTTTCGACCTTATTAGCTCTCTACCGGATCAATGCTTGCTGCTCCCTCCTGGACCTGAGTCATGTACTGAATGTGCCTTCACCTCATACATTATCTGAGTGTCTTGTCCAGGTTGTCTCACCTCAACTACCTCAGTTAGGAGCCTGCATCTGCACCTGCAGGTCCATCCTTCTGCAATTTCTACTCCTACCTGATTACCACTTCCTCCAGGCACAGGACCCCTCTGCTCATGACTTGCATACTTTCTCACCACTCACCATCCTGCACTTCCATGGACCATCGTACTGGACCCCTTGGCCTCCTTTCCATCATGATTTGGATCTTGCCTGCTGGTTCAGTATCTATCTCAATCCAGTTTGACTGCCTCCTTGACTTTCTTGCCGTGGGTCATGCCTTCCAGCTGCTGTATGAGCTTGTTTTTCTCCTTCAGATGTGGGAACCTCATCCTCTTTGCCCCAGCACCTTCTGTCCACTCCACTCATCATTTGAAGCCTTTGTCAGATGTGGAACTCATGTATCTCAACTCAGTTGCTCTTGGTACTTGGCTTTGCTCCTTGGCCTTCCATGAATCTTCCTCTAGTAACTTGCTACAGCCTTCCGCATTCCACTGCTGTTCGCTGAGGTGCTGACCCGGTCCTGTTCCTTCCTGTACTGCATGTCATCCGGCTTCACCTTGGCCATCTCCTTCCCTGGATCATTCCTCCTGTCCATTAGAATTCACTCCTGACTTGCCTTCCATCTTCGGATAGCTGCCTTTTCATCTCCGCCTTGCAGGATTGGGGCTTTATCCTGTTTGCTGCAGCTCTCTTGGGCATACTACCCAATCTCCGGCCAGTATTTCTACCCAGTCAACTACTCCACCCATTTATCCATCTCATACTACTACTCTGGCCATTCTAACAGCTCCCATTACTGCCCAATCAGCTCCTCCTGAACATTCCTGGAATCCCATTCGACTGGACAATAGAAAGATCCCATCTCTCTATTAGATACTCCCTACGAATATTGTCTATTCAGTTACTGTGGACTCTCCATCTACTATGTCTCACAGGCTATCCTCATACACAGAAAGGACTTAAATCCTTCAGTTATGCTACAGCTTCATAACCATTATCATTGCTATGGATACTGGGAATCTCAAGATACCTCATGTCACTATAGACATCATCCATTTCACCTTCTGCAGCCTCTTCTGCCAACACAGACTCTGTTGACCATGTTACTCGACTCCTACTTTCTCAATAGACATTGCTTGTCCTAAGACCTTCTCAGCTGCCTTCCCAGAACTTTCATCGTTGGCTCTCCAGTGCCAAGCTGCTTATTAATGACATGCTATCCAAACCACTGTTTTCTAGCTCCTGGACATCACTATATCTCATACAGTTATCTGCATTTCTTCATCTTATTACTATCAGTCGCGTTAGCCACCCATCCAGAGGTCCTTCTAGTCTATACTTCATAGATTATCTCCATTACTCCTCTGGTGAACACTTCTACCGAGAACAGTCCCTCTGATTCTCAATTCGAATCCACAACCGTTAAGGCAAATTCACTATCCCAGTCTTGCCTCCCAACAGGTCTTAATCAATCATAGCACTAGGTTCTCTGGCATTCCTGCTACTCTGACCTCACTACCACCCAGCCTACAGACTCTTCCACAAATCCGCCTCCAAGCTTCTCTGTCAAGTATTTAGGTATCAGATTACCTGTAAACCTAACCAGCAAACCATAGCCACCTCAGTGTATCTCATGGACAATTACTTATTTATTTTATATTTAGTTTCTGTTGACCGGGCAAGTGCACTAGACAAATCCTGCCTATTTTCAGGCACGACCCGGGGGAGGGGGAATACAGATGAATGCCAACTGACCTTGAACCAGATTAAGCTGTTGGTAGTATTTTTAATGAATGAGGGAAATTTGGCCAGGACACCGGGGAAATACCCCTACTCTTTTCGATAAGTGCTATGGGATCTTTAACATCCACCTGAACTACCACCAATCCAGGCAGATGGGACCTCGGTTTAACGTCTCATCGAAAGCGGCACCTCAGAAGTGCAGCACCCTCTCATGCTGCACTACAGTGTCAGTACTGGGATATTAATCCAAGTGCCAGATGTGGAACTGAACCCACAGCCCTCTGATCTCCGGCCTCAGAGGCAGGTGTGCTACCTACTGAGCCACTGACACTGCTCAGTACACACCACAGAAATGCTCATATTTACTTCAGCCAGTGGACCAGCAAAGCATATACAAGTATAGTTACAACATCATGCCTAAATAAACTATCCAATTCCTTATACTGAACTTCCAATCATTATAGATATATATATATATATATATATATATATATATATATATTCGGTTACCATCTGGACTGCATCTGCAAATCTTTCTGTAGTCGTTTACAAATCACTTATAGCATTTTTCCTATCAGGCAGTCAAAGACTCTGCTCGACTCCTTCTTCCACTTCATGGATGCTTATTTAGTAATTTATTTCTCACTACTGAATTCCTTATCTCCAGACTTTACTGTGAACTTCAAACCTTACACAAGTTGGATCATTCACCTATGACTTCACAAATCACCGCATTTCCCACAGTTCACTGTCTGGTAGCATATCAATCAAATCATGCTCTCCCTGCTCATTATGTCCCTGTAATCCCTTTGGACAAGCATCCTTCATTACCTTGGAAATCTGGACTTCATTTGCCCTTCTTTGACTGGATCTGCTTCACACTCAGGATTCTACTGCTCCTTCAGAAAAAACCTACTTCTTCATCTCAGGATCATCATCCACACTACATCATCCATGGATTGAGGATGGACCATCATCTCTCCAAGAAGCTGACCTTCCTCAAATTGGCTATGGTTACTAGAACCTAGGTCCTTCTCCTCTTAGTATGCCCAGAGGATGGGCAGACCAATGGCCATGGGTCCTCAGAGGTTTTCTCCACCTGGGGAGTCTTCCTCTCCTGAGTGCCAGCGGTCATTCTCTCCATGAGTTGGAGGAGGTATCTTTTTGGGCCTTCTATTCCCTACAAATTCCTGCCTACATACCTACTAAGGGGGAATGTGAGGAAATTCTTTTTCACAGAAAGGGTGGTAGATGCATGGAATGGCTTACCACAAGAAGTGGTGGCTATGAATACAGTGCAGGGCTTCAAACAGGCATGGGATAGGCATAAGGGAGCAATACAAATGACTATGAATAGATAGGTCACTGACAGAGCAAAGGCCGATGGTACATTTATAAGGTAGAAAAAGGAAATGGGCAGACTGGATGGGCCTTCACAGGGTCCTTATCTGCCGTCAACTTCTATGTTTCTATGTTTCTATGTTACTACTCAAGGGGTGGGACTAGATAAAGCCACAAAAGTACTGCAGAGATTACACAGCACTAATACCTCATTGTTATTCTCAAACATTTAATGGGAGGGTTAAGCCCGAGGTTCAATGTGGGGAATAGCTCCTCCCACAGCCTCTGCTTGAACCCATCACTAACACACCTCCCTTGCTGAGGGAGTGTTTTGTGTCCACCACCATCGCCTCCTCCTCCTCCTCCTTCTCCAGCCTCTTCTCACCCTTGTTCCTGGGCCTTCTATTCTACAAATTACTACCTACATACCTACAACTCATGGTGGAATAGAGTAAAGCCACAAAAGTACTACAAGTTACACAAGCACTATATACCCCATTGCTATTCCACAAACACTGAACTATAAGTCAGGCTACTTACTGACTTCCAAACCTGTGGAACAACTACTAAATTAAAATGAAAGGCGCTGGAGTCTGTCATTACCATAAAGAAACTGTTCATATCACCCTATGCACCGCTGCACTTGTTAGCCATCCTAGGGGAAATTTCATCCATATTCAGGGTTTTTATTTTGTTTAACAACCTAGCTGGAGTATCCCAGACGGTTATGAGCTCCTGACTCCAGAAGCACACTGTTCTGTTCTAGTAGGTATAGCCTTGTAATCTTCCATGTGGCACAAACAAACTTCTGGATAATGCTGTTTGAAATAATTTGTGTTTTCTTTTGCCAATATAATCTGCACCATTTTCTTTGTAACATGTTATTACTGATTTTTTCTCCCTACCTCTTCCCCTGTTTCTGTTTTTGTCCTCAGGACATTCCTGGAAAGGAGCTGTTTTTCAACTTAGTGTGCCTTCTTGGTTACAAAAGTTCAAATAATAGCCATTTTGATGAAACAGAAAATGGACCCTGGCATTTGATTAGCAGGATGGGTGGGCATCGATGGGCTATCCAAACTTCCCCATCCCAAATACTTTCTTCCTATAAAGCTATCTCACATGTATATGAATTGCCATCTCATTTAACTTGTCTTCTGTTCTGTTTCATGGTCTCTGCCCCTACACCTACAAGGTGGGTCTCTACCCACCTTGCCCCCTTTCTATTTCAAGACCATCTCCCCTAAGGAAACTCTCAAACTCCTGGCAGATAGCTAGAGCCCTTTGTTAAGAGAACAGGAAACCTTTGATTAGGGTTTCTCTTCACTAGTCAATTTAACACATTCTGTAGCTTTCAGCCACACTGAAGCCTTTTGGGGTCAGGTCAAGTCTCTCACTCACTGCTGACATGTGTGAGACAATCACAGACCATTTATTTATAATACAAATATTATACAATAACCATAAGCAGGGGGCAGAGTGTCACAAGTAGCATACCTCAGAGTGTCTGAGAGAATAGAATTACTTTTCCTTAACGATTAGCTACTATGGGACCAGTTGACAAGATCTGAAATGTACTGTGGTAAATTTTTAATATTAATGCTTTATAAGCCCATATGTATACATTTTTAGCCTCCTTGTGGTGAGGGATGTTCTCTCTACAGTATTATATAGTATACAATGGTGTGTTCTAGGTGATGAGTTAGTAATAAATCAGAGGGCTCTATGGTACAGCACATCCAATTTGTTTAGGTAGATGGAAGAACAGCAACTGTAGATCAAGTCAGCATAGTCCAACAAAGAGAGGAAGATGACTTGTACTAATCTCTTCCTGACATCCAATAGGAAGCAACGCTTATTTCTATAAGAGAAGCCTAATCTACTTCTTAGCTTTTTGCATAGGGCTTCTATGTGTGTGGAGAAGGACAGTCGCTATCGAGCCATAATCTGAGATATTTTAGATTGTCCACCACTTCAAGTGCATCTCCTAGTAGTGTGCTTATGGTGGAAGCAGGTAAAGTGGGGATACAGAGTTAACTGTTAAGAAAAGCATTACTTTTGTCTTTTTTGCATTTAACAATAGTTTGGATCAGAATAGGTTTATTTGCAATTAATTAAACTCTGAAGATTGGCACATACATTGGTTAGGGTGAGTCTAGAGATATGAAGGACTGTGTTATCAGTGTAAAATGCAAGTTGGCCATATAGATATTGCTGTTAAGGTCATTGATGTAAATCATGACTAGTAGGGGGCCAGGATAGATCCTTCTGGTACTCTCTATGTAGCATTGTACAGAAGGAGAACAAACCTTCTGCTTTGATTTGTTGCTGTCTGCCTATTAGATCATTAGAGAACCAGAATAGTGCAGCTGAATCCAGGCCTACATTCTTTAACTTGCATAGTAGCATACTGTGGTTGACTGTGTCGAAAGCTTTGCTGAGATCGAGGAATACAGTTCCTGTAATATGTCTGTGATCAAGGGCTGTTAACCAATCCTTGGCAACTTTTGCTAAGGCCAGTGTAGTTCTATGTTTGGGTCTCAGTCCAGATTACATGGGAGTTATAAGAACTGAATGCTCTAGATAATCTTTTAGCTGAGCATTAACTAGTTTTTCAAGGCGCTTGACCAGGATGGGGGGTATAGATATAGGTCTGTACTTACTTGGATTACACATGTCGCTTGATTTGAAGAGAGATGTAATGTGTGCTGTTTTCCAAATTAAAGGAAGTTTATTGCTGGAGAGTGAGAGATTAAAAATATGTGTTGTTGGTGCTGAAAGTTGACGGTAACTGATTTTTAGGAACAAGGGGTCTAAGCCATCAGCACCAGCCATGAAAATAGGTTGGTCGGATGACTGAGGTTGCTGGTGTCTCCCAAATGGTAGCTGGGGTAGAGTGCTGCTGATGAGTTGTCAAAGGTGAGTCAGCTGTGGCAAAGTGGGAGTTTAGTTCTTCCAGAATTATTTGTCTTTCCGTTGTTAATTTGCCTTGCAGTTCAGTTTTGAATGGGAGTGAGGGAGTTATTTTTTGGCCTTCTATATTTTTGACTACCCTGAAGAATTTGTCTGTTTTACTACTGAGTTTTCCAAAGCATTCAGATAGAAATTAGCTTTGCTATCTCTTATCAGTTTGGTGCATACATTCTCATTTTTATGTTGGCTTGTGCATGCGCAGGCAACATATGCCTAATAGCAGATCTGGAGCGCGGTCACTGTTAGGCGAATGCAGGGCATGCATCAGTAGGCGCATCCCTCATTCCCAATAAGCCTGCATGTGAGCACCACCATGCATACATAATGTGGTAGGCACATCTAGAAGGTCCACTGCAATGTGAGCAAAGCTTGTATGCATGGCGGACCTCCCGATGTCTTCCCCTGGTGGTGAAAAAAAATGTAACATGGCAGCATACTGCCTGCTATAATGCCAACTTCGGGAGTGCCCAATCCCCCTGTCGGCATGCCCTGCTCCAATGTATGTGCCGACGGGGGAGCCCACTCCCCATCGGCATAATGCACCCCCCGCTTTCATTGTGTGCTGATGGGGGTGCCCAATCCCCCGTCGGCTACAGCATCCCCACCAAAATACTTAGGTGGCATGCTGGGAGCCCACCCCAGCAAGCAAAATCCTCTGAAAAATAAAAAATGCCCCACAATGTGTTTTTTTTCTTTTAACCCTGTTTAAAAAGAATATGGTCTCTCGCCGTCTCCCTGCCCTCCTTCCTCAACCCGCGCCAACCCTCTGCGCAACCTGCCTCCTCATACCCTCTTCACCCCATACTTACCTCCGGAGTCCGGCGCGACGATCTTCGGTGAACCGGGAACACGTCTGCACTCTTCAAAGCTGACCGCAAACTGAAGAAATGAAGGTAAGCTGTATAATGGCATAAATAGGGGTTTTCAACTTTGGTGCATATCTTGGGCATTTTTTTGAATTTTTGCACCAAATTTTCAACATGGGGTTATTGGGACCCCTCCTCATGAATTCAGTCACTGTCATGGCGTGATTTGGTACCAAAAGGTGATTTCGTGGTCACTGCATGGAATCACCTTTTGGGACTGAGTAACGAAAACAACAGTGCTACTGTTCATGAGGGGGTCTCAAAAGCCTATGTTGCAAATTTGGTGAAAAAATACCAAATGGTTGTTTTACGAGCTTGCGTTGCGCTGTTTCCATGCACGCTCGTAACTTCGTGAATTTGTAATATTTTCATTCCAGATTTTCAAAATTAGTGTTTTTCCACACCTCCTGATGAATAGTACAGCTGTCATTTTACATATCCTGGCCAAAATGTGTTTTCGCACGTCTGGCGCAGAATAGCGCGGTTCCTGTGTGAAATCAGTTTTGGGGACAGTTTTAGGAAATGACAGTGACAATGCTCATGAGCAGAAGTCCTAAAATCCCTATGTTGAAAATTTGATGCTGAAAGTCCAAAAAATGACTGTGTTACAAGCGTGCGTTGCGCAGTTTCCATGCACCCTTGTAACATTGCAAATTTGCAATATTTCCATGCCAGATTTTCAACTGGCATTTTTTTTCACCTCCTTATGAATAGTACAGCTGTCATTTTCATCCTGCCCAAAATGTGTTTCCAACCTGTGGCACACAATGGTGTGGTCACTGGGAAATCAAATTTTGGGTCAGATTAACAAAATCACAGCACCACTGTTCATGAGGGAGGTCCCAAAATGCCTATGTTACAAATCTGGCTAACAAACTCCCAAATATAATTGGGTTACGGACGTGTGTTGCACAGTTTCTATGCATGCTCATGACTTTACCAATTTTTCAAATTTTCACTCAAGATTTTCAATGTTGCCATTTTTTTATGCCTCATCATGAACAATACAGTTGTCATTTCCCACATCCTGCCCAAAATGTGTTTTCGTCCCTGTGTCACCAAATGGCATAACCGCTGTGCAAAACCACCTTTTAGCTAACAAACTGATTGTGCCGCTTTTCATGAGGTGGGCTCACAAAAAGCCCATGTTGAAAATTTGGAGCGAAAATACCAATACACGCCTATGGTGTTAGGGTTTCCAACTGAGCACCCTACCCTGTAGAGACAGACAGGTGTCAGGGGTGTGACTTGGGATCATCGGCTGTAATGCTCATGCCATTCCACCCACCCCACCCTGCAGCAGTGACAGGCATCATGGGGTGTCTTGCACTGTTCGGCACAAAGTTCACCCCATTCTCCTATAATGCTCCCACCTCAGTGTATTTCCTTATGGAATGGGGTAAGTATAATGCCCAAAGACCCTAGGCACACCATGACACTTGCCAGTGTCTACAGGGTAGGGTGAGGTACAATTGCAGCTGATGACCCAAAGGCACACCCAATGCCTGTCGGTCTCTACAGGGTGGGAGTGGGGCTGGCGTCACTTCAATACTTCACTGCCATTCTTATTATGCATCTCTAACTCCGGCACTACCAATGCCAATGCCAGTGAGACAACAATTGGCATTGACAAATGCTTGTTTTAAAAGCAATCCAATCAGATTCAGATTTTGTATGCTTACCAGCAACCCAAAGGCCACCGCTTTCTCTTAAGGCTTTTCTTAGTTCACTAAACCAAGGACATGATATCTTTTTAACCCTCTGTTTTATCAGGAGAGCATTCTTGTTTATGATTCCCAACAACAGTTAGTTGAAGTGAGCCGTTGCTTCATGAATTGTGGAGGCAAGATAAAATTTGTTGCCAGTTTATTGTGCTCAGATCAGCTAGAAAGTTTAATGCATGAAATTTTGTAAATCTTTGTTTGACAATGAATTTTAGAAAGGATTCTTGTTTTATTGAACCCCTGACACAAGCTACAACATTGTGATCACGGATGTCATTGTGGAATACTGCAACGGGCAAATTATGGGGCCTGTTGGTCAATATGGAATCTAAGGTGAAGTCCTTATTAATTTTTTGTGTTTGTTCTTGTGGGTTCATTAATTAGTTAGGTGTACAGTGATATGAGCATGTTTTATTGAGTGACTCAGTAAGAGTGACTCAATAAAATTGCTTGTAGGAAGAGTGACTGCTGCAGAATAGTGAGGAGTAGGTTAGACTGAATGTAGCAGTGAGCTGCACTCACAGGAAGAAAGATGAGAGGTGTAGTTTGGCCAAGTCTTGCTGAGTTGGCCATTTGGCATAGTGGCTAGAATAACTACTAATGGAACTCAAGGATCCAAGTTCAGGTCCTGATGTGTGACATCATTTTTCTTGTCCTGGGCTTTTCTATTTTTTCCCCCAAAGTCTACACCCCCGGAGTTGGTAATCATTGTTAGTGTGGGGATAGCCCCCGCATAAATTGTTATTTTATTTTGTTGTTGTTGAAATGCAGCAATCATCGCTGTTTGCACCGGTCGCTTGATGTCTGTCATTGTTTTGATGTTGGGCGTTTTTTGTGGTGCTGTTTTGGTCTGTGAGATATCATACTCGCCTTTATCACATAAAATCATTAGTTATACTAACCCTAAGTTATCACAGAGGTTTTTCAAATTATTTGTTTTTTGGGAACACTAGTCCAGGTTTAGGTTTCAATATTGTTTCATTATGATGCATTTGGATGCATACTTAGGATGGTGTAGATGTGATTCAAAAGTTCTAAACCACCTTTATGTGGTCTATAGCATCCTGTGACATAGTCTCAGTGCCTGATAGTGAAAGTTTGATTGCCAAACATTCAAATTCACTTGGCATGGAGAAGGAGCTGAATTCAGCTGCCTTAAATTTATTATTAATGTAGATGATAGACAACCTCCTGTAGTCGGTCTATTCAGGCAGAAGTGGGTGTAGAGGGTAAGAAAATTTGATGGTGGGATACTGACCCATTAAGCCCTGTTTCTGTAAGGATAAGAACATCTGGGCTCATGTGTAAACCAAGCTTTTACACCATCCAGTTCACAGATGGCAATGGTTATACTTGCAGTACAAGGAGACACAACGGGTAGGGAAAAACATTTCAGTCAGGGTGAATCAGCAGCTTGGAGTATTACTATAACATACCTGTGGAGGGAAATGGACACTAATAGCTAAGTGTGCTGGCTGGCTGTCTCAGATACTGACAGTCGCAGCAGACAAACAAGGCCTCAGGTATACCCTGGTGCTGGAGGAGGCTGGGATGTCACTGCTGTCAATGGTTGTACCTGCAGAACAGGGAGACACTATAGGACAGAAAAATACTGTTTTAGTCTGGGGGCAATAACTGCTGGGGGACCTGTGAAGAAAAACATACATTAGTAACAATGTGTGCTGATAATGTGACTGTCCCACTCATCATCACAGTGGATGAAGAATGCCTTCAGGCTACACCCTATAGTGCTGGAGGAGGTTTTGGTGCTGGCTGGCTCTGCCAGTAGCTACCCTGGCACAAGAGGCTGGGTTGCACTGCTGAAGGAGTATGCTTTGGTGATAGTCAGAGGAGGCTTTGGTGCTGGTTGATTGTTGGCAACTGGTCTTATGCTAGCACAAGGGAAAACACAGAGTTTCTGGTGAAAAGGTATGGTTCTATGTCATAACGGTGAAAGCCTAAAGGCAATTACTGTTATGCAGAAGTCAAGAGTGCCGAAAAATTATTTCGCCACTGACACCCCGGCGCACAGCAAAAGGGAACCGGGGACTTCATTTTTTAATGTTTTCTGTGGGGAGCTTCGACCCTCACACCCCCTACTAAAGCATTCTCAGCTCCAGAGGGGTGCATGTCGAGGGGGTGAAAACATTAAAAAAAAAAAAAGGTTTGGGCTGGGCGAACCAAAAATGCACCAGCGCCAGGACCTGAACCCAGTACCCTGCTGACTGATGCCGGCAACCCACCCATCATGCCACAGGATCGGCTTGGCAACCCACTGCAGCAACACCCCTCACATACCTCACTGTGCGTGCCCGCTCCCACCCCCCCAGCACATGTACGTATAGTGACATCTTGTCACTATAGTAGTTGCCCACCCCTCCATCCGCCGCCCTACTCCTCCCATAGCCATCCCTGAAATGTGCTGGGAGTGGGTCACTGCTATTGTAGGCACCCATTCCTGAGCGCCTTATCACGGGATACCAAAGTTCTTTTTGGGCTGCCTGTTGGCAACAGGTATTATGCTAGCACAAGAGACCAAGCTGCTGGAGGGAAGTTTATTTTGGCTAGCTGTTGACAACTTGTCTTATACTAGCAGAAAAGACCAAGTTGCTGGAGGGAAGTTCATTTTGGTTGGCTAGCTTGCTGGCTGGGTGGTGGCTGACTGGGTGGAGGCTTGTTGGCCATGGGTTCTGTGCTGGCACCAGAGACAGGGTTGCTGGAGGTGACTGGCTGGATTTTGGTTGCTGGTTGGTGCTGACTGGTTGCTGGCACTGACTTGCTGCTATGCTGGCTCAACAGTCTGGGTTAGAGGAGGACTTTGGCTGGCTGCTGACTGATGGCTGGACTTTTGCTGACTTTGGGTGGCTGCAGTCTAGCTTTTCCTGGCTGCTGTCTGGCTTTGGCTGGCTGGCTGGTGTCTGGCACTGACGAGATTGTATTCTGGTCCAAGAGTTTGGGTGAGAAGTGGAGTTTGTCTGGCTTTGGCTGACTGGCTGGTGGCTGGCATTGACTGGCTGCTATGCTGACCCAAGAGGTGGGGTTAGAGGAGTGCTGGCTTTGTCTGGCTGTTGGCTGGCTTTGTCTGGCTGCTGGCTGGGTTTGGCTGTCTTTGGTTGGCTGGCTGGTGGCTGGCACTGACCAACTGCTATGCTGGCCCAAGAGTCTGAGTTAGAGGAGGACTTGGGCCAGCTGGTGGATGACTTTGGCTGGCTAGCTGGCTGGTGGCCAACAATGACCAGCTGTTATGATGGCCCAAGAGTCCAGGTTAGAGGAGGGCTTTGGCTGTCTGCTAGCTGGCTGCTGGATGGAATTAATCAGCTACTATGCTGGCCCAAGAGTCTGAGTTAGAGGAGGACCTTGGCTGGCTTTGAATGGCTACTGACTGGCTGGCTGGTGGCTGACATTGACCGGCATTATGCTGGACCAAGAGTCCAGGTTACAGGAGGACTTTGGCTGGCTTTGACTGGCTGCTGGGTGCCTTTGGCTGGCTGCTGGCTTGCTCTGGCTGGCTGGTGGCTGGCCCAAGAGTTTGGGTTAGAGGAGAACTTTTCTGGCTGGTGGCTGGATTTGGCTGGCTGGTGGCTGGCCCAAGAGTTTGGGTTAGAGAAGAACATTTCTGGCTGGTGGCTGGATTTGGCTGGCTGGTGGCTGGCATTGACTGACTGCTATGTTGACAAGAATCTGGGTTACAGGAGGACTTTGTCTGGCGTCTGTCTTCTGGCTGGCTTTGGCTGATTGCTGGCTGGCTTTGGTTGGTTTGGGCTGGTTGCTGGCTGGTTTTGGCTGGCTTCTGGCTGGCTGGTAGCTGACTGACAGCTGGTTGGTGGCCATCACTGATCGGTTGTTCTGCTGGCCCAAGAGTCTGGGTTAGAGGAGCACTTGGCTGGCTGCTGGCTGGCTTGGCAGGCTGCTGGCTGGTGACTGGCTGGTGATTGTCTTTGGCTGGCTGGTAGCTATTTGGCCATGGGTCCACACTGGGCGCCAGAGATCAGGTTTCTTGAGGTGGCTTGCAGGATGGTGGTGCTGGCTGGTGATGTTGGCTGGCTGGCTAGTGGTGCTGGCTGGTTGGTGGTGTTGCCTTGTGGCTAGTTGGCCATGGGTCCTATGCTGGCACCAGAGACTGGTTTGCTGGAAGTGACTGGCGTGCTGGTGGTGCTTGCAGGTGGTGCTGGCTGGTAGCTATTTGTCCACAGGTCCCATGCTGGTGATAAAGACTAGATTGCTGGAGGTGACTGGTTGGATGCTGATGATGGCTGGTGGTGCTGTCTGGTGGCTAGGTGGCCATGGATCCTACCCTGGTGCCAGAGACTGGGTTGCTGGAGATGGTCGGTTGACTGATGGCTAGTTGCCTTTATTGGATGCAATGGCCTTTTCTGGTGTTCTGGCTGCATGGCACAAAGTGACAAATGTTAAATATATTGTGTCTCATGTCATCAAATGTAAAGTATACCGTACAGTGCAGAAAAAATATTCTTAGGTGTAGAACGGCCACATTCAACTTTGTAGCATATATGGACGACAGCATAGTGATGTTGGAGGAGATAACTAGTTGCAAAAGTGACATTACCTGTGTAATGTAATATTCTTCTCAGATGATTAGAAAGGTATGTGGTATGAGGATTTTCACACACTGAGGGTGTATGAAAATGCCCATAAAATAAACTTTGCACAGACAATATTTTTATAATAACTGGTACAAGGTTTCAGAGATAAAAACTGTAAACCGATTTGTGTGACACAGCTGTCCCTCAGCGGCTGCTGTATTCGCATAAATACAGTATGCTTTTTTTCATGCTTCAGTGAAGTGAAAGTGCGAGGAGGAAAACACCATAATAACCTGCATTCTAGTTATTACGGAATTCATGGGTTATTACGCGTTTTATCAAGACTGGATATCTAGTCATTATAGGGGGTTACCAGTTATTATATGAGGAATGAATAACTACAGTACATAATTTATCTACACGAATGTAATATTGCTGCAATTAAAACACAGCACCACAACATTCAATACACCGACCTCCTGTCAGACAAGCCAGCTACAGATAAAAACACCATTACAAAAATCTGTCACCACCACACAGTAAAGTAATATGCACCAAACAATTTGCAAGTGAAATGTTCACCTTCAGTAGTCAATAAGTAGCTAATTCATAATTTGTCATTCACAGGGTTATTCTTTAGTAAAGGAAATAATGCAATGGGATTGTTTGTAGGTGTGTGTGGAAGAAAGGCCGCATAAGCAGAATGTAACACCTAAGATGTCACATGACATAACCTAAATTATAATTTCCAAGTTGCACCAAAAAAAAAAGATTGGTATCTTGTAAGTTGTGATGCAAACTTGCAACTTGGTCAGCTCAGCCTTGATTAAGGGAATGTAATGGGGACACACTGAAAGGTACACTTCACGTACCTATGTATGGTTCCATCACATTTACAATTTGTACCACCAGTGTACTAACAACAAAATGTTCTATTACATTAACATGACAAACAATGACAAAACAATATTGTACTTATTTATTTATTTTATTTTTCGTGTTTTTAAAGATTGTTAAAATTTGTTTTTAGGGGGCATCACATACATACATAAAACATAAATGTGTATAATAGTTAGAATATTTACACTGTGGTATCGATGGCAGTGGAGAGTCATCTTCTTGGTCTCACTGTCATGCCCTGTAGCTGATAGCTGTTATTAGCTAATAGAACATAATGACATATATGTACTATGATGCGGTGGCTTCAAAATATAAATGGTAAACACGTACATGTGGTAAATTACACAGCACACACCATCATGCATCCAGATGCCATTGAAGCATATGGGGTAAAAAGAAATATTAAAAATAAATACATATAACTGTGCATAATTAAATATCACTCCATGTGGCAGGTAACTACCAAAGAGGTGAGACTGAGAAGATGCCTGTAACCATAACCAGAGGTAGGTGACAGTGGTGTGGATGCATTGTGTGTACCTGCAGCACTTGAAAATCCTGCTGGGTGCACAACAGAGGCGAGATGGGATGAATGGTCTGGTGGGCAACAGGAGATGATGTTTCTGTAGATAACAGATTCTTTTGATGAGACATTAAACTGAGGTCCTGTCTGCCTGTTCTGGTGGATGTTTAAGTGGATGTTAAGGATCCCATGGCACTTCTTGAAAAGAGATGGGGAATTTTTATTTAAAACAAAAAATAATATCATAAAAGAAATAAAATAAATGGGGTACAAAGGGAAAAGGGTAAGGAAACAAAATAACACATCAGTTAAATTCAATTACTCAGCAGTACTTAGAAAATCATATGACCAAAATTAATAGATCTTTTAAATGCAAAGAAACACAACTAAACTGTAATACCTTTAAACGAGTCCATTCCTTCAAGGTAGTTTAAAAGCCAAACAAAATGCTCCCATAGGGTTGCTAAAGTTCCCTTCCCACCATTCGGCTGTCCCTGTTATATACTTCTTTTAATGCTATAGCCTCCAAAATTACAACAGAAACATAAGACATCCTACTTTGTTGCAGCACTAACTTGTATCTAGCCTGCCACAGATAAAACTTTAGACAGGCCATTAAAACCTGTAAAGTGCTAATATTCCATAATGTAGGTGGAAAGTTCGCTAGAAACAGGCACTCATAGGAAAGTCTCTCCAGCCATGGAAGGTTCCAATGTCTTCCCAGCATGGTGTTAAAAACCTTTACTAAATTCACAGTCTAGATAAAAACATTCCATAGTTTCTTCATCAGCCATACATTCTGGAAATGTCAAGTACGTTCTGAGATGGATTTGTGTTTGTGATTTTCCCACACATTTATCTTACCATAGGCACAACGCCAAACCACGTCCCACATCCTTACAGGGATTCCAGGATCCAATAACTGTTCAGTAACTAAAGGTACCCTATACTGTGGGCAGTTTTTACACTGGGTTCTTGTATACAAGTCTTCTTCAATACCAGAGAATAGAGTTGTTTCCTTGGAAGATTTAACACCTGATATTTCCCCAGGTTCCAATTTACCAACTTTTGAATAGAAGGTTTTAACAAGGGAGGAATTTTAAATTTCTTAGAAAACATAGGAGGTATATCATTCCAGCATGAAAAATATTGCCCTAAAAAAATTTGTATCCATACATTTTGTTGTGTTATTCTCTCCTGTGGTACAATTTAAAACATATGGGACCAGAAAAGTGTATGAAAAAATATTATGGGATGTGGCATGTCTAGACCACACTTTGTTTTGGGTAAATACAAATAGTACCGCTTTATTGGTTAAGGCAGCTGCCCAAAACATCTGGAAAAATATACTACTTCTAATGAAACTGAAGGGGAATATGTAACTAACTAATAACAGGATGAGCAGTATAAACTGTTTAATATCCAGATTCGTTTATGTTTTGAAAGGGCCCATTTTTCCACATTTGAAATTTCCGTATGCAAATTGCAATTTTATCAGACCAATTTAGAAAAGCTGAAGCCACTCTCACAAATTTAAGGCCTAAAATATTTATAGGGCCTGAAACTATAGAGATACCACCTATCATGGTTCCCTCTTACACCCTTCATATAGGGGGAGACCCACACTTTTATTAAGAGTCAAAGATGCACCTGCAAATTTAGCAAATTCAGAAAAGCAACACACTAATGTAGAACCACTAACCTCATCCCGTAAAAAAATACAGATATCATCTGCATAGGTCAGAATTTTCAAACTGAACCATCCTAAGGCAAGGTAGGCCTTGTACCACTGAGGAATAAAATATCTTCCTAATCAAAGGTCCAAGAAAAACATAAAGGAGGGGCCTAAGAGGACAGCCCTGTCTCATCCCTATTGTAACATTAATTTCAGAACCAAGCACTCTTTATTGTAAGTAACAACATAAATGGATTTGTACAAATTAGCTATCCAAGCCACAAATTCAGTTGGAATACCGTATCTCAATAAAGTGTGCAGGAGCCTGTATTAGGCCTATCTTGATGATACACCAAAACATCTCTGATTACCCCTAGCTCGTCTCTAATATTCCTGTCGGGAATGGAGCACATTTGAGTAGGATAGACAAGTGATGGGGCTACTATCAATAATCTGGCATTTAAAATTTTGTCAAAATTTTATAGTCGGTATTTAGGAGACAAATAGGCCTCCAGCTGTCCATATTAGATTTATCACCAGATTTATAGAGAAAGATCAAGAGACCTTTGTAAAAGAAGGTGGTAATCCAGGATGTGCAAGTAATTCATTATTAATGTCAGCTAACCAAGCGCCTAAGTCATCCCAAGTAATTTATAAGTCACGAGGAGTCCATCCCACCTCTGAGGAGGCACCAGACTTCAATAGCTTAATTGCTGTTGAAACATCTACTGCAGAAATAGGTTCAATGAGAAGTTTGTTATCATAGTCCGATATACTGGGAATCTGGTCTGTAAACCAAGAGTCAGGAATATCAACTTTGTCCTGGGGATTACCAAAACGAGACTGAGTATAGGAATCTATTAGCTGTGATGGTTCAACAGAGTCAGATGTCAACTTCCCTAGCCCATTTTTCAGGATTGAAATTTGTGACATGTCTACTTTGTCTTTACATATGGAACATAGGTCTCCACCTGGTCCTTTCTGAGTTCCATACTGTAATTCAGCCTCTAGAGAAGTGGCTGTATTATACTGGTATTGTTTCATCGAGTCTTTAACGTCTTGAATTGTGAATTTAACCCTGTATGTCCAGAATTGGCCAAAGACATAGGACACTGAAACTGGGCCTGAGAATCAGATCTCCTGCATTTCCCTTGTAAAGTGAAAAAGGATTTAATTTCATTTTTTGTGTCATTCCACCATTCAAATAAAGAATCATAAAGGCAACAAACAGAATCTCTAGCTAACAGGATGGATTTAAGACCCTCTTGGAGAACAGAAACCTGCAGAGAGGCTATAGTCCAGCTCCATCTCCTAAGTGGAGGTTCATAATACTGTACTTCCTAAATTTAAACTGAATGTATAGCAGTACATGGTCTGAAAATTCCATTGGTAACATTTTAGCAGTGGTAAGAGTCAGCCCAGTAAACACAAAAAAATTGTTAATTCTTTACTGTAAATTGCCACAAAAATAGGTAGCACCATCTTCTTTATGCAAACTCCTAAACCCATCAGGTATCCTTGCAGTCATAATCATATTTTTAGGGGCTATAGCATCACAATAAATCTTTCTCCCACTCTCATGCTTAATAGAAAAATTCAAAGAGCAGTTAAAGTTGCTTCCAAGAACTATGTGCAAGGTAGTGGCCAGATATGGTTTTATCAAATTAAAAATAGAAATGCATTCAGTTTTAATTTGAGGAACATAAATATTAATGCAACAGAACCTCTGGTCCCCTAGGGCCAAATCTAATATCAATACCCTACCAGGAACAAGATCAACCAGTCTCAGTACCCTGAACTGTGATCCTGTCACAAGAATTCCCACTCCATCTGCCTTGTCCTGTCCGAATTACCAAAAAAGAAGGTCCCAACCACCAGTCCTTTTTCATAGCTCCTAAATCATATAGAGAAGAAGTCCAGGTTTCCTGAAGAAAATAATGTTAAACTTCTCCTCCTGCTGTAAAAGTGCATATACTGCTGTCCTTTTATTTTTCAGACTGCAGACATACAAGGAGGCAACCTTAACCCTCTCCATGAAGCCAAAAGATCAAACCAACAACCTTGAACAAATAATCATATTCAGGTCACCTCTTTCCCACCACCCTTCCATTCGGAACTTCCCCCCCTTTTTTTTTCTTTAAGTCCAGAGACTTAGATTCATCTTGGGGGGCAGTGTTCCCAGATGCTTCAGAATCGATGTCATCCCAGTCTGAATCACCCCAATTCTTGGATGACTGTAAGACCTCAAATTTGTTTGATGATGGTAGACAGGAATCTAGGCCCAAATGTCCAAATGTTTGGAAACTCTTGTGCTTCACTGAAGAGGCAAAGGTTTTGAAATGGAAGGGGGAGGGTATACTGACATCCTTTGAAATAGGTGTAGCAGAGTCCTCTGCTGCATCTGGAACCACCCTTACTGCTGCCACAGAGGGGATCATGACAGAAGGTGCAGACAGTTCAGACAGTACAAGGTCTGGCTCAAGGTTTACTGGTACAGGTTCCACAGGAGGGGGGGTTACCAGCACTGTACTATGAGTAACCCTAGGTATAGGAATAGGCTTCTTTGCTGGTGTAGCCCTGGGGGGTGGACCACTGTCCTGGAGTAAAATAACAGAGCTAGCTTTCTGTGCTCTGTGTACCAGATCAATGTGGTTGAAAGGACTGGGCTTGTTGGCAGAAGCTCAGGGACAGTCCCGGAACATGTGACCTTTTGCGTCACATAAGTTACAGTTATTCCAATCTTGGCAGGTGAGACTGATATGGCCAAAGCCTCCACAAAGCCCACACCACAGCTTGTTACATGCACTTGATAAGTGTGATCTATCCCCACATTTGTAGCAGGCCTTTGGTGGGCCTGCATAAAAGCAGACCCCTCTTTCTCTCCCCAGAAAGAAACTGTTTGGAATATGGCAAATGTCATGAACCCCATCCTCAGCTGGACTTTAAATCTCCAACCCACTGTCCAAAAGCATTCAGAGTCAATTATTGCCTCCGGTGATTCCACATTTGCACTGCAGCCAGTAGTGAATATCCTCGACATGTACATTCTCATTGTGGAACATTACTGTTACTGCCTTGATCAAGGGTTCCATAAGGAAATAGCTAGAAAATGTGACCACTGGGGGTATTTTTAAGTTTATCATATATAGACCAAACCAGTCCAACCCAGCAAGTGTAGAAAACTTACGCTGAAGTTTTCTTCCCTGAGATGTGAATTAAGGTGAATACCTCAGAAGGTATATATTTTAGAGAATTTTTCAGTAATACTTTCCCACATAAAAGCGTGTCTGTTTTTCAGACAACCCACCAACATAGTGCAGACTTGGGCATTCCTTCTAGGCAGTGCCTCAGGTCTCTATTTAAATAGGTCAGCAAAGTTCAGACCTGAAGGTGGGGGAGGGGGTTACTCTGCTGATTAGAATCCTCTTAAGAGTGATTTAGCAAGACAGGTAGGGCTGGAGGGTAGTGAAACTGCTGAGCCCACAATAACTGTATTAGATGCTCCCTCTGTAGCAGGTTTGGTAGAGGCAGTAAATGGAAAATACATTCAGAGGCTTCTTCCCACTAGCAACCCTCCACAGTACTTCATAGGGGCCAGAGCATCTGACCTGTCTTGTTTCTTGTGTACTTCAGCCATAACAGCATTCTCTGGTGCTTGATCCTATGACATGGTGCAGACAGCAACAGTATCTCTGTTCGGCAGCTTCCACAAGGTGGTCGGTGAATCTGGATCAGGTGACCACATCAAGTTGGGGATTAAGGTACTGCTCTCGGTCCGAATCCAGCCCGCCACCCTTAGAGTGGAATCTGGGGTCCATTCCTCAGTTTTCCCCTCTTCCTAGTGCACACAAAATTCTTCCTGGATTCTTGCTGCCACCAATGGCAGTCATATTGGGACATGACCTGCACTACCAACCCTGGTAGCGCCCAAGCACGGGAACTCTATTTTCTCTGGCAGTAAAGGATCTGTTAGTACCTCCAGTGTCGGTCGGGCATCCAAGCTGACCTCTTCCTCCATTGTAGAGTCGCCGGTGAAGTCATCCAACGATCTGGAATCTTATCTGGGTATCCACAGGTACAGGCTGTATCTCTTCTGTAATCTCAACCTCCAGCATGTCAATTCCAAGACCACCTGGTTCTCCAGCAACCAGTATCAATGGTGCACTCTCAATTTGCTCCACCGCTGGACCTGAGGTAGAGAGCAATCCCTCAGTCTGCATACCTCCGTCCTCTCCTCCTCCTCCACATGGGTGTCTGCCATCTTGGTCTAGGAGCCAACAGGGGCTTCTGCCAATAGTAGGGGAAATTTTATTGAAATAAATCCATAACATGCATACTTGCAATTATTTTCTCTTTTCCCTTCACCGTTCACCCAAACCAAAATGTATCAGTCTTCCCCCAGTTCTCTCAATATTTGGTCTTACACTTTTCATCCACATTAATACATCCTAAAGTGAGGTTCAGTGTATATCATTTCCTGCTAATTTCAACCATACTTCAAATAAAGGAAAATCCCCTCCACCACACCAACACATACGCTCTGGCATGCATATTCAGATCCCTACGATACACTTCCCCTAATTCATTTTCACATTGCAAACAAAATATTGGGTACACCATAATTTTTTGCTGAAACAATAACGGGCATCTGCTTTGCCAGAGATGATATTTTAAGCAGGCAACTAAAACTCTTACAGTGCTTGGATCATACCTTGACAGAAGTTGGGGAAAGTCTCCCAATGCTAACATTTCATATGTCACTTTCTTCAACCATGGCATCTTCCACATGACTGCTAAGTACTGCCATATATCTGTGGAATATGAACATTCTGCTAAAAAATGCTCCTGCATTTCTAATTCGTTTTCACAATCTGGATATAAACAGTTTCTATGCTCTATCACTTTATGTTTGTGGTTCCTCTCACCACTACCCTCCCATGAGTGCATAGCCACTGGATGTCCCACATTCATGTTGGAATCTAGAATCTGTTAATTGCTTAACAACTTCAGTTTGCTGCCCTCCCAGCAGTGCTTAAACCCTGGTTCTTCTGGCCTCAATACATGCAAAACCTCCTGATATAATTGTCTTCTAGGCATCTGTAATATCATTTGTTTTGTCACTTTCCATTTATACATTTTTTTAAAAGAGCATCTCAAATACATTGGTATTTTATTCCCTCCCATAACCCATATTGTTTGATTCATCCAGGTTGATAGTAAGCCTTTAACATTTTGTACTAACCATGTCCTCACCAGATTTATCTTACTTAAGAACATTGGTTTGATGTTTACCACCCAGAATACACAATGAAAAAATACCACTGGATTAATCATTCTGACACCCCTTCTGTATAGGTAGATATGTTACCTCCCACTTAGAGGGGTTAAGGCGCTCCCCAAAAGTTGAAAGAAAACGTGGAATACTCTCATTTCTAGGCATACTGGAGGGGTGCAAGCACTAATGACTAAAAAAATTGGTAATAGGAACTGTTTTATGACATGTACCCATTTCTTTTTTGACATTTCCACCCCTTCCATCTATCAACCTTTCTTTCTCCCTGTTTGATAGATTGCTCCGAATTATATTTACCCATGTCCCCTGGCCCTTAATATACCCCTACAATTTTAATGGGTACCTCTGAAATCTTGATACCGTGCACTTCTGGTTACCCTAGCTCCCCTCCTCCTAGTATCAAAGCTTGACATTTCTGTATATTTAAACGTGCTCCTGATACCATTCCAAATTTCTGCATTTCTTGTAAAAGATATTGTACCCCTTCTTCACTTTTCACCATGACACACATATCATGCACGTAAGCTATCACCTTCACTTGACCTGTCAGATGTACCCTCAGTACCCTGTATGTCCCTATTCAGGAGCACTTTTTGAATGAAAGGATCAAGCACAAACAGATATAATAATGGGCTCAAGAGGTAACCTGTCTCACCCCTTCTGTATCAAAAACGGTTCCATGTGGACCTGTCAATATAGAAGAAATTATCACATATTTATAGAGCACCTTTATCCAGTGTATCAGTCTTGAAGGAACTCCATATGCCTGTAACACTGTAAACAGAAACCGTGACTGACCCTGTCAAATGCTTTGCACTGATCTAAAGACAATAAAAACCCAGAAATCCTTTGCTTCTCACAATAGTTAGAAACATCACTTATGATGCCCAAGTTGTTCTGGATGTGCCTACCTGGCAATGCACAAGTTTGAACTGGATGAATAAGGTCTTTAGCTATTACTTTCAAACGGTTCTGTAAAATAAAAGGCAAGATTTTGAAATCTGCATTTAACAAGCAAATTGGTCTCCAATTACTGATTTGTTCCTTATCCCCCGATTTATGTAAATACATCACCAAACCCTGGGTAAACACTTCCGGGAGGATGTCTTGGGTCAGCAGAAATCTAAATACTTTCTCCAGTAGGGCTGCCATGATGTCTGGAAACATTTTATACCACTTATTTGGTATCCTATCTTCACCTGGAGCCACATTTAATTTCAAAGAATTAATGGCCTGTAATACCTCCGCATCCTGGATATCAGTTTCCAATTGTTTTTCAATAGTTTTATCTATATGTAAAACCTGAAGTCTCTCTAAATATGCTTCCATCCTATATAGGTGCAATTCATCACTTTGCGTGAATTGTTTTAAATGTTTTTCCACTATTTGTATAATTCTCCTAAATCCATATGTCTCTCCCCCTCTTCATCGATAAGTGCCGAAAACTGTACAGTTTCTATCCATTCTTTGCACGCTTCACATGGGTCACTCTGTGGTGTCACTTTTTTCCCAAGGTGAGCTCCGCCTGCAATGATATGGCCCTATTATACTGTACCTCCATCATTTTCTGTTTTATTTTCCTTGTTTGATCTCCTAAATCTAATCTCTGTTCGTATGTGGTAGTTAATAAGTTATATAATTGTGTCCATAGTGCAATATACCTCAACCTCTTTTCAGTTGCACGTTTTTTCCAAATTTTTGCAACCAATACCTTATATCTGCTTTTGTGTCTATCCACCATCTCCCCAAGTTATCATATAATGGCAACACAGATGGGTGCTCGTGCTTTCTCCTATGCTGCCCCTAAGTATTGGAACTCTATTCCTCATAACATTCGCCATGCCCCTACACATGCTGGCTTTAAGAAACTTCACCATGAATATCTACTTGCATCACGTCCTTGCACCTGTTTCCATCCACCCTAAGCTCACCCTTTCCCGCTATCTCTTCACCTATGCTTTGTCTACTCTTCTTCCTCCCTTCCTCCATGCTTTCACCTCCTCCTTTCTCTCACCTTCCTACCCCTCCTCACCTCTATTCTTCTATGCGCATTGGCCTTGTTAATGGTACTTACTGTATACTGTTTCATAACACACGACTAGTGCCAATTTCTGTACCTGTGTTGCACTTGTTTATTCTGAATATCCCTGTACCTGTTTCATATTATTTACCTGTATAACTCTGTATTTTTGTTCTTGCAAAATGTTTGGATTTTCTTACCGCCTAATATTGTATGTCCTATTTTATGTGCTGCGTCACATTGTTGTTGTTCATGTATTTGACTTGTATCCTCCCAGGTCGTGCCTGAAAATAGGCATCTCTATGCCTAGTGCACTCACCCGGTTGCCAAAATCAAATAAATAAATACTATGGGCCAGATATTCAAAAGGGTTGCGCCATGCGCAACAGGGTTGCGCATGCTCAAGTCCTAATTGCGCCATTCTGCGATATTCAGCAGGAGGCAGTTGTGCCACAGAAAACAGGCTGAGCAACAGCGCAATGCAAATGAATGCATGCTCAACTGGAGGGAGGAACCATGCATAAACTGCACAGCCCGATATTCAGCCGGGCTGTGCAGAGTTGTGCAGGCGCAACCCCCAACCTGCGCCTGCAGGACTTTGAGCCAAAAAAAGGCTTAAGTTGAGGCCACCCACAGGTGAGCTGCTGTGCAGGGGCAACACAGCAGCTGCCACCTGTGGCTGGCCCCAACTCAGTCCCTGTGCCCCCCGCAGCCCGATCACGGGCATAGTGTACCCCCCACCAGCCCGATCGAGGCATCAATGTGGCTCCCCCTTCTCACATCTCTGGTGGTCCAGTGGACTGAAATGCCCAATCGTGGGCGGTATGTTTAAACCCCCTCCCGTTCACATCCCTGGTGGTCAGTGGACTGAAATGCCAGTCGTGGGCAGAAAGTGGCAACACCCCGAACATCACCCTTGTGCCTGATCGCGGGCAGTAGTAAATTGAACCCCCCACCCAACATCTCCCTGGTGGTCCAGTGGACCAAATGCCTGATCATGGGCAGAATGTAAATTGACCCCCTAAACATCTCCCTGGTGGCTGTGTTCCCCCCACCCCACCCACCAGGAGCCCCACCACCCCGCCTCCCCGCAGCCGGTGGGCGGCAGCATCCCACCTGCCTGCTGCCCTGCCACTGCTGCTGACTGCCCATTAGGGCTGCACCCTTATTGGTGCAGAGCAAAGCCAATGGGCATGCAGCCCATACATGACATGACAGTCCAGATTTGTGAATGAATCTTTCACAAATCTGGACTGTCGCGACCGTATGGGCTGCACCATTGGCCTTTGCTCTGCACCAATGGGCAGCCCTCACCGGCAGTCAGTCGGCGGGCGGCGGGCGGCAGGCGGGTGGGATGCTGCCCGCCGCTGCCAGGGGAGCGGGTGGTGGGGCTTCGTGGGTGGGTGGGGTGGGGACACTAGCCACCAGGGAGATGTTTGGGGGTTCAATTTACTTACTGCCCGACGATCGGGCATTTCAGTCCACTGGACCACCAGGAGATGTACGGGAGGAGGTGGGGAGCCACATTGCTGCCTGCGATCGGTTGTGGTGGCCGGGTCTCGACGGTTGCTGCCTGGCAGGGCGCTAGGCGCAAGTCTCAGGGATCGGCGCGCACTTACATGCTAATGGTATGCAAATGGGGCTATAATCAGATGCAAATGGCTCCCTGCTCCTTTGCATGAATTATGGCCCATTTGCATGTCACCTTTGAATATCGTGATTTTGGCGTGATGGCGCAATGGTACTGTACCACCGCAAGTTGAATGCTCCACTCTGACAACTTGCGGTGGCGCAAGTTCCACTGCGTGCTGATGGACAGTGGTTGTGGTTGGGTGATATCTCAAAGGAGTTGCTCAATAGCGCAACCCTTGAACACGCCTCCCCGCCACACCCCTGGCGCAACTATTTCATGCAGTGCAAGGGCTTGTGCCTCAGAATGGCGTAGTTTGAATATCCAGCCCTCTATGTATTAGAGTTTCCAATATCCCTTTTTGGGCCTCAGGTGATTTTGTAACCTTTGTATTCATTTTCCATCTATGGGGCCAAGTAATACCCCCAGACTCTGGTTCTATGTAAATGTGCACCGCCAGGTGGTCTGAAAACTCTACAGGTATCCCTCTAGTTCTCTTTATTCATATATGTTTAAAGGTGAAGATATAATCTATTTTTGAAGCTAGAGAGACCCACACAAATGTGTAATTTATCTCTGGCCTAGCCCCCACGCTACAATCAATCAAACCTGCAGTCTCTACGCATAATTTTAATGCATTGAAATCACAGTATACTTTCTTTCCTTGTGCCTTGCAAGTAGATGCATCCAAAGAACAATCAAAACCCAGCTAGGTATACATCTCTTGCTGTGGCCAGATATGGCTTTAAATCTTCTAAGATCTGCACTTTGCTGCTTTAGTCTGGGGCCATATATCACAAGGAACCTGTTGGGCCTGCCCTCCAAATCGCATCCACAATCAGGACCCTGCAAGTACCAGTTCAACAATTTTCTGAAATTTAAAACTAGGCGCCTGAAAATATGATACCTACCCCATCCGCCTCTGTCCTTCCCGAAGGACCAATAAGAAGTCCCCATACCCACTTTATATGCCAAAGAAATGAAGTGTGCTTGAAGAGAACCATGTTTCTGTAAAGAAAACCTCCACATTCATATCATGCATGTAAGTGAAAACCGCCTTCATTTGCTGTCATTTACTATACTATGCCACGTCTTAGCGACAAAATTGAAAAGGCAGTCATAAGCAAAGTTATGAAGTGTAATCCGTAAGTCTTTTTTTTTCTTTTTTCTTTCCTTTTTTCTTCATTTTAGTTGCTCCCGCTTTCTCAGGGAGAATCAAATGTATGGAAGATGTATCTGAATCCTGATCTCCTAAGTCCATCGACCCCCCACTTGAGGACCCAAGAGCTTTGAAGGGACTGTCCAATTCCACCTCTATGGAAGGTGTTTTCCGAAGTCTTAGGCTATATCTCCTGGGATAAGGTGTTTTCCACTCTGGTGAAGAAGGGAGTCCTGACTGTTGGTTAGCTCTGCCTTCTGTCATGTCTTTAGATCCATGGGCTTTTTCCTCTATATGTGTGTCCCCCGATTAATTCTCCATCCCCTCCATGTCATGTGTTGCAGCTGGGCTGGGGATGATGGGTCTAAACCTGCTGAGATGTCACTCTCTTTAGCAGTTTATTCTGGATCATTATCTACGTCCCCTGTGTGGGTCCCTGTAGATCCCGAGTCTTCAGAGGGGGGAGGGGGCTCATGCGGGGAAAGGTGGGCTGGGGAGGTTGTATTCACAGACTGTTGGGCTTTTTTTATTAGATCATCCTGATTCACCTTTCTCATTTTGTTATGGGTGGCCCATGGGCAGTTCTGAAAGATATGACCAAACTCTTCACACAGGTTACACCTTGCGTGGTTAGCGCACTGCATACTAATGTGGCCTATGTCATTACAGATACCACAACATACTTTGTCGCATACGCTAGCAAGGTGCGTTCTGTCTCTACATTTGTGGCAAGCCTTTGGTTGGCTGGAATAGAAAGGACCCCCTGTCCCTCCCAATAAAGAAACTGTTGGGGAGATGCACAGTGCCCTCCGTTACTTGTTGCAGTTTAATCCCGAACTTCCATGCCCTGTCCAAAAGAATTAATCATCCAAAAGAATTAATCATCAATAACAGCTTCAGGGGCACTCAAGACTTCACACTGTTGCTGTAACCAGTGAATAATGTTACTCAAGTGCACCCTTTCATTTGTAAACATAATGGTGACATATTTAATGGTGGGTCTAGTCAGGGGAATGCACATGAAGGGAGTCCATAATGGAGAAAACTTTAACTAGTTGTATTTTGTCCAGAACCGCTCCAATGCATGGGGGGACCAAAAGCTGATGTCAAAGGTCTCTTCCCCCTCAAATATGTATTAAGGCGTACACTTCTGATGCCATAAAGCACATTGAGTTTTTAATCAGTTGTTTTCCCACAAAATGTCTATCTGTGGTGGTATCTAAGTCTCCCCTATACCATATTCTCACAGCATTTCGTTTAGGGGCTGGTGCTGGGGATGAAAATAGATCCACAAAACGGGACCTTTGAGGCCTGCAAGGGGGTTGTGTTCCTCTAGGCATTTCCCCTTGATTTCCCGCTTGGTGCTCCTGGGAGGCATGGGGAGGGTTTGGTATCTCTTGTTCAGCCTGTGCTTCATCATGTCGTATAGGATCTCCTAATTGGGAGTAATTCCCTGGTTTGAGACCCCCTGAAGTTGCCCTTGAAGGGTTACAGGTTCTTGAGGTCACTGGAGTCTCCCCACCCTCCTCTACAACCTCTTCGGTAAACACACCTTCTGTATCCTGTACCCTATTATTCCCTTTATCAGTCTGACTGTTCATGTGCTGTGAGTCAGCCTTTATACTGTTGTCTGCAACGTTTATCTTCACTTTCAAAGTCTGCTCCCCCTGGACATTTTGCACTCTTACATTACCTGCCTCCTTCCCTCCATTTTCCATTAAGCCCCGTACCTTTGATTCCTGTCAGTTGACAGGTCATCTCAGGTCTAGGACTCAGGTCCTCCATTTGAGTCCAGGAAGGCCGTGTCTGAGTCAGGGGCAATTGCCCTGTGGAAATCTGCCTCCATCCCGCATTTTCCAGGGCACGCTTGGGTGACCATTGCTGCTCACTTACTGGCTCCACTGTTGTTCCAAGCGCATGCTGGATGAGCTCTTGCACCAACGTGAGGCTTGTCGTTGTACCTCTGTCCTCTGTACGATTCGTATCCATAGTTGCACCTGCCACCTCCTTGGTTCCATCATTTCCCATCTCTACGCTCTTCTCTGAGCATTTCTTGGGTACCTTTAATTTTGAATATCTCTCCTCATCCTCTGCCAGCAACTGAAAAAGAATTGTTCTCCTCGCATCCAGCTTCTTTTCTAGCTGGGTTCCAGCCATCGCCATATCCGCCTGAGTCGTTTCTTCAGTGCCCATTTCCACATTGCACTCGGGTGTATTCTTCACATGAGTCCTCTGACTCTAAATCCATTATTTCCTTCTGGGATATGATAATGTCCTCCTTTGCTCCATCAGCCAGAACGGAAGATGAACCCCCAGTCTGCTGCTCCTCACACTGCTCAGTCTCCTCTGAGCTCTCCATCGACTTGGGCCAACAGCGCCCTCTCACGAAAGAGTAGGGGAATTTCCCCAGTGTCCTGGCCAAATTTCCCCCATTCACTAAAAATACCACCAACAGCTCAATCTGGTTCAATCTCAATTGGTTTCTGTCTGTATCCTCCCTCCCCCTGGACGTGGCTGAAAATAGGCAGAATTGTCCAGCCCGCCTTTCCCAGTCAACAAAAACTAAAATAAATAAAAAAATATATAAATAAAAAATAGGTGGTACTAAAGTACAGGAATACAGACAAGTACATTGTCATCTGTGTACACTCTCAGATCAGCAAGCATGACCTGCGCATGACAAGGACAGACACAGGTGGCGGATGAAGTGGATGAGACATGGTTGGTGTGGTAATATGGCACTATCCTCCACCTATAGTGCCACTGACAAATGGTGTCAGCATAGTACCACACTGTCTCATCTTCATCTTCCCACCCAGTGTCTGCAGCCCCATCCCCCTCACACTGTCTATAGAAGAAGTGTCAAAGATCACATCCAGCAGATGAGGAGAACAGAGCCCAAAGCTGTTATTCATCCTAAGGAATGTGAGAATCGCCACATTTCTAATGCTCAGCCTTATGCAACTGTCATCCAATGGCTCCAGCAGCACTGAAAATATACTCTGAATACACACTGGATCATGGGCATGATAGAAAGTATATAGCCAGCTGAAACAGCTCAGGTCACATGTATCTTGGAACTTCAGTAATTTAGTGGATCTGAACCATGAGAGAAAAGTGGGTTTTCCCTGAAATACTTCTCCAGCTGAGTAGCAAGGTCCTCAGATCTCTTAAAGCCCTCCTGTGATTTCTTCATTATCTTCACCATTATGTTTAGGATAGATGTGTATTCTAACAGCAAAGCTCCTGGTGCAGGCAATAGCTCCTCTTTACCATCTGACTCATCTTCCTCTGTGCATCCACAATGCTCTTCTTCACCCTCAGTCTCTTCAGCTGGTCCAGACTCAGCAATATTCTCCAAGCTGTGATGCAGAACATCTCAACAGCATTTCATGTCATGATCAAGAAGCAAGATATTTATGAACTTGTCCTTAAAACACAGATCCAACTTTGTAGAGAGGACATACTGATCTTCTTCAAAGATATGCTGCACTCTTGTTGCTGCAAAGTAAAGCCAACAAGGAGCTGACAATTGCCTTTGTACCATGTGCTTCTGCATCCTATCCATACTGTGCACTTTTCTGCTCCAAGAATACATGTAGGAATCTGAGCTGTGGCAGAATCATGCTCTTACATGATATGGTAGAACTGACTTTCCTCGTAACGATGTTGAGTGATTTCAAGAGCTTCCCTAACATCTTCACTGTATCCCAGCCACTCGTAGACATTATCACATCTGCTTTGTCAATTTTATTATGGAGTAGATTTTTTATGGATTGCTAGTTTCTGCTCTTGGAACCGTTCCAACATATGATATGTTGATTTGCACCTCATCACACAGTCCTGTATTACAGTGTGTTCTGGTAGTTTTTTCACATTGGAGCACTCGCAGTTCCATCCCAGCTTTTAGAAGTGGGAAAGTGGGTACAGATTTTTCACTGTACTCACCTTGTTCTCATACTATGGATCTTACTCAAGAGATTATGCATGACCAAGTGTAGGCAGTGGGAGGAGACATGGAGCGATGGATGTACCCGCCATCCTCCACAGCTTTCAAAATGTTGACAGCATTATCAGTGACAACCCCAGCCTCCAGTGTATTACTTGTTAGCCAGTTGTCATTGATCTTTTCCAGCATGACTAACACGTTTTCTGAGGTAAAGGTATTGCCGAACCCAGTGACACAAACAGCTGCATGTTGTCTTGATGCAGAAGACTTTGTGTCACTACTGCCAACATCTTTCAGCATTTTCCCTTCTGTGGGATGAAGACACACCCAATGTGCCATCACTGCCATACAGTCCATGACCTGACCACTTGTCTGCATGTCAGTGGCGAGATGGACCTGTGGGGTGGTAGACTGTCACAGGATATGGTAGACCTTGGTACACATGCTTTTGTACAGCTCAGGCAAGATAAGAGAAGTAAAACAATGCCTTGACGGTACATAGTAGTGAGGCTCCACTGTGTGCATCAATCTATGGAATCCTGGACTGGAAACAAATGAGAAAGGCAGCAGGATGTCAATCAACAGCTCGACCACTGCTCTGTTGATCTCCTTCACCTTAGAGTGCCCCAGTGCAAACTTACCCCTGAGTTCCACACATTGTTGGAAGGTTAACTGCCACCTGGGGGGGAATGTGAACATCAGAAGATGATTGAGTACTTGGTTCCTCTGACTGAGAGGATGACCTCCTCTAACCAGCTGGTGTCTGGCTCTGGACAAGCAGGAATGCTAACCAATCTTGCTGTGCTGGCATAACTTGGTAACCTCCTTATGTACCCGGTCATTGAAGCCCATTCATGATGATGATTAATGCTAAGTGGGTACACATGTCAAGAGGTACCAGGGCTGGTTGATGACACCTACTGACTTTGACTAAATGCACCGCAGCAGGTAGTGTGTTTAGTCACCAGGACAAATCTCAAAATATGTCCAGATGCCAGAGCCTTTAAAATTTTTCGCTTGTATAGGTGACTGAGATATTGGGGAGAGGGAAGGATGGTCACCATCATCAACACTGCCAGCACCCCCAAAAGACAACGTGGCACCATTTTTTTCTTTTGTGGCCAACAGTTAACCTGCCTTTGGCCGTCTTTTTCCCACCTGCCTTCTCTACTGGCACAGTCGGTTTCTTTGTCAACTTCCCACTCTTTTGTACAACACCTTTAGCCCTAGCTTCAACTGCCTGTTCCTCCTTTTCCTTCTCGTCAACTGATAGTAATGGGGGTAACATATTCCACATCACCATCATCAGGTGCTGGTTCTGCTTCAGCTTCAGTCTCGCTGACTTCTTACACAGTAACAGCTGGTTCAGCTTTAGTCTGCTCCTCCGTCATATCTTCCACCTCTTCAGGAACCATAACTGCTACTGGTGATACAGGGCTGGATTCTTCTACCTTCAGCTCTGACTGACTAGTAGGTGGTGGTGATAGTACTGGTGGATTCAGTTACTCACTTGTATACTGGGTGCATGCCATAGGTGACATGCCCAGCCTGGAGGGCCCGCCAGACAGGGTTTATGTTGCTAATACCTTACTTAAAGGTTCCATGAGATTTTTTTCCTCTGAAATCTTTGCCCTCATTGGGTTGGGGAATGGTAATTACGACATTAGTTTTAAACAAGTTTCTAGTTTAGATAGATTTTGGGCACAGTACGCTATTTGTCAAACCTCACCCATTTGGTCCACTTTCCATGCTATCCCACTGACTAAGCCTGCCATTAGGAACATAACAATTATGTTTAAGAATGAAGGGGTTAATGTTGAGGATATTTTGTTCTGGTTAAGACAAAGATGTGAAGTTTTAAATGAACCTGTCCCTACTTTAGACAGTGAACAGATTTGGGATGCGGGTGGAGGGTTCGAGTAAAATTGTACTCCACTAATTCAGGTCCCAGTCATTTACCTAGTTTCTTTTTTCTGGGGAAAGATAAGGGGTTGATTTTTTATGCAGGGCAACCTAAGTCCTGTTTTAAATGTGGATCTAGAGCACACTTTAGTTCTGCTTGTGATACGGTTAAATGTAACCATTGTTTTGAATTAGGCACAGTTCTAGTGCCTGCTTGAATTATTCGAATGCAACTTGTGTGGATACGCACGGGACATGTATACGTGGCGCTGTCCCTGGCCTCTCACATATAGGGAGGATTGTCTCCTCTCATGAAGGCCTGACTACTCTTGCCCAACAATCACAGGCCAAAATAACTGCAGAGCGTGATTTACTGGCAGGAGTGGGTTCCTCACTGCATGAGCGACTGAAGGACACCTCTGGGACAGGAGCAATTGGGGAGGATAGTACACAACTGGACCTAGTTTCCCAAGGGCAGGAATTAGTAACTAACCAGAAAACTGCTCCAGAGGAGGCGGTGGTAGAGGAGACTATGGCTGAGGGTATTAGTGTAATGCCACCCCACCCCGGGCATCTCAGTCTACTTCAGGTACAGAAAAGACAGCTTTTGTTAAGGTACAACATAAAAGGACTACTGGACTAGGAAAGGTTTGGCTGTTTCTGGACATTGTAAAGATGCTGGGGTTCGTTCTTGGAAGGCTGGGAATAAATGTGCCCAGCTGGCTTCTGAGATGTCAGATAGAGACTCTGCAGATGAGGAAACTGATACTTCTTCTGTAGTTTCTAATACGGATACCGAGGGTGGTAGGGATGCGGATCCGATCGCTAAAAGAACTCGGCAGTGTCGAGAGTAAATCACCCTTAGGTACTTAGATGGCTTCTCTATCAGTCTGCTAATTAAACATTAATAGTATTAAGGAACATAGGAAGCTTAGTGTTATGTTGACCATGCGTGATATGCATTGTGATATTGCCTGTCTAGTGGATACCAGGTTAAAATCCAATCAGGAACTACAACAGGCATCTAAGGCATGGCCTCATGGTCCTTCCTTTTGGTCCTCTGGGACTGACAAGTGTGATGGCATAGGGATTTTATTTTCTAACCCTGCCCTGCATGTCTCCAGACTTGTGGATATACAACCAGGGAGAGCATTATTATTAGATATCTCATTCTCGTCTGAGAGTTTTCGGTTGATTGTAATTTATGCCCCCAGACTAAGGCACAGAGGGTGTCTCTTTTTCATTTAGTACGTCCCTTCCTCCATACTTCTAGGCTGATTATTTGGGTGGGGGACTTTAATTGTGGGTTGCATCAATAGGATAGGGGTCTCAAGACCCCCAAGCTGTTTTGTGATTCTGTTGCCCTTAAGAATGTAATCTCCACGGCCCATCTCGTGGATGCTTACAGATCCCAACATACTACTGGTGGGTTTACGTTTTTTAAAGGTGACCTTAGAACTAGGATTGACTTTATTTTTTTCTCTAGTGTCTTACATGTTCTCTCTTGTAGAACTATTAGTATGGAATTTTCTGACCATGCTGCTGTATGGGTTTCTTTCTCTTGGGAGAATGCTCACGTTGTAAAAAGAATAGGTGGAGACTTAATGACTCCATGTTACAGGATCCTAAGGTTCAGAAAATATGGAGGAAGGAATGGGCGACCCGACTCTCAGTAAGCGGTTTATATGATGATGCATCGCGTGGTGGGGAGGATTCTAAGGTCAATGAGGCAAGTTCTGCAGGCGTTGCTACTGATCACAGTGCCCATATCTAGCGTTATTTGGCATTACAGTCAGCAATTACAGAATCTGATCTCTTGCAGATACCTCCTCTTGAGATTATAGTAAGCAGATTACGTGTTATTAGTGGTCAGATGAAAAACTTGCAGTATGATCGAGCTAGTTCTTTGGGGCAGAAAGCTAGATTTGGGACCCAGTTATCCAAAGGGGGGGTTGGACCCCTTTAAGGCCTGTCAGAGTAGAGTAGAGTCTCGATTTATTCAGGCCTTAAGGTCCCCCTCTGGAGAGCTTGTCAGTTCTCCAGAGCTTTTGGTGGATATTGTCGAGAAGCATGTGGTTAACATTTTGGGTACTGTCCCTGATTATGATTCGTCGGACTCCTTTTTGGAATCCTTGAACTTGCCCCCTCTTTCGCAGGCTGAAGGTGATATGCTATCCGCTGAAATTTCAGCTGCGGAGGTGTCACAGGCTATCGTTAGCTTAAACCTGAACTCAGCTCCTGGGTCCAATGACCTTACAGCATGTTTATACAGTACCTTTAAGGAAGATTTGGTTCCTGCTCTGACCCTTCTGTTTAATGACATGTTGTCTAAAACTACATTTACGAAATCTATGAAGGAAGCTATTCTAGTACTTATTTTCAAGAAGGGCTCTTCGTCTGATCTTCATAATTGGAGACCTCTTAGTTTGCTAAATGTTGACTACAAAATTATGGCAAAAATGTTGTTAGCTAGATTAATTTGGATTGCAAAATTGGTTAGCCCCATTCAGACATGTGGTATACCTGGGAGGTGTCAGCATGACAATCTTGTTCTGTTACGGAACTATTTTCATTGGGAGATATGGGCCATGTCAAAGGATGGGTACTTGGCTTAGACCAAAAAAAGGCCTTTGATAGGGTCTCCCATCGTTTTTTATTTTCAGTTCTGGCAGCATTCAGGATCCCTGCCCAGTTTATATGGTGGATTAGAGCCCTGTATTTAGAAGCTGTTATTGTTCCCAATGTTAATGGTTGGTTAGGTAGGCAGGTAGCAGTTAAACGTGGAGTTCAGCAGGGCTGCCCCTTAAGCCCCATTTTTATATAACTTCTGTATTGATGTCTTGATTAGAGCTATTCTTCTTTGCCCAGAGGTAGTGGGGTTGCAAGGGGCCCATAGTTCTGTGCCCATTAAGATTTTGATTATGCGGATGATTTGGTCCTGACTGTAGCCATGGATACAGAGAAAGGCCTTGGAGTCTGTCCTGCAGAAATACTCATCAATTGCAGGGTCTCACATCAATTTTGAAAAAGAATGGGGTTCCCTAGGCATCTTACTGTCCCTATTTCTGGAAACCTTGCTGGTATCAAGATTTCTAATGCACCTTTTGAAAGTTTAGGTATCTGGTTTGGGACAGGTGATATGCAATCCCTTAACTGGCAGGTGACCTTGGGGAGAGCGGATAGACTTATTGCTGGGTGGAAGCAACACCAAATCAGTAAAAGAAAATGCGTTTATTTGATCAAAACTTTGGTGGTTCCTATTTTTTTGTACCTTTGTTATGTTTTTCACCGCCTGTTAAGTTATTTACTAGATTGTTTAGTATTTTCTTTCAAGGGTTTTGGGGTCTTGCTTGAACCCAGTCAAGCACAGTGTGACCTATAGACCACTGGTAGAGGGAGGGTTGGTATGGTAAACCTGGTTGCTTTTTTTTAGAATATTTTTCAATTATAATTTTGGTGGGCATTGAAGCCAGGTGGTATGGGTTGGAAGCCATTTCTTTTGGTATGGCTGGTACCTTGTCTGGCCTTATGGGAACTGGGAAAAGGAATTTTGTGCGGATACCTGATATTCTATCTATGTTAGGAAGCTATGAAATTGGCCATGTCTTGGGGTTTTAAACCCCAGGATTTCTGTGTCCGGAGTCGGAAATCTCTCTATGAAGAGATTTGGAGGCAAGATGCTCAGGGCGTGGTTACCTTCCCTTTGCCCTCCAGATAGTTTTGACTGGATTTTAAAGCAACTTCAGAACCCGCGTTTACCTCCATATGTTTGGGATACTGTTTGGTTGGGTAACTATGGGACATTGAGTGTTAGGGTAATCACAAGCATAAATCCCTGGATAATAGATATTGCACTAGGGATTCCTGTCACAGTATTATAGAATCTCAACAACATTTATTTCTTGAATGTCAGTTTGCACTTGATTTCTGGACACTGTTAGCTAGTGTTTGGACTGAACCTTTATTTATGCAATTAACACATGAAGATATTATGTTTGGCAGTAATGTGTCCTTGAATGATAAATATGAGGCTGAAACTATGTATGTTGTTCTGACATTGATACGTTATTATTTATGGCAGGCCAGGTACCTGTTGGACTTTCGTTACAGAAAATTGTATGCAATATTAAATCTGCTGTACTTACTGTTAAAATGAATGATTTTAAGTTTAGGACTAGAACACAGTTTCTTCAGTTCTGGAATAACAGTGATTTTTGGCATATCGACTAATTTTCTGTTCTCTATGCTATATTTTGTAGCTTTATTTTTTTAGATACTTTTGTTTAGCTCATACTCCTGTTATTGTTATTTTGCTTCTGTATTTTTGTGTTGCCTTTGTTTATTTTGTAATGAAGTCCATGCTCTTTTCAATAAAATTCCCCTACTCTTTTCTAGAAGTGCCATGAGATCTTTAACATCCACCCGAACTACCACCAATCCAGGCAGATGGGACCTCGGTTTAACGTATCATCCGAAAGATGGCACCTCAGAAGTGCAGCACCCCTCTCATGCTGCCCTACAGTGTCAGTACTGGGATATTAACCCAAGTGCCAGATGTGGGAACTGAGCCCACAGCCCTCTGATCTCCTGGCCTCAGAAGCAAGTGTGCTACCTACTGAGCCACTGACACTGACAAGGTTGCCTTGACCTGATGGATGAGTTTTGTACATCTGTTTCCAGCAGTCTTATAGCACATAAGATCTGCTATTTTGCAAGTTGCTTTGGCCTTATGCCAGAGATTATCCCTTTCCTGCATAAGCTCAAGGAGGGAGCCTGTGAGCCATGGGTTGGTAGCCCCTCTAGTTATTTTTAGTTTTATAGGGGGCAAAGATGTCACAGGCCTTATTGAACATTGTGACGGAGTTTAGGGCTTGTTTGCCATCCTCAGCCCTGTTTAGAAGCGACCAATCCACCACCTTCAAATATTGCCTAAAGTAATCCAGTTGCTCAGATCTCAGGGAGAAGTTTCGTGTGACCCAGGGAGTACTAACAGTGGTCTTATTTGACCAAGTGCACATTACCGGAGAGTGATCACTGAGGGTGTCTGGAAGGACAGTGACCTCAGAGATATGTTCCGGGCAGCTTGCTAGGAGCCAATCAATTAAAGTGCTTGTGCCAGTTTTGTAATTAAATCTAGTAGCTTGTGTGACCAGTTGGGTGAGGTAGAGACCAGATACCTGGTCTCGAACTGCAAGGGCATCATGGGACAGCCAATTGGTGTTGAAATCACCAGCAATAATATGCTCCCAGTTGTGCTTTTATGTTTTCAACAGTATAGTCCTGCCAAGAATCATGCTCAGAAACCAGTTTGTCAGCACCAGCAGAACCAGAACCATCAGCTCCTCCTCCAGAAATTTCTGACTAACACATCTGAAGATGCCTTTTTCAAACACAGGTGACTTGCAGACCTTGCCCAGAGACACAAGACATCCTGCACCTGTCCCCACCTCTCCTACAAAAACTAGGACCAACACCCTCACCATGACGAAATCTACCCCACATCACATCCCTCAAGAGTGGTACCATCAGTCCCACCATACCAGCTCCACTAGCCACCACTTCTACATTAAAGTGCTGACCAGCTGCTCTACTGTCATCTCAAGACATTTTTTGGTATATAAAAAATCACAAAAAGCAGGGAGGAATGACATTTTTAACATAAGGATTTTTTAAACTGTCACTTTATGAGAGACTCTGACAGCAATAAATCAAACAACTAGACTTTTTTTTATTCACAGTAGTTGCCAATGCTCACTCTAAATAGACCTGGCCTGCTGCCACAGCTAAATGAAGCAGACAGAGCCACACAGACAGACACAGCAACAGCAAAGCACAGAAACACTATATTTTGGGGTTTACACCAATCACCATACAAGGACAGAGGACGGATTGGATGTACCTTCATAACACTGAAAAAAAAAAAAGAACTCATCGAAGGCACAAAGACCTAAAACCCAGGATTCACTCGGACAGAACAGTACTGGCTCTCCTCACTACCACTACATATTCAGTTTTATGTCTACATAGCTATGAACAAAATTGGATTTCAGATTTGGATTTTGGAACTAGATTCCAAAACCCGAATCTGATTTTGAATTTAGGTATGAGGATTTTGCGGTTTAAAATCCTAAATATCTAAATCCAAAAATGGGATCAGAATCCAATGAATCCCATTTTGTTCAGTGGATTTTGAGCAACCCTAACTCAGAGTTCCATTGGCCATGTTGGAAGTCTGCAGTTTCCAGTGGACCATTGCCTCATTAGATAAAAGGGTTTAAGCAGAGTACACACTGCCTGCAAGTCATTTTTGCATTAGATAGATAGACAGATAGATAGATAGATGGATGGATGGATGGATGGATGGATGGATGGATGGATAGATAGATAGATAGATAGATAGATAGATAGATAGATAGATAGATAGATAGATAGATAGATAGATAAAGTCATTTATTAAGTGTCCATTTCCGCGGACTCTGGGCGCTGTACAAACCACAACAACAAGAAGATGAACTCATTAATAAAACCAGAGATGTGCAAGAACAAGGGGGCACAATTTGAAGATAGAGGGGGGATGGCTCAGAGGTAATGTTAGAAAGTATTTTTTCACAGAGAGAGTTGTGGATGAATGGAACAGCCTTCCTGAGGAGGTTGTGGAGTCAGGAACAGTGAGGATTCAAGAATGCATGGGACAGGCATAAGGCAATTCTAGTGGGGGGCAGGAGGAAGTAAGCTGTTGATTAACTAGAATCTGCAGCTTATCCATCAGGTAGGGAAATGGGCAGACTGGGTGGGCCAAGCGGTCCTTATCTGCCATCAAATTCTATGTTTCTATGTTTCAGCCAATATACAACTTTTAACATGATTAAAATCACAACAGTTCAATTCCATTCTACAGTTACTCATAAAAGGCCAGCCGGAATAAATATGTTTTGAGGCTCTTCTTAAAAGCTTCTACCGAGGAAGCCCCCTTCAGATTCTCAGGCAAAGAGCTCCACAAGGTGGGCGCGGCAACTGAGAACGTCCTATCTCCATAACACCGCAGCCTCACCCTGGGAACCTCAAGGTGGGTTTCCCCTGCAGAATGAAGTGCCCAAGAGGGGTGATAGGGTACAAAGAAATCTTGCAGATAAACAGACTCCCCATTGTGTAGAGTTTTGTAGGTCAGGAGCCCTACCTAGAAGACAATCCTCCACCTGATCGGCAGCCAGTGCAGTTTGTGGAGGACCGGGATGATATGCTCAGATCTCCTAGCACCAGTCAATAATCTTGCTGCTGAGTTCTGCACCAGTAGCAGTCTGCGGAGGTTGCCTCCAGATAACCCTAGGTACAGGGCATTACAGTAGTCCAATCTGGAGGTGACGAAGGCATGTACTAGTGTGGGCAGATCATCAGGTGGAATCAGGGATCGGATTCGAGCAATATTTCGGAGATGATAAAAACCACTCCTGACGATGGCCGACACTTGGCCATCCACGGTCGGTCAGTCATCCAGGATCATGCCCAAATCCTTCACCTGTCTGGAGGCTGGTAATGAGCTGTGATCTGAGCAGCAAATGTACTGACCTCAGGAATAGCTGTGAGCTCTAAATGAGTTCCCAGTGATCTGTACATTCCATTTTGTTACAGGCACTGCATTAGCAATGCATTCACATATGAAACTAAACATTCTAAGAAGCCAGTTTGAAGCACACTGAGGGAGTTTACATCTAGTTCATATCATGCTATGCTATACAGTACTATACCATGCTATGCTATGCACCAGTGCAGAGTTTACGTGCAGGTGATATGTGTTCAGGCTTGCTACCAGGTATTTTAGACAAGCTGACTTGATTTCTGTCTTGCACTTTTTCAAACTGATACAAGTTTTGAACCAGGATCATATCCAATGTGCTTTCAAGTTATACTTTATTGTTCTTAAGAAAACTATTGATCCCAGCTGTCATTAAATGCCAACATTATGTAAACCACAGACAAAGACCCATTCACATGTAGTTGACATTATAAGTCTTCATGACAACTGTGAGGGGTATTTGGGGGGTGAAGCCTATTCTACACTGCTACCTAACAGAGCACTTAGCTTTGGTGATGCCTGGGCTCAGGGGTTCTAAATGTTATGTATGTGGTACCTCTTCCCAGAGACTTTGTTAAGCAGGTAGCTGTAATTTCTTGTACAAAACCCTGTGGGCAGCTGTACACCCCTTGGAAGGATAGCCTTCCACCAGGACCAGACAACGTATAGAATAATGTATGGGCAGCCATACACAATAGGGCTGTGTTCTTACCCTGGGGTTGTGATGACAGCATCTGAACTTCGAGAATGAAGTTCAAGAGGTCCTTGCTGTTATCTCAACCCCTGAGATGGAAACGTATGCTGAGTTTGTGTGGTTGCCCATAGTTCATTTTATGCAGTAATTGTTTTTTTTCACAAAGAAGTCACAGAAACATACCCCCAAAGTAAAAACAAACAAAAACAAATAAACTTGCCTTTCCTTTGTTTTGTTCTTTTTTTTTTAACTTACTATTTTTCCTCCACCAAGCTCCCACAGCACCGCACCATCGGGAGTCGCCAGTGGTATCTGCCCAGCTTCCTTCATCTACCTGTACCTGCGGGGAATCCCATGGAGCTGTGGTTATACCCCACAGGGGGGGTACGAGGTGGGGCCCTTCACCCCGAAGTCCTTCTTGTCTCGTCAGTCCCCCAATGACAGGACAGGCAGGCGGGAATTACTGGCTCTGAAGCCGCGCTCCATCTCCCCTGTGCCCTGAGAGCCCATTTTACCATTTTTCTGGAGGGTGTGATGCCCAGACTTTAAGGCACAACTGACAATGTCTGTCATACCCCAAACCCTCATTCTTGGCTCCGGTGCAGGCTACTTCCCTGGTCTCTGACAGAGGTCAGTCATGCACCAGGCCTCAACCCCTCTCCCTCCCTAGAGAAGGCAAGCAGTCTACCGGATGCTGAAGCCTCCTCCCCCCCAGCCAGCCCTCTGTCCTCCTGGGCTCGTTCCTGAACCCAGGTCAAAGGCGTTGCAAGCAGTAGTGCTACCGCTGTGCCAGCAGACCGGCCCCTTTGTTCTGTTCTATGATAAAAGTTACACTTATAGACTTTGGGCACTGGCTGATCAGTAAGCAGGTGGGTATGGGATGAATGAGAAATTTAAAATGTTAAGACCAATGAACCATGCTGAACAACTGTTTGGAATGCACATGACAACACTTAAGAATGTGCACAACAGTTTGAAATGTGCACAGCAAGGATTTTGAGCAGACTGATTTTTATATAGGAACAAAAGTTAACTGTATATAGAGAATAAAGTATGGGTCTGGGTGTGTAACGAGAATTTACACACACCCCCCCGAGGGGTTTCATGCTACATAACATAGAAACATAGAAACATAGACTTTGACGGCAGATAAGGACCACTTGGCCCAACCAGTCTGCCCATTTCCCTACCTACTGGATAAGCTGCAGATTTTAGGTTAACCAACAGCCTACTTCCTGCTACCCCCACTATAATTGCCTTATGTCTGTCCCATGCATGTTTGAATTCCTCCACTGTTTTAGACTCCACAACCTCTCCAGGAAGGCGGTTCCATATGTCCACTACCTCTCCGTGAAAAAATTCTCTACATTACCCCTGAACCATCCCCTCTCTATCTTTAAATTCTGTCCCCTTGTTCTTACACATCTCTTTTTCTGAAAGATGCTACTGTCCTGGACTTTGTTGATTCCCTTGAGGTACTTGAACGTTTCTATCATGTCCCCCTGTCCATCCTTTCATCAAGGGTATATATATTAAGCTCTCTCAGTCTCTCTTCATATGGTTTCTGATGCAGACTCTGCACCATTTTAGTTGCCCTCCTCTGGACTGCTTCCATTCTGTCTATGTCCTTACGTAGATGAGGTCTCCAAAACTGCACACCGAGAGCGCAGCTCAAGGGGTTTTCGCGTAGCATCAAACCCCAAGGGTGTGTGTAAATTTGAGTTTCACACACCCAGACCCATATTTTATTTTATATAATTGTTGGGTTTCTTTTTCCTCTAGTAATTATATAAAATAAAAGGGTTTCTAAAGTTGCTGCAGTCCGATTATGTCATGAGCGTGAGTCAGCTTTTCATTTTTATTTTAAGCTATTGTGCAAGATTCAGTTTCACTTTAATATAAATCATATATTCTAGTTAATAAGGTTGATGGCAAAATTGGTCTTTCAGTGAAAGGTACACCAATCTGCACTGAATGTGTGACCATTTTTTAACTTAAGTGAACCCCTCACCCCTGCCTTTTGCCAAAATGACAGGTGGCATGCTGTTGAAGCAGACAGCAGTACCTGGTGCGGACTGGGTTCGGGGAGGATGAGGTTACTCAGCACAGGGGAGCCTAGGTTTGGCTACTCTGTACAGGGGCACCCAAGTAAATCCGAACACAGGAAGCAATAACTGTAATGTCCAGAACCAGGAATGGGATTCTTCAGTGTGGCTTTTATTCACATACTAGCTGAACAAACAAAGCATAGACGGACCCCCATGGGGCTACATTTCCTGGTAATGCAGATTAGAGACTACAGAACACTTTATCACCATTTTCAGCCCTCAGGCTTTGAACCCACCAGGCACACAGCCCGGACTTGCACGCAGCTTTGGTTACACAGCCAGACTTGTACACACTTGGGTTTTCCCCACTGGCCCGGCTCCCCTGCTGGCCACTTGATCCGCGGTCATTTGGAAGAATGAACCAATTATCCTGTCGTGGCTCCCCACACCACCTAGAGTCTGCGACTCCTAGAGAGAATTTTTCCTTGTTGTGGCTCCCCACACCACCTAGAGTCTGCGACTCCTAGAGAGAATTTTTCCTTGTCGTGGCTCCCCACACCACATGGAGTCTGCGATTCCTAGAGAGAATTTTCCCTTGCAATCCCATGTCTGGGCATTCCCATCACTGGCCAAGTGCATGAGGCAAAGTAGCAACCACAGAAGAAATCCGTAGAGGTGGACCTGGTCACTAAAGATGGGGGGGTCCACCCACCTCCAGCTCCCACAGCCCATACCCGGCCATTTCCCTGGGAAAAACAGCCATTCCTTTGCTGAACTTCTAAATATAGATTAAAGGGTAGATGTATGTCGCATCTCCTCTACATACTATTTGAATCACACAACACTCTAGGATTTGACACTACTTTACTTGTTTGGCCCATTTCTCTAGGTTTCCCAATATGTAGCTCAATCCCTAGATTTTCACACAAGTCCCAGGGTGAAGAAAACAATTTGCCCTTTTAGCCAGAGCAGACACTCACCCTTTAGTTGCAGGTGCCCCACAGGCAACTCACAAATCTTGCATCTTCCAAAATAAATGTTGGACTAACCAGGCAGTTTTTCTTCCCTTAGCAGAATTAAGGGCATTGCCTCAGGAATCTGCTGGGAATCTTTACATCCCCCCCGGAGGGAGGGGGCACTATGAGACCCGAACAGCGGTCTCCACCACTTGAGCACAACTTCACTCCTTCAAGCCAAACTGCAGACTCTCTCTTCACTTACTGAAGACAAACTGAACACTACTTTGAAAACTCCCAACGTTCTATCTAACTCCCTTTGCTGCAGATTCCAATGTGGCTTATGCAGCTGCGAAAGTTCTATTGGTGATGTCATCCCTCAGTCTCAGCTGAGACTGAGAACAGAGTGAGACAGTGTGTGAAACCCATTTAACTGGAGTTTCACAAGCAGCTTCCCTGCCTACCACTAGGTCTTACTGGGATTCTAGTAACCCGGTAACAAGGGGTTACACTTACCCTGACCAGGAAAATGACTGTCGCAGTCATTATTTACCCGACTTTAGGCCATCCCACCCTATGTGCTACCTGTGGAGGGGTGATCAAGCCCCTCCCACCATGTGCAAGCACAGGCAGACAACATTAAGGGTCTAGAGGCCTGTAGCTATATATCAGCCTCACACTATCCACTTACTATGGACACCTAGTGGCTCTGGTAGAACTATCCAGAGCATAGCCCTGATAGATCAGCACTGCGGTCCCAATGGCCACTCAGAACCACAGCCTGTCTATCCCCCCACCCTCTAGGGAAAACCTATCTGCTTGTAACCTAATACCCCCAAAACAAAAACAATCCGGGGACCTCCCCGATCTTGGGCAACCTGCAACCACACACCATTAAAATACCACATTACTGTACCCTCCCTACCCCCACAACCACACCTGTGGAAGGAAAGGGTTAATACAACAATAACAACAATAACACCACAGTACTTTAAATTTCTACGCCATAAAGCACTGACGAGGAACTCCGATGAGCCCCTCCTCCTCTTCTTGTCTTCTCTTCTGTCTTCCCAGGGAACACCCTGTAAGAAAAAGAAAGACAACACACGCTCTCCTAATCTGCATACACAGTCTCACCTAGACCCTACCATCAAAACACTGAAAAAATCCCAAAAGATTTTTAGAAAAAGTAGAAAAACAGTATTTACATTAGAAAACAATTACATTATTTATAATACACATTTGGGGGATGAAGTGCCCTAAAAGTCCCAACTAGTGACCGCAATTTCAGAGGCTCAGTCCATAAAGAGTCTGTCCTGGCTGGAGCCCGTGAAGCACAGTTCTAACAGGCCAAAGTCCCGAAGGAGAGTCTTATGGACAGTTCACACATTTGAAGTCTGTTAGTGTAGGGTGTACTGCAATGTCATAAAGATAGAAAAGTTCGGACATACCAGCCACTTGTAGTACGAATTCGGCACTGACCTGCACCTCTGATTAAGACTCTCCCTGGCAGCATTTCTTCTGATACAGCTGGGCGGACATCTTCTGGGGAACCACAGGAGGGCACATCTGGGAACTGCTTGGGTGATGTCATCTCTGGAGATGGAACCTTAGAACAGGAACAAAAAAGAACAGTTGGTCCGACGTCATCCGATTCACAGGCGAAGAACAGGATACAGCTGGGCTGGTGTCCTCTTCTGGATCTGAAGTCATCTGGTGGGCCAGTTGATGGTTTCTGGAAGGCTGGTACACTGTAGACTGATGAATGTGGGGCACCTGAGTCCTGGATATCCATATTGGCGGATCAATAAAGGCACTTCACAGTCTGGTGGCAGTATTTGGACTACCACTGCTCGGCTCTCCATTTTGTAGGCATGGGCACTTTGCTGAGAGGTCCTTGCACTGAGGCCAATAGTACCGGGGATCAGGAGCTTGAATTGTTATCTGCTTTGGCGCATATAATTCACACAGTGGGAGATTTCACGCCCTCCGTCCACTTTATTCTCACAGGATGCACACTTTTCATTGCTTCATCCCAGATCCAGGATTTCCTGCAGTTCTCAATCTCCTCCCAGACTTTTCGAGGAAAGGTAGGAAAGGTCAGTACCATAGATCTCATTTGCTTTCTACAAACCAGTCTCCCCTCTTTACTTGCTTTGGTCAATCTGAGACTGCTGGCCTGGCTTGGGGGTGGCCAGTCCTGGTTCTGCCAGCTATGCATCCTTAAGGAAATTAGAAACGGATCCCTGACTTCTTCCTCCTGTAAAACCAGAGGCAGTGGCATCACCACTTTCTTCCATACATTCCTCAGAGGCAAGATCTTGAGGCAGTGTACCCGTTCCTTTTTCACAAGGCCACATAGGTTCCCCCTCATCTTCCTCTTCACTGAGGATCTGAGCCCAGGAGTGAGCAGTTGTTCTCACTCCTGAGACTATCCCTCTCATCACTAGGGCAGAGGCTCTACACCTCCCACTCAAAGACCTCCCACATCTCATCTTCACCTAAGAGACTTGGGCTAGGCCCCCCCCCTCCAGGGGTCTATTGATGCTTTATCCAAACTTTCTTTCTGGGATCCAGCATCTGAAACTTCAACTTCTGGTTCTGTCTCTAATTCTGCACCCTCTAGCTTTGTGCCACACTCCCCTGAGGGGCCTTCCTCCATAGGCTCCACCTGGTGCTGTGTGCTGCCAACTGCAGATTCTGAAATTTTGTCCATGTGGGAGCCAAACCTAATTGGAGGCTTTATACAAGTCATATTTTCTAGGCATCCAGCACAGTGGGGAATCATGAAGACGTCCTTCCAGCTCTCAAGCATATTTGACATACATGCACTGGAAAATTAGAATCGCCTATATGAGGGAGGCAGTGCCCCTCCATCAGCACTTTTCAATATCCCTCAGTCTATTCACTGTTGCTGTTACTGCAACCCATAGATACATAGATACATAGACAGTGTCAGCAGATAAGGGCCTATGGCCCACCCAGTCTGCCCATTTGAGCTTGTAAGTACAGTTTGTTTTCCTAGAAGTCTGTTGCCTTACCCCTGAGCTCCAGAATTCCTTTATGTCTATCCCATGCATTCTTAAATCCTGATTGTTTCAGCCCCACCACTTCCTCTGCAGGGTGTTCCACTTGTCCACCACCCGTTCTGTGAAGAAATTCTTTCTCATGTTTCTCTGAATCGTCCTCCTCCAACTTCATCCCATGCCCTCTAGTCCTGGAACATCTTTTTCGCTTAAAATAGTGTTTTCCTGCACCCTGTTCCTCCCTGTAAGATACTTGTATGTCTATCATATCCCCTCTCCCTCCCTCCTCCAGGGAGTACATGTTCAGTTCCTTCAACCTGTCTTCATAGGACTGTGATGCAATCCACACCATCTTTGTTGCTCTCCTCTGAACCTCTGTACACTGTCTATGTCCTTACGTAGGTATGGTCTCCAGAACTGTACACTGTACTCCAGGTGGGGCCTCACTAGTGTCTTGTATAGCGGAATTATGAAGTCCCTTTCCTGCTGGTGATGCCTCGCCTATACATCCCAGCATCCTATTTGCTTTACCTGCTGCCTTGTCACACTGTTTCCCTACCTTGAGGTCATCAGAGATGACAACCCCAAGATCCCTTTCCTGCTTGGTGCATGCTATATCCTCACCCCCAACTGATATATTGTGCCAGGGTTTTTGTGCCCCATATGCATTATCTTGCACTTCTTTGCATTGAATTTCAACTGCCAAACCCTGACCATTCTTCAAGTTTGTCAGGTGCTTTTCATTCTGTCTACACCCTCTGGTGTGTTCTGTTACAGAGCTTTGTGTCATCAGCTAACAGTGAAATTCTGCCTTCTAGGTCCCTGTAATGTCACTGATGAAGATGTTGAATAGGACCGGTCCCAGCACTGATCCCTGTGGTACCCCACTGGTCACTCTTCCTCTGTGGAGTGACAGCCATTTACCACCACCCTCTGTGTCCTGCCACCCAGCCAGTTACCTACCCACCACACTACTGTCCTGCCTACACCCATATTCCCAGTTTGTGTAATAGTCTTCTATGTGGCACAGTGTCAAAGGCCTTTCTGTAAGTCCAGATAGGCCAGTGTCCACTGCCCTCCCTGATCCACCTCCCTAGTCACCCAGTCAAAAATTCAATGAGGTTGGTCTGACATGACCTCCCCTGGTGAAAACCATGCTGCCTTGGGTCCTGTAGTCCATTGACAACCAGATGTTCCACCAATCTCTCCTTCAGTAGTGCTTCCATGATCTTTCCCCACTACCGAGGTGAGGCTGACTGGTCTGTAGTTCCCTGCTTCCTCTATGTTCCCACTTTTGTATAAGGGACTACATCTGCTGTCCTCCAGTCTTTGGGTACCTCCCTGATTCCAGTGATCGGCCAAACAGGATAGCCAGAGGTTCAGCCACCACCTCTTTAGTTCTTAATGACCCTGCACCCCATCTGGGCCCCATTGCTTTTATCAACTCTTATTACTCCATGTCTTTAGGACCCTTTCTCGTGTAAAGGGACTTGTGTCCATTTCTGCACCATTCTCACCCCCTTGTACCCCTTCAGACCCATTACCCTCCTCTTCCTCAGTAAAGACTGAGCAGAATACCTGTTCAATATGTCAGCTTTACTGTTGTCATCCTCCACTGCCCACATCCTCCCTTCAGTCTCACTATCCTTCCCTTTGTCTTTCTTTTTTCACTTATGTACCTGTAAAAGGTTTTGTCCCCCACCCACTGATTTTGCAATCTGTTCTTCTGTCTGAGCTTGCTTCCTTTACTGACTCCCTGCTGCCTCCTTTGCTTCCTGGTACTTCTCCCTATCCCTTCTGCCTGTGTCTTTTGTAGTGCCTGAATGCAATCTTTTGGTTTTCACTTTTGCTACCTCTTTGAAACCCATAATGGTCTCTTCCTTTCTCTCTTGCTAACCTGCTTAATGCATAATTCTGTTCTTGTAATCCCCATTTTAAATACTGCCTACTGCTCCTCAACCCTGATTCCTGTCCCATTCTCTTAATGCCTCTTTCAGGTATCTCCCATCTTCCCAAAGTCTGCCCCTAAAATCCAGGATACGTGTTTTGTGTGGTTTGGTTCTGTTCTGCTCTTTCTGTGATTTCAAACCACAATGACTGGTGGTCACTGTTTCCCAGGTGCTCCCTACTGTTACCCCCATCACACTGTCCCTGTTTGTGAGCACAAGGTCCAGTATTGCCTTCTGCCGAGTTGGTTCCATGACCAGTTGCTTGAGGAAGGCACCCTGAAGGAGTCCAGGATAAATCTGTTCTAGTTGATGCTGCTGCTGGGATGCTCCAGTCCACGACTGGAATATTGAAGTCTCCAACTAGTACTACCTCACCCTTGTCTGCCATCCTTTGAATGGCTAGCATCAGCTCTCTATCTGTTTCTTCCTCCTGGGCTGGTGGTCTATAGACCACACCTGTGCAGATGGCTGTCCCCATTTTCCTTTCCAGCTTAACCCACAGTATCTCTCCCCCATTTTGTTCCTCCTGGATCTCTGTGGCCCTTATGTCATTTTTCACATACAGTGCCACTCCTCCTCTCTTCCTGCCTGCTCTGTCTCTTCTGAATATTCTGTAGCCAGGTATGGCCATCTCCCAGTCGTGGTTATCATTACACCAGGTTTCAGTGATGGCCACAATATCCAGGTCTGACTGTACCATGACAGCCTCCAGATCTTCCATCTTGTTGCTAAGGCTCCTGGCATTTGCACACATGGCTTTCCATGATTTGACCTCCTAGACTGTTTCACTGTTCTACTCCAGCCCCTTCCTGTTGTCCTTATCCCTGGTTCTCCTTGCTGTCTGTCCTTCTGCTGAATTTTGCCCTTCTGCTTATCCACCTCTGGGCACTAATCTCCATCTTTTGCACACTGCTTTGCAGAGATAGCCACTCCTCTAGTTCACTGGTTCCACTGCTAGCTTTGGGGGGTGAGCAAGTAGGTACCCTCCTTGCTGGCCTGCCACCCCCCTTTGCTAGTTTAAATGCTTGTCAATGTAGCATTTAAACTTATCATTGAGTGCTTGGATTCCCCTCCAGGATGGATGCAGGCCGTCAGGCTTAAACAAACCTCCATCCCTCCAGGTGGGTCCCCAGTCACCAATGAAACCAAACCCTTCCTCACAGCACCAGTTTTTCAACCATGAGTTAAAGTTCCTGGGCATGCACTCTATGTTTCCTTGCCTCTCACAGGTAGTACTTCTGAGAAAGGAGAGAAGTAGCTACTTGCTTGAGACCCTCCCCAGTTTCCTAAACTCTTCCTGAACTTCCTTTGGCTCCCCATTTGCCAGGTCATTAGTACCTAGGTGGATAATGACATCCAGCTCACCCTCCTGTCTTGCCTTCCCAGTGATCCCCAGGATCTTCCTTCCATCCCTCCATGCCGTGGCACCTGGTAGGCACCTCACCTCCTGTCCTCCCCTCCTGTGTTCCTAGCTGGATCCCTCTTATGATGGAGTCCCCACCAGGATTCGCTTCTCCTCCTCTGGGGTCCACTGCTTCCCGCTGAGGTTACCTCCTGGCTAACCTCCACATCCTTTCCTTCCACTTCTCTGGGTGCCTCTATTTGGTTGTCCTCATTTGCCAGTGTGGCATATGAGTTCTTGAGTGGAATAGGATCTGGTAGTGTGCCTCTGCCTGACTGCTCTAACCCTCCCTGAGCCCACTGTCATCCAAGTGCTCCTCACTCTCGGCATCCTTTGAGGCAGTTGCATTGGACTGGGTGGTCCCTGGATAGGGGTGATGGTACTCCTGACCCAGTTTACTTCGCTCTGAGTCTGGCTACCTCATCCCACAGTCCAGAGAGTGCATGCAGATAGAGCAGCACCTCAGTGTCCAGAAGGTCTGCCTGAATATGGTTGCCCCACAGCCACTGCATTGACCACTCCCACATTATACTGCAATTCCACTACTTGTCTGCTACTGAAGCTCTCCTAGTTTCCTTTTATTAATCTACTGTACTAAAAATCCTGCCACTGATCCTCAGATATTTTTTTTTTTAAGAAAAGAAACCAATAAATAAATAAATGAGTCAAAACACTTGTCGTGTTGAGGGGGCTTTTCCCCTTATGCCCCACCTACTACACACCCTTACTATACCCCTGTGTTTAGCTCCTGTCAATCAGATTTAACAGGGCATATAATTAAGAGTTGGGAGGAGGGCGAAAATTTGCAGCAATTAAAGACAGCACAGAATTACACCACCACTATGTTTTAAATTGTCAACAGCCCAAAACAATTATAAGTAAAGACAACAAAGAAAGTGTAGTGTCACTAAAAGCCCCGGGCATGATCCGGTTAACGAGCTGGTCCTGAGGCCATAACTGCAGAAAAATAAACAAAAGTTCACTGTAAATGAAAGTCCCACTTTATTGAACACACTCTTTAGCTGTAAAATGGCTCCTCTGCTGCTGTGTTTACTTTACTACCCCACCCTGTAATGGCAGTGGCAGCACTCCTGTGCATCAACATTTAGAATCTGGGTCAAGTCACTGCGCACCTGATTTACACAAACTACTGATAACTTTTGCTCAAACTGCACAACTTGCTCTGTTCTTGCTTTAAACACATTTATAGGATTTTCCATGGACTTTTTACATGCTGGTAACATTCATTTGATTCACAGTCCCTTAAAGCTTCAGGTTTTTAGCACAGGATTGCCTGTATTACTAGTGCTGCACTTTGGCTACAACCCACAGTCTCTCTGTCTGCAAACTTTAAACTGAGGCTAAATTCATTACTATGCACACAGTCAATGGCTTAACAGACTTGTACTTGTTGGCAGGACTTTACACAGTCATTACCTTTGCAAGCGACTACACTGCTGCACACACATTTATATGGCATAGGGCTGAAAATCACTGTTTGAGCAGTTTTCAAGGTTGTTACTTACTATCAGTAGGAGTTTGCATGTGGGAAAACGGCCTGCAGCCTGTTCTTGGAGGCCTCAGAACAGAAACGGACGGGCAGTCCTGCCGATCGCCTTTTCAACCACCAAACTTGCAATTGGATGATCAATTAGCGGGTTGAGCCCATTTTAGACAAGAAAGTCAATTTTTATACTGTTTACAACAATTTTAACACTCGATGCTCTCCACTGCCAGTACATGCACTCCACTCACACTCCTCTTGAATGCTGGGGCAGTCTCTGTAGAGCTGGCTAAGGGGCAGACTGATTGCAGCCTGACCAACCACACCACGCAAATGAGCCTCTTCTTCCTCGCGAGGGCTCTTCTCCTCACCGCGATCGTCGAGCAGGCAAATTTAAACTGCAGAATGCAACTTTTTTTTCCAACTGACTCCACGGCGGGAGCCCATTTCAGCCATTTAACATAGCCATTTACACTGCAGTCTCTCAATTAATTCAAAAAGCATTTCCAACGTCCAGGGCACAATTTTCCTGTTGCTACCCCTAGTCTTCCACACTTTTCTTTACCACAGTTCATTTTTAAAGCATTTTAAACGCTGTAAACTATTTTGATGCAGGACAAGGGCACACTCTTTGGCTTTACTGCTCCTTGACAAACAGTTGGCAATTTTAAACAGCAGCACAAGATTCACGGCACACAGCAACACACACTAGGGAAATTGCTTCAGCTTTTTTGGGCTACCCACTGCCAGATAGCCAAAACGCTAGCCCTCTTGCCCAAGCACCTTCCTCCCAGAACAAAATCCCAGTGGTGCCTCCATTTTTGTAGCCCCTCACCCCTGCCTTTTTGCCAAAATGACAGGTGGCATGCTGTTGAAGCTGACAGCAGTACCTGGTGGGGACTGGGTTCGGGGAGGATGAGGTTACTCGGCACAGGGAAGCCTAGGTTTGGCTACTCTGTAGAGGGGCACCCAAGTAAATCCGAATGCAGGAAGCAATAACTGTAATGTCCAGAACCAGGAATGGGATTCTTCAGTGTGGCTTTTATTCACATACTAGCTGAACAAACAAAGCATAGACAGACCCCAATGGGGCTACATTTCCTGGTAATGCAGATTAGAGATTACAGAACACTTTATCACCATTTCAGCCCTCAGGCTTTTGAACCCACCAGGCACACAACCCGGACTTGCGCAGCTTTGGGTACACAGCCCAGCTTGTACACTGCCAGGTTTTCCCACTGGCCCGGCTCCCCTGCCAGCCACTTGATCCGCGGTCCATTGGAAGAATGAACCAATTATCCTGTTGTGGCTCCCCACACCACCTAGAGTCTGCGACTCCTAGAGAGAATTTTTCCTTGTAATCCCATGTCTGGGTACTTCCCCCATCACTGGCCAAGTGCATGAGGCAAAGTAGCAACCACAGAAGAAATCCGTAGAGGTGGACCTGGTTACTAAAGATGGGGGTCCACCCACCTCCAGCTCCACAGCCATACCCGCCATTTCCTGGGAAAACTGAACCATTCCTTTGCTGAACTTCTAAATGTAGATTAAAGGGTAGATGTATGTCGCATCTCCTCTACATACTATTTGAATCACACAACACTCTAGGATTTGACACTACTTTACTTGTTTGGCCCATTTCTCTAGGCTTCCCAATATGTAGCTCAATCCCTAGATTTTCACACAAGTCCCAGGGTGAAGAAAACAATTTGCCCTTTTAGCCAGAGCAGACACTCACTCTTTAGTTGCAGGTGCCCCACAGGCGACTCACAAATCTTCCATCTTCCAAAATAAATGTTGGACTAACCAGGCAGCTTTTCTTCCACTTAGCAGAATTAAGGGCATTGCCCAAGGAATCTGCTGGGAATCTTTACCTCCCCCCCTCGGAGGGAGGGGGCACTGAGACCCAAACAGTGGTCTCCACCACTTGAGCACAACTTCACTCCTTCAAGCCAAACTGCAGACTCTTCACTTACTGAAGACAAACTGAACACTACTTTGAAAACTCCCAACGTTCTATCTAACTCCCTTTGCTGCAGATTCCAATGTGGCTTAGCAGCTGCAGTTCTATTGGTGATGTCATCCTCAGTCTCAGCTGAGACTGAGAACAGAGTGAGACATGTGAAACCCATTTAACTGGAGTTTCACAAGCTGCCTTCCCCTGCCTACCACTAGGTCTTACTGGGATTCTAGTAACCTCGGTAACAAAGGGTTACATAAGCACAGCAAAACACCCTGGCATCTCTTCATCACCCGCCGAGTTCAATTTAATATTGTTCATAGTAACGTGTTGTGTTTTTAGACGTTCAATACAATGTTTTCACAGGATGAATCTAAAACATAAACTACTCGGGAACTAATTTACCTTAAATGTTAAACTGCCTTTCTAATCCACACACACATACGGTTGGGAAGGAGACGGCGGTCGAGCATTGAGGAGCGTGAGGAGGCGCATGCGCAGAGTGGGGGAAACTGTGCGCATGTTTGCTGTTATAAATGCTCCTTTATAATGGCAAATTATGCCATGGCTTCCCTATGGGAAAAAGAGGAAGCCATTAATTATAGTATAATACAATACTGTGCAGTATTCAGACAATAAGGACACCAAGTTATCACAAATACAAGTTTATTGCAACACCAATGCCCGCAAGAGAAATGTGTTAGGCAGACATACTTCACTCCATTTAGCCCCATTAGTTGCCCATGGTAGGAAGCACTGCTATGAACTACTGAGTAGACAGAAAACAAAATGCACAGGAGGACGCATAGACATAATGTGCACTGCCAAGCCAAATATATGAGAACAGCCAAACGGAAGGTGCACAAAGTCAAAGTAAACACTCAGAAAAAAAAAGAAAAGAAAATCAATGCAAGTGTTTTTTTCAGGCAGACTAAAAACAAACTGACTGACAAACAATGGCACTTTGAACCCCATGCAGGTTCTTCATCAGGGGCTGCAGGCTCTGGCGCTTCAGTTTATACAACGCAGTTAAAGAGAGGCTAGCTAGTTCAGGTGCAACAGCACCAGAAGGATAGCATCATAATTAAATACATAGTGCATTAAAGTGAGAAACAAATACACAAACATTACCAATGACCAAAATATATAAAAAGATACTAAGGAGACTCTGGCAAGGCAAGACTAAAGGACTTGGGGCAGCCAGAGCACTGAGAATGTTAAAAATAGTCATTACTAGAAAATTCAGCTGTGAAGAGTCTTCAGATTTAGTAAATCCTGTAGAGGAAAGAAACAGAACTGTCTGATACGCAGACATTAAATGTATAGATGCTCCAGATCGGGCACACCTGTGAAAACAGATATAAGCAAAAAGAAAAAAATCATTAATAAAGCAGAAGTATTCTGTGTGAGGACACACAAGCAAATAAAAAAACTCAGAGGAAGGGAATAATATCCCCATCATACATTTGATGTCTGCATATCAGCCAGTTCTTTTCCTTCCTCTATAGGATTTACTAAATTTACTGACTTTTCACTGCTGAATTTTGTAGTAATTGACTTTTGCAAACGTCTGGCTGTCCTGAGTCCCCTAGTCTTGCCTTTCTGCAATGTATTCATCCCAGACAGCCGACCTGCACATGTGTCTCACTACTGTGAGCAGTCGCTGCTTCTATCTTCTTGTGTGGACTGACTCACAGGGAAGTCAAGCGATTTGCTACATATTACAGAGTGAGTCAGTGGCCATGGTGGGACTAAAACATGGGGCATCCTTAGAAGTTCACTGTCTGGGGCATTCTATTCAAAGCATCTGTAACTGTGTGTCCGTGATCTGGCCAAAACAACCCATTTCAGAATGTAGGCAGTTAAGCAGTTTTTAAATATGATAGGAATTATGGGTACTGTAGCTAGGTGAGGAATGAAAAGGTGCCCCCCCACCAAAAAAAAGTAATACGAAACTGAGGAAATTGGGTAATAAGCATTTGTTTAAAAATAACACAACTCAAAGTCAGTTTTTGTATGTTTCATCCTATGTATTGTAACCACACACTTGCCAAAAGCCACAGAGCTCGCTTTTCTAAGTTAAAACTCTGGGAATGTAATTTTATGGAAATCTGCAAAGAATCACTGGAAGAAAAGAATTCTAGCTGTATGCTGGTCCTCTTTCCTTTGCCATGTTAAGAAACACAGCCATGTGGTTATTATATACAACATGCAAGACCTTTGTCACTCACCGGTGACCCCAGACTGACAACAGCTGAAGAACTAGTTGTACTGCAAAACCATGCGGCTTCATCTGGCCAGGTTCAAAATGGCCACTGATTATTAAAACTCACTGGCAAGAATTTGCTGAGAACTGTGTTTATCTTGTTTGATATAAATCTTGCAGAGTTATCAAAGCTACTGTGCAGCAAAGTTGGGGAAAATTGACCCAACGTTTTTTAACTGTAACATATTCCAGACATCATCTATTTTCATTTGCTGGTAAAACTGTCCAGTTATACCAGGATTTAAATATTTAAAATATTTTAAATACCTATTTTTGTTAAGAAAAAGATAGCCCAGGCCCACTTCATTTGGCTTAGCAATCACACTGTGAAACTGACAAAGGGTAGAATCACACAATTAATTATATAGTAAACAGAGTAGGAATCACCTAGAAAAGTTTTATTAATTGAAGCTGGAAACTAGACGTTTTCAAAAAATATATATATTTTTCACTGTACTGCTTCTTTAAACAGAAGCCACAGGCACAGGAGAAGTTCCATGCAGTCTAATTATTTGGGCACTGTACTGTGAACTAGGGGATACCAGGTTTGAGTCCCTTCACAGCCACTTTCTTGCTGTGTGACCTTGAGCAGTGCACTTGTCCCGCACATGCTCTAGTCCTCCCAGCTATCCAATTAGGTAGAAACAGGACCTCCACTGAAAAGCTATGCCCAAAGAGAGCCCGGTGAGCTCGGTGGCACTAGTGGAAAATGTTGGGCTCCCATGTGGGACACTAGGTTCACTTCACAAAATGACTCCCCAGCTCTGCATTGGGGGAGGAACCCTAAGGCACACTGTTTGGAACCATGCTCAGGTTCATGGTGGGGAGGGACTCATCCATCCACAGATTTAGCACATTCTGTGGCCTGTTTGAGCATGGCATCATTGGTTACCACACAACGCCTTCTACACACTCTACATGCACCTACACACACACACACACACACACATGCTGGCACTGATAAGCAGACTGACACTAATTATAATGAAAGTGGGTGAGAATTCTAGGATAAAATTCCAGGTCATGTTGATGGTTGTTGCACTCCACTTCAAAATGATTTGGCCAGATTCCACCTTGACTCCTCCTGAACTCCAAGATGACAAGTATGTGTCCTTCATGGGCTGGTATCGGAATGATTGGACTGTGCCTTGCCCTGAGAGTTTCTTATGGGATGTTGCTGGGAGGGGATAGTGATTCTATCAGAGTTTGGTAAGATGGACCAGAGTCGAGATGGACAGCAGCAGAGGTAACTGGACACAGGGAGTGTGGAGGTAAGTAGCCAGAGCAGGGGATAAAGAATTAAATAAAAGGTAGTTCTTATTTGTACCTCAAGTAATTTGTATCCATTTGCAAATGAATCATATGCAAATCCAGCTAATTAATCATTTGCATTTTGGCCACTTAAACTTGTTTTTGCATCTGACAGTGGCTATCTCTAGTTTTGTTTTCTAGGAGGCAGTATAGTGTAGTGGTTAAGGGCACTGATCTACAAATCTGAAGACCTGGGTTTGAATCCTGGCAGCCCCCACTTGCATACTGTGTAACCCTGAGCAAGTCACTTAACTTCCTTGTGCTCCCAGGTCTCACCTGGAAACAGGCTCCAGCTTAGTGTGCCTTTCCTGGTTAAACAAATTTCCCATTCCTCATTTTTGGCTAGCTGGACTCAAATCATCTAATTTAAACTATAAACGTTCTTATTATGGATACCCACTTTAGGTCCACACTTTTCACTTTATTATGATTTTTTTTCCTCTGAGAGAGAAAAATCAGAAGTCCAGTGCACAAAATATAAATATTTATTACAGAATCCTACAGACCTTAGTGAACTCCCCAATCCCCCACAAGACACACATACACACATTGTAGAGCTGCACAACTTATACATTTCAGTCACATTTAAACACTGCCACTTCAGAAACATTATACTAAACAGTTCCGTAATTTGTAGCCCTGGTAACCACTTTGGAAATTCCATTTGTAAATGGATCAGATCTTGCTTTTCTAAGTGAACTCCACTTGAATGTTTAAACCACTGGAGTCTCATTCCACCAATCAGGAGACTAAAATGCAATGCACGAGACAGTTCTGAGACAAGTTTAGATTAGATATTTTATTTTGTTTTGCAGAATCAACAGTTTTAGAGTACTTACAGTTCTTTACAGCATTGAGCAAGACAGACAACAACATCAAATACAAGATCAATAAATACGCCATGAAAACTATAGAAAACATGCAATAGTTAGGGGCCTGAAAAAGAGAATTCTCCATCATCTGTTAAATGTTAGGTGATGGTGTCTAGCCAGGGCGATACAATGAGGAACCACTACTTGGCTTGTGCCTTGAATTGGATCTCCTTGGTAATGGTCCTACTGGAGACCAGAAGGGACTTCCAGAGGACCCAGTCTGCAATACAGAAAGCTCTGTATCACTCCCCCCCACTAAGTTCCAGCATGATGGGGAGGGGGGGCACTAAGAAGTCCAATGTGCTCCAGAAAAGAGATATCTCTCAGTGCAGTGAGCAGTTAGACACACACAGAGGTACAATGACCCAACCCATTAAGGGTCTTCAGTGTCAATATAATCAACCTGATGTTGATCCTCTGCCTTACTGGCAGGCAGTGCAGTTTGTACAGCACTGGGGTGATATGGTCTGACTTCCTAGAAGAATTCATAACAAGCATTTGTCAATGCTGAATGTTCATCGTCTTGAGATAAGGAAGTGTGTGAGGTGTAGTAGTGCAGGAAGGATTTTATTGCTAATGAGCAATAGAAAGTTAGGCGACAGCTGTACTGTTCATGAGGTGGTGTGATAAAAGGCCATATTGAAAATTTGGAGCAAAATATTGAAATGACCAGAGTTCACGCGCGCATAGAAAATTGTGAATGACCGGTGTAACTTGGCCTTTTTGAGTTGTCGCCACATTTTCATCATGACCTTTTTGGTACCCCCACCTCATGAAGAGTGCCACTGTCATTTGTTCACTCATGCCGAAGGTGATTTCACAGACGCGCCATTCTTTTTTTTTTTTGGTGCCACAGGTGCAAAACACACTTCAGGCAGGGTAAAAAGAATTACAGCTGTACTGTTCATAAGGAAGTGTGAAAATGGCAATGTTAAAATCTGAGTGAAATATTAAAAATTGACAAAGATACGAGGGTGCATAGAAAACTGCACAACACACATGACATAACGCAGGCATTTTGTGGAATTGTTTTCACCAACTTTTAAACATGGCTTTTTGGACTTTCCTTCATGAACAGCAGCATTGTGATTTTGTTAATCCATCCCAAGTTGATTTCACAATTGGCTATGCCATTCTGGGCCACAGGTGAGAAAACACATTTTGGGCAGGATGTGAAAAATGACAGCTGTACTGTTTATAAGGAGATGTGAAAAAATGGCAACGTTGAAAATCTGGAGTGAAACTATAAAAAATTAGCGAAGTTATGAGTGTGCGTAGAAACTGAGCAACGCACATTGGTAACACAGGCATTTTTGGAATTTTTCCACCTTCTTAACATGGCTTTTGGGACCCCACCTCATGAACAGTCACACTGTTGTTTCACTAATCGGTCCTGAAAGGTGATTCCACGCAGTGACCGTGAAATCACTTTTTGGGACCGAGAAACAAAATGACAGTAACATGTTTATAAGGTGGGGTCCCAAAAACCCCATGTTGAAAATGTGGGGCCAAACTTCCTAAAAATGGCTGCGATATCAACCTAAGTTGAAACCCCCATTGAGTCCCATTATATAGGCTTACCCGATTCCTCAGTTCTTAGTTCAGCTTTGAAGAGTGTAGATGCATCCCGGGCCACTGAACAGCACAGGTCCCAACCTCCAGAGGGTAAGTATGGGTGGGGTGGTGCTGGAAGGTTTTCTTTTTTACAGGTAACAAAAAAAAAGACTTTAGGTGGACATTTTTTCTGTTTTACTAGGATTTTTTTTTAAACATTTAGGCACACTGGGGTGAGCTCACAGTGTGCCATAATAGTGTGTGTGTGTGTGTGTGTGTGTGTGTGTGTGTGTGTGTGTGTGGTGGGAGGCGAGGGGGCATGCCATTGCCGACACTGGGATTGGGCACCCCGTTGTTGGCTAACAATATACTGTAAGTGGGTGTGTGGGGGGCACATCTGACATTGGGAGTGGGCATCCCGATGTTGGAAAGGGGAAATTGTTTAACCAGGAAAGAAACAGTAAGGGGTGATGCCAACACTGGGATTGGGCACCCTGATGTCAGCAAGGGGTACAGACAGGTTGAGAGCTGCATCCAATACCGGGACTGGGTATCCCAGTGTCAGAAAGGGGAAATTGTTTAACCAGGAAAGACACACTGAGCTGCAGGGAACAGGGAAATTGTTTAACCAGGAAAGACACACTAAGGGGCTGCAGGGAATAGGGAAATTGTTTAACCAGGAAAGACACACTGAGCTGCAGGGAACAGGGAAATTGTTTAACCAGGAAAGACACACTAAGGGACTGCTGGGAACAGGGAAATTGTTTAACCAGGAAAGACATACTAAGGGGCTGCAGGGAATAGGGAAATTGTTTAATCAGGAAAGACACACTGAGCCATACCTCTCAACCTCTTGCCACCTGAATCAGGGACAAGGTTTAAAAAATCAGGGACAAAGACCCCAAATCAGGGACACATCTTAAAAATTGGTACTATTCACTCAGAATGCTGATAGAATAAGGGGATTTGTGTCAAGATGCATTTTCTAAAGAAGAACAAGTCTGTAACTTAAATGTTTGACATTATTTTGTGAATTTAATCCCCAGTGTTCTGTCACAAAAATACAAATTTTATGAGGGACAGAGAAAAATTCTGAGACAAAATCAGGGACGTCCCTGAAAATCAGGGACAGTTGAGAGGTATGCACTGAGCTGCAGGGAACAGGGAAATTGTTTAACCAGGAAAGACACACACAGCTGCAGCTGAGGGCTCGGATTTCAAAGGACAGAGCTAGGCGCAGTGTCAGCTCTGTCCTTTGAAATGTTTGCCAAGACCAGCCCCCTCATCAAATCAGTGTCATCCTGACACTGCCTGCTGATTTGCTGGCCACAGACCGTCCCTACAGCACCGCTGGTCATTGGGCTGGCACCCATCATACCCATTTAGCAACTCTCATATCAATAAGTTCATTCATGCTTGCACACTCAACACACTTAAAAAGAGCTACCATGTTCTGCACTAACTGAAAGCACTGAATCTGGCCCAGGGTAGAACCTTATAAAATGCAGTACAGTAATCAAGGTATGAGGCAGTCACCACCTGTACCAGTGGTCAGAGATCTCCAGGTTCTAGAAAGGGATGCAACCTTGCAATGTGTTATTTAGGTGATAAATGCGACTCTTGACCACCGCTGAAACCTGGGGTTTCATGGACAACCACTCATTAGGAACTACTCTAAGGCTGCAGTCACCATCTCCTCCTCACTCTGAACCCATAAAGGACTGATGTGAAACCTAAGGCTACTTTTTAAAGCAGACATGTGGCAATCCAGTTCTACCAGTTACAGCTTTGCCCTGCTTGCAGTAACATAGGTGTAGAGTTTGGGGACTTCCAAGCTCAAGCCCCCGGGAAAGCTGAGCCCCTCCTGGATAGCATAGTAAAAATAGGTTCACTGTTTGGGCCAATATTTGAGCCTGAGAGCCCCTCCCCGAAAACCTAAATTCTTCACCCATGTGCATTAAGGGCCAACTAGTTGGAAGCCATAGTCTTCACTGCCTCCACTGTGATTTACCCACCTTGTTCAGGTGCAAAGGACAGGTACAGCTGGGTATCATCTGCATACCCAACACTGTACTTCCTAATAACTCCAAGTGGTTTCATATATATATATATATAAACCTAATAAAAAGGTTCCTATGGCCACTGGCCATTCGTGATCTTTGAGGAATGAATGGGAACATGTTAGCACAGTCCCAGACAGGCCCATGTTTTCATTGAGTCTCCCTACTACCACCCTGTGATCCATCAATGTTTCTTTTTAAAATTTGTTTAGTACAGCACTTGTGAAAGGGGTTGCATTGACAACACTGGAAACTGAAGCCCTCTGTTTATCCACATGGGATGGCAAAATTTCCCACGCTGTCCTGTCAATTTGCCTGACCTCTGTTATGGAGGGACCATTTGTAGAGGGTAAGAGGGTAATTCAGACTTCATTCCCATTCAGTCCTTAGCCTTTAATGTGAGACTGCCAACCTGGATGCCAATTATTGTAAATTGTGTTGGTGGTGTTAGGATGTGAACAGCTGCCCACTGGGAAGTAAACAGAGACCACCACATCTCCTTTCACATAGGCCAGTGAAAAGCCCTCATGTGATAATGGCTTTGCCCCACTATTGACCTGGGCTGAATCTGAGCCAGTGATCTAGAGATCAAAGACTCCGCCCCAATCCACAGAGCCATCCAGTCCCCCCATGTGATCCACCAAGTTAAAGGCAAAACAGACAAGAGATCAAGGAGGATCATTATCAACACCACATACAGTTCCCTTGCCTGGAGAATGTCATTGCACATGCACCCTGGTCAGAATTATCTCTGTGCTTTAGTACTGAGGAGCCCGACTGAAAGGACTCAAAGATACTGTATTAAACATGACCAGATGGTCTCCTAGCTGCACAGTCACCACTTTCTCCACAACCTTAGCCAGAAAGGGAAGGTTTGCGATCAGACTATAGTTAGCAGAGTCATCAGGGTCAAAAGATTTCTTCTTGAGAAGAGGTTGCATGACTGCCTTCTCCAAGGCAGCTCGATAGACTCCATCTCTCAAGAAAGCCTTGGCAATAATGACTATAGCCAGTGTTTGCTCTGTTGTCAGTTCCATGGATAAGAGGAATGACTCATGCATAGTGGCCTGATCCACAAACGGTTGGGTACCCGCAGAGGGTCGCTTGCACAGGCTGGTGGCACGCACATGCTGTGACCTCAGCTCATCCACAGCCCTTGTTTCATACCCTCAGTGCACCTGATCCCATGCCACTGGCAAACCTATGTGCACTACCTGGTCAGGGTTGGGCACAGGGGCAGGGACATGCAAGTTGCCTAATCCAGAAATCCATCTCCATGGAGCAGAGAGCTGATAGAGGGGGACCAGGCTATGTGTTCTGAGAGGCTGCCATTGCACTTACATACCACACTCTGCTCAGACACAGGACATCTCTTGGGGACCAATTGGCTCCCCTTCCTGTGCCCCTAACCCTCTATGCAGGTAATGAGGGTTGGGGGCCATTCTTGCACAGGCTGCTGTATTCGAAAATGAAATTGTGCTCCCAATAGGGATATGGAAGTCCTTGGAGCACTATCATATCTCATGGACCCCCCACTCCAACTGGAACAGGGGATCCATTGCACTGCCTGCCACTGTGCATGGTTGTTAGTACATACAACCACCAATAATGTGAAAAATATGATGGCACCACAAAAAGTATGCAAAACAGCATTTCTGCATAAAAGATATGCCAAAGGAAAACAGAAAAATAATACTGCATGTGAATACAGTGCACAAAACTACACTAGTGCAAAAATATCGTATGTAATATGGCTCTGCCCAAAAAATCTTATTATCTATTATTTTCTGTTTTTCCCAAATTTAGGGGCAAATACAGATGTTTTGCTAAAAAAAAAAAAAAATTATTGAGATTTTTTGTACATCCGTGAGGGATGTGTTGCACAATAGTCAGGACCAATTTTAACAAATGGTGCCCCAAGCAGAAATACTTGTGGTGCCACCCCACTGCTCCCTCCTGCCCTGTCCTCTTCTGCCCAATCCACATCAAAAAAGGGGCAAACATTCTATAAATAGAAAGGTGACAATTCTTTGATATATTTCCACTGTTTGCATTTCAAACTGATCACTGCTTATACTTTTTTCTTTAGCGTACCCCTTGACTGCTGGCACCCCATGCGGCCACTTGGTTCGCTTGTGCCTATGCCTCTGACAATAATATGATGCAACAGGTCTTTTTATATGAAGCAAACTCTAAATGGGTATTTAAAATTGGCAAATTATGTTTTTTTCTGTTTTTATGAAAACGCAGTGACCCTGCACTACGGCCCCGAGGGAGCTGCCGAATGTAAACAGTAGCTTGAAAATGGCACATTTGCACAGGGACATCATGTTTGTTAGTGACTGCACAGTTTTAGGGCACGTGACTTCTCAGTGAATCCATCCGAGTTATTCCAGATGCTCCCAGTTTCTGTTTATTGTACCTTAAAGGATAACTGCCTTTAGCCTACATGCCTGTGATTTCTATAGCAGCTGTTTTTCAAATACTGAGCCACATTTTGTTGTTGTTCCATCTTTACTGGTCATTAAGGAACTTTTGTGGGTGTTTCAAATTTACGCACTCAGTGGTGAAGACGTTTTATAACTGAAGTGGAAGACAAGGCTAGGCACACCCTACTCAAACAAGGGGGCCTAATGGGCACTCTCCCAACACTGCCAACATTGACATAGCCAAGGTTTTAACTGGTGGGCACACCTTTTCAGACCATAACAGCTTTCTCCTCTCTGCCTATGTCTATTGAGTGTACTCTACTGGAACTGTGTGAAGTCATTTGAACTGTATTTATTAGACTGTTTAACACGCAAGCGATAGACTGATTAATGCAAGTAATTACAGTTGTTTGGAAAGATTGTTAAGTTAAAACTGAAATTCATATCTGTTTTTCCCTTTACCTTCTACTCTCTTGTTCCCCATACCTCTCTCTCTCTCTCCCAGAGTAACTCCTAGCACCCCCACCCGCAAGGCTTGGCTTCTCATAGCCACCCCCTTTCTGTTCATTGCCCTCCTTTTGTCCTCAATTCTACTCTGTATTTCTAGTACTTGGCGCTACTACTGACTGTTTTCTGTATCTGCTGCACCAAGCACTCCTGTAACCCTCTGTGCTTTATTTTTAAAGTGTCCATTTTCCCATTATCAAGTTAAACTGTACTGCCACTAGAGGGAGATAATCTTTATCTAAGCGATGCCTGCCTGTTGTTCACATAGATACCTTCCTAAACTACAGCTTCCCCATCCATCTGACCAGCCCCTCCTCCGCGCTCGCTGCTTACAAATTCTTCCTCTTCCTTAATCAATTATTCACTAATTTCTCTGCCTTTATGAACAATGCATCCCCTACTCTCCTCTCTCCTCCTTGTTCTGCTCACATCCCTCTCTTTACCAACTCCACTTGCTCTCTACTCACCTATTCCTAATAACTCTCCCAACCCCATCAGTTACTATCTCCAATCCCCTACCCACATCATTGGGTATCAGCGTGGCTCAGTTGGTAGCACATCCGCCTCTGGACCAGAAGGTCGTGAGTTCTCGTCCCACACTGGGAATGGACTTGCACCTAAAAATCGCTGGCATCCGAGTGCAGTATTGGGGGGTGCTGTACTGCTGGGGTGTGCCATCCTTCGGATGAGACGTTAAACCGAGGTCCCTTCTACCCATCCTAGTGTTGTCCTGGTGGGTGTCCAGGTGGACGAAAAGAACCCAGGCACTCTTGCAAAAGAGTAGGAACATTCCCCGGTGTCCTGGCCAAACTTTCCTCTTCCCATAAACCGTTCATGCAATTATCCAGGCTGTGTGTGGGTGATGATGTGCGATATGGCCACCACCACACATTCAGTCACTTCACTACCAGTCTAGCATTTGCTTGTAAAGTGCTTTGGATGTATGAAAAGTGCTATATAAATACTGATTCTTCTTCTTCTTCACATCCATGCTATCACTCCCTCCCTGTCATTTGAAATACAGTCTCACTCTACCACTATTCCTCATGTGGCTTTGATAATGGTGTCTACTTTCACTGTGGTTCTCCACTTTCTCTTTCCTCACTCATCCACTCCCTTCTCCTCAAAACTCCCAATCTCCTTGCAAGCCCCTTCAAAATCCTCTAAGCTCCACTTTCTCATACTTGCCTTCTTTTTGCTCTCTGCCGGGGATATCCACCCCAGCCCAGGCCTTATTGCTCCTTGCTCCTCTGGTGCCTCCTCCTCTACTACCTCCCCCCGCTCTCTTCTATCAGCCCCCCAAAGGGCTTAAAGATCCTACATCTAAACACCCACAGCTTGTTGCAAAAAATAGACCAGATTCAGACCATGGTATGCACTCTAAAACCAGACATTCTAATCATCTCAGAAACTTGGCTAAAGAGCATTATCCCTGACCACTCGGTCTTTTTTTTTTTGTTTGTTTTGTTAGTTGTTTAACCAGGAGTTGTCAGTTGTTTAACCAGTTCTTCATTCCTGGCTACTCACTGCTAAGGCAAGACCATGCTGGCAGGGGTGGTGGTGTGGCCATTTATGTTCTAGCCTCCATCCAATATTCCATCATCTACTCATCCTCCAATCCTGAGACCCATGATGCCCTGGCTGTCCATGTGACCCTCCCTTCACGCCCCATTTTCATAGCCGGATATACTGCCGCCCAAATGTCCATCCTTCAGTTGCGATAGACCTCTAACCTCCATCACTTCCCTTGCTCGCTCTGGGGAATTATTCATTCTAGGCAATTTCAATATAAATTGGTTGCACCTAAAACTACCAAACCTAAAAATGAAATCGTAGCCTAAACCTCTCCAAACTGATCTACGAACTCACCCACCCAAACCACAAGACACAACAACACTCCCTACTCGACTGGGCTCTTACCTCTCACTCCGACCACATCATCATCTCTGGCATCCTCCCCAATGCTCTCAGTGACCATAACCCAATATTCATAGTTAGGAACGTCCACAGAACTAAATTGCCATACAAAACCATACAACTATGGTCTTTCAAGTCTCTTGACCTTGAACCTTTCTTGAGTAACCTTGACACTTCTGACTGGTCTCCCTAACTTCCTTCCCCTCAGTTGATAAGGCCCTTGCCTACTTCAAAGAAATCTTTCTTGTAAACTGGAATGCCTTTGCCCCACTCAAACAAACCAGAGTCAGAGGTAACCACTTATCTTGGATAACCCCTGAACTTCTGACCTGCTTCAGGGCTAGAGAGCGAGCCTGGAAGTGTCATAAAGCTACCCAACATCCTAGTGACCTCGCGAACTTCTGCATGCTCAGAAACACTTGCTCCAGGGTTACAAGGTTAGCCAAGTCCGAATATTTCAAATCTGCCTTCATCACTAACATAAATTCCCCTTCAAAGTTCTGGAAGATGGTCCACATCCTATTTACCCTCTCATCTTGCCCACCGTCCCCAGTACTTAAAATAAATAGCTCACTAGTGTCTGACCCACCAGCAGTAACTGCAGAATTTAACTCCTACTATACCTCCTGCACCACTGAGCTACTGAAATCCCTCCCCTCCTACCCTTCCCCCTCCCCACCCTCTACCGGTGTGCCCCCTCCACCACCCACACACCTTCCCTTCTCTGTCGCTACTGTAACCCCAGACGATGCCCTAAGTGCCCTCTTCACCATCAGCCCCTCTAAACCTCCCCTACTGGCCTTGACACAAAACTTCTGTCCCTCTCTGCTTCAGCCATTGCCTACCCCCTCTCAATAATCCTAAATCCCTCATTCTCTACTGCCTCGGTCCCCTCTTCAAGGAAACGTGCTGTGCTCCTCCCTCTACCCAAAGGGGGTGACCCCTTATCCCCTGGTAACTATCACCCCATTTCTCTCCTCCCTACCCTTGCCAAGCTTTAAGAACACATTGTTCTCTCCCAACTCACCTCTTTTCTATCTGACACCTCCTTTTTCACTGCTTTCCAGTCTGGTTTCAGGAAAAAACACTCAACCACCACCTCTCTCTCCTACAGCTCAGACTCCATCCTAACCAGGATGGACAATGGCCAAATTACCTCTGCCATTTTTGTCGACCTGGCCAAGGCCTTCGACACCATCTCTCACTCCTTTCTCCTCAACTCACTCCCAGCAGCTGGCCTACCTCTCTCTGCCACAAACTGGTTCAAGGCCTGCCTTATTGGTAGAACCCAGTCAGTTAAGATCTTGGATGCCACTTCCTCTCCCCTCCCAATTAGCACTGGAGGTCCCCCAGGGCTCGGTATTAGGGCCCCTCCTATTCTCCATCTTCTTAAACAACCTTCCCTCTGTTTGCTCCCCATCCTCCGCTATACATATGTATGCCAATGATACAGTCCTGTATGCATCTGACTCCTGTCCTAATGAGGTTACAACCAGCTTACAGCAAAACTTCGACAAGGTTCAGCTCTGATTTGCTAACCATAAACTTGTCCTCAACACCAAGAAGACTGTCTCCATGACCTTTGGCACAAGGCAGAGACTCTCTAGGCTTCCCTACCTACCCACTTTTCACACCCTTGAGGGGACATTACTTGAGGACACAACCTCCTTCAAGTATTTAGGTGTTTGATTGGACCAACACCTAAACTTCTCTGGACATATTGATGCCATCCAGAAAAATTGCATCCGAAGCTTGGTGCCCTGTTCAGGAACCGTAGTTGCATCTCTTCTACGGCTAGGTGTGAACTTGTTCAGAAGATGACACTGTCCATTTTCGGCTACCGTGATGTTGTCTATGGTGCTGCCACTAAGTCCTCCCTGGCCAGACTGGACACCCTCTTCAATTCCTTCTACCGCTTTGCCCTGGATGCCCCCCTCACACCCATCACTGTGATCTTTATTGTACCCTATTCTTCCCCTATCTTACAAATAGGTGACTCTCCCACTGTGCTAACTCCACCTCCAAGCACTGGTTGGGTGAGCTCCCTTCCTACCTCATCTCCTCCATTGTAACACCCCCTCCACCCTCCCATTCCCTTAGATCAACTGACTCCTGTACCCTGGTTTGTCCCCTGCAGATCCACCCAAATCCAGCCAATCCGGTTACTTTCACTGCCTCCCATAAATGTGGTTCCTTCCCCTCAAATCTGGCACTCATCCTCCGCCTACTCTGTCAGCTCTGCCTCAATAATTACCTTGTACCTGCTAATGCCATGTCCCTCCCTAATTCCTCCTCTAAGCCCTGGACAAACCCTCCCTCTACCTCTCACCTTCATTTTACCCAGTGCACACCCACCCTCCTCCTTCCCCAAATTGCTCCCCTTACTGGCCTCCCTTGATCTCTCACAGAATGTAAGGACCCCAAATGCTCTCCATGGGTCCCTCTCCTACCCCAAGGGGCTTGTATTTCTCATCTACTCCCTTTCCCCACCATCTTAAAGGGGTATCTCTAGGACACTGCCTTATCCCCTTCTCTCTGGTCCCCCCAGTCACTTTGCAGGGTTTCTCGCATCCTGAAGGGGTCTCCAAGGACATGACTCTTAGCCCTCACCCACCTCACCCTTTCCCCTTTCTTTCACATAAGCACTTGTTTACTTATTAGCCCAGCACTTATTATTGTCTACTCTTTCTACATGTCATGCGCAACACTGTTGTAACACTGTTTGTAACACCTGCCTTACAACTGTATGTTAATGTTGATCTTGTAACTTCAATGTTTAATGTCTCATTCCAGTTGTACCCCTTCCCACCTGGTCACACCGGGAGACGAGCGACTTGTTGCTCAGTGTGCTTCCTGGTGAAACATTTCAATAAATAAATCAAACATTGAAGAAGCAGAGCACGCAAGCGCATAGAAAAATGGATGCCACATAGACTGGTAACAGTAGGACAGAGCGGGGCTCTGGGGAAAATGGGCAAAGACTAGCAATAATGGGGCAAGAACATAGTCAGAGAAAGCACACAGATCTGAGATTGGGACACATAGTACTGACATGTTGGACACATGGATACTTGATGTGAGATGGCGCTGGGTGGATTTTTGACTGTGGGGGGGGAGGGGGCATGTTTCTTGTCCTGGCCACAAAGCACTATGTCTGCAACTAAAAACTAATAAAAGTTTTTTTTATGATCAGATTTTCAAACTTTATTTAGCCAGAGAGGCTACTTTATACAGAGGCATGTGCAGATACTGTTTTGTAGGACATCCCCAGAGGGACACGGAAGACTAGCAGTATCCACACGGGGCAAGAGGTAAGGAGCAGAAAAGGGGGTTCATAGTAGGAAGAGCAGACAAGTGGGACTTCTGGAGAGTGCTGTGTGCAAATAAGTCGAATAAAATCTGTGACCTCCAGACATTGGTAGCTGAGGCCCAGTTGGACCTGGTAGCATGACAGAAACCTAGAACAACATTAACATGAATGGGATTTGTAGTTCTCTGTCACGGCATCTGTAAGAAGGACAAGGCAGAAGGAGTGGGTAGTCCTGTACATGAGAGAGGCCATTAAAGCTACAGATGATGGGGCAGAGGCATACCAAAACTGAGACCATAATTGTGGGTGCAACTTTCCACAGGGGTTATCAAAATAGGGTTAGTTTATATACCACCAAATCAGAAGGAGGCAGAAGAAGGTAGTGGGGAAGAGACTAGGAAGGCCAGAGCACAGGGTAAGGTGATACTAAATGGGGATCTCAACATGCCAGACATGATGGATTGATTATCCCTGTAGAAACAAGTGCTAGGGACTGGTGGAGATATTTTATTTATTTAGTTTTTGTTGACCAGGTAAGTGCACTAGACAAATCCTGCCTATTTTCAGGCACGACTCGGGGGAGGGGGATACAGATGACTGCCAACTGACCTTGAACCAGATTAAGTTGTTGGTGGTATTTGTAGTGAATGAGGGAAATTTGCCAGGACACCAGGGAAATTCCTCTACCTTTTCAGTAAGTGCTATGGGATCTTTAACATCCACCTGAACTACCACCAATCCAGGCAGATGGGACCTCGGTTTAATGTCTCATCCTAAAGACGGTTCTAAAGGCTTTCTGGCAATGCACTGCAGAACTAAAGAGAAAGGAGGCAGAGCACTTTGATCTGGTTCTCACAAGTGTCAGTGAGGTTACTGTCAGGGAACCGCTGGGAAGCAGTGAGCCAGTAACCATCACAGAATGGAGTTCAGCATAGTGCTGGAGGACACACACTACTTCAAGGACCAGGGTGCTGATTTGGGGAGAATGTGGTAACTATTCAGGGATACACTAAAGGGGTGAAGCTGGCAGAAGGGTAGACAGAAAGTGGGGTATTATCAGGAAAGGGTAAAAGCATAGAAATTTAGAAATCTGCCAGCAGAAGAAAGCCCTGCGGTCTGTCCAGTCTACCCTATAAGGCTTTACATGTGCCCTGGGGGAGCATGACCTAACTCCACCCCCTCCCTTGCCCTCCTAGATCCATTGACCAACCCTCTGTGCTTATCCCACACCCTCTTTAAGCTCTACATTTTTGCACTGACTAGTGTTTCAGGTAACTTGTTACATACCCCTCCACCACCCTGTCAGTGAAGTAACGCTTCCTCATGTCTGTTTAGAATTTCCCACCCACCTGTTATAAAATGGGAATTTTTTAAGTAAGCAGGTTGAACGTATGAATTGTTTTTGACAATAGTAACATGATAGTCTCAGTTACATACTAACTTTTGTTCCTGTGTTATATGTCCAATCACAAATTGTCATTTTGACACCCACGTCATCTAACAGTCGGTTAAATGAAACAAAAGTGGCTGCAGATTAAGAGCAAGGTATTTTTTCCCCAACCAAAAAGCAGCAAAGCAAGTTCAGTTATTGATTACCTGGATTACCTCATTATGATTGTCCCTTAATCTAGTGATCTCTGACCTTGATCCACTCCCTTGCCCCACACAGATTCAGCACAAGTTATTTCAATCCTGCTGTCATTTGGAAGCAGCCTTGTAAAAGAGGACACTGCAACTTTAATGACCTTTCTGTCAACCATGGCAGGAGCAGCGCTGTACCTGCCCAAAGCACTGAGCTCACTTTATCACCATTTCAAATCACTTAGGTACTTTTTTGTTTTAAGTAAATAACAGATAAGCAGCTTGGAGCCGGGCTCAGACTAAACATGGATTTGTGTAGATTCTGAGCTGAGATATACAGCAGGCCTGCTTGGGGGGATGCTCTAATTCTAGGAAATGTATGCTTAAAGGAGAATTGCATTGAACCTGTAAGTCATTTTCCCCAGTAGAAACTTTTTTTTTTGTAAATACTGGTTCCAATTCAGGTCATGTTCCATCGTCATTGGCCTTTTAGCAACCTCAGCTGGTGTTTCTGATTTACACACTAGTAGTCTGTACCATTTTAAACTATATTATGTAGGACCCTTCACACCAGAGTTCTGAGTAGAACATAGATATATTGTGACAACAATGAAAGAGCTTAACAAGGACATAAACTGTATCATAGAGTTCTAAAATGATCCCTATCAGCAGTATGTAAATTAGAGACACTCACTGAATTTATGAAAAGACCAGTAAAGAAGGAACAGTAACAGAGTTGAAACCGAACCAGTAGTTAAAATACAGCCTTTGTAGGAAAAAAATGACTTAGTGGTTTAGCGCAGTTCTCCTTTAAACTGTCTGACTATGCTTAGAATAGAGACAAAAACACATACTGTTCTGCTTTTAATCAGAGTCTGTTGAGTTTGTGTGTGTGTAAGGAGGGAGGGCGGGGCACAATTAAAACACTTAGTATGTTCCTTGATGCTTGGTTTCTCTCTATAAACAGAGTGCTGGAGTGTCCAAACTGGAATCCTGCCCCTTGAAATAATTAAACCTGCATTTGCTGTGCATGACACTGTGGCAGTTGCTGTGGAGCAGGAGTCTTTGTCTCACCTGGGAGATTATATGTTAATCAAAAGAGTTAATAGAAGACAGTGCAGTCTACTGGTTAGAGTGCCAGCTTGGGAACTGGGAAATTTGGGTTCAAACCTGCTAGAGCCAGTTACTCATTGTGTGATCTTAGTAAGTCACTTAACCTCCCAGTGCCCCAGTCCATCCAACAGTAGAAATGGAAAGATTTAGGGCCTGCAGAAACAAGATATTGCATCTCAGTTGGACCATCCTGGGGCAAATGTAACATAAATAGGGACACTGCGTTGTTTCTCTTACAAATGTCATATTGTGCATGTTTGGACAAAAGGGCCATTAAATTGGTTCTGGCTGTCCGAACTTGTGTGAGCGATAATGCTCTTTTACCAAGGCACATCTCAGTGCCCCATTAAAGTTTTGTAAATCACACGTACTGTACATATAAGAGAGAAATAAACATGCTTTAACTTCAAAAATGATTTTCATATAAAACAATGTGTTAAAACTATTCAAATCCCCTGTAAGGTGTGGTGAATAAATAGCCCAACATCCTGCACCAGAGCACAGAAAAAAAGAGATGTTGGGGGTCCTGAAATCCTGCTCTCTGACTGACTTCTGAAATGCACAAGCACATCATCTACTGATTGTTCCGATGTGCACTGGGAGTTCTCAGCAGCATGCCTATATGAGCTTCAGTAAGGCGTTCGACACCGTCCCTCACAGGAGGTTAGTAAATAAGCTGGGAAGCTTAGGGGTAGGATGGAAAATAACTAGGTGGGTGGAAAACTGGTTGGTGGGCAGAAGCCAGAGAGTGGAGGTAAATGGGGTGCACTCCAGGGTGAAAGGGGTGATGAGTGGAGTGCCCCAGGGGTCAGTACTGGGACCCCTCCTCTTTAATATCTACATCAGTGATATAGCAGAAGGGCTGGAGGGAAGGGTGTGCCTGTTTGCAGATGATACAAAAATCTGCAATAGGATGGACACCCCGGGAGGGGGGGGGGTTGTGGAGGCCATGAGGTGGGACATGAAGATTCTGGAGGGGTGGTCAGAAACTTGCCAACTGAAATTCAATGCCGAAAAGTGTGCGGTGACGCACTTGAGGCATAAAAACCCGCGAGTAGCTTACACTCTGGTGGGGAAGGGGGGGATGGAGGAAATAAAAAAAACAGGGTAGGAGAGGGATCTGGGGATTATAATATCAAGCAACCTTAAGATAGGTAGCCAATGCAGTAAAGCTGTTGAGAAGGTGAATGGAATGTTGGCATGCATTGGGAGGGGCATAACTAGCAGGAGGAGGGAGGTACTGATGCCTCTTTACAAAGTCATGGTGAGGCCACACTTGGAGTATGGGGTCCAGTTCTGAAGACCACATCTACACAAGGACATAGATGCTATAGAGAGAATTTGGAGAAGGGCAACCAAGATGGTGCACGGTATGCAGGTGAAGCCATACGAGCAGAGGTATAATGAATTGGATTTGTACCCATTGGAGACCAGAAGGGAGAGGGGGGAACATGATTGAAATTTTTAAGTACGTAAAGGGGATCAATAAGGTGAAGGAGGGAGCTTGTTTAAAAGGAAGGAGGTGTCTAAAACTAGAGGGCATAGTCTAAGGTTGGAGGGAGGAAGATACAGAGGCAATGTGAGGGGGTGGTTCTTTACAGAGAGGGTGGTGGAGGCCTGGAACAAACAACCAGAGGAGGTGGGAGGGGGTTGAAACGGTGGATGGATTCAAGAGTGCATGGGACAGACATATGGGGTTGGTAAGAGAGGGACGGGAGGGTCTGTGGAAATGGAGATGAGTAGGGGAAGAGAGGGGCAGACTCAGTGGGCCATATGGGTCCTTTTTCTGCAATCAGATTTTAGTGATTCTATGCCAAGCAGTTCTGCCATTCCGTGATCAGATTCTGGTTCTGTGAGGCAGTAGTATGATACTTAATTAGGTCTGCCTCCTGCTGTCTTGTTGGTACTATGGACCAGAACAGTGTCGTAGGCGCCCCAGGTGTAGTATAGGAGCCATGACACAGTGTGGGGCTACTTATTCTGTGTCAACTGTAAGGGCCATTGTCATGTCCTGCATTTGTGTACTCTGTTTAGAACATTTTCTGCTTCAGTATGTGCCTGCTGGAAACAGCCCATCTATGATGGAGTCAGACCTCATCCTCAAATGGAGTAGACATGAAAAGTACCTCTTAAGAAGGCCTATACTCACCATTAAATACCCCCTCAGATGAGGGGACCTTACCACATTATAAATGTGTGTAACATTATGGTAGGACATCTAGCTCTTGCCTACTACATTATTTTTGTTTGGTATTTACTGAGGAAAAGGATAGGCCACTACCAGAATGTGGGGTTAGGAAAGGAGGGAGCAAAGACTCTGGGGGAATGGTTCAGGCAATGGTTAAAAGGGTGTCAAAAAAGCTAGCAGTGGTGAAAGTAGATAAAGCTGTGGGACCTGACAGCTTACACCCAAGAATGCTGCAAGAGGTAGCAGGGGTTATAGCAGGGCCAATAACAGACATTTTCATTTGCTCGCTAGCCATGTGGGTGGTCCCTAGGGACTGGAGGGTAGTGGTTGGTTCAGCTACACAAGAGTGAGAAGAGGAGAGCCAATGAACTATAGGTCAGCCAGCTTGAAGTCTATGGGGAAAATTATGGAGTCTCTACTGAGGGAGGAGCAGATAAACTTCCTAGAAGGAACAGGCTGCAGAATCCCAGACAGAATGAGTTCAAAAGGGAAAGGTCTTGCCAGACTAATCTTGTTGAGTTTTTCAACTGGATAATCACATTAGCAGACAAGGGACAGGCTGCTGATATAGTATACCTATACTTCAGCAAGGTCTTTGACTTAACCTCACAGAGGAGGCTGTTGCAAATGAATAGGGACCTTATGGTAGAGGAAAAAAGGGCAATTTGGGCAGAGAGCTGACTGAGGACAGGGGTAGAACACAGAGGTAAGCAATGTAGAATTTTGGAGGTGAGGGGAGGTGACAAGCGAGAGTACCTCAAGGGGTCAACACTAGGACCAGTCCTTTTCAATATATTCATCTGTGACATAGGTGAAGATATCAAAGGTAAGATATGCCTCTTCACAGATGACATAAAGACCTGTGCAAGGTAGACATGGAGGAAGGGAGAAGGGAACTAAGGAAGGACTTGGCAGGTTGAAGAAGTAGTCAAGATTTGCCAGCTGAACTAAGCAGCTAAAGAATGTAAAGCATTCACATTGGAAAAGGAATCCAAGTGTGCAATATGGATGGATAGACTATGGAAGAAAAGGATTTAGGGATGGTTATATCGGAGACCATTAAAATGTCTGCACACTGCTACAGGACAGAAAGCAAAGCAAACAATATGCTGGGAAGTATGGGGGATAAGCACTAGAAGTCGGGAGCTGATCCTCCCAATGTATAGGTCACTGGTGTGGCTGCTTCTGGAATACTGTGCAAAGAGCTGAGGTCCATACCATGAGGAAAGGCTGCAACAAGGTGGAGGTGCTACAGTGCAGGGCAACTAAGATGGTCCATTACCTAGGGGAAATGACATATGAGGAGGGGCTGGAGGACTTAAACTTGCACACCCTTGAGAAGAGGAGGGAAAGGGGTGATACGTAAGTATCTGCAAGAGATAAATAGAGTGGATGCTAAGGAACTCTTCTCCTTCAGTTCAAATACGGAGGACAGGGAATTTGTTAAAGCTGGCGGGGGGGGGCAGAAAGGACACACATAAGCACTTCTTCATGAAAAGGGTGGTGGACAAGTGGAATACACTATCAGAGGAAGTAGTACAGGCCAGATCAACCAGCAGCTTCAAGCTGGTATGGGATAGGCATGTGGGTTTAGTTAGAAAAAGGGGGTAGAGTAACAAAGGGGCAGATTTCTGCTAGGGCATGGCAGAACAGTTAGGCAGAGTGGGCAGACTGCATGGGCCAAGAGCATTTTTTCTGCCATCAGCGTATATGTATCTATGTATCTACAGTATATACAGAAAGCCATTTCCTTCCACCTTTCAAAATTGGGGCCTCAGACTATAAATCAGAAGTGATGCTTCACACATTCAGCGACACTATTCGCTGATGAGCACCTAAAGCAAACCATGGCAAGCTGTCATGGGCAGACTCTGACTTCAAGGGGCATTTCACATACTTAGGGAGAAGGGGGCCACACGCATAGCAAGGGATAACACAGCAGGGTATGCAGTCATAAGGGAATATATGCTTGCCCCAGGTAGTTCATTTATTATTTATTTGTTTTGGTTACCCAGGTAAGTACAAGAAACTGTCTATTTCCATGCATGCTCTGGGAGATTAACAATAGATTGACAACAGGCAAACAATATGAACAAGTGAGTTGAAAGCAAAGATACGTAGCAACACTATAAATTACAACATAACTAGAAAAGAATGTGTTTACTCTAACCCCAGGAAATCTTACTGTATTCTGACATATGCAGTATGGTCTTGCCATAGGACTGCCCCAGAGACAAAATTGTTAATAGAACCTATGCTAATAGTGGAATGTTAGGCTCGAGCTCAGTTTTCAAACCACTGTCCCTGGTTGTACTTCCTGCAGCCGTCAGATTCTTTACTCCACTTGCCTTAGTAAGACGTCTCCGGAGAGCTCTCCTTCACTTTCTTCAAGAAGTTTATTTTTCTCGGTATATCGAAGTCCATTTATTTAACTCGATTGTTGGAAGCACTGTCCTTGGTTCACAGGTAGACTTAATCTAGATTAGGGTCTACTGGGTAAGTTTTTTGGTTCCCTTTCAGTTTGTCTCAACCAAGAAGAAACTGGTGAATTCTCCTTATTTTCTGAGGTAATTCTCAGCGTATTTTCATTCCGACTTTTTAACAAAGTCTGTTCTCTCTCTCCCCTAAATTTTCTATCAGGTTAATCCTCGGTTTCTCAGTCTTAACTGACCAAAACAAGCATTTGTCAATGCCGAACGTTCACGTGCAGGTATTTGCAGTGGTATTTGGCACGTATGGTGCTTTACCCTAATGCCCTGTGAGATTGCTGGCATTTGCACAATAAATTTTCAGCATGACCTTTTTGTTACTCCCATTGTGTGCTACATAGGCGGAAACACGTTTTGGGCAGGATGTGAAAAATGACAGCTGTACTGCTCATAAGGAAGTGTGGTAAAATGGCAATGTTGAAAATCTGGAGTGGAAATATTGAAAATTCGCAAACCTACGAGTGTGCGTGGGAACTGTGCAACGCACGCTCGTAAAACAGTCATTGTTAGGAATTTTTTCAGCAAATTTTCAACACTGGCATTTTAAAACCTCTGCTAATGAACAGTGTCACTGTGATTTTCTTACTGTGTCCCATACATTGATTTCGCAAACCGACTGCGCCATTGTGCACTACATGGGCGGAAACACGTTTTGGGCAGGATGTGAAAATGACAGCTGTACTGCTCATAAGGAGGTGTGGTAAAATGGCAATGTTGAAAATCTGGAGGAAAATATTGAAAAATTGCGAACTTACGAGCCGCCATGAGAACTGCACCAACGCGCCGTAAAACAGTTATTTTTAGGAATTTGTTCACTAAATTTTCAACATAGCCATTTAAGATCTCTGCTCATGAACAGTGACACTGTGATTTTCTTAATGTGTCCCATACACTGAGTTCGCACAGTAACTGTGCCATTGTGCGCTACATGGGCGGAAACACGTTTTGGGCAAGATGTGAAAAATGACAGCTGCAATGCTCATAAGAAGGTGTGGTAAAATGGCAATGTTGAAAATCTGGAGTGGAAATATTAAAAATTCGCAAACCTATGACGAGCGCGTAGGAACTCCGCAACGCACACTCATAAAACAGTCATTTTTAGGAATTTTTTCACCAAATTTTCAACATAGCCATTTTAAGACCTCTGCTAATGAACAGTGTCACCATGATTTTCTTAATGCGTCCCATACATTGATTTCGCACACCGACTGCGCCATTGTACGCTACATGGGCAGAAACACGTTTTGGTCAGGATGTGAAAAATGACAGCTGTACTGCTCATAAGGAGGTGTGGTAAAATGGCAATGTTGAAAATCTGGAGTGAAAATATTGAAAATTCGTGAACTTACGAGCCTGCGTAGGAACTGCAGCAACACACGCTCGTAAAACAGTCATTTTTTGGAATTTTTGCACCAAATTTTCAACATGGGATTTTTGGGACCCCTTCTCATGAATGATGTCACTGTCATGGGTATTCAGGCTCGAGAGAAGTGATTTCACGCAGTAACTGTGAAATCACCCTTCGAACTAACGCCATGACAGTGACATCATTCATGAGAAGGGTCCAAAACCCATGTTGAATATTTGCAAAATCCAAAATGCCTGAGATATGCAATAAAGTTGAAAACCCCTATCTAGCCCATTATACAGCTTACTGGCATTTCCTCAGTTTGCGGTCGGCTTTGAAGAGTGCAGGCGTGTTCCCAGTCCACGAAGATCGTCGCGACCGAGCTCCGGAGGTAAGTATGGGTGAGGGGTGTGGGAGGCTGGGTGCACAGTGGGTGGTGTGGGTTGTGGGAGGGACTGGGAGAAGTGCCGTGGGACCGTTTTTGGTTTACAGGTGAAACACAAAAAAGACTACATGGGACGTTTGCCATGCTGGGGTGGGCTCCAACGTGGCAGAAGGATGGCTGGGGGCCTTGGAGCCGACAGAGGATTGGGCACCCCGTCCAGCAAACAATGCGGGACATTTGCCACGCTGGGTGGGCTCCCAGCGTGGCACCAAAGATGGGGGGCAGCGCGGCGGGGCGACAGTGCTTCTGTATGACAGCGTGGTTTTCTTTGAAGTGAAGACCACCGCTGTCATACACAGCTCCTGCACCCATTGGTGCAGGACCACCATACCTGCTCAATGGAGCACTGGATTGAAAGGGAGAGGCACACCTCCAAAGTGTGCTACTCACCCAAAACGTTCCTTGCGCATGTGCTCAAGCGAACGTAAAAAAGAGAGACCCAGATTTAAATGTTTAAATGTCACAACCTAAGAAAAGAATGGGCCCTACAGATTTTCAGCATTGTACAGAGTGTGGGGAACCATTCACAAAAGCAGATCCTCATCTCATTTGTGTCTTGTTTGGAGTTTTACCACCTCAAAGAGAACTGTGATATTTGTAAAAACTTTCCTTAGTCAACGCTGGAGAGGCAACTTAAATGACTGCAGGAGAAGATGTCTGAAAAAGCTTCTGACCTGGCTACAGACAAACTGGCCTCTAGCCATAAAGAACCAGAGAAACGGCCCTCTGACAAGGGTGAGGGTTCCTCGGTTAAAAAGCGTCCCACGGATACTGCCACTGAACCGGCAACCACAGGGAAAAGGAACAAGAAAGAAAAATATACAGCACACAAACTGCAACCTAAAAAGACACTGGTTCCGACCGCTAAAGAGATAGCAAATGCTATCAGAATAATTCAGTCGCTTCAACCAAGCACTCCGGTTCCGGTTGAAAAGCAGTCACTCACGCAAGCCTCCAGTTCTCATCCGGTTCCCGGTTCACTTGAACAAAGAGCTGAACCTTTTGGAGAGGATGAGGATGAAGATGAGGGTGAAGAGTATGGGAGCCTATTGAACCTGATCTCTTCCTGATCCTCACCATCCTGATTCCCCTGATAAGGCATCTGAGGACTATACATCCCACTTTGCTTTATAAAGCAAGTGGCTCAAGCACTAGACCTTCCTACTCAGGAGTGTACTGATGAGGAGGAAGAACAGGATACATGGAGATGATGGACATTCCAGTCTCTAAAAGGCTGCTTCTGCCCATCCATAAATCTTTAAAAAGCGGGTAAGCAAAGTGACGAGACTCCTACTTCTGTGCCACCTGTGGATAAAAAGGTGGATAAGAAATATTGGGTGGCTAGGGGTGGAGCTGAATTCCTCTTTGGGCAACCAAGCCATGAGGGGGTGGTGCAGGCTGCAGCTTGTGATAAAGCTGGCATAACTTTGGCATCACATCCACCAGACAAAGATTCCAAGAAGATGGATTCTATTGCCAAAAAGGTCTATCTGGGATCCTCTCTGATAATCAGGCAAGCCTCTTATAATGCCAATGTTGCCAGATATCAGAGAACACTGTAGAATACAGTGATGGAAATAACTAAATCTGCCCCAGTCCCTATGTCAACTGATCTGGAAGAGGCTGCAAAGAGAGGGATAGAGGCATCTAAAGCCCAATTTAGAATGTCTGTTGACAATAATGACACTGCTACCAGACATATGGCTGCTTCTGTGTCTCTCAGAAGATTTGCTTGGCTCAGAACAACTAATCTGACCCAGGACACACAGTCCAAGGCCTTGGGTTTTTCCATGTGAACCCACATCCCTATTCAGGGAACAAACTGAAGCCTACATGAAGAAAATGGATGACTACAAGACAGCATACAAGAGTGCTGCTGCAAAATAAAAAACATCTACACCCCAGAAGCAACAAGCCAGGGGAGGTAGAGGCAGGAAACACTATAGGCAATTCTTTCAGCCTCAAGCTTTTCCCCAGTACCAACCACAGAGATGTTACTTCAGGGGCAGGGGCAGGAGAGGTGGCAGCACAACTAGCTCCAACATCAAGACGGCAGCTCAAGCCAAGCAGACACCCTGAGGTGTCTGCTCCAGTCACCTCCCCAACTTCAGTAGGGAGCAAGCTGGGCCCACTACATCCAAGAATGGCAATCAGACAAGTGGGTCTTGGAGGTAGTGGGCCAAGGTCTGGCTCTCAGCTTCAAGTCCATGCCAAACCTGAGGGCAAGGGCCATCAGACCCAATTCCCTATCAGAAACATTGTTATTGGAAGGGGAAGTATCAAACCTTCTGTCTCAAAGGGCAAAAGAACCAGTTCCTCAGGCACGGAGAGGAAAAGTGCTTCCTCACAATAAAGAAAACGGGAGTGGCGACCCATACTGGATCTCAGGCATCTGAAAAGACATTTCGTAAAATCAAAGTTCAAAATGGTGACTCTGGCAGCAATTCTTCCAACCCTAAGGCAAGGGGATTAGCTTGTATCTCTAGACCTAAAGGATACATACTTCTATATCCCCATCAGGCAGTCCCACAGAAAATTTCTCAGATTCAGACTGCCGTCAGGCCATTACCAGTTCAAGGCAATGCCTTTCAGACTTACTTCTGCTCCAAGGGTGTTCACAAAATGCTTGGCTGTGGTTATGCACACCTGAGGAGGCAATGGATGGTGGTATTCCCTTACCTAGATGACTGGCTAGTCATAGGACAATCCCTCAACAAGTAAGGAGTCCCTGACACTCACACAGGATGTCCTACAGTCACTAGGGTTTCTAGTCAACCTAAGAAAATCCATATTGGAACCAGTACAGCTCCCGGAATTCAAGGGAGCCGAGCTGGACACTGTGAGAAGAAAGGCTTTTCTTCCACAGGTAAGAGCAGACAGCCTGGTACAGTTGGCAAGTACCTTCAAGCTGCAAAGCCGAAGGCCTGCAAGGCGCTTCCTACAATTGTTGGGCCACATGGCAGCTTCCACAGCAGTAGTGTCAGGGGCAAAGTTCCAAATGAGAGATGTTCAATATCATCTCAAGTTGCACTGGCATCAGAAAAGACCATGTCAATGCTGGTGCCAGTCACAGAACAACTCCTGCAGGCACTTCAGTGGTGGCTGGAGATGGATAACCTGAGACAAGGTATACCATTCCTGCAAGAAACCCCTTTCTTGGTGTTAACCACGGATGCATCTCTCTGGAATGGGCACACTGCACATTGCATGGCTCCAGCAGGAGTCACTATTGCACATCAACCTGCTAGAGCTCAGAGCAGTCCTCCTGGACTCCAAACTTTGCCAGCATGCTACAGAGACATGTGGTACAGGTCAGGACAGACAACACAACCATCATGTACTACATAAACAAACAAGGCACAAGGTCAACCCCTGTGCCCAGAAGCCTATGACAATTTGGAGTCTGGCATACCTCTGGGAATTTCCCTGTCAGCAGTCCATCTGCCAGGGAAAGACAATGTCCTGGCAGATGCTCTCAGTAGAATCAATCAGAACCACCATGAGTGGTCTCTGAATAAGCAGCTGTTGCAGACTGTGTTCAAAAGGTGGGGCACTCCAGAGATAGACTTCTTTGCAGCCCCAGACAACTACCAGCTTCCCCAGTTTTACTGCAGGCCTCCAGTGAGGGGCTCAATCCCACTGGATGCACTACTGTTAGATTGGCCATGGAAGTTACTGTATGCCTTCCCTCCATTTTCACTGCTGCTGAGAGTTCTGAACAAGCTCAGATCCCAGCCGGTGATAATGATCCTCACTGCTCCAGACTGGGCAAGGCAGCCCTGGTACTCCCTGGTTCAGGCACTGTCAGTTGCCAAACCAATTAGTCTCCCCAGGAGACACAACTTGTTGACTTCCTCCCAAGGCAGGATCCTATACCCCAACCTTTAGTCTCTCAGACTCGAGACTTGACTCTTGAGGACCTAGAGTATGCTAATTTGCACCTCTCTGAAGGGGTCATGGAGATCCTTAGGGTTTCCAGAAAGCCCTCTACTAGGAAGAATTACACGTCCAAGTGGAAGAGATTCTCCATTTGGTGCCAGGGTAGGAATCTGGACCACACCCGGGTGGGCTTGCCAGTTGTCCTGGACTACCTGACCCACCTTCATTCCCTTGGTCTCAGACCGTCCACTTTAAAGGTTCACCTGACAGCTGATTCTGCTTACTTATCAGTGGGCAAGGTGTCATCCCTGGCTTCGAAACCAGTGTTCAGGAAGTTTTTAAGGGGCTGCTACATTTACACCCCCCCCCATAGAAATCCCACCCCAGTGTGGGATCTGAACATAGGTACTGCACAGCTCATGCTGCCAACTTTTGAGCCTATGGCCTCAGCAGATTTCAAGTATGTAACTTGGAAAGCTGTGTTCCTAGTTGCAATAACTTCTGCCAGAAGGATTAGTGAGCTCCAGGCTTTATCCATGGAGACTGACTACATTGCATTCCACAGCGACAAAGTTGTCCTTAGGACTAACAATAAGTTTCTTCCTAAAGTGGTACAGTCCAACCCTGATTATCCGAACCACATGGGGAACACACAATTAGTTCAGATAAATCGGAGATCAGATAAGCGGGAGTTAGACTATCAATAATAGGATAAAGGTACACAGAGCACAATAATACTAAAAAATCAAGCTTTATTAGAAAATCATTTTAAAATCACAACAGTGGGCTGGCCCGGTGGCGCTGAGGGCTGAGGCGCTGGATGCCATACTTTGCCCCATGCTGGCAGCCGGGTTGGGAACAAGCCTGGGTCATTGAGGTTGGCAGGGAGGAGAAGAGATTGAGTGTCCGTTGGACTACTCTCCTTCTCCGGGAGAGTGTGCTGCCGTCCAGTGTGCTGGTGGCCTCTGGCAATGGTTGGAGGCACTGCAATGCATAGGCAGTCTCTGGAGGACATGCTGGGGCTGACACCGAGAAGGAGTCGTGTGGTACACGCACGCTCCTGTCCTTAGCTTCATTGCACACCTCACATGCCAAAGGGAGAAACAGAGAAACACCAGTCGTGGCGGCATGATGGCCATCTCCGTAGGGTACTCTCTCGGTTTCGGGGACACAGCAATACTGGATCCAGTCTGGGTGGTTGCACGAGGGGGCTCTCCACCTCCCTGTCATGGGGGCAAGCATAGGGGTAGCTGCAGGGCCTGATTTGGAGCAGAGGAGTCCCTGGGGACGGCTGGCTGAGACCAGTGAGAGGATACCTGGACATGGGAAAACGTGAGGCAGACTGGTGGCCAGGAAAAAGTATTAAAAAAAAATCACAACAGTGCTCTATAAGGTGCTCATTCAATTACAGTAGCTTCTTCATTTAAAATAATCTGTGAGGCAAGTCTGCTTCTTTCGGTCTTGGATTTTCCATGGGCTTTCTGCCGTATCACCGCAACAGGTGGGGTTGCTATCCTCTATAAAAACCATCTTGATGTTTCAGTCTGCCCACCCACTGGCTCACCCTCAGTCTGTGAGTCCCCACACAACCATTGCCCTTGGTGCAAAAAAATCCACATTGTCTGCACCTACAACCCACCCACTGGAGGTATCACAGGTCTTCAGGATTCACTTAATCAAACCGTCACAAACGCCAAGCAAAACGAGGTCATAATTTTAGGTGACTTTAATCTAAACTGGCTGGGACCAACTTACAGCACATTGCTGACACTATCGCAGAGCTGTGACCTGCACCAGATCTTAACTGAACCCACTAGAACCACCCCTTCTCTAACTATCTCCACCCTCATAGACTGGGTACTGGTGAATCGCCTTGACCATGTGCAAACTGCAGGCATCTTGGCAGATGCTATCACAGACCACTCCCCCACTTTCTGTGTATGGAGCCCGGAGACTGCTCCCCCATCCCCTCCACGCTACATCACAATTACCAACTTTATAAACTGGACGTGGAAGCTTTCCTCTATTATGTATCCTGTATCAACTGGTCTGACATCTATCACTCCCATGATGTTCAAATAGCCCTTGATATCTTCATTGATAATTTCACAGCTCTTCAGGATAAACATACCCCGAAGGTCACCAGAAGGGTCAGGGGTAAACAAACAAGATGGCTACACAAGGACCTGCTGGCTAACCTGCACACACAGGACAAACTCTGGAAGAAGTATAAAGTGTCCAGACTACCAGAGGATTACAATACCTACAGGACCTCTCGGAGCACCTGTAAAAAACAAATCAGAACAGCAAAGAGCATCTACTGCAAGGAACTGCTCACAAACTCTGCTGGTGACCGTAGAAAATTCTGGACACACATCAAGACCTTTCTTGGGGCTACCCAGTCATTGATGCCAGGGGATATGATCCTAAATGGTGTACATTGCAATGACTTGAACACTATAGCAATGCCTTTAACAGATTATTCATGGACCTGTCTCAATACACCTCGCCCTTCGCTTTCACCTCCCACAGTATCTCAGCCTTACTGCACACCCCAGAGATCTGCATCTGGTGCTGACTACTGCCAACTAACTACTACCTCACCTTTCCACTTTAAAGCTATATCTAGATCCAAGGTCCAAAGGCTATTGCAAAACATATCCGACAACACTAGCCCCAGCTCAGATTCACTCGAGCCATGACTCCTGAAGCTAAGCGGCATCATTGATTCTCTCGCCACTGGCCAGATTTTCACTCTGTCTCTCTCTCTTGGCATTGTCCCAGATCTCTGGAAGATTGCCCAAATTCGCCTATCCTTAAAAAAGGAGACCCAAAGGATATCAACAACTACAGGCCCATAGCCATCCTCTCTGTCCTAAGCAAGCTACTGGAGAAGCTTGTTGCAATCCAAACCATTGACTATCTCACAAAGAACAACCTTCTTTCAGACACTCAGCATGGTTTCAGAAAGGGCACAGTACCTCAACGCTCTTCTCAAATTCTCCACCAATATACTCTGCAACATGGACAAAGGCCTACTCACTGGAGCAGTATTTATCGATCTTACCAAAGCTTTAGATCTTGTTGATCATCCCCAACTTCTCTCAACCCTGCATAGACTTAACTTCTCATCCTCAGTAGTTGACTGATTTAACAACTACCTATCAAACAGATTACAACTTGTTAAATTCAACTCCACTCTCTTGGATGTGACCAGCACTGACATCAGAGTACCCCAGGGCTCCATCCTGGGACCCATTTTTTTCTCGCTATACATCAACAACAAAGATTATGCCATACTCTCCTGCTCAGCTATCTTATAAGCTGATGATCTCATCCTCTACTACAGCACTGACAAAGTTAATATCATTAACAAAAACCTCTCCTCGGATTTCAGGAATGTGCAAACATGGCTAAATGCTAATAAGCTCATCCTCAACACAAAAAGACTCAAGCCACGTTATTTGCGCTGCCCCAAACTCAGGGCCTGTAAGGAACCCTCCTAGTCCATGACTCTGGGGGGTCTCTCATCGACTGTGTCACATCCTTCAAATACCTGGGAGTCCTCCTTGATAAATCCCTTGATTTCAGTCTGCACATCCAGTCAACCTGTAAAGCAACAAATGCCAAACTTGGAATCGCCTATAAGACTTGTCACCTGCTAACACCATCCGCCAAATTGGCAATTGCCAAGGGTATTCTGCTTTCAGCGCTGACATATGGTGTCTCCACTTTTGCTAATGCTCATAAGACTGCTCTCCATAAATGGGATGTCGCGTATAACAACATATGTCGGTATGCCTCCTCTTCCCATCGCCTCAAGCGCCACTGCACACTGTATAGCGACCTAGGCTGGCTCTTCCCAACTGCCTACCGACTATATTCCCTAGGGACCCTCACAGACTCTGTAATCTGTAACCAAACCCCCTCCTCCCTTGCAGCTCTACTTGTACCACAGACACCTGCCCATGGACTATGCTCGGCAAACAAATTTCTACTCACCATATCCAAGTGTCTTACTTCAAAAGGCTCTACAGCATTTCACTGCACCGCCCCAGCCATCTGGAACTCCCTCCCTCCTGCCCTGAGGCAGGCTAGCTCCCACCAATCTTCAAAAAGAACTATATTGTCACCTGTCCCAGGACCCCTGCAGTGTTTTGATCCCACTTAATGCCTCACAGCTAACCACCCTTTTTCACCCAAGACACTGCTGCACTTCTAAACAAGCTTTGCTATAAAATGTCTTTATAGCTGCCCTTAGCCAAGTTTCAGTTATTTGCATGTACTAATGTCACTTTTGTCATCTCTGCATAGCTATATGTATTATCTCAGTACTGTCTGACTTGATCTGTATTCTAACCTACCTGTACTATATACTATGTACCTGTACTATATACTATGTATTGTATAATCTCATCTCATTTTGTATGTATTCTCCCCGGTCGGGCCTGAAAATAGTCAACTTTGGCTAGCGCACCTAACCCGGTTAACAAAAACTAAATAAATAAATACACAGCATAACCTGCACCGGATCACAATCTGCTTTGCTCTTGGTGTATTGGATGCATCTGTTGAACAGTTCCACAGCCTCCGAATGTAAGGGCACAGTAGCATCTTGTCTATCTTCTTCCTCGGCATCTGTTTCGTCACCCTCCTCCTCTGTAGCTTCCTCTTCCTTCTGGATGAACTCGAGGATGGCACCCTCGGACATGTGTTCGTGACCCTGCTCATGTGTATTGCAAAGCTCCCACACTGCAATCTCGTTTGCTGTAGGAGCATTTGGCATCATAGCAGCCAGTGTTTGGAGCTCATTATCCATAGTTTCCACTAGCTCCTCGGACGCGTTGTCGGGACTTGAACTAGTGTCCTCGTGGGCAGTTTTGATGCCACCTTGCACCCAGGCTTTACGGATGCTGTCTGGCTGTATGGCCCCAGGTCTCAACACACATGTGCACTACATCCTAGAGTGACAGTGCTTTTTTTATGTCACTCAATGGGAGAGATTGATTTGTCTCAGACAGCACAGATTGTAGGAGTATCTTTCGACAACCCCTCTTCAGCATTTCTAGAATGCCCACATCACAGGACTGTAACCTGCTGGTGGTGTTATCAAGTAAAAACATCACTTTAATGCAGCCATCCCTAGTACACACATCAGTGAGCTGGGGGTGTGCGGGGAAGTTGTCGAGGAGCAGAACTGCACGCATTGGCAGTCCTTTGCTCCATAAATGCTGCTTTACCTGGGGAACAAATTGCTCTTTGAACCACCTTGAGAAGATGGTGCTGTCCATCCAGGCACTGTGCTGCGCTTCATATTGCCGTGGTAGTGCAGCCATGTTCACGTGTTTAAAGCAGCGAGGGCTGCCTTGACTTTCCAATAAGCACAAGCTTCAGTTTGTGACTCCCTGAGGCATTAACACATCCCAGGATGGTGACCCTGTCTTTTGCTTTTTGTGGCTGGGAGCATCCTTCTCCCCACCATGGGCCAAAATCCTGTCCGTATGCACCTCCAGAACAGCTCGGTCTCATCTGCATTGTAGATCTGATCCAGGATGAGACCAGTGTCTTCAATGATTTGTAGGAGATTTTCAATAAAGGGCAAAATGGACTGCTCAGCAGCGCTGAGCCTCTTGCCACATAGCAGAGCTGCCTGATCCCATGGCACCACTGGGAGAGATCTAGCCATCCCTCATGGGCAGCAAAGGGCGATGTGTTGCCTAGACATTCATGAAACATGAGCGCCTTTTCCTTCAGAAGGGGCCAGAGATTGGTGTACCCTTCTCACGCTCCTGCCTGAACCACAGATACAAAGCGGAATCCTGCTGTTCATCAGTACAGGTGCGCATATTTTTCCAGTCCTCAGCACTGGAGGCAGTGTCCATTGAAAGGGAAAAGTCACAGAGCTTCTGTTTTGCTCCTTTAATGTACATGGTCTGACTTCCCCACTCTGTACTTGCCTGCTAGAACAGCTGCCCTTTCACCATTCTCCAGTCACTCCACAATCCGAATCTTCTGTGCAACACTCAAAATGACCCACTTTCACTTTCCTGCCATCTCTACCAACTGAGAATGAAACTATGAAGTTGTGACGGTGCTTAAGTACAGCAGAGTTGTCATCAGTGCCAAGTGATATTGATTCACAGTTGAAGTCTGATTAGTGTTAATTAGTATTAACAGGGTGTTAACAAGGGCCAGGTGAAGCTACTTCAGTTAGTTAGTGTGAATATGGGGAAGATGTTGTGGAAGAATGAACCACAATTACAGTGTAGCATTTAAAGTTTAAAGTCAAACCGCGATTATAAGCTGCACAGGGGGACACATACCGCGTTCATTAGAAAGGGACTTCGGATGAGCGGGGGTCAGATAATCGGGGTTGGACTGTATCTGACTTCCACATTAATCAGTCCATTACATTGGCAGTCTTTTTCACCAACCATTCCACTTCATGGGGCATGTAGACTGCATAGCCTGAATGTAAAAAGAGCTATCAGCTACTACCTGGCCATACAAAAGAGCACAGAGGGGACAGGACCCAACTCTTCCTGACCTATGGGGAAGTAGGAAAAGGTAAACCAGCCACAAAATGGTCCATTGCAAGGTAGAATGTAGCTTGTATCCAGTTCTGTTATGACAAAGTGGGCAAGCAGCCTCCATAGGGCCTCAGAGTCCACTCTACTAGAGGAACAGCTGTTTCTTTAGCAGCTTCAGAGACATTACTCTGCTAGAAAACTGCAAAGCAGCTACCTAATTCCCCAGGTGACCTTCCAACATTGGTCCACACCTTCATTACTACCCTTCTTGACTACTGCAATGCCCTCTACCTAGAGCTGTCAGGGTTGATATCCGCCACTTGCAGCTGGTGCAGAATCTGCAGCCAGGTTGTTGACCGGTACCTCTGGGTCAGTCATATTACACCTGTCTTGTGCAAACTGCACTGGCTGCCAGTTCAGTGGTGGATCACCTACAAAGGTAAGCTTGCTTACCTTTAAAACCCCTACATGAACAGGGACCCAACTACCTTAAAGAATCTCTAACTCCCTACTCCCCCAATCATCCACTCCGATCCGCCAACGAGGGATTGCTGGAGATTCCCAGGGTTGATCTAACAACATCGGGCATGCGTGCCTTTTAATTTGCAGCACCGACCCTGTGGAATTCTCTACCTTGTCGGTTAAGAGAATGCCTGACCGTCAGTAGTTTTAAGACAATGTTAAAAACATACTTATTCTCATTGGCCTTCCCGGACTAATTGATTTGGATTATAATGATTTGTTTTTTTAAAATGTTTTTATTGTCTGTTTTTATTGCATTTATTGTATTCAAATCTGTACAGCGCCTTGGTTTTGAAAGGTGCTATAGAAACAAGCATTTGTCAATGCCGAATGTTGATTGCTTTGGTATGTTGAGCTCGCTCAGTGGTCCTGTGTCACTCGCTCATTCTGTTTCTCCCAGTGTTGCAGGCTGCACCATTGTACGGGGCTCCTGGCTGCACTGGCATGTTTTTCCTGCCCACAAAGAAATCTGTAGCCATCCGGACAGAGCTGCGTTGAGGTGGGTCACTCGCCCTCTCTCAGTCGCTCATTCTGTTTCTGCTGGCACTGCAGGCTGCCCTTTTGTACTGGGCTCCCGCCTTTGTTGGCGGCTTTTTCTGCCCACAAAGAAATGTGCAGCAGTCCTGACACAAGTCCACTGAGCTACCTCACTCCCCTTCTCTTTCTCGTTCCGTTTCTGCCAGCACTGCAGGCTGGCCTTTTGTGCAGGGCTCCTGCCTGCATTGCCGCCTTTTTCTGCACACAAAGCAATCTGCAGCAGTCACGATAGAGGTCTGTTGAGCTCACTCACTCCCCCTCTCTCACTCACTCATTGTGTTTGTCCCAGCGCTGCTGGCTTCCCTTTTGTACTGGACTTCTGCCTGCGTTGGCACCTTTTTCTGGCTACAAATAAATCTGCAGCTGTTCCGACACAGATCTGTTGAGGTCCCTCTCTCTCCGCCTGTCTCACTCTCTTATTCTGTTTCTCCTGGTGTTGCAGGCTGCTCTTTTGTACTGGGCTTCTGCCTGCATTGGTAGGTTTTGCTGCCTACAAAATCTGCAGCTGTCCGCGAGCTCTCCGTTGAGTGGGGTGCTCCCCTTCTGTCACTCGCTCTTCTGTTTCTGCTGGTGCTGCAGGCTGCCCTTTTGTGCTGGGCTCCCGCCTCTGCTGGTGGATTTTTCTGCCCACAAAGAAATCTGCAGCAATCCTGACACAGGTCCATTGAGGTTGCTTACTCCTCCTCTCTCACTCACTCGTTCCCATTTCTGCGGTGCTGCAGGTTGGCCTTTTGTACTGGGCTCCTGCCTGCATTGCCGCCTTTTTCTGCCCACAAAGAAATCCACAGCAGTCATGATAGAGCTCCATTGAGCTTGCTCACTGCCCCTCTCTCACTTGCTCATTGTGTTTCTCCCAGCGCTGCAGGCTGCCCTTTTGTACTGGGCTTCTGCCTTTGTTGGCACCTTTTTCCACCCACAAAGAAATCTGCAGCTGTCCCGACAGAGCTCTGTTGAGGTCGTTCACTCCACCTGTCTCACTCGCTCATTCTGTTTCTCCTGGCGCTGCAGGCTGCCATTTTGTAGTGATCTCCTGCCTCTGTTGGCACCTTTTTCTGCCTACAAACAAATCTGCAGCAGTCCTGACAGAGCTCCGTTGAGCTCACTCAGTCCCTCTCTCTCACTCGCTCGTGCCATTTCTGTCGGCACTGCAGGCTGCCCTTTTCTACTGGGCTCCTGCCTGCATTACCGCCTTCTTCTGGGCACAAAGAAATCTGCAGCAGTCATGATAGAGCTCCGTTGAGCTCGCTCACTCACTCACTCCCCCTCTCTCCCTTGTTCATTCTGTTTCTCCTGCCGCTGCAGGCTGCCACTTTGTACTGGGCCCCTGCATGCATTGCTGCCTTTTTCTACCCACAAAGAAATCTGCAGCAGTCCCAACAGAGCTCCATTGAGCTCACTCACTCCTCCTCCCTCATTCGCTCGTTCTGTGTCTCCCGCTGCTGCAGGCTGCCCTTTTGTACTGGATTCCTGTCTGCGTTGGCAGCTTTGTCTGCTCACAAACAGATGTGCAGCAGTCCCGACACGGCTCCGTTAAGGTCGCTCACTCACCCTCTGTCACTCACTCGTTCCGTTTCTGTGGGGAACTGCAGGCTGGCCTTTTGTACTGGGCTCCTGGCTGCATTTCTGCCTTTTCCTGCCCACAAAGAAATCTGCAGCAGTGACGATAGACCTCCGTTGAGCTCACTCACTCCTCCTCTGTCACTTGCTCTTTCTGTTTCTCCCAGCGCTGCAGGCTGCCCTTTTGTACTGGCCTCCTGGCTGCGTTGGCACCTTTTCCTGCCCACAAAGAAATCCGCAGCTACCCCAACAGAGCTCCGTTGAGGTCGCTCACTCTCCCTGTCTCACTCGCTCATTCTGTTTCTTGTGGCATTGCTGGCTGCCCTTTTGTACTGGGCTTCTGCCTCTGTTGGCATTTTTTTCTGCCCACAAAGAAATCTGCAGCAGTTTCGACAGAGCTCTGTTGGCCTCACTCACTCCTCCTGTCTCACTTGCTCATTCCATTTCTTACTGTGGTGCAAGCTGTCATTTTGTACTGGGCTCCTGTCTGCATTGCCACCCTTTTCTGCCCACAAAGAAATCTGCAGCAGTCATGACAGAGCTCCATTGAGCTCGCTCACTCACTCCTCCTCTCTCATTTGTTCATTCTGTTTCTCCTGCAGCTGCAGGTTGCCCCTTTGTAATGGCCCCTGCATGCATTGCTGCCTTTTCTGCCCACAAATAAATCTGCAGCAGTCCCAACTGAGCTCCGTTGAGCTCACTCACTCCCCTTCCCTCACTCTCTCATTCTGTGTCTCCCACTGCTGCAGGCTGCCCTTTTGTACAGTGTTCCTGCCTGCGTTGGTGGCTTTTTCTGCCCACAAACACATCTGCAGCAGTCTCGAGAGATCTCCGTTGAGCTCGCTCAATCCTCTCTCAGTCGCTCATTCCGTTTCTGCCAGCGCTGCAGGCTGACCTTTTGTACTGGGCTCCTGCCTGCATTGCCACCTTTTTCTGGCCACAAAGAAATCTGCAGCAGTCATGATACATCACCGTTGAACGCTCACTCCCCTCTCTCACTTGCTCATTCTGTTTGTCCGGCTGTAGGCTTCCCTTTGTACTGGGCTCCTGCCTGCGTTGCCACCTTTTCCTGCCCATAAAGAAATCTGCAGCTGTCCCAACAGAGCTCCGTTGAAGTCACTCACTCCTCCACCTGTCTCACTCGCTCATTCTGTTTCTCCTGGTGCTGCAGGCTGCACTTTGTACTGGGCTCTTGCCTCTGTCAGCAATTTTGTCTGCCCACAAAGAAATCTGCAGCAGTCCCAACACAGCGCTGTTGGCCTCACTCACTCCCCCTGTCTCACTTGCTTGTTCCGTTTCTGCCAGTGCTGCAGGTTACCCTTCTGTACTGGGCTCCTCCCAGCATAGCCACTCTTATCTGCCCACAAAGAAATCCGCAGCAGTGACAATAAAGCTCTGTTGAGTTCGCTCAGTCCCCCTCTCTCGCTTGCTCGTTCTGTTTGTCCCACCGCTGCAGGCTGCCCTTTTGTACTCAGGCCCTGCATGCATTGCTGCCTTTTCCTGCCCACAAACAAATCCGCACCAGTCCCAACAGAGCTCCGTTGAGCTCACTCACTCACTCCCCCTCCCTCACTTGCTCGTTCTGTGTCTCCCGGCGCTGCAGGCTGTCCTTTTGTGCTGGGCTCCCGCCTGCGTTGTCACCTTTTCCTGCCCACAAAGACATCTGCAGCAGTCCCAACAGAGCTCAGTTGAGCTTGGTCACTCCCCCTCCACCAGTCGCTCGATGCTAATCTGTCCCAAACACTGATTTCTGACAGTGACTGCGGTATTCTGCACCAGAAGTGCGGAAACACATTTTGGCCAGGATGTGAAAAATAACAGCTGTACTGTTCATAAGGAGGTGTGAACAAATGCCAGTGTTGAAACTCTGGCGTGAAAATATTACTAATTTGCAAACTTACAAGAGTGCGTCGCACCTGCACAACACATGCTCGTAACACAGTCATTTTATGGAGTTTCATCACAAAATTTTTAACATAGACATTTTAGGACCTTTGCTCATGAACAGTTTCAGTGTGATTTCCTTAATATGTCCTGAACACCGATTCCCAGCAACCACGCTATTGTGCACCGGAAGACCAAAACACATTTTGGCCAGGATGTGAAACATGATAGCTGCACTGTTCATAAGGAATTGTGTCAAAATGGCAATGCTGAAAAATTTGGAGTAGAAATATTGCAAAGTTGCGAAGGTACAACCGTGTGTGGAAACTGCGCAATGCACATTGTAACACACTCGTTTATGGACTTTTCTCACCAAATTTTCAACATAGGCATTTTAGGACCTCTGCTAATGAACAGTGTCACTGGCATTTTCATAATGTGTCCTAAACACTGATTTCCCACAGTGACCATGCTATTCTGCGCCGGAACTGCGAAAACAGATTTCGGCCAGGATGTGAAAAATGACAGCTGTACTGTTCATAAGGAGGTGCAGAAGAATTGCAATATTGAAAATCTGGAGTGAAAATATTATAAATTTGTGAACTTACAAGCGTGCGTAAACTGCACGCAACGCACGCTCATAACCTGATCATTTTATGGAGTATAGTCACCACATTTTCAACATAGGCATTTTAGGACCTCTGCTCATGAACAGTGCCAATGTCAGTTTCTTAATCTGTGCAGAACACTGATTTCCCACACCGAGCTATTCTGCGCCAGAAGTGCGAAAACACATTTCGGCCATGGTGTGAAAAATGACAGCTGTACTGTTCACAAGGAGGTCTGAAAAAATGCGAATGTTGAAAATCTGGGGTGAAAATATTGCAAATTCGCAAAGTTATGAGCGTGCATAGCAACTGCACAACGCACGCTCGTAAAACAGTCATTTTTTGGATTCTTCCCACCAAATTTGCAACATAGGCTTTTTGAGAGCCCACCTCATGAACACTGGCACTGTTGTTTCGTTAATTGGTCCCGAAAGGTGATGCCACATAGTGATTGTGAAATCACCTTTCGGGCCCAATTAATGCCATGACAGTGATATAATTCATGACGAGTGGTCCCAAAAACCCCATGTTGAAAATTTGGTGCCAAAATTCAAAAAAATGCCTGAGATATGTATCAAAGATGAAAAAAACCCTATCTATTCCATTATACAGCTTGCCGGTATTTCCTCAGTTTGCGGTCGGCTTTGAAAAGTGCAGGCGTGTTCCTGGTCCACGAAGATCGTCCGCCAGACTCCGGAGTAAGTATGGGGTGAGAGAGTGTGGGAAGGCAGGGTGCACAGTGGGTGGAGTGCGGGTTGTGGGAGGGGCAGGAGACTGCCGAGGGCCGCTTCCTTCTTTACAGGTAAAAAAAAAATGACATAGTGGGACCATTTTTTAATTTTACAGGGAATGTGGCATGCTGGGGTGGGCTCCCAGTGTGCAATAGGTCTTCTGTTTGGGGGCAGCTGTAGCCAATGGGGATTGGGCACCCCTGTCGGCACACAAGAAAGGGGGACAGTGTTACAGTATGCCGGCCGGTATTGGAGCTTCCTGTGCCGACAGAAACAGCCAAAGTGGGGTTACATAATGCCAACAGATGTGGGCTCTCCATTGACAACATACAGTGTGGGGCACATGCTGCCGAGGGGATTGGACACCCCTCGGTGGGTGGGGGTTTAATATATTGTTTGTGAACATGGTGGCAAGCAGCCGCCATGTTCATAAACAATATCACTGTTTCAGGGTCCCGCCCTGCAATGACGAGTCGCTCCCTCATTGCAGTGAATGGCTGACGCTGCAATGACGAGGCAGCCCCTGACTGCAGCGGGCTAATTTTTTACAAGTTGGTGGCACGCTGGCTGAACTAGTGTCAGCAGCAGCGTGCTATGGCATTAGGGGAAGCAGGACAAGCCTTTACAGTCTGTGGCAGCATTGGCCACAACAGTGCCACGCCTCCACAACCTGCTTGTGGAGAAACCTGCCGCAACATGTTTCTTGCGCATGCGTGCAATCAACATAATAAAGATTGATCTGATTTGATTTGATACCTGGAAAACTGTTAACATGTTCACCAAGCACTATTGCTTGGATACCCAGGCTTGAGGTGATATCAGGTTTGGCACAGCAGTCCTGCAGAGCCTGTTTCCTAAATAGGTTATCTTCCCACTTCCAAAGGTACTGCTTGGGTAGCCTGCATTTGTCAGAATACAGTAAGATTTTGTGGGGTTAGACAAAAACATTACTTACCATAATAATCTTGTTTCTTCCAAGGGAATCTTACTGTATTCTGAGCTCCCACCCTTCCTCCCTCCCCCACTAGAACCTAAAGGGCACTGCATGCCAGCTGTACATATCTTGTGGGGAACCTGTTGGTGTACATGTTTATTTCTTGGACATCTGTGAAAATGCCCTTGTTGTTTAAGAAGGGGTCACCCTAAAGGGTTTTATTTGTTATATTAGAATACATTGGTTAGTTTTATTTTAGATTCTGCATGCTTTGTAAGAATCTAACGGTTGCAGGAAGTACTACCAGGGACAGTGGTTTGAAAACCAAGCTCGAGCCTAACATTTCACTATTAGTATAGGTTCTATTAGCCATTTCGGCTCCGGGGCAGTCCTATGGTGAGACCATACTGCATTTGTCAGAATATAGTAAGATTCCCTTGGAAGAAACAAGATTACTATGGTAAGTAATATTTTCTTCTTAGCGAGAACAGTCACTAGTCTCTACCGACCATTTCCAAAAATAATCTTTTATGATATTTTATAATGATTAAAATTATATTTTGAAGGCTGAAACATTTAAGCAATTAAGTGTAGACACCTAGGGCTGGATATTCAAACTGCGCCATTCATAGGCGCAAGCCCTTGAGCTGTGCAAAATAGTTGCACAGGGGTGTGTCCTGGGCAATATTCAAAGGAGTTGCGCTATTGAGCAACTCGCTGAATATCACCCAGCCACAGCCACTGTGCATGGCGCAGTGGAACTGTGCCGCCACATAGGTTGACAGGTGGAGCATTCAACTTGCGGTGGCGCCATTAGCCATGTCACAAAATCATGATATTCAAAAGTGACATGCAAATGGGGCTATAATTCATGCAAGGTGCAGGGGGCCATTTGCTTGTGATTATATCCCCATTTGCATGCCATTAGCATGTAGGTGCGCTGATCCCGAAGACTTGCGCCTGGCCTGCCAGGCAGCAGCGTCGGGGACCGACGCCCCCTGCAGCCCGATCGCGGGCATAGTGTACTCCCCACCAGCCCAATCACGGGCATCAATGTGGCTCCCCACCCTCCTCCCGTACATATCCCTGGTGGTCCAGTAGACCAAAATGCCCGATCGCGGGCGGTATGTATAATAATTCCCACCTCCCGTTCACATCCCTGGTGGTCCAGTGGACAGAAATGCCCGATCGCGGGCGGTATGTATAATAATTCCCACCTCCGTTCACATCCCTGGTGGTCCGCTGGACGAAATGCCCGATCATGGTAATTGTATAATGAATTCCGCCTCCGTTCCACATCCCTGGTGGCCCAGTGGGCGAAATGCCCGATCGCGGGTGGTGTGTGATAAAAACCACCCCGAACATAGCCCTGGTGGCTGAGTGTCCCCACCCTACCCACCCACGAAGCCCCACCACCTGCTCCCCGGCAGCCGGCAGCATCCCACCCGCCTGCCGCCCTGCCGCCTGCCGACTGACTGCCCGGTGAGGCTGCACGCCTGGTGCAGAGCAAGAGCCAATGGTGTGTAGTTCAGATCAGATGACAGTCCAGATTTGTGAATGACATTCACAAATCTGGACTGTCATAGACGGCTCCCCATTGGCTCTGCTCTGCACCAATGGGCATGCAGCCTACCGGGCAGTCGGCGGGCGGCAGGGCGGCAGGCGGGTGGGATGCTGCCGCCCGCCGCCGCCGGGGAGCGGGGTGGTGGGCCGTGGGTGGGTAGGGGGGGACACTAGCCACCAGGGCTATGTTCGGGGTGGTTTATCACATACCGCCTGCGACGGGCATTTCGGTCCACTGACCACCAGGGATATGAACGGAGGAGGGGCGGAGCTATTACTGATGCCCGCAATCGGCTGGTGGGGGAAGCACTATGCCCGACATCGGGCTGCGGGAAGGCACAGGACTGGTTAGCCAGCCACAGGTGGCAGCTGCTGTGTTGCGCCCTGCAATACAGCAGCTCATCTGTGGGTGGCCTCGACTTAGCCTTTTTTTGGCTCAAAGTCCTGCAGGCACAGGTTGGGGTTGTGCCTGCACAACTCTGCACACCCGGCTGAATATCGGGCTGTGCAGTTTATGCATGGTTCCTCCCCCTCCAGTTCAGCATGCATTCATTTGCATTGCGCTGTTGCTCAGCATGTTTTCTGTGGCGCAACTGCCTCCTGCTGAATATCGCAGAATGGAGCAAGTTTGGACTTGCGCAGGCGCAACCATATTGCGCATGGCCCAACCCTTTTGAATATCTGGCCCCTAATCTTAAAAAAAAATCTTGGAGGTTGATCAACATGAATAGATTCTAACGATACAGTTCTCATATGTCGTTACATCTATATATTTCAATATAAATATGTTGTTACAAAAAAACAGAACTTTAAACATTTGTAACCATTTTAGTTTTTTATTATATATATTATATAGATACATGGTAGCTGATGTTGTAGCACTATCTTATATTGATATACTGTATCAGCTTAACTGATTCAAAGCTTTCATTTAAATGCAAAGTTTCTAGTCCTCATGGTCCCAATGTTATACAATTTGAATGAAATTACCTTTTGAAAGGTGCAACTCTGGAGGCTAGAAGCTTAATTAAAAAAAAAAACAACTGACATCCGTCATTAAGAATTGGCTCTGTGGATACTGTTATTATGTGACAATAATATTATGAATATGTCGACACTATCTGAGACAGCTTTTAGGGAATATTGTCGATACAATTTATTTAGTTGCAAAACAGCATAAAACTGAAAAATATTGCATGTTGACATGTTTTTTTTATTCTGATAGAGTATGCCAAGACTATTTTTTTTGTATCAACATTAACTGCATAACATGTAAAAAAACTTCTCAATAAAAAGAATATTTTCAACTTTGTCTGAAGCTTGGTAATACTGCTCATTATTTAACTCGTAACTGTATAGTCTGCAACATTATTTTTGACATTTTATTTTTTTTTCTCTTTATCTTTTTACTGAAATTCGAGTATATAAGAAAGCACACATCTAATACAATAGAAGACTATTCTCCATGTAAGGTATAAAATATCCTTAACAAAGCATGATATTTAGGGTAAACATATTGGAGAAGCCTTATATACATGTATTGACAATAAAACAAAACCTAGATAGGATGTAAGTAGAGAGCAGAAGGGTTACAATCAATAGGGTATTATAGTATCAGAAATAGCAACCATGTATGAAATACATGCTAGGGCAGGCTATGGAAAGGCATTCAGTAAATTGCAAAAGTGATAAATATGGTAATATGAATAATGTTCAGTAATGGAGAGGTGAAGATACGAGAAAAGTGTGCAAGGAAAGAAAGAAGAGAGAAAAAAGCAAGGAGGAAGGGAAGGAGAGAGGGAGAAAACAGGGAAAAGGGGAAAAAAGAGGAGAAATCTGTGCACAAAAGTTTCCAGAAAACCTAATCTGAGAGCAAAATAAGAAAGAGGGCTACATATCCCTAAGAATTAGGGTCTAGAAGAACTAGGTTTGATGTACTTGAAGTAATCCTGCCAACATCTGTCATATACAGTGAGTTGGTTATGAGTAACATGAGATAATCAGTCTAGGGAGGCATACTGAGAGAGGCTTTGAAGAACATCTGAAAGAGAAGGCACCAGAGTTGATTTCCATTTCATAAGAATCAGACGTTTGACCAGAAGAGAAAGTATGTTTAGCCATCTAAAAAGTGCATGTGAGAGGAGAGAACTATTGGGGGTAAGGATGCCTAGAAGGAATAGCTTGGGGTCAAAAGGTAGTTTTTGTCCTGTTACTCTGGAGGCAAGTAAACAGACTTTATGCCAGAGCTTATTAATGGGAGCGCAAGACCACAGGATATGAAGCAGATCCCCGTTGGCCAAATTGCAGCGCCAGCAATTATTATTATTTAATAGGCCCATTCGTTGAAGCGCAAAGGGGGTTCTATACCAAAGATGTAGGATTTTAGTTTGTATTAAAGAACTACGGGCATCTATAAAGGTATTATGTGCAATACGCCAACAATTACTCCATTGTACATCTGAAATATTGTAGTTAAGAAGAGTACTCCATTTATTTTTGGCCTGTATAGACTGATCAGGTAGATTATCAATAATGTCTTTGTAAATGGAGCTATTTAATTTTACTGATAAATTAGTCCAGTGCGAGATGTATGAGTTTAGAAGAGTATGCCTATACACTAAACTAGAGAGAGAGTTATAAGCTGCCCGAACTTGTAAAAACTTCCAGAAGTCCTGTTTAGGAAGTTTCCATGTGACCTGCAAGTCTGAGAATGATCTAAGAGTGAGTGAATTCTGGTCCAAGATATTTCCGAGAAAGAAATAGAGAATAATGGATAGGCAAGTGTGCGTTATGAATATTTTTTTTCACACCCGAGGTGTGCGATGACTACATAAGCCTCGAGAGCGACGCTCAAGAGGTTTGTCTAGTCATCACACACCAAGGGTGTGAAAAAATATTCATAGACACACAAATCTATCTTTTATTTTATAATTACTGGTGCTAGGAGTGTCAGCCAACATTTTGGATATATGGAAAAAAATACACTAGTTCATTAGAATTACATTTATTGAAGGTTTTGCTTTCATAAAGACATTAAGAGGTGCAATTAGTAGCACTCACCTAAAAGAATACTTCAAAGAACTGATTTTGCTTGGTTAAGCTGTAAACTATAATATTAAATAAATATCAGAAGTCCCATTGAAGAAATCGGATCGAGATCGATTTTGGACTTCAAGAGACAGAAGGCAAAGAAGGCAAACATCAATGTAACGTTTCTGTGGGACGATAACTAGAATGTGTTTAAAATAGTCCAAACTAGCAAATATCTTTAAGTTCAGTAACTTCCTAGTGACTGTTTGTTGCCCGATGGTCAGGAAGTGTTGCTATGGTGATGACGGTCTTGCGGTTGCTGTGGAGACCTGTGTGGGAGAAAAAAAAATACAAGGGACTGTCTGCAAATCCTCTAGTTTATGAGCTTGTTACGAGTGGTGCGAAGTGTTTTTTTTTTTAAAGTTTGAAATTTTTTAAGTGTTTGACACCGCGGCACTAGTGAAAAGCTGCGTGCAACTGGAGAAAACCTTTAAGTAAGCTATCAAGTATCCCACTCGAAGAAACTGACAGTGACTTGAGCTACTCGAATGCCGTAATAACCCAATTTCAGGTTATTACTGCATTCGAGAGGTATCTGAAATCAGGTTAATAAAGGGGGTCACCAGTAATTATAATGCCTTTGTTCCTCCATGTACGACAGAAAATTGGGTGATCTTCCAGAGTGAGCAGTGGATTGCCCCATAAGGGGGCATAAAACCATTGGATTTCAGGAATTAGTGGGTTAGTTTCCAATAAAGAACAGAGGATGATATAGTCGGGTGAGATTTTAGTTTAGAGGAAATGGGATTAAAAATGAAGGAAGTGGGAACTCCTCCTGGGCACAATGTGGATTACATTGCAACCCATAGTGGTGAGGGGAGGGTTTCTGAAACCATTTAATGGTTTGGGCCATTGGAAAGCCCAGAGATAGCCTCTGAACCAGGGGTTCAAATCCTTTTTCCAATGGGATTGAAGTTTGTTGCAGTTAAATCTCGGTGGTTTCCCATCCCAGATAAAGTTACCTATTGATTTATCAATTTTAGCAAAAAAGGAGGATGGTAAGACTAAAGGAATATTGGCAAAGAGGTAAAGAATCTTGGGAGAAATGGACATCTTAATGGCTGCAATTTTCCCAATGAAAGAGAGATTAAGAAGCTTCCATCTGTCCAGAATTGTTTTGAAGTTATCAAATAAAGAGTTAAAGTTAATGTCCCATATCTTCCCTAAGTTACCAGTAATTTTGATTCCTAGATATGTTATACCCTGTGGTGACCAGCGGAATCAAGAGGTATGTTCATAAAGGCTTTACAGTGGTCATTAAGGGCATAGTTTGTGATTTGCCATAATTCACAGCAAGGCTAGAAATTTTAGTAAAATTATTAAGTAAATCAATCAACAGGGCCCAGCCTCATTCAGGTTTCAGTAAGATTAAGAGGTCATCAGCGTAGGAGAGAGAAAATATCTTAAATTGCACACAGGTATGCCCATAATGCCAGGAGATTGGCGTAAACAAGCAGTCAGGGTTCCATGGCTAAAATAAACAGGGAAGGTGACAGGGGACAGCCTTGTCTAGTTCCCTTGCTAGATGAAAGTAAGAGGAAAGGGTGGAATTAGTAAGTACTTTAGCAACAGGGGAGTTATATAATAGCTTGATCCAGGAGCAAAAGGTATGAGAAAGACCGAAATAAGATAAAACTTGATGAAGGTAGTCCCAGTTTAAGGAATCAAAGGCCTTCTCAAAATCAATAGCTATGGCTGCAGCTGGTGTTTTGAGGGATTTGGCTTTGTGAATTAAATTAAATAAGGAATGTAGGTGATCAAAACCAGATCTATGTCTAACAAAACCAGCTTGCGAACAATGAGTTAGCTTGGGAATCAAAGATTCAAGTTGAGAAGTTAGTAGTTTAGCAAATATCTTCCCATCCGTGTTTAATAAAGAGATGGGCCTGCAACTTGCAGGGTGAGTAGGGTCTTTTTCTTTCTTAGGGATTGGGGTTATGATTGCTTTGGTGCAAATTGGGGGAAGCTTGCCAGTACTGGAAGCTTCTTGATAAACATTAAGAAGAAGTGGACATAAGGTGTCGGAAAACATTTATAGAAATCAACAGGAATCCGTCACCCCAGAGTTGCAGTTCAAGGAAGACAAAACTTTCTCGATTTCCTGAAGCGAGAGGGTTCATCTAAAGAATTTGTTTCAAGAGTAGAAAGATGAGGAAGATGTAAGGATTTAAGGAATTGTTGAATTTGTACAGTAGATAGAGGATTTGCGTTAGAGTATAGTTTTGATAAAGGTTTTCATGATACAGTTTATAGAGGGTTGTCGGTGTGAATCGTACCCTGTTCATCTTTTAGGTTTAGGATATGCCATTCCATTTGTTGTGCTTTCAGCTGGTAAGAGGAGTTTCCCATTTTATCGCCATGTTCCCAAAACTTATATTTAAGTTTAAACAAGGCCGTTCGGTTTCTAGAGAAATTAATTCGTTAATTTTAACTCTAAGTTGAAGAATGTCAAGATGAAGTTGAGAATCAGGACAGTGCTTATTAGAAGAAAAGTATAAATTCTCTTTAGCCTTAAGAGATTTTTCCAAGTCAATAACTGTTGTTCCCTTACTCTCTTCTATGTGCAGCATAACTGATCATTTCCCTCGCAGCTTTAAAAGCTTCCCATACAGAGGACATAGAAGATTCGGTTGGGGTAAATTGAAAGAGGAAGTCCTGAATTTGTGCTTTGATCATGGGTAAGAAATTGGGATCCTTGAGAAGGAGAGGGGCCACGCCAGTAAGAAGATTTAGGTGCTCATGGGTCCACAAAAGTTGCAATTTGACAGGAAATGGTCCGAGATTATGATGAGAGATGGATGAATCAATAGTTTTTTTCCATTATAACAGGAGAGATGAACCAGTAGTCAATTCTACTGTATGTCTTATGTAGAGAGGAGTAAAAAGTAAATTCTCAATCACAGGGGTGAAGGAGGTGCCATACATCAGCTAATCCAACATCTTGCATTAGTAATGAGAGGGCTTTAATACTTCTAGGGTGGGCCTCTGTAGTGGGGCTACTTCTGTCAATACTGGCTTCTAAAGCTAAGTTAAGATCCCCTCCAAGAATAATTGGTGTATTATCAATGATAAAGGATAGAATCTGTTAGGCTAATTATGAAAAAACTCCGGGAATCGGAGTTGGTGCATAGACATTAATAAGCAGAAGAGGACCAGAGTTGGTATTCAGTTTGACCATCACCCATCTGCTGTCAGTTTCGGAAACTGAGTTTACAAGGGACCATTTGGGACTCTTATGAATAAGAATAGCAACCTCTTTTTTGAGGTATAGGATGATTCGAGATCTGACCGACCCAATCTTTTTAAGTCTATGAACATCGCTCCTAATAATTTTATTTCTTGAAGGAAAGCAATTTGTGTTTTATGTTTTTGAGATATGAAAGAATTTGCTTCGCTCTAAAGGAGAATTAAGTCCCTTCACATTCCATGTATAAAAAATATGTCACTCATATTGTCAATGTTAAAGAAAGGGAATAATCGCTGGAGTGTGAAGGGACAAATAAATGAGGCAGAGGATGATTAGAATACAATATAGAGAGCTTACGTATATGCAGAGAGTGGCAGGTACATTCAAGCCAAAAAAAGTGATATATTTCATACATGAGTGGCACAGATATCTTATTAAAGTTAGACTAGAGATGGGGAAGGAGAAAAGCCATTAACAACAACAACAATACTAGTAAGCTAAATAACAAAGAAAAGGTTTTATGGGTGTGAGGGGATATGAGTCAGCCAACTGGCTAAGAGACTCTCTCACCACACTCTGGGGCGTCGATGTAGGAGGAGACCAGGAGGACCGTTATAAATATCATTACAAACCTAAGTCTGATCCCAGTAATATAATAAAGTAAGTATTCCTGATAAGCTAAACTGAAAGGAATAATACCAAGAAAGGTAGGGGACTGTATTAACCTCAGCTTAATTCTAAGCTAACAGGACAAGGTATAAGGATAAAGCTAAACGCCAGAACTTATTTATAAACATTAGTAGTAATAGTACAAGATATACCAACTTGAAATAACAGTAAATTAAAGAACCATATATGAGATGCCAGTACAGCCTAGACACAGAGCAAGGAATTCAGGGAGCCAGGTGGAATGCAAATGAGCAAATATAAAAGGAAAAGTAGATCACTTCCACATTAGAGTGACTCTGAGTATACTTTACAGTGCAACAGAATAAGTACATAATGAATACAATATTGAGGGGGAAAGAAGAAAGGGGAGGTCAATTTAAGCCCTTACGCCCTGAGCCAAATGCAAATCAGGATTATGTGGAGAGGTATAGGCTTCAGTGATAACTATAGACAGAAGAGATAGTCATAGTAAACATCAGCTCCGATTACTCGAAAATTGCCTAAAGAGGTATTATATGGGGTGACTAGGTCTAGAAGACTAGGCCCAGTGAGCCCCAAAAGATGAGGGACCACACAGCAGTGGATTTCTATAATATCGGTAGGCTTCATGTAAAATAAGGAGCATAAGGAAGATGTAGATTGACAATGCTTTGCAACAGTACACCAAACATAGCCCACTTCTTTGAGTGCTAATGATAGTTCCATATTGTAAACAGGAGGTAGTAAGAATAATGGAGCGTAGGGAAGGAGATAGATTAAATTTAGTTGCCAATAATACTTAAGAACCTGTCATCAGGAGAGGGAAGGGGTAAATTGCCTTGTGATATATAATAATTCAGATATGAAAAAAGAAAAGGCAATAATCAGGATGCATACCGATTGAAGATATGCTGCTGAACCTCCCAGGGTAACATAGAAACATAGAAGCAATCGGTTTAAATGCTTCATTGGCAAGCTTTTAAACTAGTCAAGGGGGGAGGCACTGATAAGCAGCAGGAAAATCCCAGCCTCTCCCTACAAAACAGGGTACTAAATGAGAAAAAGACCGAGGTAGAAAGGTCAGTGGGGGTTGCTGCAACAGAAGGTAAAACCATCAAAAAAATGGAGAGCAATGAGTACCAATGCCTGCAGTCTGGGTAACAAGCTTCCTGAATTAGTGGTCTTGATGGAGGAGGAGGAACATCTGGATATTGTGGCAGTCACAGAAACATGGTACACACAAAACCATGACTGGGATGTAAACATACCAGGATACAAACCCAAGGCCCAAACCGAGGAAAATATAGCCAACTCAGTTAAGAAGGGGATAAAACCTTTATAGGTACATCAGGAGTGAAGGAAGACCAAGGGAGGGATAGTGAGGCTTAATAAAGGAGAGGGGGGGGCAGAGGGTGACTGTGAAAAGGCAAAGATACTAAACAAATATTTTGCTCAGTATTTGCAAATGAAGAGGGGAGGTACCTAAACAAACAATAGAAACACTCTGGATACAGAAGTTGATACCAGCCCATTTACAGAAGAAAGGGTTCTGAAAGAACTCTTAAAACTGAAGGTGGACAAAGCAATGGGGCCTGATGGGATTCATCCCAGAATTATAAAAGAACTAAGGGTAGAACTAGTGACACCACTGACTACCCTCTTTAACAAATCATGGGAGGATGGGGTGGTACCCGAGGACTGGAGGAGGGTAGATGTGATTCCCCTTCACAAAAGTGGGAGCAAGGCAGAAGCAGGAAACTACAGACCTGTTAGTTTAACCTCAGTGATAGGGAAAATGATGGAATCACTTCTGAAGGAAAGAATTGTCAAGTATCTAGAGGCCAGAGGGGCACAGGACCCAAGGGCATGGATTCACAGCGGAAGGTCATGCATGATGAATCTGATAGATTTCTTGACTGGGTGACCAAAGTATTAGATCAGGGAGGGGCTGTGGACATGGCCTACCTAGACTTTAGCAAGGCATTTGACACAGTTCCACACAAAAGATTAATATACAAGTTAGCCAGCCTGGGAGTGGGTCCCAAGATGACAGCCTGGGTAAAGAATTGGCTGGAGAATAGGACACAGAGAGTAATAGTAAATGGAGTCCACTCTGAAGAAAGGGGGTTACTAGTGGGGTACCGCAGGGTTCAGTATTAGGACCGGTCCTCTTCAATGTCTTTATAAGTGACATTGCAGAGGGACTGGAAGGAAAAGTATGTCTCTTTGCAGATGACACAAAGATCTGCAACAGAGCTGATGCACAAGGTGGGGTGGAAAGGATGAGAAGGGACTTGGCAAGGTTAGAGGAATGGTCAAATGTATGGCAGCTTAGATTCAATGCTAAGAAGTGCAAGGTAATGCACCTGGGAAACAAAAACCCAGGGGAAGAGTACACAATGGGAGGGTGAGATACTAACAACAACAAAAATGGAAAGGGACCTGGGGGTAGTCATATCAGATGACCTAAAGGTTGGAAGAATGTGAAAGGGCAGCAAGGAGGGTTGGGGGATACTGGGATGCATAGGGAGAGGCATCACCAGTAGAAAACAGGAAGTTATTATCCTCTGTACAGACAGCTGGTGAGACCCCATCTGAAGTACTGCATGCAGTTCTGGAGACCCAATCTCCGCAAAGACATAGACAGGATGGAAACTGTCCAGAGGAGGGCAACTAAAATGGTGCAGGGTCTGCACCGAAGACATATGAAGAGAGACTTAAGGAGCTTAATATGTATAGCCTCGAGGAAAGGAGGGAGAGGGGGGACATGATAGAAACTTTCAAGTACCTCAAGGGAATCAACAAAGTCCAAGAGGGTAGCATCTTTCAAAAAATAGGTGTGCAAGAACAAGGGGGCACAATTTGAAGATAGAGGGGGGCTGCTCAGAGGTAATTTAAGGAAGTATTTTTTCACAGAGAGGGTTGTGGATGCATGGAACGGCCTTCCGGAGGAGGTTGTGGAGTCAAAAACAGTGGTGGAATTCAAGCATGCATGGGACGTAAGGCAATTCTAGGAGGTGGGGGTAGGAAGAAGTAGGCTGCTGGTTAACTAGGATCTGCAGCTTATCCAGTAGGCAGGGAAATGGGCAGACTGGGTGGGCCAAGTGGTCCTTATCTGCCGCCAAATTCTATGTTTCTATGTTTCTAACTGAACAGCCAAAAGACTATAAACCTGATGCACTGCTAAACTGGAGAGTAGAAGGCTAGATACAGAAAGCCTGTTTAGTGAGGTAATGTATGAGATCCATACTTCTCAACTGTTCCACATTACGAGGAACGCTCTCATTTTACTTCACAAAATCTCCCTGTTCCACATTGTGAGGACTTGTCCCACATTCAGTGTTAACATTTTAAAGCAAAAATCTATAGTAAATGATGCAAAAAATATATTATTCAATTAATAACAGACTTTCTGAACATAAATGGAGACATTTTAACAGTGTTCTGAGCTTCTTAGGTAAAGATTTGATTAAGTGCTCCACATTTTGCTCCTTTGTTCCACATTTTGAGAGGCAATGTTCCACATTTGGGGGACAAAAGGTTGAGAGGTATGATAAGATCTAACACTAAAATAATGGGTTAGAAAAGCATTGTTGATATACCAAAGTTCTCTTGAAGACCTTTAGCTGATCATGTAAACACTGCAACAAAGTAAATTGAACGCGCGCAATGTACAGCCTTTGATTTCTGCACCCACTGGGAGTGAAAGCAACCAGGTAGCATAGACTGTAAAGCTGGAGGCTTGGCAGAAAAGTGTACTGGCACTCCTTTAAGTATCCTGGAAGCAAAACCTACCAAGATATAGCAACTGTGACAAGGGCTGCAGCTATGAATCCTGGGGCCCCGGACAAGTCACTTGGAATGGGCCCGTTTCCAAACCAGCTAATGACAGAGGTAATGCCAGTTCCTCAAGAGGGCCCTCCTGAGCTCGGGGCCCCGGACAACTTCCCACTTACTCCCCATTACTGCGGCCCTGACTGTGACCATATTGTTGACCATATAAGCTCATGACACCTTAGATTTATTAGCAGGATTGTGACTATTGATGTTCTTGCTTTTGGTCTTTGTCTTACATTTCTTTTTGGGCAGCTCTAAAGATTTGAGGGGGAACTTGCAACAACTTCTGCCCATGAAGTATCAGCAGAAATACATCCCTGTGGCACAGGGCCCAAATTAGAGGGATGTTCATCTGAAATTTGCTGGGAAAGATCCTCCTGCGAGGAGCGTATGTCATCTTCCAAGAGAGCAAACTTATTGCTCAAGGGAATAGAGGGGTTGATTTGAAGGTGAGAGGCTGCAGCTTGGGATGTTTGGGGTGAAACCTCACTAGAACAGCATGAAAGTCTTGAAGACTAATGCCCCGATAGAAGCTTCTCTTGCAGCCGTGTTGATTGCTTCGGGGTCAAATCAGTTGCGGCATTGCTGCTTGGGGCTGCGAGTTCTGTAACACTTTCCCCACGTTCCTGTACCTCATCGTCCACCCTCCATGTGGATACCAAAGCTGTGTTCGGGTTGCCAATTGCTGCTGAACCTCCCAGGGTAAGATTACAGAGAGAGACCTCCAGATAGTTGGCTAAGGCATCAGGAGTTTCAAAATCCTTGAAAGAAGAGCCTGAGAAAAGACGTAGTGTCACGGGGTAATGTACAGCAAATTTAATGCTTCTTTGGTGGAGAATTTGTTTAAGTGGAGTGTAGACCTTCCTTCTGATGGTTAAATCTTTTGAAAAGTTTCTGTAGATGGAAATATTAAACTCTTGCCACTGAAGTTTACCCATTTCTCTGGCTCGTTTCAGTATTAATTCTGTATGGGAATAGTTCAAGAAGCGAGCAATGATGGGCCTTGGTCGCTGGTCTGATGTTGGCCTGGGACCCAGAATGTGGTAAGACAGCTCAATGATTAACGTTAGGTCAGGAGGCAGTTTAAGCATTGCAGGCAGCACATGTAATAAAAGCACAGTAGTGTCTCCTAATTCTACACCTTCAGGGAAGCCAAAAAATCGTAAATTGTTGCGATGATTACGATTTTCAATATTGTCAATTTTGGCTTGTAGGGATTTAATAGTTCGATCTTGATTGCGGACAGTAGCCTGGAGGTCATGAATAGTAGTGGTGTTACAGGCCGCTGCTTTCTCATTAAATGCAATTTTCTGGCTAAAAGTTTCAAGAGTGGTCACATTCTGTTGGGTGGAGGTTTTTAGATCATTAATCTCAGACATCAGTTTAGAAAACATTACTTCCACTCTAGCAAGTGAGCTTTGCTGTGCTTGGAGATCTGCCATGGTGCTGAAGGATGAGGTCTAGTATGCTGCAGTACAGTGTAGAATAATTGACTATAAGTAGATGATGGATCAAAAATGACTTACAAACTGTGTCAGGCAGTAAGATTACAGGATGGTCACAGGAGTTGGTACCAAAGAAAGGTCTGGTGAAGGCTGGATGAGGTTAGATTGCAGTCATTCCTACAGAGATTCTGAACCACGCTGCCATATTCTGCCTGGTCAGGCCACCCTCATTTTGACATTTTATGACCTTAATCATGTTGCAAACTTTTCAGTCTCTCCTCTAGTAGAATCTACTTTCTTGCTTTCACAGGATTTACCTGTGAAAGTGTCAGAAGAAAATAGTTCTGCACTATGTGCATAATCATAAATTATACAACAATGCCAATCGTAAGGGCCCAGTGCCACTGTAGGTAGGAAAACAGAGTAGACTAGATTGGCCTGGAGGCTCTTATCTGCCAACAACTTGTGTGTTTTATGCTTCCATACATGTTTCCAATACACAGGTGTAACCTCTCATGGGGCTTACCTTAATTTCCTGGTTTCTTCCGCCTGTTTCTGGCATCACTGATCTTCTCCCTGTTTGTCTGCTCCCAGCCTCTGTGTTATTTCTGCCCCGGGGGCTTAAAAGCAAAATTGCAGAGCCACTGCATCTGTTTCTGTATAGGACAGCAGTTGGAAGTCTGCGCATGCGCCAGGGAGCACCTGATTTTCCTGATTGCCATCGCAGTCACACAGAGGCATTTCCATGGTCCCGGTGCCCCTGTCTACCTAAACTGGTACTGGGGACCAATACCAGGCCATTGAGGGGCCTTTTGTATATAAATAAGAAAGTGCTGAGAAGCACTAGGATCGGGGTGCAAGCGATGGCTTATGAATGATGCATAAGTCCTCATGAATATTAATGAGGGATGCTGCCTGTTACGAGGGGCATGGTATTACGAGGGCAGCGATAGGGAAATTAAAGTAAATGAATATAGAATAAAGTGGTCGCTTGAAAGGGCACAAGAGGGACTATATGCTGGTGGGGCTATTGTAAACATAAAGCATTTGACTGGGCTGCACCAGAACTTTAGTGTAGAACTCTATGGGACTGCATTCTAATGTGTACCAGCAGCCATTTCCTTGATACTTTGACCCCTACTAACAGCCAATCCCTTTCTAGGCACCCACAACTATGACCAAGGATTTCTGGGAGAAGGAGTTAACTAATTCAGGTGCCTAACACCTGCCCTAATGAGAGTTTGGGAATATTGATCACTATGGTTATTGCTGATTGTTAAGTCTGAACAGCACCGGAGCCTGATTCCGAGTGAAAACCCAAGGATTTTCTGGGCTGAGTCAGTCTGTTCCCAGGCTCTTCTTGAGTCAGGTGGAATCTGTATGTGTGGAATTAGACTGCCAGAGGCCTTGCTCAGGTCTCAGTTGGGTACTGCCACCAAGGAAAAGTGAGCTGATTGAACTGTGCTGTCTGGAAGCTAATCAGTTGCTGCAGAGAAATGGCTCCACAGATTGGGACTTTAATAAGCTGAAGAGGCAAAGCATCTCTGGAGTCGGGTGCTAGCCAGGTTGTGTGAATTTGCTTTGTGGACTGACCAGATGGCTTAGAGCTGTGTTCCAGCTGAAGCTGCATGGAAACTGCTTTGGACAATTTCAAACCTGGAAGCATTGAAAGTGAGCAGGGCTCGCTTGGCTCCAGATCCCTACTGATTGTTAATATCTGATTGCAAACTGAAGTGGTTGGTTAAAGGCTAGCACCCATGGCCAATCAGCACTGTTGTTTTATCTGAAGGAACTGTCTGTCTACCAGTGTCTCGGATTCAGAGCAGGGACTGCAGAGGGCTTCCACTATTTGGGAGTCCTCACCCAGAGCCAGGGAGGAACTAGCTAACCCTTCCAAGTGGGACCCACGGTCTCAGGAGGTCACCGGTGCTTGTTGGGGTGCTAGGGCATCTACAACCCTGGTGGGGAGCCGGACTGTGGAGCCACTCCTGGTCTGGGCTCTTGGGGCTGGCGAGATCTGCCATTGAGCTCTGCAATGGTCAGAAGTGGCTGAAGGTGACAAGCAGCCAGATCTTCAATCAAGGGGACAAGCTGCAAGACCTTCAAGCAAGATTCCACCTGTCAAGGAAACTGACACATCCTACTTTCTGCCCTTTGCTGCACTAATTGAGCAGAGCTCCACATCTTCAGACACTCCTTCAAACCATGAGTACCCAGAACCTGGTTCCTGGATTTGAAACCGGGGAGTGTGACTCTAATTCAAATATGTTTCCAAGTTTTCAGGGCCCCAAGAGCCAGCCAGCCCATGGCAACATCCAGGCCTGCAACTGGTGAGTACCCCAGGGACTTCTAGGGTGTAACAATGGTACCACTGGGGGTGGGCAGCTGGGGGGGTCGACTGGCCTATGAGCCCTTATGTTATTGTTTGCCATTTTGTGCTACTAACCTTTCTCTTATTTCACAGCTATTCCTCCTCCAGGTATCCCTTTTCTAGCCCCACCCCTAATAAAGCTATGAGTTGGCTGTTGAAATTGCCATGTCCAGAGAAATTTCATTGAATTTTGCCTTCTAGTAGGTTTATGGTATTTGGTGGGAAAAGGTTGTTGGGAATCCGGTGTGCAGGGTGGCTGGTTGAGGAGGTTGGTAGGTGCAGTATCCCAGGGGGCATACCAACCAGTCACCTGACCCACTTACAACTTACTCTGGGTGGAGGCACCGCACTATTATGTGTAACTTTGGGAAAGACCCCAAACTGCCACCGTAGCAGGACCCAGGCCCCTTAACCTGTACAAGGGCCAACAGGTAGGGGTAGTAGCCCATTGGAACATGCGCCTGGGCTACACAGGGTTTAGAAATCGATTGAATAAACTGGTATGGTTAGAGAGGCCAAGTCACAGATGAGAATTAGATACACAAATATTAGTTTTCAAATAGTAAGTATTTCCTTAACTCTGTTAAACAATTGTGGAGCACACTAGTGGATCCAACTATGTAGTGAATTAGCACCCACTGCCCTCATAGGCCAGGAAATAGGGTCTGTTTCACTCTAATCTGTTTTTGAAAAAGGACCATTTTATATTTTTTCTGGGAAATTGCTACCCCCTGGACAAAACTGTTACCCTTTTAAAAAATTCTGTATCTGCCTGTAGTTGAGTGGGGTGCAAAGAATGTAGTAGTAGTTGTAAAAAGTTTATTCTGAGACACAGCAGAAAGGGATAACTTAATTTAACCAGTTCAGAATTGTGATGGGAGGCAGTTTCAGAATTTTTTGGGGGGGATAGGAAAATGTAAGCATCCCCAATTTGAGGCATTTTGAGATTGAAAGTAATGTCTGACTTAGAGACCTCAGGGTATAGGCTCATGCCGATTTCAGAATAAGTGTGGCGAAGGAGTTTGGTGTCAAAGTACTTTGGCACTCAGACATCCAAGTTTAAAGGCGTGTTTAGTAGCAGAGGAAAATCTAATGCAGGCCGGAATAAAGTAAGCAATGTTTTTGACGAGAGGTACCTACAGTATATCATTATACAGGCTGTGTCCCACCTTCTCAAAGTGTATTTGGAAGTGCTAATGTAACCCCTAGATGGCGCTATCCCAGGGGCTACTACCCCTGCCTGATTTGCCACTAACAGGTTGAGGGGCCTGGATCCAATGGCGGTGCCTCCACCCAGAGGTCAGGGTTTGCAATAGCTAACCAACTGGTCACAGCCCTCTGGACACCGCAACCCCCTTTCTTCCCACTCAGTGGCCCACATAATACATCAGAACTACCTTCACGGTACACACCTACCCCCAGGTCTGGTTCGGCACTGGGACCTCCTGTGAAATGAGATACAGTGCAACAATCACAGTACAGTACTTTAACATAGACAAATACCCTCAGGCATAACTTGCTGAAACAAGCAGTTTGATTTATTTAGGGGATATAACAAGGACAGGGGAAATCAGGTTAATTAGCTTATCACTCTAATAATCTACCTATGGCTCTGTGCACAGGCCCTATCCCTATCAGTTACTGTCCCTGGGTACCCAAGCCCTAGTGGCTAGTCCAAACCGTGGCAGCTGGTAGGGCCCTTTCACACAGAGAAAAGGAGAATTAAACAGTCAGCAGTACAGTAATTTCATTTGGATTTAATGTGGCAATTCAACGAGAGCAACCTGAATTAGTACTCCGACCTCCAAATAAGATAGGGTCCTTCAATGTCAGCAGGCTCAGCTTGAGGTACACAAACCTCTTCACACATCCATATAAAAAGAAAGTACTATACCAGGCAGGCTGCATCTGTATCCCTATGCATTACACATAATACCGGGAGACACACAGCAGATTCAGTTCCTGACAGACCGAGTGCAATTTTCAGCAATTCTTCCAGTCTTCTACAGGGTGAGCCTGGTTTCTACTCTTCAGAGATCCTTTGATTCTTTTCTGGGGCCAGATTCAGTCCTAACAAGCTGTTACACAGGCTACGCAGACGGAACTCTGGGCCTTACACACGTTTTTTGACTAAACTGCACACTGAAAGCACAGAGGCTCCTTTCTTCTTCACCGCCAAAGCTCAACTGAACTCCAACTGACGAAACCGGGCACTTCTTTGAGTTCCTCCCAGTTCTTGACTGGATTGGCTGTCACCACAATAGACTGCTGTTGTTGGTCCAAAAGGACTGAAGTCTAAACTACATCTCCCAGAGTCACTGCCCATACAATCCTCTTGTGGCTGGCTCAGATTATGAGTCCAAGTTCTGATTCGTCCAAGGCATCATTTTAGAGCTAGCTTACCCCACACTGATTGTCCAGTTCAGCAGTTCAAAACTAGAATGGAACTAGCAGAGACAGTTCTGACTGCAAAGAAAGCAGGTTAGACAAACTGTAATTTCATTATTACTCTAAATAATTTCCTGGCAAACAGTTACATCTTTCAGATAGGTTCCCTTGCACTCCTAGTGACTGCAAAATGAAGTGAATTGGCAGCAGCTCGAGTGGTACTCAGAGAAGCACACAGTCCCCCCATACAAACTAATTATGTCTGCAAGCAGACAGCTCTTAAAGAGACAGTACCAGAGGCTCTAAAAACACTCACTGATAAATGGCTTAAATGCCAAACACCATTCAGGCTTGGAGCATCCAAGCAAGCTCCTGGAAGTCTTTTGGGAACCCCCATTTGCAGGGGGGTTACACCAAGATTGCATAAGAAACCACAGCTTAATTTAGGCAGCAGGATTCCATGCACTATCACCATGAGAACTTCAGGGGTTTGATTATGTGTAACTCTGTATGAAAGATTCAGCCTAGAGTTTACAGGTATAAACTCTGCATTTTTGTGTAGCTAGGTTATTTTGTAAAGGCCAGTTCTGAAGTGAGGTAAAATCCAGATAAAAATATCTATTGTGGCCATCAGTATGATTTAGCATGCACAATGGCCTTCACTAGTTGCTAGTTGTGTAAGGCTGGGGAGGAGAAAGAGGCATACTGCACCATGCGATCCAACAACTGGTTGAAGACATGGTGCAGGAGGAGGGCATGGCTACACTGGGGACTGGAGTCCTTCCTGGAGGAATAGAGGCCTGTACAAATGGGATGGCCTTCATCCATTCAGGAGGGGAACGACAGTCCTGGGTGGGAGGTTTAAATGCTACTTTGATGGACATTTAAATCAGCTAAGGGGGTCAGCAGAAGAGACAAGGGAGGCAGTGAACACCCACCCTCCAGCTGATAGCGCAGCAGTGATGGATAGCCCCGGGGAATTAATTCCTCAGTGGTAGTGGGGAGTAGGGGCAAAGGGGAGGAAGGGACAAAGGGTGAGTAATAATTATGGGTGACTTTAATCTACTGGATGTGGACTGGAACATCCAGGCTGCAGCTACAACTAGGAGCAAGGTCATCCTAGACTGCCTGCAAGGGGCAGTACTCAAGCAGCTGGCTACAGATCCTGCTAGGAATGTAGCAGTGCTGGAGCTGGTACTTAAAAACAGGGACAGCGTTGCAGATGTCACAGTGGGTAGACCCTGAGTTCAAGCGATCATCATACAGTGTGATTTGATATATGGATTGGACAGTATAAAAAAAAAAAAAAAAACTAGGATGAGGGTCCTAGACTTCAGGAGAATAAATTTTAAAGAAACGGGAGACTGCCTCAGGAAATGCCTTGAAGATGGGCTAGCAGGGGGGTGGAGGCACAATGAAATAGAATAAAGGAGAGAATAACTAGGGCAACAGAAAGCTGTTTAAAGGTAATAAGCAAGGGCAAGAGAAAACAAGCATTTGTCAATGCTGAGTGTTTGGCTTTCTGGCATTGGTATTGGTAGTGCAGGAGTTAGAGAGATGCATAATAGGAATGGCAATAAAGTACTGAACTGACGCCAACCCAGCCACCACCCTGCAGAGAGTGACAGGCATTGGGGGTGTGGCTTTGGTTCATCAGCCATAACGCTCATGCCATTTCACCTCACCCTACCCTGCAGACACTGACAGGTGTTGTAGTGTGCCTTGGGGTCTTCAGGCCTTATTCTCACTCCATTCCATAAGGAAATATGCTGACACGGGTGTGGTATAAGAGAATGGGGTGAACGTTGGGGCCAAAGACCCCAAGGCACATCTCAATGCCTGTCTCTGGCTGCAGGGTTGAGATGGAATGGCGTGAGCATTAAGGCCGACAATCCCAAGTCACACCCTGACACCTGTCAGTCTCTACAGAGTAGGGCGTTATGTTTGGAAACCCTAACATCCTGGCTGTTTGTTGGTATTTTCACTTCAAATTTTCAAAATGGTCTTTTTTTGACCCCACCTCATGAACAGTGGCACAGTCATTTCATTACTCAATCCTGAAAGGTAGTTTTGCACAGCACTGTGCCATATGTGCCACAGGTGTGAAAACACATTTCTGGAAGGATGTGAAAAATGACAGCTGTACTGCTCATAAGGTGGGGTGAAAAATGGCAATGCTGAAAATCAGGAGTGAAAATATGAAAAATTGATGAAGTTATTAATGTGCGTGATAAACTGCGCAACACACGCCTGTCACGCAATCATTTTTGGAATTTTTGCACCAAATTTTCAACATGGGCATTTTGAACCTCTCCTCATGAACAGTGGCACTATAATTTTGTTAATCTGTCCCGAAAGTTGATTTTCCACTGTGACCGAGTGCTATTCTGCGCCACAGGTGTGATTTGGCAAAGTTATGAGCGTGCAAGAAACTGCACAATGCACACTCTTAATGCAGTCATTTTTTGGAATTTTTCACCAAATATGCAACATGAGCTTTTTGGTACCTCCCTTCAAGAACAGTGGCACTGTCGTTTCGTTAGTCAGTCCTGAAAGGTGATTTCACACTGCAACCACTAAATCACCTTCGGACCAAGAAACTAGATGACAGTGACATGTTCATGAGGTGGAGTCCCAAGAACCCCAAGTTGAAAATTTGGGGCCAAAATTTCTAAAAATGGCTGAGATATCACCCTAAGTTAAAACCCCCCATGATAAAGCTTACCGTCATTTCTTCAGGTCGCAGTTTGGCTTTGAAGAGAGCAGACTGTTACAAACCCACTCAGCAGGTCAGGACCTCTACTCCCAAAGTGCCAACCTCTGAGCACAGTCTTGTGAACAGTGTAACAGACAAGGTAACCCTCTTGTCTGTTTTTGTGAGTTCGGATCAACCCTTGGTTTTGAGTTCTGGAGGGATTCAAACTGTTAACCTCTTGTTAGCAAACCCAATGCACAGGCTCAGATATTTCTGTCTTCGGGGGGCCAGATATCTTTGCCTACGGGCACCTAACTGGGTAATACAGAGATGAACCCTTTGAAACTTTAATAAAGACCTCAGATTTAAAATGCTTCTCTTTCCAGTTTGGTATCACCATTCAAGCTTATATCTATTGTCTGCTATAACCATGTACTTTTCTTACAAATAAAAAAAGAAGTCAAAGACAGACCAAGTAAGTTCTAAAAAGAATTTTACTATAATAGATAAGAATAATTAAAACACAACAATACAGAACTGTTATATCACAAGACATACAAATATATTAAAAGAACAAGGTTTTAAACAGTGCAATTCCTACTACAGTACTTAGTCTCTAAATACTTGCTTAAAAGTGATCCCAAGATGTTTCGTGGTCAGAGTCTAGGTAAAAATGTGTCTCCGTGAAGTAAAACAGACTAAATTACATGCTGGCTTTTACCCCACCTCTTTTCAGGAGGTCACCTAGCTCCTCCCTGTCAGGATGTATGAAAATATATATCTTATACAAAAGTATTACATTCTGCAACTTCAGCATAATTCATGTCCTTCAAATGACACTTCTTTTGATCTCATAATAAGCTTCCCACTTCCAGGACAGGAAAGCATCTTTATGATTTCGCACTTCTATGTAATAACCTGGGTTTTCCTTCCAACGTCATAAAATGGATATGTTATAGCAACTACAGTTGTAATTAACCAGACCAACAGGATCTTTAACTAAGACCTTACATGTAACATCTAGGCCGGATATTCAAAAGGGTTGCACCACCGCAACCCACTCCATACTGTCGGCGATATTCAAATGGGGATTGAGCCTGGCATAAACCTAATGCGCCAGAGCATCAGTAATGGCGACCCAGGGTGGGGGGCGTGCCCATGCATACTCCGCACATCCCGATATTCGTAGCCCAGGGATGCGCTGAGCCCATGCATGCACAACCCTACCTGTTCTGCACACAGGTGAGCCAAAAAAGGAACAACAGCTGGCCACCACAGGTGATCTGCTGTATTGGAGGGCTTAATGTGGACTGTGTAGTATGGTATGAGTTGCACGCCCATTGGCTCACGCTAGACCAATGGGCACACAGCCTACCGAATGGTATCAGCTGGCGGGTGGTGGGGCGGCAAGCGGGTGGGTATCTGCTGCCCGCTGCTGACCAGGGAGCGGGTGGTGGGGCTCCAGTGGGCGGGTGGGAGGGGTGCGCTAGACCACCAGGGTTGGAGTGGTGTGGCATTCGTTTTGTACTGACACCCGTGATCGGGCTGCGAGCGGTCCACTGGACCACCTGGGATATAGGACTGCTTTTATCATTACATATGCCCACGATCAGGCTGCGAGCGGTCCACTGGACCACCAGGGATGTTGGACAACTTTCATTATAACATATACTCGCAATCGGACTGCGAGTGGTCCACTGGACCATCAGAGATATAGGACTGCATTTATCATTACATATGCCCGCGATCAGGCTGCGAGCGGTCCACTGGACCACCAGGGATATTGGATGTTACATCTATTCTACATATGCCTGAGATTGGCCTGCAAGTGGTCCACTGGACCACCAGGGATATTGGACGTTTAATATGTTCTACGTATTCCCACGATCGGGCAGTGGGGCACTTTTATGCAATGTGCAGGTGGCGTCGGTCCCCGACGGCTGCAGCCTGGCAGGGCGCCAGGCGCAGGTCGCCGGGGATTGGTGCACCTGCATGCAAATGGGGCCATAATGACATGCAAATGGCCCCATTTGCACCTTACATGCATTATGGCCCCATTTGCATGTGCACTTTTGAATATCGTGGTTATTGCGCCTGGCGCAACGGAACTTGTGCTAGCACATCCCCCTGCTCCACTCTGGCCACTTGCGCTGGTGCAGTGCCACTGTGCCATGCACACTATGGGTGGCCAAGGTGCGATATTCAGTGATGCTCTGCCATGGTGCAGCTCAGTTGAATTACACCCTGTCAATGCCCCTGCACAGCCAAGTTGCGCTGCACCCAGGCTTGCACCACAGCCTGGCGCAATCTGAATATCCGGGCCCATGATGTCTAAAACTGAGTAAGTGTGAACTCACATGCTGTCAACATTTTCATATGGCTTTCATCTTTTAGCTAAAATCTTGGGAGGGGAGGGATGAGTGAAGTCATTCTAAGAGCATCAGATTTTCTACAGCGACAGTCAATAATACATTTATATTAATAAAATGATACAGCACTCAGAACTGGCTGTCTACGTCAAACAGACGTGTCCCAGTTCATAGAAGATCACAGATCCTGACCTCCGGAGGTTAAGTATGGGTGAGGGGTGAAGGTGGGTGTGCAGAGGGAGGGTGGGAATGGGGAGGGGACAAAGGAGACAACGGTGGACAGTTTTCTTGCTTGCAAGGTGGAAAAGCAGACCATGAGAGGTTCTCTTTATTTACACAGGTTACACACAAACTAAATAATAGGTACACTGGGGTGAGCTCTCAGTGAGTCACAATTTGGGGAGGATATCGACATGGGATTGGGCACTCGATGTTGGCAAGCCATATAGACAAGTTGAGGGGCGATCCAACACCAGGAGTGAGCATCCCGTTATCAGAAAGGAAAGGGGAAACTGTTTAACCAGGAAAGACACACTAAGAGGGGGATGCCGACATGGGGATTAGGCACCCAGCTGTCGGCTTTTCGGGACTGTGTGACAGGTGGCAGGAGCCGCCATGTTACCATGTGCCACATAATGTGGGGGGGGGGCATGCCAACACGGGGAATGGGCATCCCCAATGTCAGCTTTGTGGGGATTGTGTGGTGGACGGCAGGAACTGCCATATTTATTGAAAAGTTTCACCAGGAAAGGCACGTAATGGAGGCGTGTCATCTGCCGCTGCAATGATAAGCCTGTCTCTGATTGCAGCGGCAGATTTCTTTCAACTCCATGGCCTTCACTGAAACTGCTGTCATCAGCAGCATGCTCACTGGCTGGTGGCTGAGGGACGCACCCACTGACGCATTCCCTGCATTCACCGCAACACTGACACACCTCTGAAAGTGCTACTACAGCAAGATGTTGCTTGCGCATGCATGCAAGCCAACATAAAAAGAGGCCACTGTGGTTCTTGAAGGAGGTGGCTAAGGTGGTAAGGGAGAAAAAACAGCTTTCAGGAAAGACAAGGTGACCCAAACAGAGGCAGACAGAGAGATCTATAGTGAAACAAAGGAAGGAGGGTAATGGCATCAAAGGCTCAAACTGAGGAAAGGATTGCCAAGAAAGTCAAAAATGGGGATAAGACTTTCTTCCGGGATGACAGTATAAAGAGGAAGGAAAGGGGTGACATAGTCAAGAACAGGAGACCAGGAGGGAGGAATGTGTAGAGGAAGATTAGGAAAAAGCTAAAATTTTAAATGAATACTTCTACTCGGTCTTCACAGTTGGGTGGAGGGGGCATCATGCATTAACAGACACTGGGGAGGGGGAGTGGACTCAAGTCCATTTATGGAAGAGAGACTCCACTGTGGGTTTGAAGCCCTTAAATAAAAGCGAGGCGATGGGTCCATACTGGATCCACCTCAAGGGTACTTAGGAACTGGGCAGTGCTAGCCACTTCTCTGGCACGACTTTTTGAATCTCATTGGAGATGGGTGGTTCCAGAGGAGTGGCGGAGGGCCATGTGGTCCTCTGCACAAGAGCAGCAGCAGTAAGGAGGCCAGCAATTACAGACCAGTCAGTTTCAAATCAGTGGTGGGGTAATTAATGGAAATCCTACTGAAGGAGAGACTGATGGAGTACCTGGAGGGAAATAGGTTGCAGGACCACTGACAGCATGGTTTCACAGAGGGGAGGTCATGTCAAACAAATCTCATAGATTTCTCTGACTGGGTAACTAAGCAGGTGGATTGAGGAGGGCAGTGGATTTGGCCAATCTGGACTTCAGTAAGGCCTTTGACATTGTACAATACAGTAGGCTGATAAAGAAACTTAGCAGCCTAGGGTTGGGGGGATGGTGGTGTGCTGGGTATTCAAACAGGTTGAAAAATAGGGGGGTAGAGGGTAATAGCAAATGGCAGTCACTTGGAGGATGGGAGAGTGACCAGTGAAGTACTACAAGGATCAGTACTGGGGTTTGTCCTTGTCAATGTCTTCATAAGTGATATCATTAGGAGGCAGTATATAGCGTAGTTGTTAAGGGCATTGAGCTGCAAACCTGGAGACCTGGGTCTGAATCCCATTACCCCCACTTGCACACTGTGTGATCCTGAGTAAGTCACTTAACTTCCTTGTGCTCCCGGGTCACACCTGGAAACAAGTTCCAGCTTAGTGTGCCTTTTCTGATTAAACATACTAACATACTAAACATACTAGACACCAGCAGAGTAGGCCTATCAGTCTATCAAGTCTGCTCATGCTTCAGCACCCTGATTGGGTACCATAGCCTTCTATCTGTCTCCTTCCACTGTTACTCCATCCTCCAGTCCTGCACGCCCCCTCCAGGCAAACCAGCCTCTGCTTCACCCTTTGCCTATACCTGTCCCACCTTCTCTTGAATCCCTCCACCATAGCTGCCTGTACCAGCTCTGCGGGCAGCACATTCCACGGTTCCACCACTCTCTCGGTGAAGTACCTCCTCCTCCTTTCCCCCCTAATCCTACCACCCTCAATCTTCCAACTGTGTCCTCTGGTGATTCCACCCTCCTTCAGTCAAAAGATCCTATCTCAGCCTCCCCTGAGGTACTTGAAGACCTCAATCATGCCCCCCCGGTGCCTCCTTTCCTCCAGCGAGAATAGCTTGAGCTCCCCTAGTCGTTCTTCATATGTCATATCGCCCAGGCCCCGGATCATTCTGGTTGCTCTTCTCTGAACCCTCTCCAGGAGTTGGAGGTCCCTCCTTAGGTGCGGCCTCCAGAACTGCACACAGTACTGAAGATGTGGTCTAACCAGGCTGTTGTACAGTGGCAAAATCATCTCTCTGTTCCTTGAGGTAATCCCCCTAGCGATGCATCCCAGCATTCTATTTGCCCTGACCACAGCCCTCCTGTACTGCTCTGAATTATTCATGTTAACATCCACCAAGACACCTAGGTCTCTTTCTCCTGCCGTGGCCTGCAACTCATCCCCTCCCCAGGGTGTACACATAGTTGGGGGTTTCCTGCCCTAGGTGTAGCACCTTGAACTTTGTGGAGTTAAATTTCAATTTCCAGCTCTTTAAAGTGATCTGAACTAAGGAGTTGGTCAAGCTTGGGTACTCAGCACTTAGTGCTGGGGAATGACATGCAGCAGGGAGAGTGAGGACTACGTGTTCCGTGTTCCGTTCTGCTGCAGTGATAAAGAGGGGCTATTTCATTTCCTCTCATTTTAGTCTTCTTCTGTCTCTCCCTATTACAATCCTAGGTGGGGTGAGGAGCAACAGGATGCAGAACTAGCAGGGTAAAGGAGATTTTCTGCCCTCAAGGTTGCTTCGGAGGCACTGGAAGGGTCAAGGGTGCTGCTGCTTCCCACCCTGTCAGGGCAGTGCAGTGCTTTAATCTCTCCTACTCGGCTGCCTGAAGGCAAATTTCACTTTAGTGGTGGTCCATGGCGGCATCTTTGCAATGTCAGCTGGGTGAATACTGGGTGGGGCAGGCGCACACGCCCCAGCCACCATTTTGCATCAATCGTGAGCTACTGTGGACCATGGCGCCTCTGACTGCCGGTCTCTCCAGGGTTGCTCGACCCGCAGTCCTGCTTGACAGGCTTAGTGTCCCAGGGCTGAATATTGTAGGTGTGGATTATTAAAGTGTCCAAGGGACAATGGCAGTCTGTGACCTATTGGTAATGCTTGGCTTCCTCTTGGCACAGTGCCCTCGAGAAGTGACATGATGTTGGCGCCAGCATTCCTCACTCTACATAGCAGCAGCACAGGGCCTGTCGCCCTGGCACTGCTGCCTATTCTCCTCACACTGCTCGGCGGCTCACATTTGGACTGATGGAACAATAAACTCAACCACGGTTTAAAATTCACGCACCACTATTAACTGACATCACCGACATGCAAACATATAAGCAGAAGCACTGATGTGTGCATGTGTGTATGTATGCCTAGGTGGGTGTTGGAGAGAGGACGTGCACATCACTGACAATTACAGTAACTTTTTTGTATCATCTTATTGGAACATTTTCTGCAGCAAATCAAACCTACCCAAATGAGAACATTTAGCCTTTAATAATGTTGGGCAATTAACTAATATGACATAACGATGCATTCGATTAACGGCACATTAATCACCCTAGAGTTGTACTGTGGCACAAGGCATAGCCGAGTGCTACATGTAACTAGGGGCATTTATTTGACTCATAATTTAATCCCTGGCATGATTTATTGCAATTATTAATAACAACAAAAATGAGTGCTGGTATTGTTCAATCTTGAGGCTGTAGCTGTATAACAACTATGTTTTTTTCCACCTGAAATTTGTGAGGTAGGGTCACTTTTTTCCCCCTTAGTAAGAGCGTTGGCTCCTCCGAGCTGTTCTTATTTTGGATGCCAGGGGGTAAAATGTTTTATATTCAGTACCACTACAGTCACAGCATTATATGGTAGTCTTGACAAAAAGTACAACAATTCTTTCCTACCTGTTTCCACCCTCTCACCCAACCTGCTGGCTGAAACAGAGAACTATATTTATATTTGGCACATATACTTTAGAGTTTCCAGTGAGGCAGACTTTGATAATGGTCAAAATGTCAGAGACATGCAAGTCTTCAGACAGAAGACATCAGAGTGTTATTGTCAGCTGTGCTATTTTTACGTTTGCTTGCGCACATGCGCAAGGAACGTCTTGGGAGAATAGGACTTTTTGTAGGTGTGACTTTCCTGTGCAATGCAGTGCTCCGTTTAGCAGGCACGGCCGTCTTGCACCAATGGATGTGGGAGCTGTGTATGACAGCAGTGGTCTTCAGTTCAAAGAAAACCACCGCTGCAATCAGTAGTGGTAACGTGTGTGTTTAGCATAATGACGCCTCTGTCAGAAAAAAAGACAATTGAGGTGAGGAGTGCCAGTGTGGCAGAGAAGTTGTACTTTTACAGTAGGTTACATTACAGCAGCTTGTAAAGATGGCCTGCAATGTGGCATCCCCACCCTTCTTGGCCCTCAGACACACCTCTCACCAATGGAAAGCGGTGTGCCGTCCGAGGAGCTGGGAGCGCCATTCATAACGCACCTTTTTACTGGCTGCGGCTAAGATCAGAGGTAAACAGAGGGTAGCTTACATTCCTACTGTAATCGGCTGTGATGAACCGGTAGGTTGGAACTAAATCTAGGCAATACTTGGCGATTTTCTGCCCAGCTGTACCTGGGGTTATGCTTTCAGTATGCCGGTCTCTGGTTTACTTTAGGGGTATACTATAGTGGCGCACCTACAAACTCTGAGTTCGTTGTAGCAACTGAGCAGAAGACAGATCAAAGTCTGAGAGACTCAGAACCAAGTTCCCATTGTATGCTTTTCTCTTGTATTTTTGCAGGGTATCAGAGGGGACATTGTGGTTGCTTGGCTCAGTGGCATGGAACTCTTTAGTGTAGCGTGCCTACTACTGCTGGTCCATGCCAGGGATGTGTGCAGTAAGCCGACGTTCCGGAAAGAGAGAGTGTACCAGGAGCCCAAACTGAGCGATCAGCAGCACGAAGATAACCAGAGCTTCCAGTATGACCATGAGGCCTTTTGGGAAAGGAGGAAGCCAGGACGTTCGATCAGTTAACCCCCGAAGAGAGCATGGATAGGCTGGGGTAGGTACAGCAGGCTGTGTCCATGTGTCAGAGTGACAGCTGAGAGGCGATCTCCTCTGCACTTAGCAGTCTCTGGAGGCTTAGCCCCATCTTAGCTTTGATGAGTAAGGAAAAGCTGTTTATAGTAAATAGTTAATGCATTGTTTATTACCAATGCCTTGATACATGATAATGTAGCTTTTTTTTTGGCTACACGGTAATGTAGCTTTTTTGTCTTCAAAGTCTCTCTAGGAGCAATGGTATTGACTGCGATACTTACATTGTTTGCATAGTCATACAGGATAAAAGCTTTGACTCCTGGTTTAAGTAATATCATTCTGTCTGTCCGCTTGTACTGTCATTTTTTATGTTCGCTTGCGTGCATGCGCAAGGAACGTCTTGGGAGAATAGGACTTTTCGGAGGTGTGACTTTCCTGTGCAATGCAGTGCTCCATTCAGCAGGCGAGCCATCCTGCACCAATGGATGCGGGAGCTGTGTATGACAGCAGTGGTCTTCAGTTCAAAGAAACCACCGCTGCAATCAGTGGTGGTAACATGTGTGTTTAGCATAATGACGCCTCTGTATGACCTGCCGAAACAAAATCCCTCCAGCTTCCTCCTCCTGTTGCTGTCCTCCCCGTTGTCTTAGTGATTGCCTACTCGTCATTTCGTTCAGCTGACTGGATCCCAGAAAAGAATACTTGAGTTACACTGGATTTTTGCAAACGCGCCTACAGTACACATGTGTATAATAAATGCAGTGCAAAGTGTTTCAAATGGATGGAATTTTTCATAGAGTCAACAATTACAGTTGATCGACTGTAAATACAATAGGCGTGTGTAAGATGAAGAGGCTGCCTTCCACACAGTAGTTGCACTCCTTTCTCCAAGAGACACTTTTTAAAACGGTTCGCAAAGTTATTTAAATCAACTGAGATGCTTTCCAAAATGCCAAGTGATTAACAGTTAAATGAACTGAAATGCTTGCCAAAATACCAAGTGATTAACATCGCATGCAAATGCATCTTAACCGACGTGTTAAGACGCATTTCCGTGTGCATTTAGTACTTAATGTTGTAGTTTGATAGGGACAGATACAGATGTCAGTTTGTCATGGAGAACATGTACAAGGCAATGGTGTTTCTTTATTAACATTGCAAATCCAAAAGATAAAAAGGCAGCTCACAACATGCGAAGCTGTCATTAAAAGAACCACTTGTCTTGGAACAGCAACATGTATAGATAGGCAAGAAACAATACTTTTTCCCGTTCTTGCTTGCCTCTTCCGAGTCTCATGGTAATGACAGCATAGATATAAACAGTGAAATATAAAGTGCTTTGGTGAGAATACCTTCAAAATATTTGCCCTCTTTTCTCCCCCCCCCCCGACAAGGAGAAAAAATGAGTTATTCCCCAACCCCTAGTACTTAGAACAGTGTTGATGAGATATGCAGGATTACAGAAAGTGTGTATATGAAAATCCGGGAAGTAAGTGTGTGTGTGTGTGTGTGTGTGTGCGCGAGATACATGAGTTGTTTGGTGTTCTTATATTGACTGCCTGTTACAAAATAATGCTTTGCATCTGTGTCCAAGCACAATCTTGCTGCATTACTTAACAAGCATGCTGCCTTTGTGTAATTCTTTCCACAGCCTCAGAAGTTCACCTTGCCACTGGTGGTTGGGCCTACCTGCTGACGTCTACCCATAACTCACCAGACCCAAACAATTTCTATCTCACTTCCTGATCACCCACTGTATGCCACCATGTCTGAAATAACCATGCCACTGCATACTGCCATATGCCAATACACAATCCACAGTGCACCCTGCTGCCTCATTTCACTGGGGTTGCAGTTTAGTGCCAAAACTGCCACACTACGCAGATACCTGGAAGCGAACGTTCGGCATTGACAAATGCTTGTTATTTGTGTTACAATGGAGAGCTATGCAGAGTACAGCTGAGTGCCTTTAACCAGCCCATGCTGTAAATACTTTCTAATCATTTTAAAGGCAATTATTAAAAAATGAATTACACATGTTAAACGTCAATTTTAATGGTTTATAACATCTTAGAAGGACTGGAAGAGTTTACTGCTTTGTCGGCACCAATACTGCAGATAAGGAGGGGCCGGAGGCTATGACTGTGGATCCTGCCATACATGCAGATAACAAACGTTTAAATGAAATGACAGCACCAGTGGATTGTATAAAATTGGTTTGTGTAGACAGCAGATGAATCTATTTTTATTTGTTTAGTTTGTGTGTCACACTTTGTGTGGGGTTTGGTGGAAGGCAACCGCCTGGCAGGCTTGATTAATTGCAGCAGTAGTAAGTATGTCTGTGGACCTCATCTGGTTCTGAAGGTCAAGGGTTTGGAAGGTGGTTTAACCAGCCTAGCAGGGCAGTTAAAGGGGTCACATATCGGGGCTGCCTAGAAGCGGCATCTAATGTGGGCCACTGTGAAGCATGGGGCCACTGATACATTGCCAGTTTACAGGTTGTGTGCCCTGGAAAATAAAGCTAAGTTTACTGCTAAGCCAGTTCTCAACTTTGTCTGCAGTAGTAATGTGTATGCCAATTGGGGGATGCTGCTACATTGGTATGGAGTCTGTGGGAGGTGTGACCACTGTGGGGAAGTGGGCAAGTTCAGCATCAAAGGAGGCTGTACGGATACATGACCTATCCCACTTAAATCTTTCTCTGGGTGGAGGCACCACACATTTCATTTAGATACTAACCCACACCCCACCCTTCCCTGTTGAGTGACAGCAGAACCTAGGCGCCACTGCAAATATTTACAGCAGCATGGCGGCAGTGTAAGGCAGCATTGCCTCGACCTCTATGCCAGTTGGGAGTGGCATCCGCCATAGAGGGGGCTTAAAATTGCAATAGTTTAGTTTGTTCAGTATTTCACTTGGACATCAAAAAAACTCTTAGTTTAGTAGTAGTCAGCCAATCAAAGGACCCAGATATTGTCACTATGCTTTCATTAAAGGAGTTATTAATGACCTTTGGAGAAGGGAGTGGTGGGGTGGGCAGGTTGCTAGTGATAACCTCCATTCAAAGTGTGGATTTCTATCAGTGCTGTTCTCATCTCTTTGAAGTGTCCAGTTCTCTGATCCCAGAACTCAGATGCTGTTCCTCTTAAAGATTTCCTGCTGAGCATGATATTGCATTGGCAGTGGCACTCTAAACCCAAGGAGCAATAAAGAATTTATGATTAGTGCCCAGCACACAGCTTCCCTGCAATGCACCCTACTTACCAGGCCTTTCCTTAGAGATCTTTTTTACCAAGTAGTTAACAGTTATATCTGACTGCAAGTTTTCCCAATGTTTACTTAATAATTAGGATTAATCAACAAAACTACAGCCAGATGGGTCCTGCACTTCAGTGTATTTTTAGAACAGTTTGGAGTTCTGATGAATGATACACAGCAGTCATGAGTTCAATCAGTGTAATGTGAGCCCTAACAACAAAAAGCTGGGTATCAAGTGGCCAGTGATGGAGTAAACTGTCACCCAAACAACATGCTGGGTATTGTGGGGCTTGCCATAATGGGGTGTAGGTTGCCCTTGTTATACCAAGACCCAAGATCTATAAAAAACAGAAACCCATGGTTGTGTTTCTCAGTCCTAGTGAAGGACAAGGTGGATCCCTGGAGAAAGGATATGCAGGGTAGTCAGCCAGGACCTGTGCGAAGAAAAGGAGGAAGGATAGTCAGAGGAAAACCACTAATAGCAAAAGGGATAGAAACTTGAAGATGGGGTGGGGGTGGAGGTACACTCCTGCCCAGACCTCTGTGTTATATTTAAATAAGAGCATTGTTGAATCCCCTCTCCTGTTATTCTAATGATACATGTTTGGTTTTACTAAGGGTGGGTTCCAAGATGGCAGATGAGAGTGGTGCTTTGTGAGTTTGTTTGCATGAACAGAGTTAGGAATTCTGGGAAATGTTTCATTATTATTTATTTAAAGTGCATCAATGGCATCACCAAGATGGTGGTACTGTGAATGTAAGGGATCTTTCAGCTCTGAGAAGAAAAGTCAAATCAATTGAAAATCAGATCAGATATACAAAATAGGTGGCTTTTAGGGCTGCAACAAGGTGAAGAGAATGTATTCCCATCATTAGGTAACATAGAAACATGAACACCAGAATTGTGACAGAAAATGACTGCTTAGCCCACCCAGTCTGTACAGATGGTCCTTGTCTAGTCTGTCTCTGCAGATCCTAACTGCAGGTCACTGGTGACCCTTTCTTCTCCCTGCCTATTAACTGCTATTCCCCTGTGTCATTTCCACACATGCTTGAAGCCCCCTACTGTTTTTGCCTCCACCACTTCCGCTGGCAGTCTGTTCCTGGCATCTACAACTCTTTCAGTGAAGTAGTACTGTAAACCCCTCTACCCAGGTTGGGCTTACATTATAGGGCTGTGGCACCATGGGGTCTTTATTCTGCCTCCGGTCCCCTGCTTAGCTAAAATGGGACTGGAGGGCTTCTATCAGTAGTCCCTGGTTGGATTCGTGCCTGCTGGAGCTCCACGGCTGCAGCCGCTGGCATTCTCCATTCTTTGGCCCCATCATAGGTGGGGGGCCGAGATCCTAAACTGTTTCTGCACCTTTGGGCGCTTGAGGGAGGAAAAGAATGGTCCCAGGAGCTGCTGAGAAGGGACTGGCAATGTAAACAAAAACATGGCCACACAGCGTCATCTGTACATGTGCGGCCAGTGAGAGTAGAAATTTAAAGGAGTCACAGCTTCATTCCAGTGCTGGGCATGAGAGGCGCGAAAACTCCCTCTGCAGGCACCTATTAGTTCGGGAGCCCCGATGGGAAAGACAGGGCCTCCACTGAATAAATACATAGAGTCCTGGCTCCCACAGGGAAAGCAGAGCCAGTGCATATAAGCATTAGCCCCAGAATGGGCTTTTATTAAATTAAAGGGGGCTGCATTGCCATGGATCAGGACAATAATAAATATGGTGGCCCCCATAGTTTGTAAGCAGTGGGAAAGTTGCTGGTTAAAGTTTAACGGGCAGTCTATGAGCCTGCAAAGACAATAACCAATCACAAAGGGACTTTGTGAAAGTTATAAAAGAGCCAGTGCAGCCTGCCAAGAGGGAGATTCAAGGGGAGCCCAAGAGAGAGAGAGCTGAGTAGGAGAGACTGCAATGGGCTTTTGAGCCCCAGGGCCTGTTTGTTTGCTCAATGGCTTCGCTGGCCCCAGTATTGGACAAGCTGCAGAGTGCCTGCAAAAAGCAGGTAGCCACGGGGAAAAGAAATGGACTGTGTAAGTGATTTCCTGGGTGAGATTTGAATCTGCTGCTGGAAGTTCAAGACTCAATAATTTACAGCCAGGAAAGAGAGAAAATTGCAATCTGAAGCAAGAGACTGTCTCCTGCAGCCTGGAATTTGAGAATTTTGCATCTGAGACTAGAGAGACTGAGTCAATTGTGTTTCCCCTCCTAGGTGCAAGAGTTTTTGAGGCTGCGTGACCCTTCTAGACAGAGACGTTGTGTGAACTGGAACCAGAGACTGAGCCAAAGCCCCACTTCAAGTGTACATCTGGAAGCTGATGCCAAGCTGAAAAAGTCTAGGGGACTTCTAGCCTGCCTCGTCCCCTAAATCACCGAAGAGGAAGATGTTGAGAGGCCTGTCAGGAGAACACTGCATACAAAGGTCTCAGAGGCAAAGATCTGAAAGGCCTGACGGGTGAAGACCAAGTGCTATTTTCCTGAAAACTGCTGCTGTGGTTGCACCACCGCCAACTACTGATACCCACACAGTGAGTTTGAGTATTTATCTGCTGATACCCCTTTGAATCTATGAGCTGTAAGTACCTCTGAGCCATGGCTCGGAGGAGTCTTCTACTTTAGCTAGCTAGCTAGTCAGAAAAAGGGGGTTAAGTCCTTGGCAGGACAGCACCAAGTTTAAAGCTGCACCCAGGCAAAAGAAGGTTAAAGTTTGCTGTGTTTAAGATTTATTGGGCCCCAACAGAAGCATTCTGTTCCAGGTTACAAGACTGTTTATCCCCACCACATCCCTGCCTTTTGGAGCAACTCTGCTGTGGTACCCATCACAACCAACTAACCGTGATACTAAACGGCCATTGGGGGAAGCCAGGTGCAAACACAGGTGGGAGGTGTGGGAAACAATGTGCAGTACAGTCAGTTGTTAAAATTATTATTGTTGTGCTAATTTCTCCCCTGTTCACCCCCTCCCTACAATAAAATGGAAAGTTGTTTTTTGGTACAAATTAGTATTGCTGGTTATTGGAAAGTGTATGCATGTACTGTGTGGGGAAGGTGCTGTGGGCACAGTTACTGTATTTTCCTGGAGGGTGGTAACCTGGAATTTATCCCACAGGTATTGCATATCACTACCTTAGGTGGAGACACCTCGCCATTCTACCCCTGTATATCATTATCCACTTGTGAACCCAAGCTGGTCTCCCTTGGAGGTGTGTGCAGTATGGACCCGAGGGCCCCAGAACATCCCAGGTTTTATTTTATTTATTTATTAATTATTCAGAAACAACCTTTGAGCAGAAGCTCTTTTACAAAGGTTCCACATCAGAGAATAAAAATAAATAATTGATCCTTGGCAGTGAGGAGAGTAGACAGGTTCAAGGGAGAACCAGGGGCAGGTGGGAGGAGAGGGGTAGAGGTGAGGGGAAAGGTTAGCAGTCTGGTAGAAAACTCTGTCAAAAAAGAAAGTGGGAGGTGGGATGTGAAACAGTGGGGAAGGTTGGAGAAAGCATAAAGGTAGGTGGCAACAGAAGGGAGGGGGGCCACAAGTGATGGGTGATTACAAGAGTTAAGGGGAAGGGAGGGAGAGGAGGGGGTCTGGAAGGTATGAGGTGCGGTCTGCAAGGACAGGTAAGGAGGTGGGAGGACTGTGGTGGGTGTGCAGGGGGGAGGGGAGGTTGAGGGGTGGACGATATAGGCTGCTTAGAGCAAAAATTGAGGGATGGACGATGTAGGCAAGTGCAGAGACATCTTTGAGGCATGTTCGTGGGGCAAGAGTCAGCTAAGGTGCCACTAGGACAGTCACAAGCGTTCCTGGAGAGGAGCTGTTTTTTTAAGTTCAGACTAAAAGGTTAGCAAGCTTGTAGTTCCTTGTGAGACTTCCAGGCACTCATTGAGCCACACAGGGACTCTATACGCGAAGGCCCGCTGCCCATGTGTGGTTCTTCGGAAAGGGACAGCAAGTGCACACAACGCCTTACTCCTGGTTCCCTACTTTGGGTTGGCTTGGTAGAGGAAGTCAGAGATGCAGAGATGGGCAGAGCCCAGAAACACCTTCTTGCCGAGTAGGCAGATTTGGAATTATATTCTATGCTCCAGTGACAGCCAGTTCACCTGAGAGTACAGAGAGCAGGTGTAGGTGCCTTGGTCAGCACCGGTGGCAAGTCTACACGCCTTGTTTAGTGCTGTTGCCACCCGTTCCAGAGCCGTATTCATGGCTGATCCATAAGCCACCAGCCCATAGTCAATGATGGATAAGATCAAGCTACTGACAGAGAGATGGAGAGCATTTGGAGTGAGGTTTTTCCAATGTCAGGTGAGTTACGGGAGGCTGTTACAGTACTTCCTCACATCCCTCTTAAACTCCTCCCTCCAGCTTCATCATATGTTCCTGGTCCTGGTGCACCCTGTTTACCACTGTGAGGTACTTGTAGGTCTCTAGCATGTCACCTTTGCTGTCCTATCTTCCTGGGTGTACATATTGAGATCCCTCAGTTTCTCCTTGTAGGCTTTTGGTGCAGCACCTGCACATTTAGTTACCCTCCTCTGGACTGCCTCCACCCTGTCTACATCCTTTCTGAGATGTGGTCTCCAGAACTTAACACAATGCTTCAGATGGCGTCTCACCAGCAAGCGATAGATACAGTGGCAACACCACCTCTTGCCTCCTACTGGAGATACCGCTCCCTATGCAACCCAGCTTCCCATTGGCCCCACCTACTGTTTGTTGCACAGCCCAGCCACTTTGAGAAAATCAGAGATAATAACCACAAGGTCCCTTTCCTGCTTAGTGACTGTCAGTATCTACCCCCATACTATACTTAGCTCCTGGGTTCCTGTGCACTAGGTGCATGATTTTCACTTTTTGCCATTGAACCGCAACTGCCATGCTCTTGATCACTCCTAGAGTTTCCTAAGATCCCTGCACATATTCTCCACCCTCTCATGAGTGTCCACTCTATAACAGATTTTGCTGTCGTCTTCAAAAAGGCAGGCCTTTTCTCTTTTTTTTACAATTATAATTTTTATTGAGTCCTCAAATGCTTAACACACATTGAACACATAACAATAACAACAGTAATTAGAACAAAACATTAAGAACTCACACAACACACACATGCCCCATGTCATAGTTTGTTAGAGGTAGGGATGTCACGATATCAAATTTTCAGTATCACAATATTTGGGTAAAAATTATCATGATATATTGATTATCACGATAATCAGCAGAATAAAAAAAAATCCACATATAGCTGTGTTGGACATGGTTGCTACCAGTTCAAGCCTTCGGGCATCCTGGTGCCCCCAACTCTCCCCGCTGTCACCAGTGGGGATCAACATGGGAAGAGGTCTGAGGGCTTCTGTTCATTGTTAAGTACCACTGAGGAAAATCACTATTGAAGGAAAGGATCATGTAATATCTTGAATCCAGTGGCTTACAGGATCCGAGGCAGCATGGATTCACAACAGGGAGGTCATGTCAAACAAATCTGATAGATTTCTTTGACTAGGTGACCAGGGGAATTAGATCAGGGTGGAGCCTTGGATGTGGCCTACCTAGATTTTAGTAAGGCTTTAAACACCGTTCCACATAGGAGGCTCGTAAGCAAGTTGGACAGCCTGTGAGTGGGTCCAAAAATGGTAACAGGGTAAAAAATTGGTTGGGGATAGACGACAGAGGGTCGTGGTAAAAGGAGCTCAGTCTGAGGAAGGGACATGACCAGTGGGGTGCCACAAGGATCAGTACTGGTACCAATACTCTTTAATGTCTTTATTAGGGTGAGGATGGTGGAACAGAGGCACACCTAGTCAGTTGTTCCACTCCACAATCCATACACCATTCTGGGGGAGCATAGCTCCCCTATGGATGCACCCACAGAGAAGACTGATGACAACTGTCACAAGGGAGGCCCACAGGAAGGAGGCAGAGGACACCACAGGGAAAGGAAGCAGCTCCTGGTGGAGGACTCAATTATTAGGGTGATAGAACTGGGGGAGCTGGGAAAACTGAAGTAAGGTGCCTGCCTGGTGCCATGGCTTGGAGGGACAGGAAGCGCATCCTCAGGATCATGAGAACAGCTGCAAGGGAGTCTGAGCTGGACGTAATTGTCCACCTAGGGACAAATGACTTGGCTCATCATGAGATTAGAGCAGTGCAGGAGGACATTGCAGAGTTGGGGAGGGGCCTAAGACAAGTAGCACACACAGTATCCTTCTCAGAGGTGCTGCCTGTCAAAGGCATGGGGGAGGCGAGGGTAATTAGCACCATGCAGTTTAATGAATGGTTGAAAAATGGTGCGAGCACAGGGTTTGGCTTCATTGGGACTGGGGTTCCACCTGGAGGACACCAGCCTATACTGGCAGGATGGTCTGCATCTGTCCAGGAAGGAACAAGTCTTTTGAGCAATCGGTTTAAATGCTTCATTGGCAAGCTTTTAACTAGTCAAAGGGGAGGCACTGACAAGCAGCAGGAAAATCCCAGCCTCTCCTAGAAAACAGGGTACTAAATGAGAAAAGACCGAGGTAGAAAGGTCAGTGGGGGATGCTGCAACAGAAGGTAAAGCCATCAAAAAATGGAGAGCAATGAGTACCAATGCCCGTAGTCTGGGTAACAAGCTTCCTGAATTAGTGGCCTTGATGGAGGAGGAACATCTGGATATCGTGGCAGTCACAGAAACATGGTACACACAAAACCATGACTGGGATATAAACATACCAGGATACACTATCTACAGGAGGGACAGGGAGGGTAAAAGAGGAGGAGGAGTAGCTCTTTACATAAGGGAAGGAATAAAAGCAACAGAACAAAAGGGTAAACAGGAGGAGAAGAAGCACTGTGGGTAAATTTGGAGACAGGCAATGGCACCACAATCCACTTTGGGGTTGTATACAGACCCTTCTCAAGGGAGGAAATGGACAAGGAAATGATAGAAAGTATACTTAGAATGGCAGAAAAGGAGATATTGCTGATGGTTGATCTGAATATGCCAGATGTTAACTGGAGTGCAGTTGCAGCTGCCACTTCGAAGAGTGGAGTTATTCTAGATGCCCTACAGGGGGCATGCCTTAGACAACTAGTATTGGAGCCCACTCGAGAGGGAGCAATATTAGACTTGCTTCTCTCAAATGGAGATGGAGATAGGATCACAGATGTAGAAGTGGGTAGTCATCGGGGAACTAGAGACCATCGAATAGTATGGTTCACAATAAACACAGCAATAGAGTCAAGCCATACAAAGACAAAAGTACTGGACTTTAGGAGGGCTGACTTTGCCAAAATGGGTGAGTGCCTAAGGAATGCACTAGCAAATGGGCAGGAAGGAGGGGTGGAAGAACAATGAGGAATAATAAAAACTGCCATCACAGAGGTAACGAACCTTTGTGTGAAGCAAATAAACAAAACAATGTAAGAAACCACTATGGTTCTCAAAGGAAGTGGCAGTGAAGGTTCAAGAGAAAAGAAAGCATTCAGGAAGTACAAGGAATCGCAGAAGGAGCAGGACAGAGAACTGTATTAGTTAGAGCAAAGGAGGCTGGAAGGCAGTCAGAACAGCAAAGGCCCAAACCGAGGAAAAGACAGCCAACTCAGTTAAGAAGGGATAAAACCTTTATAGGTACATCAGGGAGTGAAGGAAGACCAAGGGAGGGATAGTGAGACTTAAAGGGAGGGAGGGTGGGCAGAGGAGACTGTGAAAAGGCAGAGATACTAAACAAATATTTTTGTTCAGTATTTACAAATGAAGAGGGAGGTGCATAAAACAAACAGTAGAAACACTCTGGATACAGAAGTTGATACCAGCCCATTTACAGAAGAAAGGGTTCTGAAAGAACTCTTAAAACTGAAGGTGGACAAAGCAATGGGGCCTGATGGGATTCATCCCAGAATTTTAAAAGAACTAAGGATAGAACTAGTGACACCACTGACTACCCTTTTTAACAAATCATGGGAGGATGGGGTGGTACCCGAGGACTGGAGGAGGGCAGATGTGATTCCCTTCACAAAAGTGGGAGCAAGGCAGAAGCAGGAAACTATAGACCTGTTAGTCTAACCTCAGTGATAGGGAAAATGATGGAATCACTTCTGAAGAAAGAATTGTTGAGTATCTAGAGGCCAGAGGGCACAGGACCCTAGGCAGCATGGATTCACAGCGGAAGGTCATGCCAGACGAATCTGATGAGATTTCTTTGACTGGGTGACCAAAGTAGATCAGGGAGGGATGTGACATGGCCTACCTAGACTTTAGCAAGGCATTTGACACAGTCCTGCACAAAAGATTAATACAAGTTAGCCAGCCTTGGAGTGGGTCCCAAGATGACAGCCTGGGTAAAAGAATTGGCTGGAGAATAGGACACAGAGTAATAGTAAATGGAGTCCACTCAGAAGAAAGGAAGGTTACTAGTGGGTACTGCAGGGTTCAGTATTAGATCGGTCCTCTTCAATGTCTTTATAAGCGACATTGCAGAAGGACTGGAAGGAAAAGTATGTCTCTTTGCAGATGACACAAAGATCTGCAACAGAACTGATGCACAGGGTGGGGTGGAAAGGATGAGAAGGGACTTGGCAAGGTTATAGGAATGGTCAAATGTATGGCAGCTTAGACTCAATGCTAAGAAGTGCAAGGTAATGCACCTGGGAAACAAAAACCCAGGGGAAGAGTACACAATGGGGGGTGAGATACTAAAACAACAAAAATGGAAAGGGACCTGGGGGTAGTCATATCACAAGACCTAAAGGTGGGCAAGCAACGTGAGAGGGCAGCAAGGAGGGCTGGGGGATACTGGGATGCATAGGGAGAGGCATCACCAGTAGAAAACAGGAAGTTATTATCCCTCTGTACAGACAGCTGGTGAGACCCCATCTGGAGTACTGTGTGCAGTTCTGGAGACCCAATTCTCCGCAAAGACATAGACAGGATGGAAGCTGTCCAGAGGAGGGCAACTAAAATGGTGCAGGGTCTGCACCAGAAGACATATGAAGAGAGACTAAAGGAGCTTAATATGTATAGCCTCGAGGAAAGGAGGGAGAGGGGGGACATGATAGAAACGTTCAAGTACCTCAAGGGAATCAACAAAGTCCAAGAGGGTAGCATCTTTCAAAAAAAGAGGTGTGCAAGAACAAGAGGGCACAATTTGAAGATAGAGGGGGCAGCTCAGAGGTAATTTAAGGAAGTATTTTTTCACAGAGAGGGTTGTGGATGCATGGAACGGCCTTCCGGAGGAGGTTGTGGAGTCAAAATCAGTGGTGGAATTCAAGCATGCATGGGACAGTCATAAGGCAATTCTAGGGGTGGGGTAGGAAGAAGTAGGCTGCTGGTTAACTAGGATCTGCAGCTTATCCGGTAGAGGAAATGGGCAGACTGGGTGGCCAAGTGGTCCTTATCTGCCATCAAATTCTATGTTTCTATGTTTCTATTAGCGACATTGCAGAGGGTGCCTTTGCAGATGACACAAAGATCTGCAATAGGATAGACACTCTCGGGGGGGGCTTGAAGGGACTAAAGATCTAAGAAAGTAGGTAGGGAAATTGGCAAACTATGTAGAAACATTGAAATATAGAAACATAGAAGCTGTCAGCAGATAAGGACCACATGGCACACCTAGTCTGCTCTAAATTCCATACCTATAATGCCTCTGGAGACCCTTCTTGGACTCCAGCTTACACCCACCTCTTGCTTCTAAGATTCCCTTGTGTCTATCCCATGCATTCCTAAATCCTGTGAATATTTTAGCCCCAACAACCTCCACTGGTGGGCCAAGTGGTACTTGTCTGCCATCAGTTTCTATGTTTCTATGTAAGTCAACTGGTGCACATACCTTCCCCCCTCCCATTTCTTTTTCCCATCCCAGAGACTGGCATATGTGCGATGGTGTGGGTGTGTGAAACAGAAACATAACACAGAAGGTGTCAGCAGATAAGGACCTCCTGGCCCTCCTAGTCTGCCCTGTGTTTCCCACCTACAGTGCCACCCAGACCCTACTCAGTCTCTGGTTTTCACCCTCCCTTGCCTTACTTCTGAGATCACCTTGTGTCTATCCCATGCATTCTTGAACCCTGTAACCATTTTAGCCCCCACACTGGGAGGCTGTTCCAAGCATCCACCACCCTTTCCATGAAGAAGTACTTCCTCACATTTCCTCTCAGCCTCCCCCCCCCTTCCAGCTTCTTAGTGTGACACCTTGCCCGCGAGCATCTTTTTCTTTGGAAGATGCTTCCTCCCTGTAACTTTTCTTAAGCCTTTCTTCATAGGGCTTCTGGTGCAGGCCCTGCACCATTTTGGTTGCCCTCCTCTGTACCACCTCCACCCTGTCAATGTCCTTTCAGAGGTGGGGTCTCCAGAACTGTACACAGTACTTGAGGTGAGGTTTCACCAGTAATCTATACAGGGGTATTATTACCTCCCACTTTCTGCTGGTAATACCCCTGCTTAAGCAACCAAGCATCCTGCTAGCCTTTCCCATGGATTACCTATGCAATCCCAAAATGCAGTCTCCTGACCTACACTATGCTGAGGTCGGGAAACCAAAAATCTAAATCCTGATGGGGACTCGTGTTATGCAGGGGCTTTGCCCCCCGCACCCCTCTAACTAAAGTAACCAACTCCGAGGGAGGAGCGGACCTCGGAGTTGGTTGTTAGGTTTGGAGTAGTGAATTCTTTTTTTTTTAGTTCCCACTGCAGGAACAGAACCACATCCCCAACAACCTGCTGGCCAAGCTGTAGGAGCATTAGTGCTCCACACCACGAGGCAGCTTGGCTAGCACCTCACTCCGCCATACTTATATGGTTACACCAGGTGGAACCATGTTCCGCGGGTGTAACCCAGCATTTCGCCAGGCAAAATCACATTTGGTTGTCAGGCTGAAATGTCAGGCATCCCTAATTTCGGGATACCGATGCTGGGCCTGTACATGCTGGGACCCTCAGCTTTGGTATCCTGTAAGGGTACCTTTCCCACTGCCTTGTCACACTGTTTATCTACCTTCAGGTCATCAGTAATGATTACGCCTAGGTCTCTTTCTTGTTTTTGTGACTGCTGGATTTCCTAAGCCCCAAGTGCATGATTTTGCACTTTTTTGCTGAAACCCAGCTGCCAAGCTTGTGACTGTTCTTCCAGCTATTTTAGATCTTCCTTCATTCTCCCCTGGTGTGTCAACTCTGTTGCAGATTTTTGTGTCATCTGCAAACAGGTATTCCTTCCCTTCCAGTCCTTCTGCAATGTAACCAATAAAGACACTAAAGAGGACTGGGCCTAATACTGACCCTTGTGGCACCCCACTGGTCACTTTACCTTCTCCAGAGTGGAAGCCATTTATCACCTCCCTCTGACTCCTATTGCCTAGCCAGCTCACTACCCATCTTAGTACTTTAGGGCTTAATACTAGGTTTCTCAGCTTGCTCACCAGCTTTCTATGTGGAATAGCATTGAAAGCCTTACTGAAATCCAGGTAGGCCACGTTAACTGCTCCCCCTTATCCACTTCCTTGGTTACCTAATCAAAGAACTTAATCAGGTTTGTCTGGCAAGATGTCCCCCATGAAATCATGTTGCCTTGGATTCTGTAGTCCACTGGTAACACAGTATTCCCAAATCCTTTTCTTCAGTAGTGATTCATAGAAACATAGAATTTGATGGCAGATAAGGACCTCTTGGCACACCTAGTCTGCCCATTTTCCTACCTAACTGATAAGCTGCAGATCCTAGTTAACCAACAGCTTACTTTCTCCTACCTCCCACTAGAACTGCCTTATGTCTGTCCCATGCATTCTTGAATTCTCCCACTGTTCTTGACTCAACGACCTCCTCAGGGAGGCTGTTCCATACATCCACAACCCTCTCCATGAAAAAATACTTCCTCACATTACCTCTGAGCCATCCCTCTCTATCTTCAAATTGTGCCCCCTTGTTCTTGCACATCTCTTTTTCTGAAAGATACTACCCTCTTGGACTTTGTTGATTCCCTTGAGGTACTCGAAAGTTTCTATTATGTCCCTCTCTCCCTCCTTTTTTCTCGGGGTATACATATTAAGCTCCTTAGTCTTTCTTCAGTATGTCTTCTGGTGCAGACCCTGCACCATTTTGGTGCCCTCCTCTGGACAGCCTCCACTCTGTCTATGTCTTTCGGGAGATGGGGTCTCCAGAACTGCACACAGAACTCAGATGGGGTCTCACCAACTGTCTGTACAGAGGATAACAACTTCCTGTTTTCTACTATTGATGCCTCTCCCTATGCATCCCAGTATCCACCTAGTCTTCCTACTGCCTTCTCACATTGCTTGCCACCTTTAGGTCATCTGATATAATTACCCCCCAGTCCCTTTCCATTTTACTGTTGTCAGTATCTCACCCCCCATTGTGTACTCTTCCCCTGGGTTTTGGTTTCCCAGGTGCGTTACCTTGCACTTCTTTGCATTGAATCTGAGCTGCCATACATTTGACCATTCCTCCAACCTTGCTAAGTCCCGTCTCATCCTTTCCACTCCATCTTGTGTATCAACCCTGTTGCAGATCTTTATGTCATCTGCAAAGAGACACACTTTTCCTTCCAGTTCCTCTGCAATGTCACTTATAAAGACATTAAAAAGGACTGGTCCCAGTACTGAACCCTGCGGTACCCCGCTAGTAACCCTGCTTTCTTCACTGTGGACTCCATTTACTACTACACTTTACGTCCTGTTAGCTAGCCAATTTTTTATCCAGGCTACCACCTTGGGACCCACTCCAAGGCTGGCTAACTTGTGTATTAATCTTTTGTGTGGGACAGTATCAAATACCTTGCTAAAATCTAGGTAGGCCATGTCCACAGCCCCTCCCTGGTCTACTACTTTGGTCACCCAGTCAAAGAAATCTATTAGATTTGTCTGACATGACCTTCCCATCGTGAATCCATGCTGCCTTGGGTCCTGTGCCCCACTGGCCTCTAGGTACTAAACAATTCTTTCCTTCAGAAGTAATTCCATCATTTTCCCCTACCACTGAGGTCAAATTAACTGGTCTGCAGTTTCATGCCTCTGTCCTGCTCCCACTTTTGTGAAGGGGAATCACATCCGCCCTCCTCCAGCCCTCAGTTACCACCCCATCCCATGATTTGTTAAAAGAGTAGTCAGCAGTGTCACTAGTTCTACCCTTAGTTCTTTTAGAATTCTTGGGTGAATCCCATCAGGCCCTATTGCTTTGTCCACCTTCAATTTTGTTAGTTCTTTCAGAACCCTTTCTTCTGTAAATGGACTGGTATCGACCCGTCTTCAGAGAGTTTCTCTTGTTTGGTTTAGTACCCTCCTCTCTTCCTTCATGAATACTGAGCAGAAATATTCGTTCAGTATCCCTGCTTTTTCACTGTCACCCTCTACCCACATTCCTCCCCTTTATGCTCCTCAGTATCCCTCCTTGGTCTTTCTTCGCTCCCTAATGTACCTATAAAGGTCTTATCCCCTTCTTAACAGAGTTGGCTATCCTTTCTCGGTTTGGGCCTTTGCTATTCTGACTGCCTTCCCAGCCTCGTTCCGCTTTAACTGATAAAGTTCTCTGTCCTGCTCCTTCTGTGTTTCCTTATATTTCCTGAATGCTATCCTTTTCTCCTTAACCTTCCCTGCCATCTCTTTTGAGAACCATAGCGGTTTTTTCCTTCGTTGTGTTTTATTGATTTGCTTTAAACAAAGGCTTGTTGCCTCTGTGATGGCTGTTTTGATTACTCCCCATTGTTCCTCCACCCCTCCTTCTTGCCTGTTTGCTAGTGCTTTTCTGAGGCACTCTCTCATTTTCCCAAAGTCAGCCCTCCTAAAGTCCAATACTCTTACTTTTGTATGGCTTGATTGTATGGCTGTGTTTATCATGAACCACACTGTTTGGTGGTCGCTTGTTCCCAGATGGCTACCCACTTCTAAATCTGAGATTCTTTCTCCGTCCCCATTTGAGAGTACCAGGTCTAAGATTGCTCCTCCGAGTGGGTTCCAATAATAGCTGTCTGAGACATGCCCCTGTAGGGCATCAAGAATGACCCTGCTCTTGGATGTGCCTGCAGCAAAGGTGCTCCAGTTAACATCTGGCATATTCAGGTCCCCCATTAACAATATCTCCCCTTTTTCTGCCATTCTAAGGATGCCTTCTATCATTTCCTTGTCCATTCCCTCCCCCTAAGATAGGGGTCTGTATACAATCCCCATGCGGATTGTGGTGCCATTTCCTGTCTCCAGGGTGACCCAGAGTGCCTCATCTGCTCCCTGTTTACTCTTTAGTTCTGTTGCTTTGATCCCTTCCTTTACATACAGAGCTACTCCTCCTCCTCTTCTACCCTCCCTGTCCCTCCTGTACATTGTGTACCCTGGTATGTTGACATCCCAGTCATGGTTCTCTGTGTACCATGTTTCTGTGACTGCCACAATATCCAGGCAACCCCCCTCCATCAAGGCCACTAGTTCAGGGAGCTTGTTACACAGACTCACGGGCATTGGTACTCATCACCCTTCACTTTTTGATGGCCTTACCTCTTTTAGCCCCATTCCTGTCCTTACTGCTTTTGCCTTTTTACATTTACCTCTGTCCTGTTCCCTAATGACTTCTCTACCTTGGTGTTTACCTCACTTTACCACGTGTTTTGTGGGGAAAGGCTGGGATTTCCCTGATCCTTTTCAGTGCCTCCCCCCTTGGCTAGTTTAAATGCTTGCCAATGAAGCATTTAAACCTCTCACCTAGGATCCTGGTTCCCCCGGACAGATGCAGACCATCGCGCCAGTATAGGTCTGCATCCCTCCAGGTGGCTCCCCAGTCCCCAATGAAGCCAAAACCCTGAGCTCCACACCAGTTTTTCAACCATTCATTGAATACCCTGGTGAGGAGTACCCTAGCATCACCCTTGCTATAGACAGGCAGCACCTCCGAGAAGGTTACCGTATGCGCTACTTGTCTAAGGCCCCTCCCCAATTCTACAAACTCCTCTTGCACTGCTCTGATCCCATTCCTAGCCAGGTCATTTGTCCCTAGGTGGACAATGACATCCAGCTCCCTCCCTCATGCAGATGCTCCCACGATCCTGAGGATTTGCTTCCTGTCCCTCCAAGCCGTGGCGCCAGGCAGGCACCTTCCCTCCTCCCTTCCTCCCCATTTCTACCCCCCAATGATTGAGTCGCCCACCAGAGTTGTTTCCTTCCTGTGGGGTCCCATGCCACCCTCCTGTGGGTCTCCTTTGTGAAGGTTCCCAGCATCCTCCTTGGTCTCCACTGCAGGTGCCTCCATAGAGGAACCACTATCCACCAGAAGGCGTATGAGTGTGGAGGTACGGCTGGAGGATGCAACTCTGTTCCCCACCTCTCCTCCCTGAGCCCATCCTGGTCCAGCCTCTCCTCTTTCTTGGCAACCTCTGAGGTAGTGGCCTTGGCCCTGGTGGTCCCTGGGTGGGGAGGGGTTCACGAATCCTAGCCAGGTCAGCCTGGAGAAGGGCAACCTCCCTCAGACCAGAGAGGTGCGGCAGATTCCATTACTTTGCCCAGTACTGAAGTCAGACTGACAGGCCTGTAGATTCTTGCCTCCTCTTTTCTTCCACTTTTGTGGAGTGGGACTACATAAGCCCTTCTCCAGTCTCCCGGTAGCTCTCCTGTTTCTGATGACAGGTTAAACAGGGCTGTCAGAGGAGCAGCTAGCTCATCCTTGAGCTCCCTGAATAACCTGGAGTGCACCCCGACTGGTCTCATTGCTTTGTCTGCTTTTAACTATGACAGTTCCCTTAGGACTCCTTCCTTTGTAAAGTGGCTAATGTCCACCTCGTGTCCCTTTATGCCCCTGTCTTTTATCATAGGCCTGCTACGTACCCCGCGCAAGTAAATGCTGAACTGAAGAATTTGTTCAGTATATCCGTTTTTTGGTGGTCCTCTTCCACACAAGTCTCTCCTTCCCTTTACAGCCTTACTATCCCGCCCTAGGTCTTTCTCTTTTCGCTTATGTATCCAAAAATGTCTTGTGTCTTTAAATGTCTTTAAAAAGTGTGATGTAAAGATGTTGCATGTACTAGCCCCAGCCCTACACACAAACAGTCAGAAGACTGTTACTGCTGTATCATCCAGCCTCTGCTAGATGGTGACCAAGCAACAGCTTGCACTCTCCCCTTCCCCAGAGAAGGAAAGCTGTTAATTGATGCTCAGTCCACCTTCATGCAGCCAGCCTTCAAGTGACCCAGGTCTATTCCTGAACCTGGTTTATTGGCGTGGCGGCAGGTGAGATGCCCAGACCATTAGCACCCCATGCCATAGGCCCAGCACTGCAATTCTAATTTTAAGGAAAGATAGTAAAAATCTGATAGGAGAATGGTGGGGAATCAGGAATCATGGCTGCACCTGGAAAGGGATGCACTAATGGAAAAGCAAGCTGAGGCGCGTTATCACTGTTTATCGTGCAGATAATCGCGATACTGTTTTTTTTCAACGATACATTATCGCTAGTGATAATTATCATGATATAGCATCATATTGTGTTATCATGACATCCCTAGTTGGAGGTACATTGAAATTAATTGTTTATGTCTGGGAGTTACACAGTACCACACACCATTATAACAAAGACAAAAAAAATCCTGTACACAGATTTTTAGCATTTGGGGGTAGACAACAAATTAATTTTTCCAGTCAGTTCCAGTAAGGGGTGTCACACTGGTATATACTAAGTTACTCTCCATAGTCAACATCAGTTCAATTTCAATACCTATGCCAATATAGTACAGATCTTGATAGATGAGATTCAGCTGTTCCTACACTACTTAGTATGGAAGGGGACATGAGGAGGTAGGACAGCCCCCAGCCCGCCAGTTATCCAATCTTCACTTTATAAAATTAATTGAATAAAACTTATTCAGGGTTTACTCTCCCATCCACTGAGAAAGGCAAGCCAGAATCTCTAAGATAGTCCTTCCTTCTATGTCAGCCTGGTAGTAAAGGAAGGGGAGCCATCTGGATTTTGTCCTGCTGAAGTCTGACTCGAGCTGCCACCTTTTCCATTTCCTGAATCTTCTTACAACCACAACTGGGTAACTACTTTTGTGGCTGTGGCTACTAATATATTAAACAGATATTTTTTGGCTTTGTCCTTGAGGCCTGTGGGAGGGACTCCCATTATCCAATTACGAAACTGACTCCAGGGAGGGATTTCTAATATCTGTCCTGTGATTTCTGCCACTTTGTTCCAATAGGTTTGTAGGAGCGGGCAGTCCCAAAAAATATGGGCATGGGTACCCACTGCCCCACAGCCTCTCCAGCATTGGTCTGATGTATGTGTACCAAGGTTCTTAAAAATATTTGGTGTTCTGAAATACCTAGTGATTGTACTCCAGTGGAACTCCTTGCAGGAAGGTAATGTCGTAGTGGAGTGAGCCCCTGCCCAAAATGACTTCCACGCATCTTCAGAGGCAGTAAAACCAATCTCTTTTTCCCATCTGTGCTTTAATGCTGTGAACTGATTTGGTTCTAACTCTCAGTGTTTTATAAAGTAAGGAGAGTTTTTTCTTGTTTGGAGATTGTGTAGTGATGTTCTGGAACAGAGCTCTAAGTGGGTTTTCAGGTGTTTGCAACATAGAACATTTCCTCATCCAGTAAGTAATGCCTTATTTGTAAGAATCTGAAAATCTGAGAACCAAGGTCAACTCAGTCTTTATTTGTTGAAAAGTTTTCAGGTATCTCCCTTGTATAATTGTCCTATTTTTATAAGGCCCCTGTTTTTCCATCTTTTAAATCCTGCATCTAAAGCCATCTGTTTAAAATCTGAGCACCAACATATTGGGGTCAATTTACTTATCCCACATGGTAACTGATAATGCTTATTGACTTCTTCCCAAATTTTAACCAGAGCTGAAGCCCATAGATTAAGCATCCCTAGATTTTTTTAAATGTTTTTTGTCCATAAATAGTACATCAGCTATTGTCACTTGAATTGTAGAATGAAACTTGAGGGAGGACCAGGTTGGCCTGTCTGAGTCTACCATATATGCTAAGAAATGCTGTAACTGAGCAGCCCAGTAATATGTCCTAAGGTAGGGGACCCCCATACCACCTTTGGTCCGTGCTGCAGTAATGATGGACTATTTAATCCAGGGTTTCTTCCCCCCCCCATACAAATTTGGATACTGTTATATAGATGGATTTCTGAAATGAGAGAGGAATTCTCAAGGGAGGGATGCAAACAAAAATAAAAACTGAGGCAGGATGATCATTCAGATTACCTCCACTGGTCCCACATAGTGATGGGTAACGCCCTCCAGTGGTTACAATCTGCTTGAATATCATTTAGAATTTCAGATAACTAGTTTTAAATAAATTGCAGACATCCATTGGTATCCAAACACCTAGATAACGGAAGCCAGAAGTGACTCATTTTAAGTTGCAAAGCCTATCATCTGGGCACTGTGATCCGCCATTCAGGAACATGATTTCTGTTTTACTTTCATTCATTCCGAACCCCGATACTCGGCCAAAGGATTTAATTAGATTAAGAAGAATAGGGAGGTTATGTCCTGGGTTTAAAATAGAAAGCAGAGTGTCATCTGCATGTACAGACATGAACAACTCTTCATTGCTGATTTTAATGCCTTGGTACTCAGTTGACTGTCAGGAGTTCTAAACTTGAAGCCTAAATCTGTTACCCTCTCCCTTCCATCCCTGCGAGGATGGTTACTACTAAATGTGTTTTTTTTTCCTGACTATCCCTGCATGGATATCAAATTAGTTTTGCATTATATTGCTTTGCACTTCACCATTGTACTGTTTTGTCTACTGTATATTGTACTGTCCCTGGCCGTACTTGAAAATAGGCAGGGTTTTGCCTAATGCACCTACCCGATCAATAAAAGTTAATAAATAATTCCAGAAATAAAGTGAAAAGAAGGGGGGAAGAGAAGGCATCCCTGCCTTGTGCCCCATTTGATATTAAAGGATGGGGAGAGGACACCATTTACTTTCACGTGGGCATAAGGATTTGTATACAAGTTATGTATCCTAGCCTGGAATCGATCCCCAAAGCCAAATTTATCCAGCACTAAGTCTAAGAATTCCCAATCTAGACAATCGAATGCCTTTTCAGCATTGATTGATATCACTACACGTGGTGTATCCTTGGGGAGTTGCTTGACTGCTGACATGACATTTACTAGTGTTCTGATATTATCTTGTATATGCCAACCCAGTATGAACCCGGTTTGATCTGGGTGGATTAGAAATCAGATGAGTAAGCAATAATACACGACAGGGTGTGCATGGAACATATTTTACCATACGGCCAGGGACGTAATAAGGCACAAGGCTTTGGACGAGTGCCTTTAGCCATTGGTGTGCGGTAAAACATGTTCCGTGCACACACATGGAGTGTCTTATTGCACTTATAAAATGGTGTACTTAAAAAAAAAAAGTTTTACACTTTGACAATTAATTTTTATGTGTGTTGAATAGCATTTAGTATGCTGATTTAAGATAAAATAGTCCTTCCACCTACTACAAAATTATGTAATTCTGCTGTCTCTAGCTCTTTGGGAAGTGGATGCTCTCTACTCTGTGTGCGTGTGTGTGTTGGGGGGGCTGCTGCATTTGCTAGACTTAGAGGCTATTGTCTTTGTTACAGTAGTCAAAATATACACTGATAAACTGAGGGATTTTAGTTTACCTTAAAGACGAACTCGAGCTACTCTTTTATCAGAGCCTTTACCACAGTCGGTAAACTTGTCTTCAGCTCCTTCACCAGCAGGGCAGCAGGCTATGAAAATGCTCGGTATGTACATGCCTGACAGATTTTCCCTGTCTAACATCCAAGAGGGAATTGGGTTGCACCGGTGCAGTGTTTACAACACATCAGGGCTTCCCGGTGCTGCTGTCTTCTGGCATAGTTCGGATGGTTGGTCATGATGTGTTCCTAAAACAAACGGGAAACACATTTCCAGCAGCCCTCTTGATGATACACGCACAAAAAAAACCAAAGAAAAATTTTCTTGAGACTCCGTGGAATGACGAACTGAATCTAAGGCTGATCCGTTTGCTGGTGTTGAGTGTCTGCTGTAGCGAGCGAGGGAACTCGACATGGGTCGGAGGAGCGGGCCGCCTTAAAGAACCAAGACTGTGGTTTCCTTTCACTGGGTCTTTTAAACAGATAGTGTAGGGGAATTAGGAAGACTGCATGACACGAACTATAGCAAGGGGAAAAATACGGCACGATGTTAGCGAGGAAACCACAACGGCGGCATTTTAAATGCCAATGCTCTAACATGTACTGATTTTTGCCTCTTTACTGTCAGGCTTTTTACCCATGCATGGAACATATTTCATGCATGGTAAGCTTCAGCTCTGATTGGCTGGTTTAGCCTATCCACTTTATAATCCATTGCAACCTAAGAGCCTGCACCTTTGCAAATATTTTAACATCTTGATTAAGGAGGGATAGTGAGCGGTAGTTTGAACATCTAGCGAGATCTTTTCCCAGCTTAGGTATAACAGAGATAAGGGCCTCGCCCAAAGTTTTGGAGAGAGAACCTTCCTCTTGAGCCAAATTACATAACTTTGTTAATAATGGGACCAGATCTGGGGCAAAACGTTTGTAAAATTTGGCAATGAAGCCATCAGGGCCTAGGGGGCTTTTTCCTGTGTTTAATGTTTTAATGACCACTTTGATTTTGTCTTCCATGAAGGGGGAATCCAATTCTTCGTTTAAATCATCTGAAAGAGCTGGAAGTTCAATATTTTGCAAGAAAGTTCAAATGGACTCTAGGTGTTCCTCTGGCCTATCTTTCCTGTATAGGGTTGCAAAGAATTCCTGAAATTCTTTAGCTATCTGAGAGGGGGATTTTAGGAGGTATTGAGGGTCCTGATCTGGAGTAATTTGTAAAATATATCTGTCGGCTTCCTGTTTACAGAGGCGCATAGCCAGGAGTCTTCCAGCCTTGTTGCCCCACTCGTAATATTTTGGGTTGGTAAACCGAATCATATTCTCAACTCTTACAAATGATAATTTGTGTAGTTCCTCTCTGACGCATGCTATTTTAGGAAGCAAATCTGGGTCCTGAGTCTTTTTGTGTTCCTCCTCCAACAGGGAGAGATGGTATTCCAGTTTATGGTGAGATTCCCACCTTTGTTTCTTTTTAAATGAGACATAAGAGATCATATGACCCCTTAATACAGCCTTCAGACCATCCCAAACAAACTTAAGCAGAGTTTCTCTGTTTGTATTCTCCTATATATTGAACTTCCAGCTCTTTCAGATGATTTAAAAGAAGAAGAATTTGATTCTCCCTTCATGGTATCCTGGCCAAATTCCCCCCATTCACTAAAAATACCACCAACAGATTAATCTGGTTCAGTATCAGTTGGCATCCATCTGTATCCCCCTCCCCGGGACGAGGCTGAAAATAGACAGAATTGTCTAGTCCTCCTTTCCCAGTCAATAAAAACTAAATAAATAAATAATGCTAAATTGCTTCTTTGGTGGAGTTAATGAAGATGTCATCCTGTAACAGACCTGAATTCAATCTCCATATACCTCCAGCCTGTCGGGCCCCAATCTATTATACAAGACAGAATGGCATGGTCAGAGAGGGAAATCAGGTGCATGGTTATCTCCTTAAATGTGAAAGACCATTTTTTTGTGTATATTCTAGCTAGCTGGGAGTAGGAGTTAGTAGCAAGGGAGAAGATTGTAAAATCTTTCTTTCCAGGGTTAAATAACCACCAGGGGTCCATCCAACCACCCTCCTGTACTAGACCCCACAAACATTTTGAGCATGCCCTAGCTCCCCTTTCCAGTGCAGGGTTCCTATCCAAGATGGTTTTACACACAATTGCAGTCCCCCACACAGAGTACTTGGCCCTCCGGCAAGTGAGTGAGGGTGGAAAATAGATGTCTAAAGAATTCTGGAGAAGGAGGTGTAGTGGCATAGACTGAAACTATATTTACATTTTCTCCATTTTTAAGGAACCTGAGACCAGTACTATCCTGCCTGCCTTTTCTGTCTGCACTTTTGAGACAGTGAAGGGCAACTCTTTATGTAGCAAAATGGCAACTCCTGCCTTTTTCCCCGTTGGATGGGCACTAGTGTGGACTGATCCCAGCTAACTCATCCTCAGCTTACTATAGTGTGTTCTCCCTCATAGTTTTGTTTTTTGTAACAGAGCAATATCACAATGCACCATATTTAGTTCTTGTAATAATCTGGATCTTTTCACCACTCCGTTTATTCCCTTGACATTAAAGGAGCATATTGTACTTTAAGGGACCCCATTTGAAAGATTATAATCGTACATTCTTCCTGTCACATATGTTAGATGCCACTTCTTCAAAATACGATGAACCACCATTAGAAAACAAACTGATCTCTGTAAGAATAGAGCAAAAAAATTAATAAATAAAAATCAACAATAATACTCAAAGACATGGAGTAAATAGATAAAGCCCTCTTGTGAGGGTAACTAACAATACAAACTTTATAACCATGTGGAATAATCCCACAACTTGGAGCTAAAGACACTCCAGGAGGAGGGTAATCCCCTGTAGTGAGGAAACAATGTGGGTGGGTTATGCCCAAAGGTAAATCTTGGCCCCAAATCTAAACACCAAATGGGACCTAAAACTGCATACAACTAGAGAAACACATGTTTCAGTTACTGCCACTTATCTGGGATATTGAGGGCCCACCCCTGAAATTCCAGGTGCCCCCCACCCCCAGAGATGTTGCCATGGTTCTTATCTTCTGTTACCTTATACGGGAAGGTATGTGACAATTTTTGAGACCTGTTTTTTTCTTGTCTTTTCCTGTTGTTTTACAGGTGAAGCATTACCTGCCGACAAAGATTTCCATTTTATTGTCTTTTAATGCATCATTTTGGGGATACTGTTTGACTCTACGGGATATAGATGACATTGTGTTATTCTTACTGTTATCAGTATTTGCTTTGTTATGAAAAACTTAATAAAACATTTTCCAGTTTCCAATTGTTTAACCAGGTGAGACACACTAAGCTGAAAGCTTGTTTACAGGTGCAACCTGGAAGCACAGGGAAGTTAAGTGACTTGCTCAGGGTTACACAGTATTCCAGTGGGGGCTGTGGGATTCAAACCCTGGTCTCTAGATTTGCAGCTCAGAACCTTAAACCACTGCACTATACTGCCTCATTTAAATACAGGTGGCACCCCCAAATGTCTCCCCCCTCCCACTCCCCATCATGGTCCTTAATAAAAATCAATATGTGCCTTCTATAGTCCAGGTCACTAATGGCCATCGGCACCAATACATCAAAACAGAAAGTGTATATGGTGGCCCATGAGTTTCTTAAGCCCTGCGATCAGCTCTGGGGCTGGAACACATCCCTCTAGCCCATTTCCAAACTTTTGGTCTGGGGTCGAAATTTAGCAGTTCTCTCCCTACCTTGCAAGAAGAATATTCAGGAAATCAAAGAGGGAGTTGGCAGAACCACTAATACAGTATTCCTGTTAATTAATTTCTACATTGACAGTGCTCTGCAGCTGCCATTAAACGATGCCTGGTCAGCTGAGAATGAGGGGACTCCTGGAAGACGTTCGAGGATCAGAGCTCCCTCCAGAAAACAAGCGCTCCACAAAAAAATTCCAGATCCAGTGTGCTGTGTGAACCAGTCTCCAGGCAGCAAGGGCACCAGTCCAGTGATGCGATCGGAACCAAAGCACCCAGTTGAGAGTTCTGGAAAGCACTGATTAGCATTAATGGGACACGGGGGGGGGGGGGGAGTGATCGCAAAACAATACACTTTGAATTAAATATTGGGCAACAAGCATTCCACACCAAAACAAAGGTCCTAGATTTCAGGAGGGTGAGCTTTTAGGAAAATGGGGGTGGGAGACAGTGCTGCTCTGGCAAGGATACAGAATGGGGAGGGGTAGAGGAAATGTGCAAGAAAATTAAGGAGGCATTAGAAGAAGCTGTGAGCCTATGAATTAGACACGTATCAAAGAATGAAAAGAGGAGACCACTTTAGTTTTCACAAAAAGTAGCAGAGACTGTCAGGGCAAAAAGAATAGCCTTCAAGCAGTAAACAATACTGGGAACAGGACAGGGAGGTGTATAGGAGAAAAAGGAAAGAAGCAGCAAAAGGGATCAGGGAGGCAAAGGCTCTCACGGAAGAGAACATAGCAAAGTTAGTGAGGAAGGGGGAAACATTTTATAGATACATCAGTGAAAGAAGAAAAAATAAGGCAGAATAGTGAGAATTAAGGAGGGGTGAATGTGTGGAAGAGGACCAGAAGAAGGCAGACATACTGAATAAGTATTTCTGCTCAGTATTCACGAAGGACGGGAAGGGAAATGGTCCACAGATAAAGGAGAAAGTAGTGAACCATGGGGGCAGACATGAGCCCCTTTAAAGAGGACAGGGTACTTAAAGAACTGGAGAAATTAAGAGTGGACAAGGCTATGGGACCTAACAGCAAATACCCAGGGATACTAAAAGAACTGGCAGCGCCCCTGGCAGCCCTGTTCACTCTATCCTTGGATACAGGGATTGTACTGGGAGATTGGAGAAGGGCAGATTTGGTGCCAATCCACAAGAGTGGGAGCAGGGAGGAGGCAGGGAACTATAGGCCTGACGTCGGTGGGGGGGAAGGTAATGGAGACATTAATAAAGGAAAGAATGGTGGAATACCTGACCTGTAACAAACTGCAGGATCCAAGACAGCATGGATTCACAGGGGGAGATCATACCAAATTAACCTAATTGAGTTTTTTGACTAGGTGTCGAGAGTCTTGGACCAGGGGGAGAAGTGGATGTGGCCTACTTGGATTTCAAGAAGGCCTTTGATATTGTCCCACACAGGAGATTAGTCAACAAATTGAACAGTCTAGGGGTGGGTGCAAAGGTGGTGATGTGAGTTCAGAGCTGGCTAAGCAACAGGAGCCAGAGGGTAGTAGTGAAAGGGGGGCAATCAGAAGAGAGGGAGGTGACAAGCAGGGTACCACAGGGGTCAGTCCTGGGGCCATTACTATTCAATGTATTTATTGGAGACATTGCAGACATAAGGTAAAGTATGCCTGTTTGCAGTTGACAAAGATCTGCAATGGGGTGGACACTCAAGAGGGAGTAAATAGGATGAGAAGGGACTTAAGCAAACTGAAGGAATGGTCAAAGGTATGGCAGCTGGGGTTTAAAGCTAAAAAATGTAAGGTCATGCACATGGGGCGCAAGAACCCAGGGGCAACTTACCAACTAGGAGGGGAAGAAATGGCAACAACTAACCAGGAAATGAACCTAGGAGTCATCATAACAGGGGACCTCAAGGTGTCTAGTCAGTGTGGTAAAGCAGTGGATAAGGCAAGCAGGATGCTGGGTATCTGACTGGAACAGTGTCTGGCTTGACCAACACCTTAACTTTTCTGAACATATTGACGCTATCCTGAAAAAACTGCGCCCGAGGCTCAGCACCCTTTACAGGAGCTATAGTTCCTTACCACTATCGGTTTGGCGTGATCTTGTTCAGAAAATGATACTCCCTATTTTTGACTATTGCAACATAGTCTACAGTGCTGCGCTTAAGTCTTCCCTTACCAGGTTGGATACTTTCTTTAATGCTTTCTGTCGCTTTGCTCTTGACTCCCCCTCCCGCACGCATCACTGTACCTTGTACCACTCTCTAGCTTTCCCCTCCCTGGAGTGCAGGTGTCTCTCTCACTGTGCCAAGTTCACTTCTAAATTCTGGATTGGGACTCACCCCTCTTACCTCTCCTCCTCACTTACCGCTCCACCTCCCTCCTCCCGCCCTCTCAGATCCACTGACACATGCACTCTAGCTATCCCTCATCACTCCATCTCCATAGGCCAGGATGCATTCTCCTACCACTTCCCAAAGCTTTGGAACTCGCTTCCACCTCCTATCAGACTTTCCTCATCCCCATCTTCTATCTCCTTAGCCCTACACAACTTCTATTCTCCTAACTGTACAGTACTTGTTTCTAGCCCCCCTTCTCAACCCTCCCCACCCTTGCGCATTACCTTCTAAATCTACATAACTTCTATTCCCCTACTGTACTTGCTCTCAGCCCTCCCTTCTCTACCCTCCCCACCCTTGCCCATTATCCTCTATCCACGATCCCTGACTCACCTCCTAGTCTCCTAAAGTGTACCTATCCTTTGATTATTATCTCATAGGCTATCACCTTTTATACCCCCTTCTCTCACCCCCTACCACTACCAGCTGTGCCAGTTCGACACATTACTGCCTTTCCCCCCCACTACTCCCTCTTCCCTCCACTGATGCCCTCCTTCCCATTTCTAGGTTACCTCTATTCTCCTGCCTCCTAATTCCCTATCCCCTTCCTCCCCACCTGTCACCCACCATCCTCTAATTCTCCTCCCCCCCCTTTTTCTCCCCTTCTTTTCTGCCTGGTGCTGTCCCCCTTGCAGGGTTCTCAGCATCCTGAAAGGGTATAGATCTTGACTGTCTTGCATCTCTCCCCCTTCTGTCCCCACACTCCCCATCCCTCGCCTGCCTACTTCCCCACTTGTCATATAACTGCCTTCCCTTGGGTATACATTAGCACTTACTAAACCTGTGCTCAGCCTATTACTCCTAGCATTTCAAATGTGTTATTCATCCTCTAGCCTATACTCTACCGGATCACTTGCTCTTGGGTGTACAATGCATGTTATATCCACCTATGGCTTTGTTTACCTCAGCCGGATAGCCTGGGTTATACTGTTCTTAAGTGTACTACACTGTTATGTAATAGTATTTGTACTTTTATTGCTCGACTTGTATTGTGTTTGCTTGCTCGCCCAACTCTTGTAATTCCCCTCCCCCAGGACACTTATGGAAACGAGCTGTTTACAGCTCATGTTGTCTTTCCTGGTGAAATGTTTTGTAAATAAATAAATAATGCATTGGGAGAGGAATAATGAGTAGAAAGAGGGAAGTAATTTTGCCTCTATATAGGTCACTGGTGAGGCCATATCTCAAGTACTGTGTCCTGTCCTGTTCTGGAGGCCCCATCTCAGAAAAGATATCAACCAGGTGGAGGCAGTGCAGAGAAGAGCTACCAAAATGATCCAGGGCATGCATCAAAAAATTTATGAGGAACGTTCTCAGGGAATTAAATCTGTACTCACTGGAGATAAGAAGCGACAGAGGAGACATGATAAAAACATTCAAGTATGCCAGAGGAATAAATAAGGTAGGGGAGACCAGCTGTCTGCAGAAAAGAAGAGCACTACAACTAGGGGTCACGATATATGGCTAGAAGATGGGAGACTCAGAGGCAATGCAAGGAAGTACTTCTTTATGGAGAGGGCAGTTGAACCCTGGAACAGGCTATCAGAGGAAGTGGTGGGGACAAAAACCATAGGGGCATTCAAGCATGCAAGGGATAGACACAGGGGACTAGTGAGACTAGGACAGAAGAGAAGAATGGAAACCGGTCCAGGAGGATCTGACAGAAGGAAGCAAGACATTTCTTAAAGCTAAACCAGGACAGACTGGATGGACCTGGAGGTCACTTTCTGCTGACAACTACTATGTAACTATGTAAAGTCTCTTAGAGATACAGGACCAAAGCACCAAGGATCCTAAGATGCATCAAGTCTCTCAGGGTCGAATCATGAAATGGAGCCAGTCATCCTAAGTAACAGGTGGGATACCCCATTTTATTACCTTGACTCCAGTGAGACATAAGGGGGAGAAGGAGACAAAGAAAAAGCAGCAGCTTACTCAGTTACATAACGCAGGGAAACGACTGTACTCTGGGTCAGGTTGTCTCAACTTCTGGTGCCTTGTAACCCAATTTAACAAGTTCTGCATGAATTGGAAATAAGGAGTCTGCTTTTCTCTTGAGACGTGCTCTACTCTTCGTAGTACTCATTGTAGCCTGGGACCATAGAAGCTCCACAATTTTGGACTCCACCTTTTCTTCACACAGGTCGGAGAGCGTGATCTGCTGAGACTGCAGGTAGCTAGTTGCTTGCAAAAGGGAATCAAAATGTTTTTGGCCGTCCAGTGAAAAAACAAGTAATTTGGCAGGATAGCAAATTTGTGCTTTGATGCCTTTCTCCCTGAGTTGTTTAACCATGTTTAATACTTTCTTCCATTGTGCCAGCATTAGTGGGGGAAAGTCTTGATCCACATATACTTTGCAGCCATCTAGGTTCAAATCTTTTTTGTTCGAAGCTGCTTTTAGTATTTGATCCTTTGTAGTGAAGCGTAGGAATTTTACTATGATGGATCTGGGGGGAGCGCCCAGCTTGAGTTTAGGGATGATCGCCCGACAAGCTTGCTCTATCCCCAAATCAACCTCTGTGTCCAGGTCTAATTCTGTCTTCAGCTAGGTGTCGACAAATCTGGCCATATCATTCTGTTCCATGTCCTCTGAGAATCCGAAGATACATATATTATTTCTCCTTGCTCATGCTTCTGCATCTTCGGCTCTCTCTGTCAACTCTTTTTCTCACTTGAAAAGATAGGCTAGAGTGTGGCCAAACAACATGTGCTCCTCCTGTATGGTGTCCATGCAGCCTTCCACCTCAGCTATCCAATGTTCCAGCCGATGTAAATCTTTATGAATATCTGAGACTTTGTGGTCTATTCTGTACAGGAGTCTGAGTATACCCCAGTTACCACTTTGCTCTGTTAGACCCCCGGTCTCAGATCTGCAGTATTCATCTTCTTCAGTGGATCCTAGCACATAATCTGAGGTTTGGGATGGTGCTGGACTTGGGCTCCAGGGCCTTTGTGGTTTTGGCTTATTTCTCAACTGTAATAAATGTTTTTGTCCTGCTTTGTTTGTAGGACTTATCTCGTCCGTGTACCCGCACACCAATATGATGTGAATTTGCAGCCTTTGATTGTCTGTAGTAGCGGATTGCAATAGACTAAGCCAGCAGTGAGACAGAGTTCCAGGCTAAGGCATCCATATTGGACCCTGATGTCACCAGAAGTCAAGGCATGCCTTCTCTTTTAGTTCTTCTACAATGTTGCCTGTGAAGACATTAAAGAGGACCGGTCTCAGTATGGAGCCCTACAGCACACTGCTGGTCACTCTCTTATCATTACAGTGAGTGCTATTAACCACCCTCTGACACTTATCCATCAACCAGTTTCTAACCCAGTTCACCACTTCGGATCCCATCCCAGGGCTGTTCAGTTTCTTTATCAATTTCCTGTGCGGCACAGTGTCAAAGGCCTTGCTAAAGTCCAGATAGGCCACATCCACTGCACTCCCCTGATCTAGTTCCCTGGTCACTCAGTTAAAGCAATCAATCAGATTTGTTTGGCATGACACCCCCCATGAATCCAGGCCCTCATGAATCCATACTGCTTGTGGTCTTGCAGCCCATTGGATTCAAGATACTCTACCAACATTTCCTTTAACAGGGTTTCCATTAATTTCCCACCACTGAGGAGAGACTGATATGGAGGAAGACATGATTAAAGACATGTAAGGGTCGGGTCACCCTCCTGTGTCCAGGGATATATGTAATGGTAGTAGTAGTAGACTTTATTCATTAAGCACCCTATCCCAGAGGCTCAGAGCACTGTACATAGTAATAAAATAAAACTGGGAAATATTGTTACAAAACTTAAAACAGACAATTCGCTTTATACATAAAATAACAGCACAATGATGAAAAAGCTTGGAGCCTGCCTGCTTTCCACCATGGCATAGCAGTACTGCACCAACACCAGTTACCTTGCCATCATGGGTCAGGTGCAATGGGGATCAGGGGAACCTTAGAAATATACCCTAGTTGAGACCTCACATGAACCACAATGTCCATACCAGAACTGGGATCAGGCAGGGTGGTTTCATTATTCACAAGCTGCAAGGTGGTGCCCAGCTCTCTGGGCATCCCCCTGGATGTTACTCTTATTACACTGATAGCCTTAGTGGCCCAAAAATCAGACTCCCATGTCTGACCCCCTTACACAGGGATGTACTGACCCCGACAGTTGTCTGGCCCCCTCCTACCTAATGCCCATTCATTTGGCTACCTGCCAGGAGTTTCACTATGAATTGCCTAGGACTTTGTACAATAAGTATTATTCTAGGAAGGTTAACTTATGGTTTTGCTCCAAACACAGACTGACTTCTCCGAATTCCTTTTCTCTCTGCCAGGAGTGGACCGGCAAAGGTTCCGATGACCTCCCTTTAGGGGTGGCCCACCACATTCCCAAGTGTGCCTTTGCAGACTGTTGTCTCCACTCCTTTTGAGGTGAGTTCCTTAGGGCCTCCATTCCTCCAGCTGCTCCCACTTGTCTTCATCTCTGGTGATCAGGCACAAGGGCAGCAGTGCTACTTGATCCAAGGGACCATGCCACCATCCTTGGGACTGCAGGCCCTCAAGACCCAGTCAGAGCTGTCTTTCTCTCTGTCTTGATGCCTTCCCCTTATATAAGATATTGGGGGAAGGGAAGAACTACGCATATTCATGCTCTAGTTTTCTGATCTTAACTAAGCCAGGCCAATCACAGCATGAACATCCAGACAGCCTGTCTCCAGGCAATTTCCCACTAGAGAACAGCTCTCAGGGTCTGGCTTAACCCTTCGAGTGCTCTCTTGTAAATCTTCCTGGAGCTGGCTGAGAGAGGCTGGTTTCAGACATACTGGTGAACACCTCGAGACTGCATATATGGTACATTGCCTAATAAAAGGTCTTTTCATTGTCCTATGTCTTCTGGCTTGCCAGTGATTTCTGGTACTTTAGTAACCTCAGTGAGGATAGAGGTGGGATGCCCAGAAGCCTGGACCCATCTTCATCCACTACTCAATTTATAAAATTACCAGCGCTTGTTTCTCCAGTAACACCAGTGAGATGGGAGTTGGGAGGACTTACTAGTCCCTACAAACTAACAGAAACAAAAGCAGAAACTTCAGGAAAAGGGGATGCACTGTATACTCCAGAAATGGTTCTGCTGCCATCACCCAGAGAAACAGACCGAAAAAATGGTCACCAAAATTTTCGAAATAACCACTGGTATGCAGAATTCTTCAGAATAAATAAGACTTTACTAACTAAATAAATAGCAGTAAATAAATATATAAACAGAAGTTACATACAGTAAATAGTATGCTGCAATTGGCATATGTTCTGGAATTACAACTAACCCAAGTAATTTAACTGCTTATCACACTTAATTTAGGATAATACTAGTCAGTCTAAAACTTTTGCTTAACACTCTAAAATTTACAATAATGTTTGTCATCCTAAAATTGAGATCTGCTCCCAAAGCTGACCAATAAAAGGCTACCTCTAGTGGCTGTGGGCAAATACCAGTCCTGAAAAGGGCTTTTGTGAGGGATCTGACCCACTCTGGCCCCAATATTAAATTGGATAGGCATGGGGCACTCTTGCTAGCCAACACTGGCACTAGGATTAGGCCACCTTAATTACTGGTACCCACTATGCCACACCACCTCCACAGGAATCAATCCATGGTGCCTTCCCCTTCCCCCACACATACAAGGGACTAGCTATTGCTAGTTTGGTGAAGGATATCAGCATTTGTAAGTATGCTATGCTGCCAACTGACTTGCTAGCCAAGTGTTCACTGCTCCTCACTGCTAGCTGTCCTGCTAACTGATTCTCCTTTCTTCAAGGCTACCTGGTGGCAAACCACTCTTCACAGGTGGTTAACGTACCAGCTGATGTTGCTCAGGGCTCTCTTCTGCTAGGCTGATGCCTACGCCACTGGTCAGTATGCTAGTTGAGTCTGCTAGGCTCTCTCACCTCAGGGCCATCCTGCTTAGCCTCTGCCCACTTACCACTGGCCAACTTGTCATCCGAATTTGCCTGAGGGCTGCCTCTGCTAGACTTGTGCTGTAATCTTCACCCTCTGGGACTACTCTTTCTATGCCACTGGCCAAATTACTAGCCAAGTCAGCAGTGGCCTGCAGTTACCCAGTTGAAGATAATCCCCAGCCATCATCTCTGGGCCATGAAGCCTGGACTCTGCACCTTCTTTGCCCACTCCTTTGCCAATGGCCAACCCACCAGCCGATCCTGTAGGGAGCTTGCAAGGCTCCAGGGTGAGCTGTCTGCAGGACATAGTCCCCTCACTACCAATAGCTAGAATTTACTGCCTTACCAGGCCTCACAACATGGCAAGCCCCTATGAAGGCTAACAGGCAGGAGACCCCCTTCAGCAGCACTCACCTGGACACCAACCACAGCTTCCTCACTGACTGCTCCAGGCTCTACTGGTCTCACCTCTGAGATCACCTGGCAAGAGCCTGGTCACCCTATTGCCAGTCAGCATTCCAGCCAAGGTGTCCTTTAGTTTGGTTTAGTTGAATTTACTGCACTTCAAATTAGAATCAGTTCACAATCTAAAAAAAAGATTCACACAAAAGATACATATTATAGGGGGTGTGGTAGGTAGGGTTGAGTAGGGTGTTTAATGTTAAACCCCTAACTTTGCATCTTAATAGCTTGACAGCGTTGACAAAATTAGTCAACATTTTGCATGGGTTGTCCAGTAGGCAAGGTCTAGATCTGTGGAAAGTTTTGTGACTGCAGCTTGCGGGGTTTCTGAAATCTACATAGGTCATTTTCCTGTAGACATCTAATTTTTTTCCCATACTTAACATGGGATTTTTTTTCTTTTTGCTCTCACCTATAGCCTACATGGAATGGAATTTTGTCCTGAAACTTTTAGGGTAGAAACATGCTCTGGCAAGGTAGTGCCTTTGGAAGGTTTTGTGAAAAAATATTAAACAGTTACAGAGTTATATGGTTTTAAAGTTTTGTGTTTTTCTATTCTGAGCATGCTCAGTAGGGTTTCTGGGATAACGTTTATTTATTTTATTGAATTTTGTTGACCTGGCAGGCCCACTTAGACTAGAAGTCCCTTTTTCAGGGGTGACCGGGGGATACAGATGGTAACCTACTGAGATTTGAACCAGATTAAGCTGTTGGTGGTATCTTTTTAGTGAATGGGGAAAATTTTGTCCAGAACCCTGGGAAAATTCCCTTATTCGACAGTTTCTCAATGTTATATATATTGTTTATGAATGTTTGAACTAAAAGACTCCTTATTCTTTTAGGGGAGAGGGGTGGGCTTCTCTTCTAGCAATGTATAATCTAGCCTTATTTACCATGTATGATGTAATACTTCTGTTTGTTTTGAGTTTTCTTTTCTTTTATGTTTTTATATGGGCTAACACATTTCTGTATATGTTGTTTTTGATTTATGAATAAAACATTCCCCTACTTGACAGTAGGGGGAACCCTTGACCAGTTCCAAGATGGAGGTCCCTGCAGCTGTAGAGGAAGAGGAGGAGGTCATGCTGCCTGAGGAGCAGTTCTCCAATGCCTACAAGGAGAACACTGCGCTAAATATTATGAAAAATAAGGCTATGTTTCACAGTAAGGTTGACAACGACAGTGGGAACAGTTCTGCAGAACAAACAACAATGGAGAAGGAGAATGCATCTATCTGTGTTGACACACCCATTCCAATGGATACAGGTATGGAGGACATCAATACTGCATCAGAAGAATTTCATATGGCACGAGATGAGATGAAGATTGAGAGAGCATGGCAGAAGTTGGAAACCCAAATGGATTTTAAACCAAGTGAAATGGGAAAAAACCTAAAGGCATGGATCCAAAATGAAAGAGCATCTAAAGAGGCTCGACAACACCGCTGGAAAGGAAAAGTATTGAAAAAAGAAATGGCAGCTGGCAACCTGAGCAGTCTATCCAACGAACAGCAGACTGCGAGAGAACATCTGAAGCACGCTTTCTCCACCAACTCTCCAGCAGTACCCGAAGAAGAATGGACACCGGAGCAGGCCCTGCAACAAGCCAGGTGGCAGCAAGATGCAACCGGTAAGTGGGTCCCTGACCCAACTTTTGACATTTCACAAGAGCAAGGTGAAGCCCAAGTAGGGCAGCAGAGGTTTACTGTCGCTAGAAGCGCTATGGAACAAATGGTGAGCACATAGGGAGACACACATATTGAGGGTGACTCTAATTTGAAGAGTAGAGGAATACAAAGTGAGCCAGGTACTGAGTTCATAGAAAAAGATGTGGAAACGGTAATGAAAAATTAAAAAATAACAACTGACCAGTAGAAAAACAAATTGGTGAAAGGAGACCGAAGTAATGGATCTCAGATCCAGGATAATAATGACAATGATGGGCAAAATACTGAGATACATGAAATAAATCAAGAACAGGGACAGCAAGATAAAGAACAGAACCCTATGAATATAGAAGCAGCAGAGGGCCCAAGCGGTGTACCTGAACAAAGTAGTACAGATTATTCAATGGACTCGGAGAAAATATCTGAGGAAGATGAGATCCCAAAAGAGACAGGCAATAGGGACGAATCTAGAACAGAATCTGAAGGCCCTAACCAAAACTCAAATCATAAACAAAGTGCTCATCCCCCACCAAGAACACCCAGATTTTCAGATTTATTTGACAAATCTCCACCAATTACTTGAAGATACACTGTTCGGATACATTATAAGGGGGGGTTAGAACTGTTCCCAGACAGAGAGTATGTGGGGAAAAAAACTCATTAAAGAATCCCTACATTTTGTACCAGCTGACAGGCATGCATTGATCCATATATCTGAGGAAGATAATTTCTACATTAGTTTTCATACCACACATGGATTAGATAAATTTTGGACATCTTATAACCAAAAAAATTCTCCCAGTTGTGGACCCCATTTATAGTCATACCGTTAACCAAACCAGTGATTAAAAAAGTAACTGTCATGTTTCAAACAGAAATGGGATATTCATCATTGGTTACAGAAGCAATGTGATGTGCTCAGTGCCCCTGAACCGATTATTGATTCAGAATCTTTTTGGACAGTCGGATTGCACTTTAAAATAAAACTGCGACAGAACGATACTGGTATCATACATCTACCTAACAGTTTTTTCATTGGCAGAGAGCGTGGGGTATGCTTTTAAGCCAGACAGCTAAAAGTTTGTCACAAGTGTGGGGATCAAAATCACCTAGCCAGTTCGTGTGACAAGCTAAGAAGTATCTTTTGTGGAGAATATAATCACATTAGCACAGAGCGCAGAAACATGGCAAGATGCAATCTATGCAACACAAGAGGGCGTGTGTTCTGTAAATGCCCCTGGGCAGCTCACAATAGGCCAGATGGAGTGAATCAGGATGCTATTATAAGGATGGCTCAAAGGAAAGCAAAGGCAACCCCCCCCCCATCCTCAGATGTCAGCAACCAAGGATATGGAAGAATCGAGAACCCAGGAGAATACAAAGGAACAGCAGGAGAATCTACAAGAGGAGTCTCAAGCTCAAAGCACGCACCAGAGCAAACACCTGAGCAAACTCCAGGGTAAACACACCACACAGAAACAAATGAACAGCAAAATACAGGATCTAGTACTGCCCCCCTCCCACCCACCAGGCCAAGGAGGAGTTTTTGCAGGTGGACAACAAAGGGAAAATAATAACTCAGAACCACAAAGAGTGCCCCCTCCTCCCCCACCTCTACCTCCTGGACAACCCCAGTTACAAGACGAAGTTCAAGATTAAAACTGCCACACCACCTGGAAGAGTGGTGAGCAATAAACATGAAGTACTGGAAAAAGAAGGAAGGGGAGAATCGGACTTTGGGGTTCTGATACAGATGTTTCATTAAAATCTGTTCCAATTATGGAGAGAAGGGAAAGCAAAAAGAAGAAGAAGAAAAAAAAAACATTTGGGAGATGTACAAAGCCCTTAAAACCCTTTTAAAATAGCAATGAAGTCTCTTACCTTTGCCACTCTTAATGTCTGTAGCATTTTGAATGGTGGTAAAAGGAAGGCAGTTTTTTCACTTTTACATCAGCAAGCCTTAAATGTAATCTTTTTACAGGAAATGTGGCTAAATACAGCAGAATCTATACATCAATGTAAAAAGGCATGGATGTGGGGACCATCATATTGGTCTTTTGGCCTGGATAAGGCAGATGGAACTGGGGTACTGTTTCAAGGGGTAAATTTTCAACTGCAGAAATTGATTGATGTAAAGCCAGGTCACTTGTTAATACTGGATGGGCTAACAGATGGCAAAGCATGCAGATTATTAACAGTATATGCCCCCTAAAGCAAAGCGGAGAGAGTAGATCTCTCCAAAACTCTGCAACCTTTTTTAGCAACGACTAGGCAGGTGTTCCTAGGTGAGGACATTAATTGCACCTAGACACTACAGGTACATCTATGGTTGGGAAGAAAGTTTATTGTGATGCACATGCCCCTATAAATTGTTTAAAAACTGCTGAATTATAGGATGCAGCCAGTCTAACAGTCCCTCCGCCTCCGAGAACTGATAAAACATATGTTAGGGGCCATTTAGCCATCCTCATTGACTTTTGGTTTCTCTCTCCAAATGTACAGTTCCAGGAATTACAAGTAATTCCTATGGAATTCTCCGATTATGCATTATTACAATAAAAAGTAGAATTTCAGAAGGATAAACTTCCAGCAAATGGAAGCCGGAGACTAAATGTAGCTGCATTACAAGAACAGATGGTACAAATTAAAATATGGGAAATATTACAGGTCAGATATACAGTTCTGTGTCTTTATGATACAATAGGGCAACAGTTCTCAAACTTTGTCATAGTGAGCCTCCTCTAAGCCATGGAAAAGATCTTGAGCCTCCCCCAAAATACTGAAATATTTTTGGGCCTCCCAATAGTAAAATAGTTTACTTTTCACAGTACATAGGGAATAAATTGAAACCTCATTGCATAGTGGCTGTCATGTTGTTAAGCTTATTGTACCCCCCAAACAGGACAATCGACTTGCTCCAATATTTTGACTCTCAAACCATTACTGCCATACCTTCATGTGTCAGACTGCTTTTTCTGTTTCCCCTCTAACTGGAATAACCTTCCTGCCAACCTCTGCCTCTCTTCCTTTCACTCAGCTCTTAAGCAACTTCTCAGGGATCATTTTGCTCCCTCCTGCTCTTATTCCTAGTACCTGTATGGTTAACTCTTTTATTTGGACAGTTCTGCTGCCAGTCTAATTGATAAATTTTTCCTCACATTGTTAGTTTATTATTCTTAATTTGTTTGCACTTTTATTAATTTTGTATTGCTTGAGTGTTTTGCAGTTACATTTTGAATTGTATTCTTTCACTACTCTTCCCTGGGTACACCTGAAATAAGCCATGGCTTAGTGTACAGTACTTTCCCTGGTCACCGACTTGTGAATAAATACATATATTCACCTACTATTATCCTCTTTCAGTTTGCCTTACCCCTTCACACAAAATCTATAAAGTTCAACATTGAAATAAAACACTTTTTCAAGACTTGCTTGAGCCTCCCCTACAACAGGTTGGGGCCTCCCCAGGGAGGCTGGCCTCACCATTTGAGAAACCCAGCAATAGGGGAATGGTGGGAGGATACTAAGAAGGAAGTGCAGGGCATCTTTAAAAAAGATGGATCTCACAAAAAGAATAAAAGATTTTTTTAAATAAGATCACTACGTCAACACTTGCAATATTTATATTCTTTAGTGCATACTTCAATACTTGATTATAGTGAACAGATTACACAAATAAAACAGCAGATGAAAACCTATCAGTATGATAGGGCAGCCACATTAATGGCTACAATGTAATATGGTACCAACACCCCCAAGGAGATCCATGTATTGCATGCAAAACCAGATTTGACAATACTAATATATCTGCATTATGGGATGAGGATGGGTCTTAAGACCGAACACTGTTTAACAAAATAATACAGAGGTATTTTGAATCTCTTACTAGACAGAAGGAGGCAAACAGCACAACCATGAAAAAGTATATAAAGGAATGTAGGCCTTGCTTGAGCAGATGACTCAGCAAGATTTAGATTTACCATTCACAAAACAAGAAATTCTAGAAGTCTTAAAAGGGATGAAAAAAAATGTTTTTCCAAGACAACATAAGAACATAAGAAATGCACTGGCAGATGGGGACTATGCGATCCATCTAGTCTGCCCTAGAAACTAACCCCCTCCCTATGCAGCCTTCATCCTAACTTGTCCTTATGTCTGTCCCATGTGAGTTTGAACTCCCTGATTATCTCTGATGCTACCACCTCCTGGGGCAGGCTGTTCCATGGGTCTATCACTCTCTGTGAAGAAATACTTCCTGAGGTTGCTTTTGAACCTTCCTCCTACCAGTCCCATATCATGCCCTCTCATGCATGCTGCTGTGCTCTGTTGAAATAGAGTGCCTGTCTGAGCTGCGTTAAATCTCCTCACGTACTTAAATGTTTCAGTCATGTCCCCTCTGTTTTTTGTCTGCTCAAGAGAGTATAGGTTCAGCTCCCCGAGTCTTACTTCATATGACCTGTGATGCAGTCCATTCACCATCCTAGTAGCCCTTCTCTGTAGTGTTTCCAAACGGTCAATGACTTCTTGAGGAGAGGTCTCCAGAACTGAACGCAGTACTCCAAGTGTGGCCTCACCAAGGACCTGTAGAGAGGCATGATAACCTCCTCTTTCTACTAGAAATACCTTTACTTATACACTGAAGATGCAACCCACTTTCTGTGCTGCTTTCTCACATTGTTTTCCTACCTTAACTTGTCAGTGATGATTATGCCGAGATCTCGTTCCGTTTGTGTCTTCTCAAGTTGATGTCCTCCCACAGTGTACTTTTTCCAGGGTTCCTCTTTCCCAAGTGCATTACCTTACACTTTTTGGCACTAAATTGTAACTGCCAGTATCTGGACCAATCCTCTAGCATTCTAAGGTCTGCTTCCATGTTGTCTGCTCCTTCCCTTGTATCCACTCTGTTGCAGAGTTTTGTATCATCTGAGAACAGGTAAACCTTCCCTGTTAGTTCATTCGCTATGTCTGCTATAAATATGTTAAATAGGATTGATCCCAATACTGATCCCTGCAGGACGCCACTGGTCACCCTACCCTCCCTTGACAATGATCCATTGACTAGCACTCTCTGGATTCTATCGTTCAGCCAGTTACTGATCCAGCTGACCATCTTCTGGCCAACTTCCATATGTTCCAGCTTGTTGGTTAACCTTCTGTGAGGGACAGTGTCAAAGGCCTTGCTGAAATCTAGATATACAATGTCCACCACCCCTCCCTTATCCAATGTTCTGGTGACCCGGTTGAAGAAGTCGATCAAGTTGGTTTGACAAGAGCATCCTGCTGTGAAGCCATGTTGCTTTGGGTCCATTTTTCCAGTATCTGCTGGGTACGCCACTGTCCTCTCTTTTAGTAGTGACGCCATAATTTTCCCCACAACTGAGGTCACACTGACAGGGCGGTTATTTCCTGCCTCTTCCTTGTTTCCGCTCTTGTGTAAGGGCACAACGGTTGCCTGGTTCCAGTCCTGAGGTATTTTCCCACTGTCTAGTGACTTGCTGAAGAGCTCAGCCAGCAGTGCGGCCAGTTCCTCTCAGAGCTCCTTCAGTATCCTAGGGTACATGCCATCCGGTCCCATGACTTCTTCCACTTTCAGTTTATTAAGCTCTTTTAGGACCCTCTCCCTTGTGAAGGGGCTAGTATCTGCTACCTGACATCTTCCTTTGTCCTGCTCAGTGTGGGACCTTTGTCACTGTCTTCTATGGTGAAGACAGAGCAAAATAACTTGTTTAGCACTTCTGCCTTGTCCTCGTCACTTTCTGCCATCTTATCTTCCTTAGTTGCTAGATGGACTATTTCACCCTTAGTTTTTCCTTTTTTCTCTTATGTATCTTTAGAAGGTTTTGTCTCCTTCCTTAACACCTGTGCTGTTTTCTCTTCCGTCTGTGCTTTTGCCCTTCTAACAGCTTTCCCTGCCTCTTTTAATTTGTTCTTGTATTCTTCCATGTCTGCTTTGTGTTTTGTTTGCTTGAATTGTGTAAAAACCTTTTTTTTTTTCTTTGATTTTGGATGCTACTTCATGAGAGAACCAGAGTGGTCTTTTCCTTCTTTTGGACTTACTGATCTGCTTAGTGCATACAGTTGCTACTGTATGCAGAGCAGCCTTCAGAGTATTCCAGCAGTCCTCTACATCTCCTGTGATTCCTCCTTCTAGCATGGATGTGATCATAGTTCTCATTTTGGGAAAGTTGGCTTTTCTGAAATCTGGTACCTTGATTATGGTGTGACTATTTTCCTCCATATTGTTCACAGTAAACCAGATTGAACTGTGATCACTGGTCCCTAGATTGGTTCCCACCTCTGCTTCCGGGATCCTTGTGCTGTTTGTCAGCAATAGATCCAATATTACTTTGTCTCTGGTGGGTGAGTTCACCAGTTGATGCAAACCTGCTCACCTTATTGCAAAAAGGAACTCTTTGTTTCGGTCTGAGGATGCTGTGTATGAGGACCAATCACATCCGGTAGACTGAAGTCCCCCAAGCAACAACTCACCCCTGTCCACCATCATCGATATGGTTTCCAAGAGCTCCTTGTCTATGTCGGCCTCCTGGGATGGGGGTCTGTATATGACTCCTACCCAGACAGGGGCTTTGTCCCCAGCTCCTAGTGTAACCCAAAGAGCCTCTGCATTACTGTGTTTTCCCTGGATTTCTGTGGCGCATGTCATCTCTGACATACAGTGCCACTCCCCTCCTTTCTTTCCCCTCAGGATCTTTCCGGAATAATGCATACCCTGGGATGGTGACATCCCAGGAATGGTTCCAGTCAACCATGTTTCCGTAACAGCGACCCAGTCTAATGTATCGTCTGCTATTATGGCTGGGATTTTGTTTGCTAGCTACTCATTGAAGCACATTGCCTTCCATCCCCTTCTGTTTTAGTCATTTGCATTTTTAATATGTTTTGGTTGTGTAATTTTGTTGAAATGCTTGGTCTGAGTATGTTTGGTGCGATGTTTGGTCCGAGTATGATTGATGCATCCTTGTGCTGAACTAGATGGTGATGGGGGAGGGGCATTTGGCAGCCCTTTTGTGCTAGGGTGCCTGTGCCACCCTCCACCCATCCACTAGTTCAACTGACAGATGTGAATGTTGAATTTCTGCCCTAGCACTCAGGTCCCTCATTTGAGGGGTGTAGGCTATCAAATTTAAAGAACTCCCATTCCAATGAAGTCCTGCCATTTTCCAATAAAGTGGTGACTTTTTTCCTGGCACCAGTCCTTTAACCAGGTGTTTAGCTTGGAGATGTCCCCTTCCCTGGTCTTCTGCCTGCTGTCTCCTTTTTTCTAGACTGGCAGAATTTCAGAGAAGGTGATAATGGATGAAAGGGAAGCAAGCTTGTCGCCCAGCCTGGTGAGGTTTTGTTTTGTTTCCTCTACTGACTTACTGGCTAGGTCATTCGTACCTATGTGGAGAATGATATGTGTGTCTCTATCTACGCCTCAAATGATTTCCTCTATGTGATTGGTGTCCTTCCATGCTGATTTTCCGGGGAGGTACCTTACCATAGTTGAAGCATGGTCCTGCTGGAGGTGAGCCTTTATACCCCTAATCATTGAGTTGCCAATTAATAGTACTGGTTTCTTTTTGTCCTTTTTAGTGGGTTTAGTTGTGTGTACCTCCGTGCGCCACTCTGGGTTCACAGAATTTTTGACGCTAATTACACTGTTTGTCATGGTAGATAGTGCAGGGTATCTATTCGATGTCTGAATAGGTGTGGTGCCTTCCTGTATTGAGGATTTTGTGCCAGTTGAACGAGACCCGACCTGCTGCCAGCCCCTGGCCTGTTTGTCCTTTGGGGTAGGGGTACTGTGTAATGCACCTTGAAACTAAAGCTTTACGCTGTTGCCCAGTGGAGGCTGATTTAGTATATTGTGGAAGTATTTTATCTCAGCCTATGCTGCATGAAGCTGTGATCGGAGGTCACTGATTGTGAAGCAAGTTGGACAGTGCCCCACTCTGTAAACGAAGTCCTTGGTAAAAAGTTTGCCACAGTTACTGCAGTTCAAGAGGGTCATAGTTCACCTTTATTTTTCTGTTTAAGTTCCTGTAAAAACAATCAGTGATGTTCTGCCTTTTAGATTTACCAAGCCCTTGTTACAGCAACTGCACATAAAATCAAAGTACATACAGAACTGAAAGGATGGAAAGGAAACTTATTTTTATATCAAGGAGGTGGAGTAAGTGTTCCAACAGCTACTTATGCTGAGAGCAGCTGTTGGCTGGGTCTGAGCAGAGCGGCGAGGAAGAAGCTGCCTTAGCAGAGAAAGGGCCGGAATGTGCACTCAAGGAGGATTGGGTAGAATTGCTGTCAAGATGGATTACCTCTGGAATTCTATTATTATGTTTCAAGATATATTAGCAGATATGCCATTACCTGTATTTAACAAAATAACCTTTCATAAGGCAGTGAGAGAAGAATTCATTCAAGGCTCAGTAACATTTCTATATAAATCTGGAGATGAAACATTATTTAAAAACTGGAGGCCGATTTGCTTCCTCAATACAGATTGGAACATTTTAGGGAAAATAATACTTAGAAGGTTACAGGGTACTTTACATGAATGGCTCCATCTGGCCCAAACCTGTGGGGTGCCGGGCATAAAAATTCAGGACAACCTTATTCTTATCAGGGATTGTTATAGCTATCAAACACAGAAAAATAAATCCAGGTTGACAATATCACATGACCGGAGTAAGGCATTTGATAGGGTTTCCCACAGATATTTACTACATGTATTGGAACAATACCAGGTTCCACTAAGGATCATAGGATGTACTGTATACAAATACTTTCTGAAAATGCTACAGTAATACCTTTAATTGGAGACACTGTGAGTACCCCAATACCCCTGAGGATAAGGGTATGTCAGGGTGACCAATGAGCCCACTGCTATACACCATGTGTTTGATACCTGTATTAGGCACTTAAGCAGTAATAAGAGGATGAAAGGCATTAGTTTTCCAGGACAGACACATGACTTTAAAGTATCTGCATATAGGGATGATCTTTGTCTTTTTTTTTTTGAGTACTAAAGAAAGTGTAGTACATGTCATTCAAGAAGTACAGAAATACGGCAAGGTATCAGGAGCTATTTTAAACATTGACAAAAGTGTGGGTATTAGCATGGGGCAACCAATAGCCCGAAACAAAGTTATCAGGTGTACGGATTTCAACTGTGCCAATAAAACTTTGGGGTTTCTACATAGGAGAAGGAGATATGGCACAAAAAACTGGTCTGAAGCAATTCAAAATTCTGAATGGTGGGTAGAAAAATGGAAAAATTGGATTATGTCAAAAAGAAAATAATTCTTATTATGAAACAATTTTTGGTTCCTCTATTATTATATGTCAGTTGGGCACACCTCATACCTTATAATTTAGAAACGAAAATATATAGTATTTTCTTCCGCATGTTATGGGGTAGTAGACTGAACCCAATAAAGAGGGAATTTACATATTTACCAGTACAAAGGGGTGGAGTAGCCATGATACATCCATTGGTGTTCTTTCATGTGATTTTTTTGGGAAGTTAATAAAAAAATACTATTTCAACCACCAGGGGGTGAGAGACGGTGAGCTAATGTGGACTAGGACATTACTGCACAGTTTCTTAACTAATTGGCAGGATGTTCCAATACAAGTATTACCTAAAATGCAGATACCAAAATTTATGAAACCCACATTGAAGAAATTATACACATGGCAGGTGACAACACCAATGTTGCTTCAAACACCTAGGACACAACTGTATCAAGAGGTTTTACTGAAGATAAACCCGAACAACCCAGAGTTTAAATTTTGTTCTCAAGCCCAAATACTGTGGGCCATATCACAACCTAATAATAATTGAATCCCAGTTAGAATGTGGGACAAGAAAAAAATACTCACCTTAGTAATGTTGTTTCTTCTAATGGAGTCTTGCTGTATTCTGACAGTAGCAGTGAGTCCCAACCTTCGAACTGCCCCGGAGATGAAAGAGTTAACTTTCCATGCCAGGCATGGAACGCTGAGCTCGAGCTCGGTTGAGACTCTGTCTGTTGCTGTTTAAACTCAAACCGTCAGATCTTTATGAGCTAAACTCACTAAGGTCCTGTGTGGAAGCTGTAAACCTACACTAGCCAACTGGCTACTAAACATAAAACACATTTTTTGGTCCCAAAACAAAGACTCAAGTCAGGAGACCCAAAAAATGAAAAACACAACACCCACTCACCCCAAGAAAAAGGGAGGTGAAAACAACAAGGTGGGCACCTACTGAGTGCCAACACTGCACTGCCCACCCACATCCCAAAAACAGAGGTTCTGAGAGGGGCAGGCAGGGTGTGAGGTCAGAATTCAGCAAGACTCCATTAGAAGAAACAACATTGCTAAGGTGAGTAATTTTTTCTTCAAACAACATGAAGTCTTGCTGTATTCTGACAGTAGCAGACTACAAAGCAGTATCTCCATGGAGGAGGGACAGAACCTACTTAGGGAATAGGCTCTGAAGGACAGCTGTGCCAAACCGAGCATCACTCCTAGTCTGGATATCCAGGGAGTAATGCTTGGTAAAAGTGTGAACTGTTTTCCAGGTAGCTGCTTGACATATCTCTAGAATAGGATGTCCCTGGCAGCAGCCAGGAAGCACCTTTACCTCTGGTGAGAGTGAGCCCTCAGGCCTGAGGTGGAACCTACCCAGTTTTTCATAGCAAAATTGGATACAAGAGACAATCCACCTGGCAATGGATCTTTTAGTGGCAGGTTTCCCTTTACCAACCTCACCATAAGTGAGGAACAGTTGGAGGGACTCAAACCTGTGACCCTTGGTACGCTCTATGTAGTAGCTAAGGGCTCTTTTCACATCTAAACTGTGCAGCCTCCTCTTGCCACAGGAAGAGACATATATTGATTAAGGTGGAAATCTGAAACCAGCTTAGGCAAGAACTTCCTGTTAGTCCTGAGGACCACCTTATCTCTATGAAAGGAGACAAAATCAGGCTCCACTGACAAAGCTTGTAATTCACTTATGCGTCTGGCAGAAGTGATGGCTACCAGAAACACAGTTTTCCAAGTCAAGTACTTAAGCTCTGCTGAAGACAAAGGCTCAAAAGGGGGTTGCATAAGCTGAGCAATGTAAACATTAAGGTCCCAAGCAGGGGCAGGATCCCTGAATGGAGGGTTGGTGTTAAGCAATCCCTTGAAAAACTTTGAGAATACAGGGTGAGCTGAATGAGAAGAGGGCTTACCTGCTGAAATAAAAGCAGAAACAGCTGCCAGGTGCACCTTCAGTGTAGCTGGTCTCAGCCCCAAGCTATTTAAATGGACCATATAATCAAGGACTGTGGGCAGATCAGCAGACTCTGGGGAAATATGCTTCCCAGAGCACCATATGGAAAATATTTTCCATTTGGAATTAAAGTAGCCCTGTGGAAGGTTTCCTAGAAGCCAGAATATCCATTACACCTTGGGAGAGGTAAATCAGCAACTCTAACTCTTCAAGAGCCAGGCCTTGAGATTGAGAGATTTGAGATTCGGGTACCAAACCCTCCCCTGAGCACAGGTTAACAGGTTGTAATTCCTGGGAAGACACAGGGGAAGATGGACTGCTAAGGACAGTAGGAGTGGATACCAGGGCTGTCTGGCCCAGTCTGGAGCAATCAGGATCATCTTGCACGGTTGAGATCTGATTTTGACTAGCACTTTGAACAGGAGAGGGTAGGGGGGAAAAGCATACAGGAACTTCCCTTCCCAACTGAGAACTAAGGCATCCAGGGGGACTGAGCCCAACACTGGGAGCCTGCAGCAAAAAAGGGGAAGTTGGTGATTGTCTGGGGCTGCAAAAAGATCTATCTGCGGGGTGCCCCATCTGGAAAATATCACCTCCAAGACCAGGGGATCCAGTGACCATTCGTGATGGCCCTGGGATATCCTGCTGAGAGCATCTGCCAGGACATTGTCCTTGCCTGGGAGGTGAACTGCCCTGAGGGAGGTGTTCAGGGAGTAAGCCAGAGACCACAACTTCATTGCTTCTGTGCAGAAGACCATAGACTGAGTGCCTCCTTGCTTGTTGATGTACCACATTGTGGTGGTGTTGTCTGTTCTGACCTGTATAACTTTGTTCTGAACAGATTTGGAAAAAGCTTGAAGTGCTAGAAATACTGCTCTGAGTTCCAACAGATTGATGTGAAGCAGAGATTCCTGAGGGGACCACAACCCCTGGGTGGTCAGGTCGCCCATGTGAGCCCCCCCACCCCAAGAGGGAGGCATCTGTAGTAAGGATTAAAGAGTGAGACTGAGTAACAAAGGGAACCCCTTGTCTCAGATTGTTCTGATCCTGCCACCACTGTAGGGCCTGGATCAGGGTTCGAGTTACTGGGATCAATTTGGTCAGAGGGTCCTTCCTTTGAGACCAGAAGGCTGTCAAATGGAACTGAATGTCCCTCATCTGAAATCTTGCTCCCTGCTCTACTGCTGTGGAAGCAGCCATGTGCCCCAGGAGCTGTAGAAAATGCCTTGCTGGTCGAGACACCTGCAGGGTGAATGAGGAGGCCAGAGAGACAAGGGTCCTTGCCCTGTCCAGGGGGAAGGAAAGCTCTGGCCTTTTCTGTGTCTAGCTCTGCACCTATGAAGGTGAGGAGCTGGACAGGCTCTAGAACTGACTTTGAAAGATTCAGAAGGAAACCCAAGGAGGTGAGCAGTTGCTGAGTTATCTGTAAGTGTAACTTGACTTGGTCTGGGGACTGGCCTACTATGAGCCAGTCATCCAGGTAAGGAAAGATGGCAATCCCTTGCCTTCTTAGAGAAGCAACTACCACTGCCAGGCATTTTGTGAATACCCTTGGAGCAGAGGTCAGACCAAAGGGCATTGCTCTGAACTGGTAATGGCCTGAGGGCAGCTCGAACCTGAGGTACTTTCGATGGGAGCTTCTGATGAGAATATGGAAGTAGGCATCCTTGAGATCCAGGGACACTAGCCAGTCCCCTGGCCTTAGAGAGGGTAGAATAATTCCCAGAGTCACCATTTTGAATTTTGGTTTTAAAAGGTGCTTGTTTAAGTATCTAAGATCCAGGATGGGTCGCCATTCTCCTGTCTTTTTTGGGGTAAGGAAGTACCTGGAGTACAACCCTTTGCCCTGGTGTAGGGGTGGAACCCTTTCCACAGCTCTGAGAGCTAGGAGGGAAGAGACCTCTGCTTCTAGGGCAGGTGTCTGAGGGATTTGCAGGTGGAAAGGATCTGGTTCTCATCTTTGGAAACTTTTTGAAGCTGAGAACCAGTCCCTGGCTTACTACTTCCAGGACCCATTTGTCTGATGTCAGAGACTCCCAGTCCTGGACAAAGTAAGCCAGCCTGCCCCCTATAGGTAGTTGAGAATCGGCCCTGGCAACCCCATCAGGGTGCCTGTTTGGCAGGGACTTTGGGCTGAGGGGTGGAAGCAGGCCTGCTTGTACCCCATCTGCCTCTCCCCTCTAAAGAACCCCCTCTGGGCATAAGCAGAAGAGGAGGCCTGGGCTTGGTAGAAAGGCCTATGGAAAGGCCTGCCCCTGCCCCTGGGATGCTGCCTTTGAGGAGTGGCCTGCCTTTCCTTGGCCTGTGCACTCCTATAGGTGGTCCTATATTCGTCCATTTTCTTCATGTAATTCTCTGTCTGCTCCCCAAACAGAGAATTACCCACAACAGGAAAATCCATGGCCTTAGTCTGGGTATCCTGTGACAGGCTAGCACATCTGAGCCAAGCCATTCTTCGAAGTGCCACAGATGTAGCCATGACTCTAGATGACACATCATTGGAGTCCACTGCAGCATGGAATTGCACCTTGGATGCCTCAATACCATCAGCAGCCACCTGCTCCAGCTCCCTTGGCAAGCTGGACAGGGACCAGTTTTGCTAAAGTCATAACAGTGCCCCATCTGGATTTTTGATACCTAGCAGTATAGGCCATATAATTGGCCTGTCTGAGTCCCAAGGATGCTGCCATGTACTGTTTCTTTGCCATGGCATCAATCCTCCTGGAGTCCTTGTCCGGGGGGTGTGAAGCCAAGGGAATATTTGCCTTATCACAGGCTGCAACCTGCTCTACCCCAACATGGCTGCATTGTTGTGTAAGGAACTCCGTATCTGAGCCTGACAATGTATACCTCTTGTCCATTCTTTTATCCACAGGAGGTATAGTGTTAGGAGTCTTTAAAATCTTAAATGTCTGTTTCCCAAAAGATTTGTGTAAGGGAATAGACAGCCTCCTAGACTCTGGGATATCCATCATTTCTACATAGTCAGGCTCCTCCTGGTCATCCACAGCTTCTTCCATAGGAAGCTGGAGGGTTTCAGCCACTTTTTTATAAAACATGAAATGGAAGGTGGACTCAGAAAGCCTAGGGGAGACACTCCTGAAGGTCTGTCTGGGGAGATGTCCGGGTCAATAAGAGCATCCAGACTTTCAAACCATTCACTTTCCTCATACTCCTCTTCCTCCTCCTCCTCCTCCGGTTCATAAAATTCCTCTAAATCATACTCTTGAACCGGTGGAACCGCCGACCGAGCGCCTGCCTGATGGTGCCGGTTCGCTCAGAACCGGGGAAAGTGACAGCACAATTTTGATCGCTTTGGCTATTTCTTCAGCGGTTGGAGAGGAAAGTTTTGGCTCCTCACCAGCTGATTTTCCTTTTCTTTTCTAGTTCTCTTAGCCGGAACCGACTCCTCAGTATTGGCTCTCCTTTTGCCCAAAGAAGTCTCATCCTGGTCAGAGGGCACTCCTTCTGGTTCGGTTTGAACCGAACTGGGCTGGCCATCCGGATCAGCGGACTTTTTGACCTCCCTTTCCCTGAGCCTACCAGCTCTCTTTTCCAGGGTAGCTACAGGGAAATTTTTACAAATCTGGCAGTCTGCATTGAGGTGGTCAAACCCCAGACAATAAACACAGGTGGTGTGGGGGTCAGCCTTAGCAAAGACTTCCCCACACACACTACAGTGTTGAAACCCAGTGGGCCCGGTTTTTCTTTTGGGTTTCTCAGACATTGTGCCAGTCCTAACCAAACTTACCCTTTTAATGGCAATCTGCCAGGCAAGACCCTCTTATCGGTTCCTGACCGTGTCACAGGTCGTGGAAAAAACCGTAATAAAGTCCGTTTTTGTTTGAAGCGATAAGAACCGGTAACCACACACTAAAAGTACAAATTAAGATTTTGTAACAACTTGATCGGTTCAAACCGAACCGATGAACCGTTTACAAGTTCCACACAGAATAGAATAAAATATAACCTATCTAGTACTCACAAATACCACAGAAAGAGACTGAACCGACAGGTTACGGTTTAAAGTCGATCGAAAACCGAGAAAAGCGGTACTTTAACCGACAAATTGAACCGAGCAAAAGGAGAAATCTCCGGAGCGACTGTTCAGTGAGACAGAGTAAAGAATCTGACGGTTTGAGTTTAAACTGCAACAGACAGAGTCTCAACCGAGCTTGAGCTCAGTGTTCCATGCCTGGCATGGAAAGTTAACTCTTTCATCTCTGGGGCAGTTCAAAGGTTGGGACTCACTGCTACTGTCAGAATACAGCAAGACTTCATGTTGTTTGAATCTATGGTTATGTACCTGTGGAAGACTTAATGTAAAAGGTAACTTAAAGCATAAAGCTGTTGAAGAGAGAGGTTGCCCCTACACTGAATTTGGTGCATCAGAGGAAACAATGACACATTTTCTCTTTGACTGTGAATTCACGAAACAACTGTGGTCTTGTTTATCTGTACGGTGGAAATTGCCTTGGTTGAACCGTATGATGTATGTACAGTTAGTCTTGGTACAATATAATGGTAGACTATCAACTTACGATAGAGGCACCTTGGAAGTGTTTTTTGCATGTCTGAAATTTTATTTACGGCAAGCATGTAGTAGATATGTCATTCAACAACAAAGAGTGACCTATATAGCAATTGGCAGACTTGTGGAAGCAGCTTGTCCAGAACTATATAACATAGATATGAAAAAATATACTACAAAAGCATTGCATATGAAATTGAAAGGATTGCAACAAGTGTTATGGTAACATATTAGATGGATAAATTGATGAAATAAACTAAAAAATGAGAGGCAAAACTGCGAGTGGTGTACCAGGGGGAAATTTGTGGTGATACTGGGCTAAATCTTCCACGCAGCTACTAATTCCGCAGACCAGGGAGTTTGGGTGCCAGTTCTGAATTTCTCTGCCATAGCACCTAATTGGACCCCCAGGTCGTGATGCCACATTACCAGGCACTTCAAAGATCCTGAATGGATCCCCACAGCTCATCCCTCACTGTGCTGCTGACTGAACCAGGGGAGATGAGGGTGTCCACTCTGCAAGTGGGTGCCCCCCCCGCATCCTGAAGATTCCTTTGGACTTGTGGCGTTGAGGTGCCAGCTTGCAGTTCGTGCCGGGTGGTCCTCCCTCGTGATCCTCTATTGCCTTTCTCCTGCTTTGAGCAGGAGCTCATCTTGTGGACTTTTGTGTGTGGACTCTGTTATGTGGACTTCCCCTGCTCTCGAGCAGGAGTTCTCAGCTGTCTGAATTACGATCTTGATTTTAAGCAAAAAAAAGAAAAAAAAAAAAGGAAGGAAATGAAAAGAAAGTTATTTGTGTACCTGGCTGTACTGTGAGTGGTGTACCGGGGGAAATATTTCCCGCCCACTCGATCCATTTCCTCCTCCCCTTAAATGCTCGGTGGCCACTCCCACTAGACTCTGATGTCCATACTAGCAATCGTAAAACTACCTGTTGTGCCTGCCCTTTGCAGTTAATCAGAGGTTTGTTTCTATGCTTCCTTTGCCTGTAAGTCTGGTGGTAGGCTTAGGCTCCACCAATCCGGGGGGGGGGGAGTTAATTTGTGGGCCTCTTTACTGCTCAGTGGCGTAGCTGCCCAGCCATATGTTTCTGTCGGTTGGCTTATTCCCCTAGGGTCTGAGCTATACTGCAGCTCACACTATTTGTGTTTTTTTTTGTGTGAACTAATCTCTTTCTCTGCTCTGGCCACCGCCTAGCCTATAGGCTTCTGTCTTTAGCTAATTGTTTTGTTGAATCTATGCCTATCTAATCCATTGTGCTTCATGGAAATTGTTGTATTTATGCCTATCTAATCCATTTTGCTTCTAGGAATTGATCCCATTTGCCAAGGTATTGTGGTTTAGGCTTCTGCTACTTGGTTTCTGTTGGGGATCTCCTTCACGGAGCTTGGTCGTCCCTTCTGTGACTGGTGCTGCACTCTCACTTAAGGAAAGTCCTTGTATTGGCTGGTAGGCTTGTCCGGCCCCACTTACCTTCTCTTATTGGTATCTTGGCCTTGACTCTGGCACATGACATGAGGGACCCCAAGTTTCTAATGAGGGGTGCCAAGTCCTTCCTGGTCACCAGCTCCTTTACCTTTGGGTTACTCATGGTACTATGCCTCCCTCTGCTTATTATTGACTGTACTCCCCCCGCTCAGAGCCCCTTGGTGACATTTGGGCTGCTCGATGAGACAGATTTCACCATCTCCAATTTAATAGCCTGTAATAGACAGCCCCCTTGGCCTATCTGCTGTCTTGATCTTAGGTTCTTCCTGTGTTCTGTCGTATTGGTCAGTCGATATGGCTGGAAACCGCCTATTAGGTATGGCCCACTCCCTCTAAGGCATATCCTATGGCTCTTTCTGGTGACTCTAGTCCTCGCAGAGGACATAGAGGTCAATCCTGGTCCTCTCTATCAAGCCTCCTCCTCGCCTGTAGGCTGGCTGTCTGGCAATGGACTGAAAATAGCCCACCTCAATATCCGCAGTCTCCTGCCCAACCTGGCTGAACTCCTTGCTTGGGTCACTCACCATAAGCCTAACATCCTTGGTATAACTGAAATTTGACTGAAGCCTTCAACCCCTGACACGGCATGTGCACTCCCTGGCTTTGATCTCGTCAGGCAGGACCACCCGGGAAAAAAGTGTGGGGGGGTGGCATCCTGGTCTATTATAAGAATCACCTCAATCTGATGGTTTTGTCCGACCAACATCCTTTGCCATCTCCCTGTGAACTGCTGCATACGGGAATACCAAAAAGCTTCACTTTATCTGTACTTACAATCCCCCCATGGGGGTTATATCGGGGTTGTCCTACTTCCTTGATACTGTCGGATCAGTGACTGGGAACAATGAGCTAATGATCCTGGATAATCATAACTTAAACTGGCTAGGCGGAAATATCAAGTTGTATGAACCACTGCTTGCCACAACTCATTGTCACAACTTATCAAGGATCCACTAGGTGGCCGTCCACTGGTGGCACACGCTCCCTCCTGGATTGGGTTCTGTCTAATAGACCTGAGAGGATCAGCTCCTCTGGTACCCTCCCAGACTCCATCTCCAACCACTCCCCTGTGTACTGCATATGGACGCTCTCCTCCCTGAAAATCCCTCATAAAATCATCCAAATTAGGGACTACTCCAGGTTCGACCTAGGGTCATTCCATAACGATTTATGACTTACTGACTGGTCTGTGGTGTGGAACACCCAGGACTCCTCCACTGCAGTCAGTCATTTTCTCAGCACCTTCGGGGCACTGCAGGATAAACATGCCCCTCTTATCAGATGGATGGTAAGGGGGGCTACTACCAAGTGGTTGCATGGGAGCCTCCTGGCCCTCATGAGAACTAGAGAGAAGTGCTGGGCTAGTGTCAAGGTCATGATGGACCAGGCCATATTTCAGCAGTATAGGAGGCTCAGAAATTAGTGTAAAAGAACAATTACGGCTGCTAAAAGTGAATTCTGCAAAGCTGCATTGCTGAATTCAGCTAAGGACCCGAGGTACTCCTGGAGGAACATCAAAAACATAGTTAGTGGCTCCTCCAACTGTCGGACCGCTGACATGCTCATTGATGGTTCTAGTTGCAACAATCCACTAACCATCATCAATACATTTAACATGCATTTCTCGGACCTGTCTGCCCTCACCTCACCATTCTCCCCTAGCAGATGTGGTAGTCGGATACAGGACCCTGCTCTTCAATCGGCCCCAGTCTCACGCCCCTTATTCCACTTCAAGGCTGTAACGGAACAAGAGATGCAGAGATTACTCTCTGGTCTCTGCCCCTATGCCACTGCCGGCCATGATGGCATGGAACCGAAGCTCCTCCATCTTGGTGCCTCTTATATAGCCTCCCCGGTGGCCTAGATCTTCAACTTGTCCCTAGTTACTGGGATTATCCCTGACATATGGAAGGTTGCTAGGGTTGTCCCTGTTCTTAAACAGGGCAACCCTAAGATTCTTGACAACTACACCCCGATAGCCATATTGTCTGCTGTCAGTAAACTACTTGAGAAAGTTGTGGTGGGACAACTCTCTGAGTACATTCAGACTCATGAGCTGCTGTCTCCTGTGCAGCATGGCTTTCAAAAAGGGCACAGCACATCCTCTGCCCTACTCACTGTCTCTTCTGGGATCAGAGCAGCTACGGATAAAGGTAAACTCTCAGGTGCCATCTTCATAGACCTGTCCAAGGCCTTTGACCTGGTTGACCATGTCCTACTTTGTTCGCAGCTCAGGTCCATTGGCTTGTCCCCACCTGTGCTAAACTGGTTCTCCAGTTACCTACAGGGCAGGCAGCAGATTATCAAATATAGTAAGGTGTTCTCGGACACCACTACAGTGTCCTCAGGAGTCCTATAGTATTTAGTCTTGGGGCCCCACACTCACTCTTCTCCATTTTTGTCAACAATCTACCATCCATCTCTATCTTTTGTGGCTCCATCCTGTATGCCTATAACCTGGTCATCCTCACTTATTCTCGGGACATTGGGGTCATAAACCACCAACTGAGTGAGGACTTTAGGAGTATCCAATTCTGGATCACATCCCATAAGCTGGTCCTTAACCTTAAGAAAACACAGGCCATGCCCTTTGGGTCCCTGGCCAAGTTAAAGGCCTCTCCTGTCCCCTTGTGCATCTCTGGTCTTGATGGTGCTCAGGTTCTCATCACTGACTCCATCAAATACCTTGGGGTGACACTTGACCCCCAGCTTGACCTTGGGCACCATATCCAGAATGTATGCAAAGCTATGAACTGCAAAATGGGTCTGGCCCACAGAGCAAAGAGTAATCTTACTCCATCTGCTTGTCTCGCACTGGCTAGAGGTGTGTTTCTTCCCTCTCTCAGCTACGGGCTCCTCCTGTCTGCACGCACCTCCAAAGCCCACCTCTCTAGATGGACCATAGCCTACAACAACATTTGCCATTTTGCTCTTGCCGCCCCTCACCTCACCCACCACTGTGACATATATAGCAAGCTTAACTGGCTCTCCCTGCCTAATTACCTAAACTTTGTCCTGGGATGTTTCATGGGCAAGGTCCTTGGCACTGGCACCCCCCCCGGACTGTCGGAGCTCCATGTACCGCGGTCTCCAGTACTTACTCCCTTAGGTCTCTGGGCCCAGCTGTTCTCAAGATCCCTGACACTCGCACTCAAATGGGGGACAGAGATTTTGCCTCATGTGTCCCTAGATTGTAAAACTCCCTCCATGCACAGGTTCGTTCCTCCCCCTCACACGCCTGCCTCTGAACTGCCCTGTGGAATCACTTGAAGCTTTCCTCAGCATGTGGTTGTCTCAAACCTGCATGATCTTGCCCGGCACCTTCCACTGAACCCCACTTTCTTAAGGTGTTGCCTGCCTTCTTGGGTGTGGCCCTGCATATAAGGTTACCATCCTATGTGTGTGGCATTGCTCTGACTGTGGCTCCACTGGTTGGGGTCCTAAACTGTACATAATTGTACATAATGAGCTGCTCACAGCTTTGGTTACTCAATACATATATTTCTGTCTATTTTAACTATGTGGACTTACTGAATATGTTATGCTTTCCCTGACTCTGTGTAACTGCCTAAATTGTATCATGTTGTCCTATGTACTTGAACTTTTAACACTGTGTACTGACTGAATAAGTTATGCTTTCCCTGACTCTGTGAAAATGCTTAAATTGTATCATGTTGTCCTCTGTACTTGACCTGTTATTTCCTTGTACTCTCTCCGGGTCGTACCTGAAAATAGGCAAATGCCTTGTCTAGTGTACTTACTTTAACAAAAGCTAAATAAATAAAGACTTATTAGAAAGTTATTAATGATTTTTGGATGACGGGTAAGGAGTGATGTACAGCAGCAATATGTACTTAGTATGTGAAGCTGGGAATAAGCTTCTTTTTTGTCATTTTATTTTGTGTAAATATCCTTTTTTAATTCCTTCTTTTCTGTTTATTTTAAAAAAATGTGGTTTTGTTTTTCACTTTACAATCCTTTTTTTACTATTTATTGCATTCACTTGTGTGCTTGAGCAAGGAATGTCTTGTGCTAGTAGCACATTTCAGAGGTGTGTCTGTTGGCGAATGCAGGGCATGCTATAGTAGGTGCGTCCCTCATTCCCCAGTAAGCCAGCATGCTAGCGCTGACACTAACATTATGTAAAGTGGACACAACTTTCAGAAAAGTGCCGCTGCAGTCAGAGCTCGTCATGCAGTGGCACCGATGACATGCCTCCCAACGTGCCTTTCCTGGTGAAGCATTTAAATAAACATGGCGGCAGTGGCTGCCGCCATCTAACACACACAATCCCCAGAAAGCCGACTTCGGGGGCGCCCAATCCCCTTATCGGCATGTTTAATACCCCCCAAGATTGTATAGCACACTGAGAGCCCACCCCAGTGTGCTTCCCTGTATTCGGAAGTCGATCGTCATCGACATGTTCCTGCCCCCACCCCACCCCCACTGTGTGCCATACTAGGAGCCCACCCCAGTGTGGCCAACGTCACCCCCAAAGTCATGGGGCACACTGGGAGCCCACCCCCCGTGTGCCCAACATTTTTCTTACACCTGTAAAGAAAGAAAACAGTCTGCAGTGTTCGTTTGTTTTATTAATTACCTGAAAGAAAGAAAAACAGTCCCTTGCTGTTGGATCCCTTCCCCTGACACACACTCAACCTCTGCGCATCCCACCTTCCCACAGCCCCCTCACCCCATACTTACCTCTGGAGGTTGGTGCTGCGATCTTCAGTGGAGCGGGAACACGTCTGCACTCTTCAAAGCCGGCCACGAACTGAAGAAATGCTGGTAAGCTGTATAATGGCATAAATGGGAAGGGGGAGGGTCAACTTAGGTGGATATCTCAGTCATTTTTTTTGAATTCTGTCTCCAAATTTTCAACATGGAGTGCTTGGAACCCACCTCATGAACACATGCATTGACATCTTGTTACTAAGTCACAAAAGGTCATTTTGCGGTCACTGCGTGGAATCACCTTTCAGGACCGATTAACAAAATGACAGTGCCACTGTTCATGAGGTGGGGTCCCAAAAAGCCTATCTTGCAAATTTGGTAGACAAATTCCAAAACATGACTGTGTTATGCGTGTGCGTTGTGCAGATTCAATGCACGCTCGTAACTTCGACAACTTTTAGTATTTTCACTCCAGATTTTCAACATTGCCATATTTTCACACCTCCTTATGAACAGTACAGCTGTCATTTTTCACATCCTGCCCAAAATGTGTTTTCGCGCATGTGGCTCAAAATGGCATGGTTGCTGTACAAAATCAACATTCAGGACACATTAACAAAATCACAGTGACACTGTTCATAAGCAGAGGTCCCAAAATGCCTATGTTGAAAATATGGTTAAAAATATCCCCCAAATAATTGCATTACGGGAATGTGTTGTGGTTTCTACACACACTTGTGACTTCACCAATTTTTCTTAATTTCACTCAAGGTTTTCAACATTGCCATTTTACCACACCTCCTTATGAACAGTACAGCTGTCATTTTTCACATCCTGCCCAAAATGTGTTTTCGCACTGTCGCACATGTGGCGCACAATGGCACGGTCACTGTGGGAAATCAATGTTCGGGACAGATTAACAAAATCACAGTGACACTGGTTCATGATCAGAGTTCCCAAAATGCCTAGTTGATAATTTGGTTAAAAAAAATCCCCAAAATAATTGTGTCATGGGTGTGCATTGCGCAGTTTCTACACACGCTCGTAACTTCACCAATTTTTTATATTTTCACTCCAGATGTTCAATGCCATTCTTTTACACCTCCTCATGAACAGTTCAGCTGTCACTTTTCACATCTTGCCCAAAATGTGTTTTTGCACCTCTGGTGCCAAATGGCACAGTCGCTGTGCAAAATCACCTTTTGGCTAATGAACTGATAGTGCCACTGTTCATGAGCATGAGGTGGGGTCACAAACAGCCCATGTTGAAAATTTGGAGTGAAAATACCAACAAATGCCCAGGGTGTTAGGGTTTCCAACTGTAATGTCCCACCCTGTAGAGACTGACAGGTGTCAGGGGTGTGACTTGGCATTGTTGGCTGTAATGCTCATGCCTTTCCATCCCCACCCTGTAGCCAGTGACAGGCATCAAGGTATGCCTTGGACTCTTTGGTCCCAAAGTTAACCCCATTCTCCTATACTGCACCCATCTCAGCGTATTTCCTTATGGACTGGAGTAAGCGTAAGGCCCAAAGACCCCAAGGCACACCGCGGCACTTATCAGTGTCTGTGGGGTAGGGTGAGGTGAAATGGCATGAGTGTTATGGCCGACGACCCAAAGGCACACCCCAATGCCTGTCACTCTCTGCAGGGTGGGGCTGGGGTTGGCGTCAGTTCACTATTTCACCGCCAATCCTATTGTGCATCTCTCTAACTCCTACACTACCAATGCGAATGCCAGCAAACCAACATTCGGCATTGACAAATGCTTGTTTGCTGGGGAAGGAGAGAGAGAGAGAGAGAGAGAGAGAGAGACAGAAGGGGAGAGAAGAGAGAGAGAGAGAGATGGGGGGAGAAAGACAGAGGGGCAGAGGGAGAGAAAGAGAGAGAGGGGAAAGAGGGGACCATACCTCTCAGCTTTCCCTGATTTTCAGGGATGTCCCTGATTTTGCCTCAGAATGTTCCTGTCCCTCCTAAAATTTCTTTCTGTGACTGAACAGTGGGTATACTGTATACTCATTATTGTCAAACAGAGTTACAGACTTGTTCTTCTGCAAACAAAGTATGTTACACCAATACTCTTATGCTGCCTGCTTCAGGGGATAGAACCAATTGTTAAACTGTGTCCCTCACTTTGCTTCTTTTCACTGATTTTTTTTAAGCCATGTCCAAGTGTCAAACACTGCTGCAAATACTTGCAAGCGAACGTTCAGCATTGACAAATGCTTGTTTTTTTTCTTGATTTACCCTGGAGCAAACAAGTATTTAATTTTTTCCCTATTTTAGGGTGTATTTACTGTATCACATGTGCAGGTATCTACTGTTGTCTAATGATTTTTCTTTGTACATTGTTCATGAAATGTTTTGGTCGTTTGATTTTATGATGTTTTGTGTATTGAATTTTTCAATAAAAAAATGCCCCTACTCTTTTCGAGAAATGCCATGGGATCTTTAACATCCACCTGAACAGGCAGATGGGACCTCGGTTCAATGTCTCATCCAAAAGACAGCACCTCAGGAGTGCAGCACCCCCCTCATGTTGTACTACATTGTCAGTACTGGGATTTAAACCAAATGCCTGGTGTGGGGACAGAACCCACAACCTTTCAGTCTTCTGGTCTCAGAGGCGAGTGTACAACACTGACACTGCTCTGATAAAACACCAAAAATTTGGTATTGGAGGGTCATTTTTGATTTCGTGGGATGTGATCAGGACACCAACATTTTTTTTGTTTCATTACAGCTGCCATCCTGTCTCTCACCTCACTAACAAACTAATTCAATCTTTTGTTACAACAGCCATAATGAAAAAAAAGACATGAATCTACCTTATTAGAACATGCTGGTTTAGATTTGAGGCTTGTTTGAGTCAATCATGATTATAAATATTTTTTACATATTTCTCCTGGCCGTAGTAATGTCTTTCTTGTTTTTTGAATTGTGACTAGCTTTTTTTGTTCCACACCGTTAAGGTGATGCGAAACTAAATTTGACTTGCAAAACTGTTTTTTATTGCAATTCAAAAATTAGTCTGTTGGAAACACATTTTTATTTACCTACATAATTTTTCATTTTGCAGCATGAAATTTAATTGCACAACTTGCTTTTTCGTTTTGCAGCAGAAAATTGGCTTCTTAGTATGGAATTTGATTGCACATCAGAATTTTTCTTTCCACAGCAGAAAATAGGTTTCTCAGAATGCAATTTGATTACACACCATGATTTTTTTGTTTCTCAGCAGAAGCATTGATTTCTCAGCATGAAATTTGATTGCACATCGCAATTTTTCATTTCGCAGCAGAAAATTGGTTTCTCAGCATGGCAGTTGACTTCACATCAGAATTTTTCATTTTGCAGCAGAAAATTTGTTTCTCGGCATGAAATGTAATTGCATACCATGATTTTTTTCTATTTCACAGCAGAACATTGGATTTTCAGCATGAAATTTGATTTCACATCAGAATTTTTCATTTCACAGCAGAAAATTGGTTTCTCAGAATGACATTTGATTGCACACCGTGATTTTCATTTCGCAGCAGAAAACTGGTTTCTCAGCATAAAATTTGAGTGCACATCAGAATTTTTTGTTTCACATGAGAAAATTGGTTTCTTGACATGACATTTGACTGCACACCATGATTTTTTGTTTCAAAGTAAAATGGTTGCTCGACTCAAAATTTGATTGCACATCATAATTTTTAGTTTTATGACTTAAAAGGACACTATCAACCCCCTTAGGCCTCAAAGTGTCCCTAGTTTAAAAACACATTTTATGATTGCTCACAGTCTGTAAAGATTGCTGATGTAGCTGGATTTTTGTTTTTAAAAGTCAAAAACAGACTATCCACCATACTGGTGTTACCACACCAAAACATGTCTGTTTACATTCATTGAACAACTTCCATGCATTTTTTCTAGACTTTGGAATACCCACACACAATCTATCCACTCATGATGCAGTGAGAGGAGAACAGATTATTGCATCATGAGTGGCTGCACAATTTGGGGGTGTTTATAATGCTCATAAAGTATGCAATAAGAGTTGATCAAGGATTTGAAACAAAGCAGGATTGTTTATATTATACCATTATCATGCATTTCAGTTCTACTAATAAATGAAGCAGAGAAAACAAACAGTAACATCAATGAATTTTAGAGAAGGTAACCAATCACAAAATGTGGGTTTTCATCTAGAAATATTATACTGCAAAAAGGGTTGACAGTTCCCCTTTAAAATGGATTTCTCACCATGAAATGTGATTGCACATACAGTGAAGACAACTCTTCTCTTGGCACTGGGACCTGCTCATCTGCACCTCTGAGTTGCAGAAGGCCCGGTACATTGGCTGACAGATGGACTCTTCCCTTGTGCATCTGTATCTGCAGCTACAGGTACATGTATGGGGAAGCGCAGAGAACATAAAGCACTGTGCCTCCACAGCCCACCTGACAGCCCTATGAATTCTTGGCATCCGTCGCTGCAAGAATCTGCAGGGCATGCAAGCATCTAGCACTTCCATAGGTGCACAGAGTCTTCCCTTTCTTTCCTTGGGCCCTATGCATTTGCATGTCTTCACACAGGTCCCAAAGGGACCTGTGTGAATGATGACATGATTCCACTGTCTCAAAAAGAAAGGAAATTCTTTGCAAAACCTGCATTAATGCATCAGGTAGGGTTCAAGTTAATGCCACAAAAGTAGGAAAATGTGGCATTAAGGTTTCTAACCCTAACCCTTCCCCCCCAGCAGCAAAAGGACAAGCCCACACAAGCAACCACAGACAGTCATCATCAGGTAAGATAAACAGCATACAACTGTTTCCAGATGATACAAATGTAGTAGCACTGATGTGCTACTGATTTGTGGATTTGTATACGTGGTCACACCTGTGTTTGTATGTCATACAGTGTGTTCTGCAGGCAAAAGGCCCCATGGGGCCTGCATCTATGCATACATTGGTACTCATGCACACTGCATGAGGTACCTCGCTAGATGGCATGATCCGCTACTGCATGGTTTTCTATATGCAGCTGCATAACTAAAAACCTGCTACCCCCGAACAATTTCTACATCTGCTGCTGAAACCATGATACCCACCTTGCAACTGTATTTCCATCTGTGTAGTGGCAGGCCCAACATGTGTCTTGTTTCTGCAGCTAGAAGTCAGTGTGTGTGTCTTACTGAAGAGCCTCCTCAGGGGCCTACACTTCTCCAGACAGATGTAATGTTACAATTTTTGTATCTGATAACCTGCTACCCTTTAAACAATTTCTAGATCTGCTGCTGAAACCATGATATTCACATTGCAACAGTATTTCTGTCTGTGTAACAGGGGCCTGCCCATCTGAAGCCAGAAGTTGGTAGGCATGTCTTACACCTGTGGCTGAGGACATGGAGGCCCCTGAGGTGCCTGTACTTCTGTGGACAGAAATACTGTTGCAATTGTGGTATCACAGATTTTGTGGTTCCTGTGCTTCTGCAGCCAGTGGTCAGTGTGTATGTCTTACATCTGTGGCTGCAGAAGTGCAGGCCTATCAAGTATGTGTATGTCTTACAGTGTGCATGAGTACCTGAGGCTACAGAAGCGCTGGTCCCTTATGGGCCTGCACTTCTGCAGGCAAAAGAACTTATGTAATTTGGGTATCGTGGATTTTATCTGTGGCTACATGGGCCTCGGCTTCTGCACACAGAAGCAGTGTTGTGATGTGGGTATCCTGGATTTCTTTCTGCAGTGGCAAGTGAGTGTGTACAGTATGTCTTGCAGCGTGCATGCCGTAGATACAAATCCATGAATGAAGGTAGCACATCAGTGCTACAGTATTTGCGTCATCTAGAAATAGTTGTATGTTGTTTGTCTTACCTGATGATGGCTGTTTGAGGTTGCGTGAGTGGGCTTGTCCTTTTGCTGCTTGGCAGGGTGGGAAGTTAAGGTTGGAAACCCTAATACTACATTTCCCTACTTTTGTGGCATTAACTTGAAGCCTAACTGGTACCTTAATGTGGTTTTTGCAAAGAATAACAATTATATAACTGATCACAAGTTCCCAGTTTCTAATGTAATACAAAGCTGTAAAGGGATCCATGACAGTCAGCCGACAAATTATTTGTCGACCGACGTTACAGCAATTCCCTTATGTCGACCGCATTTGCAGTCGGCATGAAGGGAGTCACAGGACAGAATGTTTCCTTCAGGGGGCTTTGCTCACCCGAACACCCCATGCGGGGGACTCTGCCCCCAGCACCCCCACCACTAAAATAATCAACTCCAAGTTGTTTCGAGGAGAGGGTGCAATACCCCCGGAAAGCAGTGACGGGGTCCTGTGCCGACACTACAGTGACCTGGCGCTGTTATCACTGTAGTGTCGGTCACTGTTGAATTGTCATGGTAGTGTTGGCATACTGCTGTAAAGATATCTACTAACCTATCCATTTACATTACCCCCTCCTGAAAAAAAAGATTGGATAAGGCCAAAGTGCAGTCGCAAAAAACATTTCAATTGGCACAAGTATGACACACACACACTATGCCATTTACATATCTATCATTTTTTTCACAACAAAAATAACAAGAGCTTATTACCAAAGTTTTGTTTTATCACTTGAATGTTCAGATTTACTGTACCCCAAATTGGGGGGGGGGACCATGAGCAAGAAAAATGCCCTAACTGGTTCAAACCCTTCATTTTTTTTTTTTTTAAACTATTTTGGTTGAAAATTAAAACAGTAACATCACAAGACGAACAACTGCAACTGATTGGGTATATCAATTAATGCATCATTTCAAATCCAGTCTGACCATACAATCACAATTTCAGAGAATACAAGTTCAAGCGAGTACCAAGTTCATCCCATATGTAAACACTCAGGTCAGAACAGGGAGTGGAGAGAAGAACACAGGGAAAGGGTGGGAGGACAAGCCCAGTGCATCAAGGCAACCATACATTAGAGGCACGGAGACTGCGAAAGATGTACATAAACTACTGGCCAACAAGCGAAAAGTAGAAAAAGCAAAACAGATCCCATTAATTCATAGTGGAAATTGATAATTTTCAAAGGCTGCAATTAATGGACCACAAAGTTTTAGAAAGAACTCAGTCACACCATGGGTGCCCAGCAGAGCACTCTCCAATTTAAGACACATTTGGATGTTGTGGGCCCACCACTGTATTAAGGGAGGCTCAGATGAGAACCAGCTCTGGGCAATAGTTTTCCTGGCATTGATTGGGGCAAAGGACCATAAGGGTCAGTCACCTCTAGGAGCCTGTCTACTGGGGTTTGCACTTAGGAGCAGCTGCCGGTGGGGGGGGGGATTCAGGGGGAGCCCAGGACCCTTGACATAATGTTATAGACCTTGTTCCAGAAAGGAATGATTTTAGGACATGTTAGAGACATATGCAGCAAGTTAGCTCCCTTCTGTAAACACCTAGGGCACTCTGGGGATCAATCTGTGTGGAGCTTCTGTGGTGTGATATAGGCCCTGTTTATAAAATTAATCTGTATCTGCTGTAGCTTATTGTTGCGGGAGCACAAGTGCAGATGCTTGGCCTCTGTGGCCCAGGTGTTGGGATTAATTGTGGTGCTGAGGTCATGTTCCCATTTGGCCCAGACATCCGGGAGAGATGGGTCAGCACCTCCTTGGATAGTGCAATAGAAAGCAGAGAGAGGCTTCATGCAGGGTTGGGGCCTGTACAGCTTCTCTCAAATGGCGTAGGACAACCCTAACCGGATGACTGGTCCAGGGTGATCCCCAACTAGGCCATCATTACCAGGTAACTATATAGGTCTCCTGTCTCGAGTTCCCAGTTATTTCTCAGATCACAAAAGTCAGACAGTCCCCCCCCCCCCCCATATAACTGTATTATGCTAGTCAGGCCTTTTCTCTACCATTGCAGCAAGTGTTAATGAAGTTGTGCCATGTAAGATCCCCTTTCCTGCATCACAGCAATAAGACTGGTGTAAGGGGAAGGCCCAGGGGCAACACTGAGGTATTTCTGGGAGGCATGCCACACCTTGATCGTAGTGGCTGTGATGGGATTATTTATTGGAGGTGGCTGAAAAGTCCACAAGGCTCTCAACAAACCATTCCATTTGAGGCTGCTGCCTGACTTCTCCTCTACTGTGATCCAGGCCGGCTCAGCACCCTAGGAAAGCCAGTTGTGAGGCCCAGTGGAAATGCTGGTAATGAGGTAAGACAGCTCATCCTTGCTGAGAAGGAAGGCACAGAATACTTCTCCTAATACAGACATTCTTCCCATTCCATAAAAATGTGTGCAAAAGGGAGTTAAACTGCCTGAAATGAGTTAATGGTACATGAACCGGCAAAGAGTTGAGACTGGTACAAGTAAAGGCACCTGGGAAGAAAGGTCATCTGTATGTATGGTGCTTGTGCAGCCAAATAAGGAGAAAGGGAGGGCCCTCCAATGCTCACAGATATCTGCCAGTTTATCAGGAGTGGCTTAAAGTGTTCACTATATAGCAGGTTGAGCTTGGAGGGGATGATGATCCTGACATGTTTAATGTGGTCAACCAGCTAAAGGCCCATTGTGTTGTCAACTAGCTGGACCTTGTAAATCTTCCCTACCAGCAATGCCTCATTCTTGGTCGAATTTATCTTGTGACCAGAGAGAGAGAGAGAGAGAGAGAGACATATTCTTGTAGGGAAGAAGTGGACTACAGGTAAGCCTTTGAGAGGGTGGTGCAGGTATAGGGGCAGGTCATCCACGAACAGTGTAGTTTTGTGCTCCCGTCCACCTACCCTATAACCTTTAATGTTGGGGTGGTTTCTAATAGCCACTGGTGGTTCCAGGGAGAGGACATATAGTGGAGGTGAGAGAGGGCAACCCTGCCTGGTGCCCCACCTCAGAGGAAAAGATGGGGTAAGTGCCCCATTCATGATGGTTTGAGCTGTGATGGAGGAATAGAGAGTCTGGAGAATCCAGCCCACCAGCTGCAGTCCCAGGACAAAGCCTCTGAGGACTTCAGACATGCACCCCCACTCCATGCAGTCAAATGCTCTTCACATTGAGGGCAAGGACCACTGCCCCATGTCGTGCTAACTGTTTAGACCAATAGTAAATGATATCCAAAGTACTATGGATATGATGCTTTTACTACCCACCTGAAACAAACCCAGCCTGGCAGGGTGAATAATGGAGGGTAAGGTGGACTCTACTTAGGTTGCAATAATTTTAGCCATCGTTTTGTAGTCAGTTGTTAAAAGTGAGATGGGTCTGTATGAGACACAGAGAGTTGAGTCCTTGCCCTGTTTTGGAAGCACAGTGATTGTAGCAGATCACTCTCTCCTACCTGCAACTACTCCTGGCCCCCTTTATTCACTTCCTCCTTCAAGCCTCCTTCACTCTTGATGAGTGCAAACTCCAAGCTGATTCTGTACATTGCACTTCTGTATAGTAATTTATTTAATTTATATAGTTTTGTTATCTACGTTGTATTACTCCAGTATTGGTAAAAACTCATACTGTATTGTACATATTCTATGTCTTCTTTTTCTTGTATATAGCTCTAATTGTACTGCCCATTCTACTGTCTCATGATTTCTAGTGATGTAGTGTATTTACTTTGGCCGTGTGTTTCCTGGTCGACAAATGTAATGCTTTTATGATTATGTATCTCCATTGTCCCCTTCCCTGAGGACGCTCCGTGAGACGAGCAATTTGAAATTGTTCAGTATGCCTTTCCTGGTGAAACTTTTCAGTAAATAAATAAAATATATACGATCTCATGGAGGGCAGGAGCACACCTCCTCCTGCATATCCAACAATGGGTCCACAAGATTCATCATAAAGACCTAAAAAAAGTCTGAGGGAAGCCCGTCCAGCCTCGGAGCCTTCCCACCCCTAAGGTCGTTGATAGTACATTAAACCTCTTCCCCTGTCAAAGGGACGTCAACCCTCTGAGTTGTAAGGGAGTCAATGAGCCCCAGTGGGGCCCTAGCAAAGAAATTCTCAAGCTGTTGCACAAAGGGGGACACTTCTGAGGAGTATAAGACCCTATAAAAACCCCCGAATGCCTCACCAATCCTAGCTGTGTCAGCAATCAGAGAACCAGAGTGGTCCCAGATCTGCTTAATTGTTCTCTCCCCCTCTCTGTTGTGCAGCTGCCATGCCAGGTATTTACCAGTTCTATCCCCATCGAAGTAGGCCCCTGCTAGGGCCAGGAGTATGGACCGCCTATCTGCAAACAACTAAGGGAGTTATGCTTCCACTTCAGCTTTTGCAAGACTATGTAAAGAGATGTGGAGGGCCAGGCCATATGCACCAACTCACAAGCTTCAATTTTGGTCATGAGCTTAGAGAGCTCCTGCTCTTCAATTCTCTTCTTGTGAGCTGAGAAGGCTGTCACCTGGCCTCTAACAAAGGCCTTGAGGGCCTCCCGTCTACTCCCATCTGTAGTGTCACCCATCTTGTTAAACTGCAGAAATTCCTTGATGGCCTGGGACATAAAGGATATGAATGCCCGGGTCCTTTAATAGTAGTGGATCCAATGTTCAGGGGTACCCTGCTGAGGCTATTCCATCAACTGTGCATGGGCTTAGATTAGAATGGCAGAGTAGGCAGTGTTGGAAATGCCAGTGAGAACTAATGCATTAATGAGGAAATGGTCCAGTCTGGCACACGAGTGATGCATGTGCGAAAAGAAACTGTACTCCCTAAAGGTGGGGTGACAGTGTCTCCAGGGATCAACCAGGTTAAACATTACTTCCAGGCTGCCCAGAGCCTGGGCACTCCTAGTGGCTGTCACCCGGGCTGGGTTGGACCGATCCAAGACTGTGTCATGGATGCAGTTGAAATCTCCACCCAGCAGGCAGGTGCCAAGGAGGGTTGCCATGTCTAGGGCCAATTTTTGAAAGAACCTAGGGTCTTCAGTGTTTTGGGTGTAGACTGACTCAAGGGTCTTATGGATTGTGACCTGTGTCACAACCCCACTCAGCAGGTCAGGCCCTCTGCTCCCACAGTGCCAACCTCTGAGTGCAGTATTGTGAACAGTTAGCAGAACAGGGTAACCCTCCTGTCTATTTTGTGGGTTCAAATCAAACTTTGGTCTCAAGTTCTGGAGGGATTCAAACTGTGAACCTCTTGCTAGCGTACCCAATGTACAGGCTCAGATAATTCTGCTCTTCAGGGGGGCCAGATATCTTTCACCTATGGGCACTTAACCATGTGTACAAAATGAACCCTTAAAAACTCTATGAAAGACCTCAGAATAAACTTTTACTTTTTCCCAGTTTGGTATTACCAGTAAGCTTTGCGCAGTGTCAACTTTAACCATCTATGCTTCACTTGTCAAATAAAGAATTTCAAAGGCACACTAAGTAGTCTCTAAAAATGAGATTAAAAATAGATAAAACTGTAAAATGTAAAAACAGAACCATATATCACAAAACATATACTCACTTAAAAGAATAAGGTTTTAAATACAAACAAAATCTCCTACCACAGTACCCTTAGACTTGTCTAATCTAATGTATTCTTATCTCCTTCCAGTGCTGATGTTGCTTTTCTCAGAGTCCAAACATGTGTGTGTATGTCTAGGTCAGTCACAGGATAGTTAAAAAACTGTCTCTGACCCTTCCTCCTCCATGAAGTCCAGCTCCTCCTCTGTTTATTAAAAATTATACACCCAGGATGTCTCATCATTCAGAAGGTAAATTTAATAGGTGACATTAGCAAAACTTTGTTTCCCCATGTGACTTCCCAATCAAGTCTGTAATTTTCCAATGTCTTTCTTTCATCCATGAGCAGCATCCTGCTCTTCACAAAGACATGAAATAACTTTTTATGACTCTTTCTCTCTCTCTGCCAGTTCTCACTGAGGTGTAATATTCTTTTGACACCAGCTGCAATTAACTGACCTTCCTGAGGACACCATAAAATGGATATTTCAGGGCTTAGCTACAAACAACCCATATCCTAAATAAGGCTATAATATGTGAGTTCTTAGGAGTTAATCTCATCACAGAGATCTGCTGTTTAACATATATCCTGTCCTGGGGGGGGGGGGGTTGGTTATCCAGGCACAGCATTTTTCATGACAGACAATAACACTACATTTTTTTATATTCCAAAAAGCCTAGATTAATCAGAACCAGCTGTCCAAGTGTCACAATTTGTACCCCAGGAGGAAACTGGATGGCCACTCCCCCAGCCTTAGTGGAGAAGCAGGAAGGAGCCCACTGGCCCCCTAAACAAATACTCATTTTCCAAAACTCAGGTTTACCCATATGAGTTTCCTGCATAGGCAGTACCTTTACTTTTGACCTCTTCACCACTGCCACCAGTTTACAGCATTTAATAACACTTTTTAGGCCTCATTCCATGTGGAGACAACTAGATCATTAGCCATTAGGAAAAGGCAGTAAAGGTATCTGCCAGGCTAGAGTGAGGCTCCAGCTACCAGCAAACAAAACAAGCATTTGTCAATGCCGAATGTTCACTTACATGCTGTAGTACTGGGCCCTACTTGTACACATTGGTTCATTCATGTATACTGATTGAATTGTCACCAGCAAAAAAAACACAATATATTTCTATATTCCTATATGAATGTTATACATTAAACCTCTACTACCATAAACAACTGATGCAAGATAGTGCTGTGCATTTGTCCCAGGGTTTCACTTAATTTTTACATTCGCTTGCGTGCATGCGCAAGGAACGTCTTGGGAGAATAGCACACTTTGGAGGTGTGACTCTCCTGTGCAATCCACTGCTCCGTTGAGCAGGCGTGGCGGTCCTGCACCAATGTATGCAAGTGCTGTGTATGACAGCGGTGGTGTTCAGTTCAAAGAAAACCACCGCTGTTGCTGTCCTGGCAGTTCTGCGCTATCCCCCCCCCCAAAGCTTTGGTGCCATGCTGGGAGCCCACCCCAGCGTGGCAAATCTTGTTTTGGCCGACGGGGGTGCCTAATCCCCTGCCGGCCCACATCCCCAAACAGCTTTACTTGCTGCCACGCTGAGCCCACCCCAGCGTGGCAAACGCCCCGCCGTTCGAAGTTAAAAAACAAACCTGTAAATAAGAAAACGTTCCATCGCTGTCTCCCCACCCCCTCCCTCAACCTGCACCCATCCACTCGCACCTGCTTCCCCACACCCCTCACCTCCATACTTACCTCAGGAGCTCGGCGCGACGATCATCGGTGGACCGGGAACACGTCTGCACTCTTCAAAGCCGACCGCGAACTGAGGAAATGCCGGTAAGCTGTATAATGGGCTAGATGGTTTTTTTTCAACTTTGTTGCATATCTCAGGCATTTTTTGGAATTTTTGCACCAAATTTTCAACACGGGGTTTTTGGGACCCCTTCTCATTAATGATGTCACTGTCATGGCGTTATTCGGGGCCGAAGGGGTGATTACGTAGTCACTGCATGAAATCACCTTTGAGACCTGATTAATGAAATGACACTGCCAGCGTTCATAAGGTGAATCTCAAAAGCCTATTTTAAAATTTGGTGCAGAAGAATCCAAAATCGTTTAGCGTCGTTGCGGGATTCCTACGCAGGCTCGTAAGTTCGCAAATTTTCAATATTTTCACTCCAGATTTTCAACATTGCCATTTTACCACACCTCCTCATGAGCAGTGCAGCTGTCATTTTTCACATCCTGCCCAAAACGTGTTTCTGCCCATGTAGTGCACAATGGCGCAGTTGGTGTGCGAACTCAATGTATGGGACACATTAAGAAAATCACAGTGACACTGTTCATGAGGAGAGGTCTTAAAATGACTGTGTTGAAAATTTGGTGAAAAAATTCCTAAAAATTCCTGTTTTATGAGTATGCGTTGCGCAGTTCCTATGCACACTCGTAAGTTCACGAATTTTCAATATTTTCACTCCAGATTTTCAACATTGCCATTTTACCACACCTCCTTATGAGCAGTGCAGCTGTCATTTTTCACATCTTGCCCAAAACGTGTTTCCGCCCATGTAGCACACAATGACGATGGTCGGTCAGCAAAATCAATGTATGGGACACATTAAGAAAATCACAGTGACACTGTTCATTAGCAGAGGTCTTAAAATGGCTATGTTGAAAATTTGAGTAAAAAATTCTAAAAATAACTGTTTCTGGCGTGCATTGCGCAGTTCCTCATGCGCTAAATGCGTTCTTAATTTTCAATATTTTCACTCCAGATTTTCAAAATTGCTATTTACCACACCTCCTTATGAGCAGTACAGCTGTCATTTTTCACATCCTGCCCAAAACGTGTTTCCGCCCATGTAGCGCACAATGGCGCAGTTGGTGTGCGAACTCAATATATGGGACACATTAAGAAAATCACAGTGACACTGTTCATGAGCAGAGGTCTTAAAATGGCTATGTTGAAAATTTGGTGAAAAAATATTCTAAAATGACTGTTTCTGAGCGCAGTGTTACGCATATCCTACGCTAAAGTCTGTCGCATATTTCACATTTGCATCTAATGACTTCCAAATACCTAAACAGCACATAGAAGCAAGCAACATTCGGCACTGACAAATGCTTGTACTTCTTTGTCACTGATTTTTTTAAGCCATGTCCAAGTGCCAAATACCACTGCAAATACCTGCAAGCAAACGTTCGGCATTGACAAATGCTTGTTTCTATACCATATACTGGGACTGCGCTAACGTGCACCAAAAGAGCATATTGTAATGATCAAATTGCCACCAGTGAAACAGCTGACTTGCGAGAAACGGTGCCTTCTGAAATTAGCCAGGTGTCATTTGCTAGGAATACTTTAATGTAATATTCAATAAGTTACACCAAATTTGCTCCCTGCTGGTTACCTGCCTGAACTTCTGCATTTGCATTAGTGAATAGCTGCTGGTGGAATTCGTAGTGGAGAATCTGCAGAAGCGTTTCTGAAGACTAAGATGGTAGCAGAGGCTAGCAGTCCAAAACTTCAGAAAGGGGTGTGGAAGGGCAAAGCTTCTAACACTGGATGCTGCTGTTTCTTTAATTGTTGCTTGGGTTGGGATTGGTCTATCCTTTTATAAAACCCCTCTCCATCACCACATGGGAAGCTAGATGACAGACAGCAGGGAGCCCAGCCTCTGCTGCCCAGGGAAGGGGGTGGGGATGTGTTTGGAAGCTGGATGACAGACAGCAGCAAGCCCAGCCTCTGCCACCCGGGGGAAGGGGGTGTTTAGCTTCTGTAGAGGAGGGCAGTGATTGCTGTATTTACTGGGGTAGCAGATTGGGTTGCTGTTCAACATCAGTCAGTGGCTCAGAGAGGTACCACTGCGAGGTCCTGGGGCAGACCTGCCCATGAATTAATAGTACTGGGGCAAAAAGACGTAGGGAATGGAGGAATAAAATAAAGTTTTCTTCGTATCAGAATACTGTCACTACCTTATGTAATGATACAGGCAACATGGCACATCTCTGGTAATTTGGGCTATTAATGCACTCATCCTCCCTTCCAGTAACAAACCTGGCTTGTCTGGTGGCTAAGGCCCTGTACACACTTATGAGGTGGGTTTTAAATCATTTTTTAAAGCAGTTTAATTCTTACCGTGTTAGCGTGCCCACATTGCTGCTGTTTTTTGAAGCGTTTTCAAACCCAGATTATGAACACACTCTGCACCCTCGCAGAGCGATGCCTGTAACCGTGCTGTGCATCAGTGGGCTGTGCACAGCGGAGGACCAGCAAAGAATGGGATGATCACGGCAGCGTCTACACGCTTGTATGGGAAACTGTGTTTAGCTTAAACCATTTTTAAAACCGGGTTATAGACTAGGTAGCCATCAGGGTTTAAACTCGGTTATTAAAAACAGTTTAAGTAGGACTGCAGTGTGTCTGCAACCGTGTTATTCACATCTTAAACCATGTTAAGCTCTCTAACACGGTTTAAGATTGCCAGTGTGTACAGGGCCTAAGTTTCGCTGATGTTTGGATTTATAATAAACTCGAGAGTTCCAATACAAACTGCAAACTTTAGCTTGAGGATATAAAGGAAGAAGAGAGGCATTATTAATAAAGAATACAGTATTTACCATATTAATTGCTTTCATAAAGTTAATTGACTCTGCACTGATAGCGGTTTACAGTTTTTAATGCAAGTGTACTGTTTTCATACTTAGAGCAAGCATTATGTTAACAGCCTTGGTAATGTACAAAAAGAGGGGTGATTTCAGATTTACTTCTGGCTGCATCTCCTACTTTTAAACTGGTTTGGTGATTTATTTACTTGAGGAAATCAACAGCATGCAAGGGGGTACAGTGAGAACCAGACAGTAAGTCTGGATTGTAACGCCCACCCCTGCTGCGCAACAGTGAAGAAAGGGGCAGAGTGTATATGCTCCAGTTGCAAACACATCTATCTATATAAATCAAGACCTTGCAGGAAAAGCCAAGAATGCCAGTAAAGAAGCAAGACTGGTCTCACATATTTTTGTTCAGATGACTGACTCAAGCAGCACCCCGCGCCCCCACCCCTGCCCCGCTTCATTGTGTACCAAACTCGGGAGGGCACCATGTGGAACACAGTTTTGTCTTGTATTTGGGCAAGCTTTTATAACTGCTTCTTTCCTCTATTTATTGCCCCTGCCTGATTTTTACTATGTACACTGCATATGCCTGCTGACACCCCAGAGCACACAAGCTTGCAGAAAGCAGGCAGAACATGGTGCTTCCTGAGGGGAGTAATGATACAAAGCCACACTGTGGTTGGGATGCTTTATAAAATGCAAATGAAAGAAGCCAGCTGCCCTCTGATTGGAGCAGTTGACTTTTATAAAATACATGAAGTTTACACCCCAAAATAGAAACACATGTCAGGATCAGATAGATAGATATTTTATTTCTATAGTGCCCCTTTCCAGGGACTCAGAGTGCTTCACAATCAAAATAAATACAACAGGCCCAGTGGGGCTGAGGGTTGAGGTGCTGGATACCACATCTCGCTGCCAGGGACCCGGGTTCAGGAACGGGCTCAGGTCGTCGGGGGTCGGCGGGGAGAGGGAGGATTGAGCTTCCCAATGGATGCTCTTCTCCCTCTGGGGAGGGATACCAGGGGTGCTGCCAGCATCCGACGTCCCGAGAAGGCCGGTGGAAGCACGGGCTCTCAAGGGCTTGGCAGCTACACTCAGTGGAATCAGGAAGGGGGGTCGCTGTTAGGAGCTTGGGAGGAAGACATGCATCAGCACGTCACCTCTCTTGATGTATGTCCTCGCGCCGGCATTCCAGGGGATTGGGATGGGGTAGGGGAAGAAAAATGGATCCCCCCCTCTGGCCAAGAAGATGACCGATCCACCTCAGGATCGCCGACTCACAGGACAGACCCATAGGAGTAGGAGAAGGTAGGAGGGTTAAAAGGAGCTTGCCTGGCACTCTAGATTCTGTGAGAGGGACCTTGAGGAGTGATCAGTGGTCAGAAGGAGTGGGTCAAGGGGGTAGTAAGGACGGATAAAAATAAAGTAAAAAAAATAAATAAATAAATACAACAATTTTAAAATATACATAAGATATCAAATTAAAACCAATATCATTATCCAACCACCATAAAACTATCTATCCAATCAATTACAATTAACCATGTATCCATAAATTAAAAGCCTGGATGAATAAATAAGTTTTCAGTCCTTTTTTGAAAGTATCCACCGAGGGTGATTCCTGCAGCTGTTTCAGTAGTAGGTTCCATAGGGTAGGTACAGCCACCGAAAATGCTCGATCACCAGAGTGACGCAACCTAGCCCTAGGAATATCCAGGAGACAACCCTCGGTGGAATGGAGAGCCTAGGACGGATGGTGAGGCACACAGAGATCTTGCAGGTAGACTGTTCCCTCTTCATGCAGGGCTTTATAGGTCAGTAACCCAACCCTGAAGGTAATCCTCCACCTAACCGGCAGCCAGTACAGTTCGCAGAGTATGGGTGTAATATGATCATACCTACACACACCCATCAGTAATCTTGCCGTCACGTTCTGCACCAGCTACAGTCAGCGGAGGTTACCTCCAGATAGCCCTAGGTACAGGGCATTGCAGTAATCCAGTCTGGATGTTACAAAAGCATGTACTAGTGAGTCTATCGAATCCGGGCAATGTTCCTTAGATGATAAAATCTACTCTTAACAATAGCCAACACCTGAACATCAAGTGTCAGGCCACTGTCAAGGATCACATCCAGATTCTTCACCTGTTCAGATGGGGTCAGCTTCACACCCCCCAGTATAAGACTAGGTGGTCTCCACAAACCCCCATCCCCCCACCCCACGATAACCAGGAGCCACCATCAGCACCTCTGTCTTGTCTGGATTGAGTCTCAACCAGTTATGGGACATCCAAGTCTGGATCTCAGACAGGCAGTTGTTAAATACAGAGTCCGCTATCTGGTTATTTGGTGCACAGGACAAGTATAGCTGGGTGTCATCTGCCTAGCAGTGAAAATCCAACCCATGCCACATGATAATGTCTCCCAATGACAGCACGTACACTGTGAACAATAAGGGCAACAAGATCAACCCCTGCAGAACACCATAGGATAGAGGCTTTGGGCTAGATGAGGCCAACCCCATCACTACCCTCTGCACTCTACTCTAGGTATGCCCTGAACCATTTGATGACCTTACCAGACAGGCCACAACAAAACTGCAGTCAGTCAAGTAGCACCTCATGGTCCACAGTGCTGAATGCTGCTGAGAGATCCAGGAGGACCAAGATGGAACGATCTCTCCTGTCTCTCGCCATTAGGAGATCATTAAGCACCTTCACCAGGGCAGTCTCCATACTATGCTCCGCCTAAACCCAGACTGGAACATCTCATCGGTGGAGGAGGAGATGAGATGCTCCTCAAGCTAACTTGCCACCACTTTTTCTATAACCTTCCCTAAAAATGGGAGGTTAGAGACCGGCCTGTAATTGGCGAGACAGTCCGGGTCCAATGAGGGTTTCTTTAATAGGGGTCTAACCAAGGCCTCTTTCAGGACCAATGGGAAGACCCCACTCCTCAAAGAACTCTGGACGATCTTGGCAACAACAGGTGCAATCAGGTCCATACATCCAACCAAAAGTTGTGTCAGATGTGGGACCAGATCACAATGTGTTGGCTTCAGTCTCGAGACAACCTTCGCCACCTCCTCCACCCCAACCAGATCAAACTCAGCCCAGACAGGCGGAGTGCTCTGAGACACCACAGAGTGGACCCCACAATCCCTTTGAGTGACACTGGAGGAGATCTCAGCTCTGATAGTGACACTTTGTTAGCAAAAAACAGAGCAAACTCCTCGCACCTAGTGCTAGAACCTGCTCCCCCCAAACGGAGGCAGGCAGGATGTAATAGCCCATCCACCATGTGGAAGAGCTGAGCCGGTATGTTCCTTGCTGCAGCGATCTTCCTTGCTGATCATTGGGCTTTTACTGCCTTGTCCATTCAGCCTGAGTGCATTGGACCTGGCCAGGAGACACACCTCAAAAAGAAACCATCGTCTTGCACGCCGTTAAGCCGAATATGTAAAATTGTGGATTGCACAGCATGTACAATGCAGACCAATAACACTTGAACTTTTAGGAACCTTCCCCCTTTTCCCTTCTCACACTCTCCCTCAGCCCCTCCCCAACAAATGAGGGATAATAACCCAAGCCAACTTCCCCCCCAGCACAGCCACCAAACTCTTATTTTCCAAACAGAGAAAAGTACTAGACCATTCAACAGAGCAAGCATAGGCATCATGGGTGTCGTCAGGCATACTCAGTGTACTCTGTCGAGTACAGTAAAATCTGAAAAACCCAGAGGCAACATGAGCCCCACGCCAGGGAAACAAACACAAACTGAGCCTGATGTACCTGAAGAACTGTTATTCCACCTTCTTGGATGCTTTAGTGTGAGTTTGTGAATGATCCTTGGAAGATGTGTGAGTGCCTAACTTAGAGGCCATGATTGTATGAATGAGATGATCAAGTATGTATGCATGAGTGCTGATGTAAATGGACTCCTGTAAGGCTGGCTACCTTGATGTGGTCCAGAGACTTCTAACAATGTATCCTAAACATTGTAACTAAAAGCCAGCCAACGTCTGCCTAATTGGTAGTGTGTGTGTGTGTGTGTGTGTGTGTGTGTGTGTGTGTGTGTGTGTTAGATAAAACAGAATGGCTTACTACAGATTGCTGACTGAAATGTGGATGAGGCAATGTTTGTGTGGTGGGGCAGCACATCTTTTGGTTTGGGTTTACAGAGGGGGGGAGGCAACAATTCTGTCACCTCTTGAGTACCAGTTTAAAATTCCTGGCTGTACCCCCGATAGGCATAGTTTGTAAAACCCTCATTCCATTACCTTCCCCCCTTGCCAAGCCAAACAAGGCTTGGCAGAGAATCCCCTGTAAACAAGTAGCGGAAATTGTGTGTTACCTATCTCAGTACAGAGCACCTCTATGTAAAGAAACGCAGTGAAATAAAATATTCAGCCTGAACACAACACTTTCTTGGAAAGGGAGACAGGGGGCCAAAAGCCAGTCCCCCACCCCCAGCATATAGGTGGCAATGCAGAGCAAAGCCGGCAGATCCCCCAGCTCAGGTGGACAAGTAATTCCATTATCAAGTGAGATAAGTAAAATAAGAGGCAGTCTAGTTGGCCATGGATTTTACACAGTAAATGTTCACAGTCGTCAGAACTTTAATGGCTTGTGGAGAAGCCCCCCCCCCCACCGGTACACTGCATCCCTATATACAGTAAAGGAGGGGAGAAGCCACGAAGGTCCAACACTAAGTGAAGATATTCTTCAGTAAGCGGTTGACCTCTGAATCAAGGCAGCATCCAAGACACCATGCTTCCAGTATTGTCGTATGCCAAGGCTCACCACACAATCAAAGGTCAAACTTGGTTAGAGTCCTGACTTTGCCCTCATGTAAGAAAGCTAAGTGGGGGCACGCTGAATTGAGAAACTGAATCCACGTTAGATAGCTTTCCTACCATGCTGCCTGCTGGTATCCACACCCCCACGCATGGTCAGGCTGCCACGTCTCCACTGAGATGACACCCCTGACATTATTCCAAAAGTCAGATCATCCCTAGGGATCAGAACAATATTGTGGTGCCAATTACACAAGCACCCAATATCACAAAAAACCCTGACTCAAGACCCAGGCTGCCAAAGTCCCACACTGTGCTCGAGCCAGTCCTGTCTATCAGATGGGTGCATAGTGTTTAGGTAATGCACCTCAAGCAAGTGGCCTGGAGCAAGGAAATCAAGACATACTCACCAGGGCAAATATAACAGTCAACTAAGACTGCAAGTGGGAGCTCAGGAGCCCACCAACGTAGGTGGGCTAAGCCCCCTCAGAAAGGAGCAGACATGAAAACCATGTGAGTCCCCCCCAGCCACCATGTCCCATCCCAGACCCAGCAACCAGCAACAGACATTCTAAACATACAGTACCTTGTTGGATCTGAGGTGCTAAGGGGGTGGCAGCGTGGAGATTACGTTACCCTGTGGTGGGAGATTAGAACTGCCGTACCATGGAGACCAGTGTCAGATGACAATGTTCTCCAGGGCTATCTATGTGCTGGTGCTGTAGCCCTCACTTGCGATCAACCTTCCTGGGTGGCAATCTCCTCCTTGACAAAGTGCTCCTCTTCTAGGGGATTGATGAAATATCCAGAGGATCTCCCCAGGCAGTTGATTCATAGCTTGGTGGGGTATATAAAAGTAAACTCCCATCCCATCAAGTGGAGTTTAGCTTTGACTCCAATGAACTTTTTCCACCTGGCCTGCAACTCTCTGCTGTAATCTTGAAAGACCATGACTCGGCCACTGTCAATAAAGATGGGACCCTGTGCCTTTGCCACCTTAAACATGACCTCCTTATCCATGTAGTGTTGGTGCTTGATCAGGCAGTGACTGGGGCGGGCACCCAGCTTAGGCTTTGGGCTAGTTCTGTGTGCTTTATTCACGCTGACGCTGAGATCAGATGAATCCAGCTTTCGGTGAGTCACCAGTTATCTGTGGATTTCTTTTTCTGGCTCCTTCTTCTCAATGCCCTCCTGGAGACCAACAATATGCAGGTTGAAGTACTTTGCTCAGTTTTCCTGATTGTCTGAGCAGGTAAGCAGCTCTTTGAGGGCCATTTTGATGTTATTTCGATCCCAGCCCACATCATTCACATAGCCCTCAAGTTCACTGACACACTTTTCCAGCTCCTCAATATGGGCGGTATTGGCAGCCAATGTTTCAGAGAGGCTGGTGACCATGCTCTGAATGTGGCTGGTTTGCACTGCTAGGTTGGTGAATCCAGCCTTCCTCTCCACCTATACGCTGGTGAGGGTGGCTGGGATACCTGCCAAAGCCTTTTCAAGTTCTGACTTTGGGGTGCTAATTTAATTCACTGCTTGGGCCTGCAAGCGGGTGCAGACCTAGTGGTGTGGGCGCAGATCTTTTGTCGGTTCCAGCGGTTCAAAGGTGAGCTTGAGCTGTTCGTTTTTCTGCCACCCTGTTGCAATGAACTAAGATACTTTGCTGAGTTAGGAATTACTGCACTTTGCTTCATCAAGGTAAGGTAAAGACTGATTTTAAGTCTGTGCTCATACAGTATGGTTAAGACAGGTCCGCCATGATGCCTCCCCCCCCCCCCCAAATCCTTCATTAAAAAAAGATTTCTTATATGTCTCTGTTCAAGCCCTTGGTATTTGCCACTGCCACTGCTTTCTCAGACAGTACCCAACAGTCTCTTTGGGTGGTAGCAAAGAAAATAATTTATGGTTATTGTCACCAATTTCCAGAAATTGTTTCACCTCTGCTTTCTTGCTCCTGTAACACAGTCTCTCTAACTTACAAATCTTTAAAACAGCCACATAGCCAGTCTCACACCCCAAATCACCCTTACAGCTCTCGCTCTCTCTCCTGGATTGTTTTGTTATCCTTCACTTCTTTTTTCTCCATTCCACACTGGATATCCATATTCCAGAACAGGTCTGATGACTGTACAATAACAGTACACTAGATCCACCTGCCTCACACCTGCCCGACACAGCAAGGTAAAAGAATACAGCCTGGTATTTGCTTTCTTGAGCATCTGCTCTGCCTGTTCTTTCCAGCTGAAATCTTATTGAATGGGTATCCCTAAAAACATGACCTTTTCCACAGTTTGTACCTGTGCCCACCCCCAAAGACCAATGGTAGTAAATTCCATTTTCCTGGTCTCCCAAACCAGATTTCTTGTGCTTTCTCAGGATTTATTTGCATATGATTTACCTGAGAGCCTGTAGTGCACTGGGTGAGCTACTCAGTGGCACCAGCCCCCACTAGTGGGTACCAGAGCCCACTGAACTGCCTGGCATTAAAACTCAGTGACCCCTAAAGAGGGCTACAAGGTAGGCAGAACTCCCATCTCCTGCGGCGTTCACCATCTGCTGTTTGCAGCTCCCTTCAGCTGCTGCACTTCTAGAGCTCCTCTGGCCCTGCTCTGCCTCCAAGAACTCCTCCTCCCAAAGTGACCTTGTACCCTCTTGGCAGCCTTCTGTTATGCTGGGAGGAGGAGGTGATGAGGCTACAGGGGGACTCCCTGGTTGGCTGGGGAAAAGAGAAATGTTGAGTAGCTGTGAAAATCTGTGACTTGACAACACAACCAATCAGCATTGAGACCTGCTAGTCAGACCTTGCACTGTCTCTCTCCCACATGTGCTGCTCCTAATGGCTTTAACTGCTATTTCTTTCAAAAGGTGGTGAGCACCTCTGATGTCTCGCCTCGGGAACTAGAGGATTACATTTCCTGTGGCAGGGCTGTTAAACATAAAGGGAGACGTTCTCCCACTGGTTGGCGGGTCGGGGAAGATGGTGATGTCTTCCCAGCACAGACACACATGCACGCTCGCGTGTGTGCGCACACACACACACACTTACTTTAAAAAAAAAAGTGTCTGCTGCTACTGTTGGGATATTTGTTGCTGCTGTCGGCATGGAGTAATGTCTATTGCTGTGCACATATGGCTGTCAAAATGGCCACTACACTGTCTTTTGCCCAAACAACCATAATACTCTCATTTGCCTTAGACTTCGATCAAGAGCTTGTGCTGCAGGCTACAAAGGTTAATGGAAGGTTGAGTTATAAACGGAACAGACTTGACTTTTTTCCTGATGCTTTCGATAACACCCAAAAGTGGAGAAAAAAATGCCTAAACTTCAAACTGGTTGCCCTAGAATGGGGGTACAATATTGTGTCCCTTACTTACCCTGCAAAGATCCTACCTGTTTACCAGAGTGAGGTATACATCTTAGTCGACACAAATTAAATGGCAGCCATCATTGCAAGACACTGGAATTCAAATTCAAATTGGATGCCCTAGAATGGGGGTGCAATATTGTGATCCTTGCGTACCCTGTAAAGACCCTAATTGTTTACCAGAGTGAGGTATACATCTTTGTTGACACAGATTGTGGCAGCGATCATTGCAAGACTGGAAAACTGAAGCATGTGAAGATTCAGAACCGGATTAAAAAATTTCTTATAGCCTTGGATTCTGCTCAGAGTTTTCAGGATCAAGATAAACAAGCATTTGTCAATGCCGAATGTTGATTAGTTGGTCCGTTGAGCTCGCTTACTGCTCCTGTGTCACTCACTCGTTTTGTTTCTCCCGGTGCTGCAGGCTGCCCTTTTGTACTGGGCTCCTGCCTGTGTTGGCATGTTTTTCTGCCCACAAAGAAATCTGCAGGTGTCCTGACAGAGCTCTGCTGAGGTGGGTCACTCCCTCTCTCTCTCACTCGCTCATTCTGTTTCTGCTGGCGCTGCACGCTGCCCTTTTGTACTGGGCTCCCGCCTCTGTTGGCAGCATTTTCTTCCCACAAAGAAATCTGCAGCAGTCCTGACACAGGTCCATTAAGCTAGCTCACTCCCCCTCTCTCACTCGCTTGTTCCGTTTCTGCCGGCGCTGCAGGCTGGCCTTTTGTACTGGGCTCTTGCCTGCGTTGCCACCTTTTTCTGCCCACAAAGAAATCCGCAGGTGTCCCAACAGAGCTCTGTTGAGGTCGCTCTCTCCGCCTGTCTCACTTGCTCATTCTGTTTCTCCTGGTGCTGCAGGCTGCCGTTTTGTAGTCATCTCCTGCCTCTGTTGGCACCTTTTTCTGCCCACAAACAAATCCGCAGCAGTCCCGACAGAGTTCCGTTGAGCTCGCTCACTCCCCCTCTCTCACTCGCTCTTTCCATTTCTGTCGGTGCTGCAGGTTGCCCTTTTGTACTGGGCTCCTGCCTGCGTTGCCGACTTCTTCTGGCCACAAAGAAATCTGCAGCAGTCACAATAGAGCTCCGTTGAGCTCGCTCACTCACTCCCTCCCTCTCTCTCACTGATTCGTTCTGTTTCTCCCGCCGCTGCAGGACTCCCTTTGTACTGGGCCCCTGCATGCATTGCTGCCTTTTTCTGCCCACAAAGAAATCCGCAGCAGTCCACAGAGTCTGTTGAGCTCACTCACCTCCTCCCTCACTTGCTCGTTCTGTGTCTCCTGCTGCTGCAGGCTGCCCTTTGCACTGGGTTCCTGCCTGCATTGCTGGCTTTGTCTGCCCACAAAGACATGTGCAGCAGTCCGACACAGCTTCGTTGAGGTAGCTCATTCCCCCTCTCTCACTTGCTCATTCTGTTTCTGCCGGGGCTGCAGGCTGGCCTTTTGTACTGGACTCCTTCCTGCATTGGCACCTTTTCCTGCCCACAAAGAAATCTGGAGCAGTCACGATAGACCTCCGTTGAGCTTGCTCACTCCTCCACTCTCACTCGCTCGTTCTGTTTCTCCCAGTGCTGCAGGCTGCCCTTTTGTACTGGGCTCCTGCCTGCATTGGCACCTTTTCCTGCCCACAAAGAAATCTGCAGCTGTCCTGAAAGAGCTCCGTTGAGGTTGCTCACTCCCTCTGTCTCACTCACTCATTCTGTTTCTCCTGGCGCTGCAGGCTGCCCTTTTGTACTGGGTTCCTGCCTGCATTGCGCCCTTTTCTGCCCACAAAGAAATCTGCAGCAGTCATGATAGAGCTCCGTTGAGCTCGCTCACTCACTCCCCTCTCTCACTCATTTGTTCTGTTTCTCCCGCCACTGCAGGCTGCCCTTTTGTACTGGGCCCCTGCATGCATTGCTGCCTTTTTCTGCCCACAAAGAAATCTGTAGCAGTCCCAACAGAGCTCCGTTGAGCTCACCTCCCCTCCTCACTCGCTCATTTGTGTCTCCCGCTGCTGCACGCTGCCCTTTTGTACTGGGTTCCTGCCTGCATTGGTGGCTTTTTCTGCCCACAAAGACATCTGCAGCAGTCCCGACACAGCTCTGTTGAGATCGCTCATTCCCCCTCTCTCACTCACTCGTTCCATTTCTGCTGGCGCTGCAGGCTGTTCTTTTGTACTAGGCTTCTGCCTGCATTGGCACATTTTGCTGCCCACAAAGAAATCTGCAGCTGTCCTGACAGAGCTCCGTTGAGGTGAGTCACTCCCCCTCTCTCACTCACTCATTCTGTTTCTGCTGGTGCTGCAGGCTGCCCTTTTGTACTGGGCTCCTGCCTCTGTTGGTGGCTTTTTCTGCCCACAAATAAATCTGCAGCAGTCCTGACACAGGTCCGTTGAGGTAGCTCACTCCCCTTCTCTCACTCGCTCATTCCGTTTCTGCCGGCACTGCAGGCTGGCCTTTTGTACTGGGCTCCTGCTTGCGTTGCCATCTTTTTCTGCCCACAAAGAAATCCACAGTCACGATAGAGCTCCATTGAGCTCACTCACTCCCCCCTCTCACTTGCTCATTGTGTTTCTCCTGGTGCTGCAGGCTGTCCTTTTGTACTGGGCTTCTGCCTGCATTGGCACCTTTTTCTGCCCACAAAGAAATCCGCAGCTGTCCGGGCAGAGCTCTGTTGAGATCGCTCACTCCACCTGCCTCACTCGCTCACTCTGTTTCTCCTGGCACTTCAGGCTGCCATTTCGTAGTGGTCTCCTGCCTCTGTTGGCACCTTTTTCTGCCCACAAACAAATCTGCAGCAGTCCTGACAGAGCTCTGTTGAGCTTGCTCACTCCCCTCTCTCACTCGCTCATTCCATTTCTGTCGGCACTGCAGGCTGCCCTTTTGTACTGGGCTCCTGCCTGTGTTGCTGCCTTTTTCTGACCACAAAGAAATCTGTAGCAGTCATGATAGAGCTCCATTGAGCTCGTTCACTCACTCCCCCCTCTCACTCGTTCGTTCTGTTTCTCCCGCTGCTGCAGGCTGCCCTTTTGTACTGGGCCTTTGCATGCATCGCTGCCTTTTTCGGCCCACAAAGAAATCCGCAGCAGTCCCAACAGAGCTCTGTTGAGCTCACTCACTCCCCCTCCCTAACTCGCTCGCTCATTCTGTGTCTCCCGCTGCTGCAGGCTGCCCTTTTGTACTGGGGTCCTGCCTGCTTTGGCGGCTTTTTCTGCCTACAAAGACATCTGCAGCAGTCCTGACATAGCTCCGTTGAGCTTGCTCACTCCCCCTCTCTCACTCGCTCATTCCGTTTCTGCCGGCGCTGCAGGCTGATCTTTTGTACTGGGCTCCTGCCTGCATTGCCGCCTTTTCCTGCCCACAAAGAAATCCACAGCTGTCCCGACAGAGCTCCGTTGAGGTCGCTCACTCCCCGGTTGCACTCGCTCATTCTGTTTCTCCTGGCACTGCAGGCTGCCCTTTTGTACTGGGCTTCTGCCTCTGTCTGCATCTTTTTCTGCCCAAAAAAATTTGCAGCAGTCCTGACAAAGCTCTGTTGGCCTCACTCACTCCCCCTGTCTCACTTGCTTGTTCTGTTTCTGCTGACGCTGCAGGCTGCCCTTCTGTACTGGGCTCCTACCTGCATTGCCACCCTTTTCTGCCCACAAAGAAATCTGCAGCAGTCACGCTAGAGCTCCGTTGAGCTCGCTCACTCCCCCTCTCTCACTCACTCATTCTGTTTCTCCCACCACTGCAGGCTGCCCTTTTGTACTCAGCACCTGCATGCATTGCTGCCTTTTTCTGCCCACAAACAAATCCGCAGCAGTCCCAACAGAGCTCTGTTGAGCTCACTCACTACCCCTCCCTCACTTGCTCATTCTATATCTTCCGGTGCTGCAGCCTGCCCTTTTGTACTGGGCTCCTGCTCATTGTCGCCCTTTTCTGCCTCAAAATAAATCCACAGCAGTCCGATGGGAGCTCAACTGAGCTCTGTCACTCCCCCTCTCTCTCAGTCACTCGATCCTAATCTGTCACAAACACTGATTTCCAACATCAACTGCGGTATTGTGCACCGGAAGCGCGGAAACACATTTCAGACAGGATGTGAAAAATGACAGCTGTACTGTTCATAAGGAGGTGTGAACAAATGCCAGTGTTGAAAATCTGGCGTGAAAATATTATTAATTTTCAAACTTACAAGGGTGCGTGTAACCTGCACAACACACACTTGTAACACAGTCATTTTATGGAGTTTCACCACAAAATTTTCAACATAGGCATTTTAGGACCTCTGCCCATGAACAGTGTCTGTGTGATTTTCTTAATATGTCCCGAACACTGATTTCCCACAGCGACCACGCTATTGTGCACTGGAAGAGCGAAAACACATTTCAGCCAGGATGTGAAAAATGACAGCTGCACTGTTCATAAGGAGATGTGGCAAAATGGCAATGCTGAAAATCTGGAGTGAAAATATTGCAAGGTTGCAAATGTACGCGTGTGCGTGGAAACTGCACAATGCACATTCATAACGCACTCATTTTATGAGCTTTCATCACCAAATTTTCAACATAGGCATTTTAGGACCTCTGCTAATGAACAGCATCACTGTCCATTTTCATAATGTGTCCCAAACACTGAATTCCCACAGCGACCACGTGATTCTGCGCCAAAAGTGCGAAAACACATTTTGGCCAGGATGTGAAAAATGACAGCTATACTGTTCATAAGGAGGTGCAGAACAATGGCAATGTTGAAAATCTGGAGTGAAAATACTATTAATTTGTGAAGTTACGAGCGTGCATGCAAACTGCGCAATGCACGCTCGTAACACGGTCATTTTATGGAGTATCATCACCAAATTTTCAACATAGTCATTTGAGGAGCTCTGCTCATGAACAGTACCACTGTCATTTTCTTAATCTGTCCTGAACACTGATTTCCCACAGCAACCATGCTATTTCGCGCCGGAAGTGCGAAAACACAGTTTGGCCAGGCTGTGGAAAATGACAGCTCTACTGTTCACAAGAAGGTCTGAAAAAATGCCAATGCTGAAAATCTGGCGTGAAAATATTACAAATTCCCAAAGTTACGAGTGTGCGTAGCAACTGTGCAACACACGCTCGTAAAACAGTAATGTTTTTGGATTTTCCAACCAAATTTGCAGTATAGACTTTTGAGGCCCACCTCATGAACATTGGCACTGTCGTTTTAGTTATTGGTCCGAAGGGATTCCAGTAGTGACCGCGAAATCACCTCGTGCGAATAAATTATTAAGATAGTGCCAGAATTCATGAGGAGGGGTCCCAAAAACCCCATGTTGAAAATTTGTTGCCAAAATTCCAGAAAATACCTGAGATATGCATCAAAGTTGAAAAAACCCTATTTATTCCATTGTACAGCTTACCGGCATTTCCTCAGTTCGCGGTCGGCTTTGAAGAGTGCAGACGTGTTCCTGGTCCACCAAAGATCGTCACGCCAGATTCTGGAGGTAAGTATGGGGTTGAAGGGGGTGTGGGGAGGCAGGGTGCACAGTGGGTGGGCGCAGGTTGTGGGAGGGGCAGGGAGACTGCCGAGGGACCCGTTTCTTTTTACAGGTTAAAAAGACATTGCGGGACGTTTTTTATTTCAGGGCATGTGGCATGCTGGGGTGGGCTCCCAGTGTGCCAATGGAGGATTTCTTTTGGGGAAGCTGTAGCCCGGAAGTTAGGCATCCCGTCAGCACACCAACAAAGGGGGTATTGCATTATGCCCGCGAGGATTCGGCACCCGTCAGCAGCAACAAAAGCAGGGAGGGTTACATAATGCCGGACGGGGTGGGATCCCTCGCCGGTAACATAAATCTTGCGGCACTGAAGCCGGCGAAGATTAGGGCCCCGTGGCAAATAAACATGTGGGGAAGCACATGCTGCGAGGGATTGGGCACTCTTGGCGGAGGGGTTAATATTGTTTTTGAACACAGCAGCAAGCTGCTGCCGTGTTCTAAACAATATCAGTGTTCAGGATCCTGCCGTGCAATGATGGGTCGCTCCCTCATTGCAGCAAATAGCTGGCGCTGCAATGACAAGGCAACCCCTGATTGCAGCGGCTAAATTTCACAAGTTGGTGGCACGCTGGCTGAACTAGTGTCAGCAGCAGCATGCCACGGCATTGGGGGAAGTGGGCCAAGCCTTTAAAGGCTGTGGGGGCATTGGCCACAACAGTGCCACACCTCCACAACCTGCTTCTGGAGAAGGCTGCCACAATATGTTTCTTGCACATGCGCACAATCAACATAACAAAAAATGACAGTCTTAAAAACTAAAAATTTAATTAAAATTGAGACCTACATCTTTTCATGTATAAGTTTTTTGAGGAAAAAAGTTAATGATGTTTTTGCCTTAAGAAAAGTTTATCTTTATTCCACTTTCTCAAGAAAATTAGTTTTTCTTTTTAATTATTTATGGAACTGAATCTAATTCTGACCAAATTATTAAAATTTTAAGACACCAGTAGTTCACATAATAGCTACCCACTTAAATGCAAAATAGGCACTAAATTGGTTGCATCTGTTCTTTTATCCTCAAAAAATAAAAACAGGTTAAACTGTATTTGAACGCTCCCTCAAGGCTTCAGAAAATAATTTATTCTTTCTCAAGTTTTAAATTCTTGCATCTTAAAATCCACCCTTCTTAAGTGGACTAATAATATGAGAAATATAAAATAACACTTACCGCATAATGCAAAGCGTTATGGAATGTATATGCAAATCATGCAAATCACCTAGAACATTTAAGCTGGTTCTGCTTTAAGCAGAAATGCATGGTGGCAAAGAGTCTCTCACACAATCTGCAAAAGTTGAGAACAAACAGAAGAGAGAAAGAAATAAGTGCCCCACCTGAGATCCAGGCCACGTGGAATGCCATTCCGATTACACTACCAGCTGCTCCACCTAGGTAACTGGAAATCTGGGACTCCCAGAAGCACCTTGCTCTTTCTCAAAAACACAGCCTGGTGCTGCACAAATAATTGTATTTTCATTTACAAGGGTGCAATGTGCACATATATGGAACCCAAACAAACAAGAGAAGAGAAGTTCCTCAGCTGGGATATCCCAACTGAGGCACTTAGTTGATTCTTGTTTCTGCTTGTTTGGGTTCCATATATTTGCACACTGCACACTTTGTAAAGGAAAAGTCTAAGCAAAGGAGACACATAAACATGTTTAATCCTACTCAGCATTCATCAGTGTGCCTTATGTATCTGACCCCAAGCGGTAAACAAACCAGCATTTATGTATTCTTGTGGGTTTGGGTCATGGTGGGCCTAAAATAAGAAAGCAAGGTAAAACAAGCACTTGTCAATGCCGAACGTTGGTTACTTGTTTAACGCTGGCACTTCCCTGAGCTCTCTTTATACCCTGCAGTGTACCTCATCTGGTCCCATAGCCTTATGTACTTTCAAGGCAGCAACTTCTTTCAGTAACACCTATTTAAACCCCACCCTCCTATGCACCCAGCACCCGCAATTTTTTTTTCTGCCGAATTTTTTTTTTAATGGGAACTGGCAGAACCAGCCTGCCTCCATGGCTGGCCCCCATCTTATAAACTAATTTAAGTGAGTGGCAGCAGTGCCAAGAATGCAGAGTAATCCCCCAAATTTAAGTGACAGGCAGCAGCGCCAAGGATACAGAGAAATCCCCCCAGCAACAACAGTCAGTGACCTGACCACTCCATCCGTTCATCACCTCCCTCCCCCCCGCACCTGGCACCCAATTCTCCTTATTAGGAGAAGACAACTGCCACCGCCGCCTGCCAGTCCAGCAAAGCACAAACCTCTCTCCTCCACTGACAAGCATCGGCTTCTAATGAATGAAACCACGCTGCTTGTTGCTATACTACAGCCAGCAGATCGCATTGCAAAAAAAAGTACGTTACTGCATCAATTAGGGTTTTTATTAGATCATCAAAAGCTGGGAAATTTGATGTTAGGGTTTCCACCCCTACCACCCCCCACCCTCCACACACCAACAGGCATCAGCATGTGCCATTGGGTCATCATGTGCAACTCTCACCCCATTCCATGTATAAAGAAGCTGACATGGTACAGTATAGGAGAATGGGGTGAATTAGGCCTGATGACCCCATGGCACACCCTGACGCCTGTTGGTGTGTGGAGGGTGGGGTGGTAGGGGTGGGAACCCTAACATCGAATTTCCCAGCCTTTGATGATTTAATAAAAACCCTAACTGATGCATTAATGTAGTTTTTTGCAATGAATTCCCCTTCTTTTTTTGAGATAGTATAATAATATCCTTATTTTACTGTGTGAGCACAGGGTCCGAATCCTGCAAAGTTATGTGCGTGTGTAGAATAAATTCAATGGACACACACAATTTGGGCATTTTCAGGAATTTTTTCACCAGATTTTCAACATCACCTTTTGGGGACACCACATCATGAACACTAGCACTGCCATTTCGTTAGATTTGTCCCAGAAGTTGATTTCGCAAAGCAGTCACACTATTCTGTGCAACAGATGCAAAAACATGTTTCGTCAGGATGTGAAAAATTACAGCTGTATACTGTTCATGAGGAGGTGTGAAAAATAACTGTTGAAAATTTGGAGTAAAAATATGAAAAATTGTGGAAGTTACGCGTGTGCATAGAACCTGCGCAAAGCACGTTCATAACACGGTCATTTTTTGGAATTATTTCATCAGATTTTCAACATGGGCTTTTTGAGACCTCCCCTCATGAACATCGGCACTGTAATTTCATTAATCCATCCTGAAAGTTGATTTTGCAGAGTGACTGTGCCATTCTGCGCCACAGGTGTGAAAACACATTTTGGGCAGCATGTGAAAAATAACAGCTATACTGTTCATGAGGAGGTGTGAAAAAATGGCAATGTTGAAAATGTGGAGGGAATGTAGTAAAAACTGGTGAAGTTACGAGCGTGCATATAAACTGTGCAATGCACGCTTGTAATGTAATCATTTTTGGGACTTTTTGCATCAAATTTTCAACATGGGGTTCTTGGGACCCCACCTCATGAACACTGGCACTGTCATTTCATTAATCTGTCCTGAAAGGTGATTCCATGCAGCAACAGTGAAATCACCTTTTGTGACCAATTAACGAGATGACAGCGTCAGTGTTCATGAGGTGGGGTCTCAAGAACCCCCATGTGGAAAATTTGGGGTCAAAATTCCTAAAAATGGCTGAGATATCAACTTAAGTTGAAAGCCCCACTGACTGCCATTATATGGCGCTTACCTTTGATTCTTCAGTTCCTGGTTCAGCTTTGAAGAGTGCAGACGTGTCCTGATCCAGAGAAGATCACAGCCGCCGACCTCCGGAGGTAAGTATGGGGTAAGAGGAGGGTGGAGGGAGGTGGGTGCACAGAGAGAGGGTGGGGATGGGGGACATGAGGAGACGACGAGGGACTGTTTTCTTTTTCCAGGTTAAAAAAAAAGACATTGGGGGACTGTTTTCTTTTTCTACAGGTACATTATACATTGTGGGACACTTGGAGTGGGCTACCCAGTGTCCCACACTGTTGGGAGGAGGGGGGCTACTGCTGACATGGGGATTGGGCACACTGCTGTTGGAAAACATAAGGGGGAACATGGCAACACTGCTGGGGGGGACATACTGGGAACACTGGGAGTGGGCTCCCCAGTGTTCCACACAATAATATGGGGATGTAGTACACAATTGGGGACATTGGAAGTGGGCTACCCAGTGTCCCACACTGTCGGGAGGAGGGGGGGCTACTGCCAACATGGGATTTGGGTACCCTGCTGTTGGCAAACCTTAGATGAAGAGGGAAAACTGCTGGGGGGGGGACCATGCTGGGCTGAAGGACAACTGGGGACACTGGGAGTGGGCTACCCAGTGTCACACACTGAGGACAATGGGGAGCCTGTTGATCTGGGAAGGAGATTTTTTTGGAAGCTGTTGTTGCAAGACTTCCCCTTTCATTGTTTACTGATGTGGGCATCATGCAAATCAAAGGATCAAAGCCCTCTCTGATTGGAGTGGCTTCAGCCCTTTGAAGTGCATGACCATTCAGCCCACCTAGCAGACAGCTACGTCAGGACCACATCGAGTGGTCATTGCTGCCGACTGCCGAGCCCATTACAAGCCTCTGGTTTTGTATACTGCAATGGGCTTGGCAGCGACACACCCAAAATCCCGTATTGCAACAATACGTTGGTTTGCGCATGCGCACAACCAATGTAAAAACCTCAGCACAAAAGCACTGAGGCAAGGGTTACCCAAAAAGGTCATTGGCAAGAAAGCTGAGTTTTAAAGAAATACAAAATCACACATATCCTGTAATGCAAAGCATCATGGGATGTATATGAAATTCACCACGAACATTTAGGCTGACTCTGCTGGAATGCATGCTGCCAAAGGACCTCTCACACAGTCTGCAAAGGCTGAGAACAGAAGACATGTGTTTCATCCTTCTCAGGACTCATCAATGTGCTTATCTGTATCTCATCCCTGGGAAAAAATGAACCAGCCCTTATATGGTCTTGTGGGTCTGGATCATGGTGGTACCAAAATAAGTAAGCAAGCACAGCATGACCGAATCCAGGACCCATGTAACGAGTACCATTTCCAGGCTATGGTATATGGCCTGTAAAAATAAATAATGTGCCAGTGAATTAAATGGCACTTATAGGGTTAAGCTAGCCCAGTTTTCAAGGTTCTGAAATGTGTTCTGAAATATTTTAACATGATATATCCTTTTTTCCTGTTTATTCAGTGTGTTCATGCTTAGTGACAATATGCTTAAATGCTAAGCATGCACCCTTGATTGCTTATTGGTGAAGAGGGTTTCCCGGCAGTTCCAGCATGCCAAAAAAGGGGGCTTAGTTCTAATGCATCCCAGCCTGGTGTGCTAGTGCATACAGTTCTGGTTTAGCACCTACAGGTGTGCTTCTCAGGCTTTGACTGGCTGGAAGAGGCCTTAGGACCTAGGGATGGTGACAGGGTCCCTAGGTCTGGGTGGCACTGGTCCCTCGGGTGGTCACCAGTGGCTGGGTCCCTAGCCGGGGTTCGAGACTGGGGACAGTGGGACCCTCTTGAGGACTCTTAGGGGTCATTATAAAATAAAAAGAAGACACATGAGTGATACATGAGCATGGAACTTTCTTTGATGACACTCCCCCCCCCCATTTTTTCACTGTTGGGGACTCCCCTTTAAGGAGGTGCTCCTGATTGCATCCAAAGTATCTGTCTTATGTTCCTATATGGCTGAGAGTACAGCAGGTGGTTTCTGCTGGTGAAGGATTCCAACTTAAAGTGGGAGGCCTTTATGTGCTTGAGGCAGAAGATCTGGACATCTGTCACCAAGGTTTGTAACCCTAGAGGCAAGAGACAGACCCAGCTGGTATAGTAAGCCACTATGAGCTGTACTGGGTAAGGTGCTGGCTCCAACCCCATGGAGGCACAGGGCTCCGGCAGACCACCAAGGTAGCCTTTACCTCATGTTCTGTGTGACTGTGTGTTAGGGAGGGTATAGCCCTTCTTCAGCCCCTCTGTCAGGCAGCACCAGTACCATTGTGCCGTGTAGAGGCAAACATGACCTGATCTCCTAGTCCCCATTCTCTGATTAATGATTAAGATGATGAGGAAGATGAAGGTAGAGAATGTGAGGGGGTACCTGCCATAAGCCTCTCCATAAAACTGCAGGAGGAGGAACCCTACCACTCATGGTACCAAGGCTGCACTAATAGTTCAGGCAGTGTGGTAGCCATGGGTCCCTGTCCAAGCAGCACAAAGGCCACTGAATAGAGAAGTTAACTGGTCTCCCTATAAGGTGCACAGATAGTCTGGATGGCCAAGCAAGGCTGTGGTGGCACTCACGGACTTTATAGAGGCACTGCAGCAGGTCACACCTTAAGGAGTATGGTCTAAGTGCCAAGCCTGGGAACTGTACAGTGCTAGAGGGTGGTTCCCAGTGAGACCATAGCATCTTATAACACTAGACATGGGAGTCACCCCTGAGGTTACTGTCCACCCCCTCGCCACTGTAGGGATTGAAATAGTGCTAAGAGAATGGGGTCTAGCTACAGGTGTATGAGTTTTTCTTTAATTTAAACACCTTTTAGACCCTTCCTATACTTGGGTGTGTGTCTTTTTTTGTTTTTATCACATGGATAATAAGGCAGTAGTAGATGAGGTCAGGGAATGCATAGACTATTGCTCATTTGCATGTACCATTTAATCCACACCCAAGAAGAAGCCAACCAGAACCAAGAACCAGGTCTGCGCTTCTGGATGAAATCACTGTCACAACTCACAGATAAACAACATCGTTCTCCACAACAGCTTCCAATTTCTGGTGAAGACATCAGGAAGAACAGAAGGCTTTAATATGGCCTCAGAGGCAAAGATCTGTGTATGTGGAAACCTAGAGATGTCAGAGTGTAAGAATACAGTCCACAGAGGAAATCAGGTATTAGTACATTCATAGGTAGCATACCAGAAAGGAGGGTTCCAAGAAAAGCAGTGTGTAGGATCCATGAAAGGATGCAAAGAGATAACAAATGTCCAAATTGTTTGCTTTCTGTGTGTCTTTCCAAACCACATGCCTCACCACTAAAGACTCAAACTCATGGCAAGGAGGAGCCAGTAGGATTTGCATACCCATGATCCTCTGCAGCGGCTTTGCAGCTTTAGCCACCTGGGGGGGTGCAGAGAAAGAAACCAAACAATACTGGTGGACGTAGAGTTCGGTAACTGATATTAAAAGCATGAGGTAAAGCAGGCTGTGTGCCTGCAAGTAATGTAATGTAGGGTGAGCTATTTAAGTAATAATCCATGACGGGGTGTGGGTTACGATGAGATTTACCCACACCTGGTGTGATTTGTTCATGATGCCACAGGCTGAGTGACTTAACCACACCAGAAGTGGATAAATCCCACCATAACTCATGCCCTGTCATAGATGATATGCGATTATACTATGGGGTGGCTCTGGAAATAACTTAGTAGGAGAATAAATAGTGTAAAAAATGTTTTTCATTTTTAATACAAAAAATGATGACTTGATCTTTGCACTACATTAAACAGTGCCCTGTTGTAGGAAGGTGAGAGAGTGGTTGAAATAGCCCCCCATCCATGAATGTTTATTTTAGTAGTAGTAGTCTTTATTCATGGCACCCTTCCCCAGAGGCTCAGGGTGCCATTGCAATAACATAGGGCAATAAAATAAAACTAATCAACATATACAACCCCATTAACGCTATAAAAGAAAACATCATAAAAAAATGTATCAAGTTATCAGAAATACTAAAATGGTTCAAAATATTACATATTCACCCCAAATGCCTGCTGGAATAAATATGTTTTCAAGCCCCTTTTAAAGGCCTTGACCAAGGGGGCCTCCCTCAATATTCTGGGCAAGGAATTCCAGAGGACCAGGCCTACAACCTCAAATGCCCAGTCCCCAAATTTTTTAGCCTTGCCTTCAGAACCACCATGAGGCCCTCATCGTCAGAGCGGAGTGGGCAAATCATGGATATATGAGGATTCAGGAGTTCAGCCAGGTAGCCCAGCCCAGTCTGTGTAGCCCCCTATAGGTTTGAAGTCCCAATTTAAAAGAGATACGCCACTTTACTGGCAGCCAATGCAGATCATGCAGCACTGCAGAAATATGCCATGATCTTGGAAGGCCTGTTAGTAACCAAACTGTTGCATTCTGCAGCAGCTGCAGACACAGTAGTGTACCTCCAATGACCCCAAGGTACAGAGTATTTCAGTTATCAAACCTCAAGGTCACGAACGCATGAGCCAGTGTGGTCAGGTCACCAGGAGGAATAAGGGACTTAAGCCCCTGAGTCACGAGGTTTTGTGTTTTTTTTGTACTTTACAATTTATATTTCTTTATTTTGCCAGTGCTGCACAGAGTGATAGAGGTGCAAGCAGGAGGGGTTTGGGAGAAAGAGTGTTGAGAGACAGAGCGGTGTGTGAACAGCTGACGCTGTGAGTGAGTGTAATAGAGTATGATGAGGGTTTTTTTTCTTTTTTGCAGCATTGCACAGAGCAAGTGATGTGCAAGAATTAGGAGTTGGAACTAGGGGAGCAATAATGGTGAGAAAGTGATAAGCAAACAGCTGACGCTGTGAGTGAGTATGACATGGAGTATTGAGTTGGAGGTGACCGAGGGATCAAGTGGTTCACCAGCAGATGATAGTTTCGGTATTCGGAATTGCTTATGTCTGTTCTGTCCTGGTTAGGATTGCCAGTTTACTACAATCAGGGCGTGTCACGGGATTGTCATTTTGGGCTCCAGTTGTCTGATGTTGCTGCACCTGTGGTCTGGAGTGGCAGCATGTTCAGGAAGACTTTTCAACTGTAATTGGTGTTTCATTAATGTCACTGTGATTACTAGGCTTAGGTAAAATGATACTAGGTGTATTTTGAAGATTATGTGGCACAGTGATTTTTCTGGAACACTTTTTATGAGAAAATCATGACAGAAGTTTAGATGTGACCACATGGGAGGAGCGAGACGTGGTGACAAGTTTGTCAGGGAGAATTAGCTGGTCACATATAGAGAGTAAAAGAGTGTAGTGCAGCCATGGCTAGAGAGAGAGAGAGGAGAGAGGAGGGAGGGAGGCAGGAGGGAAGGAGGAGGGGAGAGAGAGAGAGAGAGCTAAAGTTGGTTATGAAGCTGTAAATGTTGCATTTTGTCCTTTTTATGTTGATTGCACGCAGCGCAAGAAACATATTGGGACAGCTTGCTGAAAAGCAGGTTGTGGAGGCATGGCACTGTTGTGACCAGTGTCCCCACAGCCTGCAAAGGCTTGTCCCACTTCCCCCAATGCCGTTGCACACTGCTGGTGACACGGGTTTGGAACCTTTGCACTAACTTCTGACAATTTCGCCTCTGCAATCAGGGGCCGCCTCATTATTGCAGCGTCTGCCATCCGCTGCAATGAGGGAGTGACCCGTCATTGCAGGGCGGAACTTCCAAACCCTGATATCGTTTGTGAACATGGCGGCGGCTTGCCTCCGTGTTCACAAACAATATAACCCCCCCCACCATGTTTATTTGCAGACGGGGGCCCCAATCCCCATCGGCTTCGGTGCCCCACGGTTGGTTTTGCGACGGGGAGCCCATTCCCCATCGGCATTCTGTATCCCCCGCTTTCATTGTCTGCAAGGGTGCCCAATCCCCTGTCGGCATAATCTGACCCCCACCGTTGTTGTGCCGGGCGGGTGACCAATCCCGCCGGCTACTGCTGATCCCCCAAAGAAAGAGTCTGTTGGCATGCTGGGAGCCCACCCCAGTGTGCCACATGCCCCTGTGGAAAAAAAAAACTGTCCTGCAACATGTTTTTGGTTTTTTTACCCTGAAAAAAAGGAAGCTGTCCCTCGGAGGTCTCCCTGCCCCGCCTCCTACAACCCGCACCCACCCACTGCGCACCCTGCCTCCCCCCACCCCATACTTACTTCTGGAGCTCCGTGCGATGATCTTCGGTGGACCGGGAACACGTCTGCACTCTTCAAAGCCGTCCGCGAACTGAGGAAATGCCGGAAAGCTGTATAATGGAATAAATAGAGTTTTGTCCACTTTAATGCATATCTCAGTCATTTTTTGGAATTTTGGCACCAAATTTTCAACATGGGGGTTTTGGGACCCCTCCTCATGAATTCTTGAACTGTCATGGCATTAATTGGCCCCGAAAGGTAATTTTGCCATCACTGCGCGGAATCACCTTTCGGGGCCGATTAACGAAACGACAGTGCCATTGTTCATGAGGTGGGCTCTCAAAAAGCCTATGTTGCAAATTTGCTGAGAAAAATAAAATTACTGTTTTATGAGCGTCGTTGCGCAGTTGCTATGCGCACTTCGTAACCTCGTGAATTTGCAATATTTTAAAGCCAGATTTTCAACATTGCCATTTTTTCACACCTCCTTGTGAGCAGTACAGCTGTCATTGTTCGCATCCTGGCGGAAATGTGTTTTCGCACTTCCAGCGCAGAATAGAGTGGTCGCTGTGGGAAATCACTGGCCGGGACAGATTAAGAAAATGACAGTGATACTATTCATGAGCAGAGGTCTTTAAAATGCCTATTTTGAAAATCTGGTGATGATAGCCCGTCAAATGACTGTCTTACAAGTGTGCATTGCACACTTTCCACACACTCTTGTAACTTCACAGATCTGTAATATTGCCATGCCAGATTTTCAACAGTGGCATTTTTTCACACCTCCTTATGAGCAGTACAACTGTCATTTTTCACATCCTGACTGAAATGTGGTTTCACAGTTGCGGGACAGAATAATGCGGTCGCTGTGGGAAATCAGTGTTTGGGACAGATTAAGAAAATGACAGTAGCACTTTTCATGAGCAGAGGTCCTAAAATCCCTATGTTGAAAATTTGGTGACGAAACTCAAACTCCATAACATGACTGTGTTATAAGCGTGCGTTGAAATGTTTCCATGCACCCTTATAACTTCGCAAATTTGTAATATTTTCACGCCACATTTTCAAGCAGTGGCATTTTTTCACACCTCCTTATGAACAGTACAGCTGTTATTTTTCACATCCTGGCTAAAACATGTTTTTGCACTCCTGCTGGAGAATAGCATGGTCACTGTGGGAAATCAGTGTTTGGGACAGATTAAGATCAAACAAGTGAGAGGGGAGAGTGACCGTGCTCAACTGAGCTGTGTTGGGACTGCTACGGATTTGTTTACGGGCAGAAAAAGGCCCCAGCACAAGAGCACAGTACAAAAGGGCAGCCTGCAGCTCTGGGAGAAAAAGAACAAGAGAGCGAGTGAGGGAGGGGGAGTGAGCAAACTCACCGGAGCACTGTCAAGACTACTGTGGATTTCTTTGTGGCAGAAAGAGGCATCAATGCAGGCAGGAGGCCAGTAGAAAAGGGCAGCCTGCAGCGGTGGGAAAAACAGTACCAGTGAGTGAGACAGGGGGACTGAGTGAGCTCAACGGAGCTCTATCAGGACTTCTGTGGATTTATTTGTGGACAGACAGAGGTGCCAATGCAGGCAGGAGCCCCGTACACAAGCGCAGCCTGCAGTGCCAAGAGAAACAGAATGAGTGAGTGACAGAGCAGTAGTGAGCTAGCTCAATGGAGCTCTGTTGTGACTGCTGCAGATTTCTTTGTGGGCAGAACATGCAGCAATGCAGGCAGGAGCCCAGTACAAAAGGCCAGCTTACAGCGCTGGCAGAAACAGAATGAGTGAGTGCGAGGGGGGAATGAGCGAGCTCAATGGAGCTGTGTCGGGACTACTTCAGATTTCTTTCTGGCCAGAACAAGCCGCCAATGCAGGCAGTAGCCCAGTACAAAAGGGCAGCCCACAGTGGCAGGAGACACAGAACGAGCGAGTGAGGGAGGGGGAGTGAGTGAGCTCAACGGAGGTCTGTTGGGACTGCTGCAGATTTGTTTGTGGGCAGAAAAAGGCAGCAATGCACGCAGGGACCCAGTACAAAAAGGCAGTCTGCAGTGGTGGGAAAACCAGAATGAGCGAGTGAGAGAGGGGGAGTGAGCGAGCTCAACGGAGCTCTATTGTAACTGCTGCAAATTTCTTTGTGGGCAGAAGAAGGCAGCAATGCAGGCAGGAGCCTAATAGAAAAGAGCAGCCTGCAGCACTGGCAGAAACGGAATGAGCGAGTGAGAGAAGGGGAGTGAGCCACCTCAACGGAGCTTTGTCAGGATTGCTGCAGATTTCTTTGTGGGCAGAAAAAGGCACCAACAGAGGCAGGAGCCCAGTACAAAAGAGCAGCCTGCAGTGCCAGGAGAAACAGAATGAGTTAGTGACACAGAGGGAGTGAGCGATCTCAATGGAGCTCTGTTGGGACAGCTTTTGATTTCTTTGTGGGCAGAAAAAGGTGCCAACGCAGGCAGGAGCTCAGTATGAAAGGGCAGCCAGCAGCACTGGGAGAAACACAACAAGCGAGTGACAGAGGGGGAGTGAGCAAGCTCAATGGAGCTCTATCGTGACTGCTGCAGATTTTTTTGTTGGCAGAAAAAGGCGGCACCGCAGGCAGGAGCCCAGTACAAAAGAGCAGCCTGCAGCGCCGGCAGAAACGGAATGAGTGAGTGAGAGAGGGGGAGTCAGCAGGCTCAACAGATCTGTGTCGGGACTGCTGCAGATTTCTTTGTGGGCAGAAAAAGCCACCTACAGAGGCAGTAGCCCAGTACAAAAGGGCAGCCTGCAGTGCCAGGAGAAACAGAATGAGCGAGTGAGAGAGGGGGAATGAGCCACCTCAACGGAGCTCTGTCGGGACAGCTGCAGATTTTTTTGTTGGCAGAAAAAGGCGGCAGCGCAGGCAGAAGCCCAGTACAAAAAAACAGCCTGCAGCGCCGGCAGAAACGGAATGAGTGAGTGAGAGAGGGGGAGTCAGTAGGCTCAACAGACCTGTGTCGGAACTGCTGCAGATTTCTTTGTGGGCAGAAAAAGCCACCTACAGAGGCAGTAGCCCAGTACAAAAGAGCAGCCTGCAGTGCCAGGAGAAACAGAATGAGTGAGTGAGAGAGGGGGAATGAGCCACCTCAACGGAGCTCTGTCGGGACAGCTGCAGATTTCTTAGTGGGCAGAACAAGGTGCCAACGCAGGCAGGAGCCCAGTACAAAAGAGCAGCCTGCAGCACCGGGAGAAATAGACTGAGTGAGTGACAGAGAGGCAGTGAGCGAGCTCAACACACCAACGCAATCAACATTCAGCATTGACAAATGCTTGTTTTTTAATGAAGAGGACATAGTGCTAGCTATAGAGACAGAGTGGTGGTGTCCATTTGTGGAAGAGGAGCTCTTAGCAGGAAACAATATGGCAGCATTTTGTTTCCATTTCAGTGAGAGCAGGGATTCATTTTTTTGATCTGTTTTGTAATCCAGCTTCTCTTGCTACTGGGGGTTGGATTCTCAAAACAATTCGAGACTAAGTCTTACACTGGAACACCATTTGCAGACTGAACTCTCCGCATCTGTGGAGATTGGTATTCTCAGTGCCACGGCTGCGGGAGCTGTTATGCCTGGTCCCACCAGCAGTTACATTTTTCCACAGCTGCGGGCATAAACTATTCGCAAGCTGCTGCAGATCGTGGAGCTGGTCGCAAACCAGCTCCTCTTCTGAGAATGTCATAGCTATGGGAGAAACTGTGGTTCCACAAGTGACAACCCACTTGTGCCAAGTTTTCTCCCCAGCTGCACGATTTTCACAGGTTTTGAGAATCCGGCCCTGGATCTTTATCTATGGGTTACTATAGGATTTACCTATGGCTAAGAACCCTAGATAGCAATCAGATTTCATGAAGTTTGGACCATATTGTATAATTGATAATATTGATTTATTTATTTGAAAATTGATAACCGGGAAAAGCACATTGAGCTGAGACTCATTTCCAGGTGCAACCCGGAGGAAGGGGGAGAGAAGATAAAGTACAAGGCAACAGACAATAAAATGATACCATAAGCAACGTGATGGTACAATGTAAAAGTGCATACAGTGCGTAAAAATACAGGTGATAAAATGCAGTGCCTGCTAGTGGTATAATAAAGTGCAGGTAAAAAACAAAAAATAACACGTTACAGTTTGTGTGACAACAGCATAACACATACACAACCAAAATCAAAATGCAGGATCAGTCAGCGCATCCGACAGGGTGGGAGACAGGGAGAGAGCCAGTCAGATGGGGGCATGAAAGGAGCAGAATGGGGCAGAGAGAAGTCTAAAGGAGAACTGCGCTGAACCTGTAAAGTAAATTTCCATTGTAGAAGCTGATTTTTAAATTCTTGTTCTAATTTTGTTACTGTTCCATCTCTATAGGCATTTCAGTTATCCTAGTGGGTGTCTGTGATGTATACTCTGCTGTCAAGTGCCATTTTTAGAACCATATTATGTAGTTTATGTCCCTTGCTCAGCTCTTCCATTGTTTCAACAATGCATCTGTGTTCTACTATAGAACTTTTTGGGTGAGAGGAACATAAACTACATGACGCAGTTCTAAAATGGCACTCAACACTAGAGTGTAAATCAGAAACAACTACTGAGGTCACTAATAGACAAGTATAGATGGCACAATGACAGAACTTAAACCAGTACTTAAAAAAACATTTGTCAATGCCGAATGTTTGTTTGCTAGTATTAGCATTGGCAGTGCAGGAGGGTATGCACACCTGACAGTGACATTTCGACAGTGGGGTCCCCTGCAGCGACAATAGAACCACATCACTCTAGGAAACCCGCTGGAACCCAGCACTGTCTGTCAGGGGTCCTGCACCCCTCTGAATCAGCTCTGACCTGGAGTTGAGAATCTTAGGTGGGAGGTTGCGGGGGTTCGGGTGGCAAAGCCCCCCAAAGAAAACACTTGTAATTCTAAGAAACTGGCAGCTGACTGCAAAATGCAGTCAACCTGCTGGTTTCGCTGTCTGGGCATTTGACAACTTTTCTGTCGACACCCAGTCGTGGATCCATGCAGGAGTTAGAGAGATGCATAATAGGAATGGTAATTAAGTATTTAAGTGACGCCAACCCCCGCAGAGACTAACAGGCATTGGGTGTGTGCCTTTGGGTCATCAGTCATAACATGCACACCGTTCCACCTCACCCCACCCTGCAGACACCGACAGGTGTTGCGGTGTGCATTGGGGTCTTCGTCCCTTTCTCTCACCCCATTCCATAAGGAAATGAGCTGAGATGGGTGCAGTATAGGAGAATGGGGTGAACGCTAGGGCCGAAGACCCCAAGGCACACCTCAGTGCCTATCAATGGCTGCAGCGTGGGGTTGGGGGTGGAATGGCATGAGCATTACGGCTGAAGACCCCAACCCCAAGTCACCCCACCCCGGTGCCTGTCAGTCTGTACAGGGTGGGTGTTACGGTTGGAAACCCTAATGCCTCAGGTGTCTGTTGGTATTTTTGCTGCAGATTTTTAACTTGGGCTTTTTGGGACCCCACCTCATGAACAGTGGCAGTATCATTTTGTTACTCAATCCCAAAAGGTGATGTCGCACAGCGAGTGTGCCATTCGGTGCCACAGGTGCGAAAACACATTTCAGGCAGGATGTGAAAAATGACAGCTATACTGTTCATGAGGAGGTGTGAAGAAATGGCAATATTGAAATTCTGGAGTGAAAATATGAAAAATAGGCGAAGTTATGAGTGTGTGTAGAAGCTGTGCAACACACGCTCGTAACACAGTAATTTTTTGGAATGTTTTCACCAGATTTTCAACATAGCTTTTTTGGGACCTCCCCTCATGAACAGTGGCACTGTGATTTCATTAATTTGTCCCAAAAGTTTATTTCACACAGCGACCGTGCCATTTTGTGACACAGGTACAAAAACACATTTTGGGAAGGATGCAAAAAATGACAGCTGTACTCTTCATAGGGGGTGTGAAACAATGGCAGTATTGGAAATTTGGAGTGAAAATATTAAAAATGTATAAAGTTATGGATGTGCGTAGAAACTGTGCAATGGACGCTCATAATGCAGTCATTTTTTGGATTTTTTTCACCAAATTTGCAACAAAAGCTTTTGGGTACCCACCTCATGAACAGTGGCACTGCTGTTTCATTAATTGGTCCGGAAAAGGTGATTCTGCACAGTGACCACAAAATCACCTTTCAGGACCGAGAAATGAAACAACAGTGCCAATGTTCACGAGGTGGGGTCCCAAGAACCCCATGTAAAAAATTTGGGAACAAAACTCCAAAAACTGACTGAGATATCAACCTAAGTTGAAACCCCCCATTGACTGCCATTATAGGGCTTACCGTCATTTCTTCAGTTCCTGGTTGGTCTTTGAAGAGTGCAGACATGTTCCTGGTCCACAGAAGATCGCTGCTCCTGACTTCTGGAGGTAAGTATGGGTGAGAGGGGGTGCGTGGAAGTGGGGTGCACAGAGGGAGGGTGCAGGTTGTGGGAAGGGGGGCCGGCAGGAAGGACGAGGGACTGTTTTCTTTTTTTTTCAGGTTTAAAAAAAAAAGAATGTTGGGGGACTGTTTTCTTTTTTATAGGTGAAATATTAACAAAACGGATTTTGGCACATTGGGATGGGCTCCCAGTGTGCCAGAGTACTGGGGGGGAGATCAATGCTGACTCAGGGATTGGGCACCCCAAGGTTGGCTGAGAACATAGGGGCTTGAGGGGGGACAGCACATCTAACACCAGGAGTGGGCATTCCTGTGTCAGAAACATCAAAGAAGTATTTTTTGGCACACTGGGGTGGGCTCCCAGTGTGCCACATGAATGTGGCACATGCTGACCTGGGGATTGAGCACCCTGATGTTGGCAGGGAATGGAGAATGGAGGGTGAGGGGTGAGCAGCAGCAGTGGGAAGGAGTGAGAAGGTTTTATGCCAGTGCGATGGAGAACAGAGAGTGCGGGGCAGGCAGCAGCAGTGGGAGGGAGTGGGAGGATTTTATGCTGGTGCTGGGAATGGAGGCTGCAGGGTGGGTAACAGCAGTGGGAGGGCTTCATTATACACCGGTGCAGTGGGGAACGGAGGCTGTGGGGTGGGCAGCAGCAGTGGGGGGGAGCTAACATTTAAATTTGTTTTCCTGCTGTGTGCCTGGTTGAGAGGGAAGGGTGAGCTGATGGTGCAATGACAAAACTGCCCCTGATTGCAGTGGCAGATTGAAGTGCGGCACTCACTCAGAAACTGCCATCATCGGCAGCTTCAGCATTAATTGGTGGCCGTGGGATGCGCCCATTAAAGCGTCTGCTGCACTGGCCACAACACTGCCACACCTCTTTAATGCCCTACTATTTCAATATCTTTCTTGTGCGCCACACTCACAAGCAAACATAAAAACAGCTTCTACTGGGAAAATGGCTCACAGGTTCAGTGCAGTTCTCCTTTAAGCTGGTGTTTGAGGGAGGGATGAGAAGGAGAAAGGTAAAGAACAGAAGGGCGATTCTTCCAGATGGATGGAAGTGATAGGTAAAAGCAGATTGCCCAGCAGTGGAGTGGGAGAAGGTGCATGAGTCTCGAGTGTAAGAGGAAGGGCAATAAGAAAGGTAAAGAGGAAGAGACCTGAAGCAGTATTTAGAGATGAAGGAAGCAATGAGTTAGGTAAGGTGATGAAAGTGGAGGAATAGAAAGAGAGGACTGGAGGCAGCAGTACTGAGGGGGGGGCGTAAGCAGCAAATCAGCAGAAAGCACTGTAGAGGGTGTCTAGTCTGGTGATGGAGGAGGAGGGGACAGTGTGCTAGCAGAGTGTAAAGAATTTGGAACTCCCAATGTTTGCAAAATCCAACTTTGTAATCTCAGTGAGGTGAAAAGTACCAAACACCCCAGCCAGCAGCACCGGCATACACTTGACCCATGGATTCAGCAGCTCAGACAAGGTGAGAACCAGTGCACAGCAACAAGTTGGGCAGCATTCAGCAGTAGGTCCCAGTGCCCTGGATATGAAGCACTTTGAACTCTCTCAGACACTTGGAAGCAGCACAGCCCTTCTGTCTCAACATTCACAGCTCTCAGGAGCACCATACATTGCAGAATTGAAACAATGCACATTGGTCATTATTTTGTGGCTGCATATATATAAAATGGATCAGGTAGTGGAGCAGTGTTCAACTATTTTTCCCCACTGCATTGTGTTCACCAGAAGTAAAGATTCTGGTTGTCCATTTATTAATTTTGTCCTTTTTCATTCAAACATTTTGATATAGTTATTGTAATTATACATATTATATGTAGGATAGCATTTGTAGGTGTTTACCCAAGTTTTCTAAGATTTTCTAATATTATTTGAAAGTTCCTGCAGCTCAGGAAATCAAGGACCCAATATTCAAAAATGCGCAAAGTAGAGCGCAAACATTTTTCGATAGCCCAAGTGCTTGAAGATGTTATATTCAGTAGAATAGTGCACCGGTGCAATTTGACTGAAGATAGGGCCATATCGGCCAGCACTAAGTCACTTGCTGCTGCGCCGACATGGCTCTGACTGAGGCTCACAATGGATAGCCTATTAGTGCAATTTCCGATATTCAAATGGATCCATGCAAATGAGCCCATTGGGCATGCAAGGCACTAAAGGGGCTTGGGGGGGGGCATGTCCATTATGGGCTCATTTACATGGGGAGCAAAGTTGATTTGCATGGTGCTGCCCTCTCAATTGCTCAGTCCCAGAGAGCTATCCCTGGTGCTAGTGGTTTCCCCCTCCCTCCGATCCCCTTCCCTTATAGAGTGTATCATGTACTTTGTGTCTAGTGGTGCCCCTCTTCCTCCAGCCCACCAGCTGTAAAGTGCAAACAGTCCCCTGGTGCTAGTGGTCCCTTCCCCATCTGCACCCATGCCCCAGTCTGTAAGTATTATTCCCTGGTGTCTAGCAGTCCCTCCCCCCACCCGTACCCATGCTTGATGTTTTAGGTCTTAGTCCCTGGTGTCCAGTGGTTCCTCCCCCCACCTGCACCCACGTCCAATGTTGTAAGCATTATTCCATGATGCCTAGAGGTCCTTCCCCCCACCTGATCCCCATCCCTGCATGGATGAAAGCCACCCCAGTTTGTCAAGTCCCCTTCCAAACAGCAACAGCCGTCCTACCTCAGTCATGTGGAAAGCCATTTGCAAAGAAGTCCCCTGTATCCTAACTGTGATTTTCACTCTCCAGGAAATCCCTCAGTGGTGGTTAGTGTTCCACCCCTCCCACACATGGCACCGACAACCCACCACCCTGGTCTCACTTACCTGACTGTCAGTGCTGCGGTCAAATAATGGCGAGCGACACAGCCCTCCATGCACCACCTCAGCCATCCTCCATCTAACAGTGGCAGGGAGTGCAGCTTATTTCTAGAGCAAGGCATGTCACCCGTGCCCTATACATAAGCTACGCTCCCTGCTACTGTTAGACGGCGGGCAGCTGAGGTGATGTGTGGAGGGCTGTCACTTGCCGTCGATTAATTATGGCACTGACACGTAAGGTGGACTGGGGGGTTGTCAGTGCTGCAGGTGAGTGGGGGGGTAACACTAACACCACCGAGGGATGGGCTGGGAGCAAGGATCACTGTTGCAGTATGAGAATGGGGCTTTGTTGTGGGTCAGGAACTTCCTTGCAAATGGCTTCCCACACAGCTGTGGTGGGATGACTGCCACGGGGGGGGACTTAACATACCATGTGGGAAGGGGCTATCTTCTGTACAGGGATAAGGATCAGGTGGGAGGAGGGACCACTATATATCAGGGAATAATACGCACAACACTGGACATGAGTGCAGGTGGGGGTAGGGACAACTAGCACCAGGGAACTGTTTGCACAAGCCCCAATCTCCTGTTCCACATTTAAGTATCCTGCACCCTGCCACCCACTGTCTTCTCCCACACAGTTGTGATTCTGCACCCTACTGCCTCCACCTCCTGCCTGAACAATCAGGGCTGCTGCACCCTGCTTCCTCCTGCCTGAACAGTAGGGGTTGCTGCATCCTGCTGCCCTCTGTCCCCCACCCCCACAGTCAGGGATGCTGCACCTGCTGCCATCTGTTCCTGTCTCCACAGTCAGGGTTGCTCTGCTCTGTAAAGCCCTGGAGTCCCAGGGCGTCTGCCTCCACAGTTGGGGATTCTGATCCATGCTGTCACAGGCCATCAGAGGGGGGAATTGTGCTGCACTCTGCCACCCACTTCCACTGCCCCAAATGGGCAGGGCTGCTGCACCATGTGCACCCTGTCTCACAGTCAATGCTGCTGTACCCCAATACCCCCCTGTGTCCTGCACCACAGTCAAGGCTTCTGAACCATGCTGTTCTCTGTCCTCTGTCATCACAACCAGTGCTGCTGCATCCTGCTCCTATCTACACAGCTGGGGTTGCTATCACCTGTTGTGCCATAGAGCCCCATGCCTCTGCAGTTAGGGATGTTGCACCATGCTGCCACTTGCCACAAGAGTCAGGGCATTTGCTGTACCCTCTCCCCTGCTTCCACAGTTGAGGCAGTTGCACCCTGCAGCCCCCCTGCCACCAGAGTCAGATCCTTTGCTACATGCTGCTGCCCAGATCCCTTGTCTCAAACAGACATGACTGCTGCACCCTGTCCCACAGTTTGGGCTGCTGTACCCTGATGCCACCCCTGTCTCCTATCCGAACAGTCAGAGCTGCTGCACCCTTCTGCCCTCTGTCCCCCACTGCAACAGTCAGGGTCACTGCATCCTGTTGCCCCCTGTTCCTGTCTCCACAGTTGAGGCTACTGTGCTGTGCTACACCCATGAGTCCTATGCTCCCTATCTCCACAGTTGGGGCTGCTGCACCCTGCTACTCACCTCCATTGCCCAAAATGGGCGGGGCTGCTGCACTGTGTGCACCCTGTCCCACAGTCGGGGTTGCTATACCCTGATGCCAACCTGTGTCCTGCTCCACAGTCAAGGCTTCTGCACCATGATGTCCTCTGTCCTCTGCCACCGCTGTGCCATGCTGAACTGTAGAGCCCCCTGGCTCCACAGTTAGGGTTGCTGAACCATGCTGCTCCTTGCCACCAGAGTCAGATCCTTTGCTACACCTCCCAAACTGCTAGAAAGAAAAAAACAGAAAAATACTTTCATCCTGTGTTATGGGTTGGGGGACAGAGAGCAGCAGGGTGCAGCAGCACTGACTGTTCTGACAGGAGACAGGGGAGGCATCAGGCTACAGCAGCCTAAACTGTGGGACAGGGTGCAGCAGCCATGCCTGTTCCAGACAGCACAGGGTCATGATGTTGTAGGACAAAACAGTGCAGCAATGTACCATACTATAAATACAGCGGACACATTGCAGCCGTTGTAACAAAATGCTAAAAACACAGTTCGGTGAAACAGTCCAGTAGCTAACTTTGTTTCTGGAAATCTGCTTCACCCCCCATTTTGAGGCTGAACCCTGATCCTCCCATTAATATAATCAACTCTGGGGGGGGGGACAACACAGGGACAAGGGGAAACACCAACAGGGAGGAAAAAAAGAAAACCGCACAATATGGTTTCGCAAACGTATGGGACTGGGATTCGAGCCCTGGTTCACAGATGCATTGCGACCCTGCACTGTCACGGCTTATCCTACTGAGCCATGGCTGCAGCTCAGTAGACCACCTCCCCAACAGAGATCTTCACCTCCGCATCAATCCTCCCCACCACCCATGTGTGACAGGGTACAAAACCGCATGCAACATATGTGCCTTGCAGGGTTTTCTACACTGTCGCACCACTTCACCACGCAATATGTTTCACGCAGTATTCCATGCGTGGTTCTGTCTGCTCTATATTCACCCAGTACTGATTGGGACAAGGGTATGGACAGCAGAGTATAGCAAAGGATCTGACTCTGGTGGCAGGGGGCAGCAGGGAGAAACTGCCCCAACTGTGGAGGCAGGGGACAGGGTGCAGCAAATGCACTGACTCTTGTGGCAAGTGGAAGCATGGTGCAACAGCCCTAATTGCAGAGGCATGGGGCTATAGGGCACAGCAGGACACAGCAGCCTTGACTGTGTAGACAGAAAAAGGGTGCAGCAGCCTTGGCTGTGGTGGCAGAGACAGGACAGCATGGTGCAGAAGCCTTGACTGTGGGGCAGGACACAGGAGGGCATCAGCATACAGCAGCCCTGACTGTGGAACAGGGTGTGTGGTGCAGCAGTCCTGCCCATTTGATGCAATGGAAGTGGGTAGCAGGTGCAGCAAAAGCCACACCTCTGGTGGCATGCTGCAGCATGGTGCAGCAGCACCAACTGTGGAGGCAAATGACCTGGGACTCTTGGGCATAGCAGAGCACAGCAGCCCAACTGTGGAGACAGGAACTGGGAGCAACAGGGTGTATTGGCCCTGACTGTGGGGTTGGGGGACAGTGGGAAGCAGGGTGCAGCAGCCCCGACTGTGTGGGAAAAGACAGTGGGCAGTAGGGTGCAGCAGCCTCAAATCAGTGACAGGAGACAGGGGGCTTGTGGGGCAGGGGACAGGGGTAGCAGAGTGCAGCTGGCTCAACTGTGGGGCAGGAGACAGGGGCATCAGGATGCCATATAGTGTTAATAGTTATACACATACATGATGTATTTTCACACAGAAACCCTCAAAGAACTGAAATTTGTGAGTTCATACAGTACACATGCCTGAAATAACAGTGTGGCAGGCACCTGTTTGTCAATCTGACATGAAAACAAAATTGTTCTTACATGAACTTATTTATGGAGGCTACATCAAAGACAAACTACTTCTATGAATGAAAAAAATGTAGATTTTATATCTTTTAAACAACCCTGTGTTATATAGCTAGAAAACAATGCAGAGATTTGATGAGAAAGAATGACAGCTGTGATACAGGCAGAGAACACCAAGAAGAAGGAGCTGCTGTTATAACTATACTTCTCTACTGGAACTATATTGCCCTCGTTCCCTCCACCCTAAGTCAGTTCTACTTTTATAGGTACAGGATCTGACTGACAACAGGAACTTCCTGTTTGGGAGCAGAAAGTGAGTGATCGCAGAGCCAAAAAAGACTCACCATCCTAGAAGAAAAAGAGTAGCTCTCCACCACCACCCCCCACCCAGTTGCTGGAGGTCTGACTCTGAGCAAGTAAGGAGACTACTGAGAAATATAGGAACTTCTTGCCTCAGAACAGGAAGATCAGGAGCTTAAAGGGCACAGAGGCAGTAAGTAAGTAGGGAGAAAAAATAAATAAATAAAAAAATAAACAGAGGAAAGAGTAAGTATTCCAAACAACAGTTAAGGGGCCAGAAATAAGACATGATGGGAGTGGTGCGGTGCAGTGCAGTGGCTGTGGAGCAGCAGTCTTCCGGAAGAAGTTCTAGAGGATGCGGTGTCGTCCCATCTGCAGGCACCTCTCTGGGCTGAGGGAGGAGGTTGCTCATCTCCAGGCTGAGTTCGCCAGGATTTGGGGGACCTCTTCTCCCACCCAGGGACCACCAGGGCCACTGCCATTGCCCCAGAGGTTGCCAAGAAAGAGGAGAGGTTGGACCACAGTGGGCTCAGGGAGGGTGAGGGTGGTGGAACAGAGGTGCATTCCTCCAGTTGTACCTTTCCACAATTCATATGCCATTCTGGCAAAGTGCGGTTCCTCTATGGAGGCACCCACAGTGGAGACCAAGGAGAATGCTGGAAACCTCCATAAAGGAGACCCTCAGGAGGGTGGCATGGGACCCCACAGGGGAAGGAAACAACTCCTGGTGGGGGACTCCATTGTTAGGGGGTTAGAACTGGGGGGGAAGGGGAGAGAGAGGTAAGGTGCCTGCCTGGCACCATGGCTTGGAGGGACAGGGAGCGAATTCTCAGGATTGTTACAGCAGCTGCATGGGGGAGGGAGCTGGATGTCATTGTCCACCTAGGGACAAATGACCTGGTCGAGAAAGGGATCAGAACAGTGCAGGAAGAGTTTGTGGAGTTGGAGAGGGGCCTTAGACAAGTAGCACACACAGTAACCTTCTCGGAGGTGCTGCCAGTCTATGGCATGGGTGAGGCTAGGGTGCGCCACACCATGGGATTCAATCAGTGGTTGAAAAACTGGTGCAGAGCTCAAGGATTTGGCTTCATTGGGGAGTGGGGGTCCACCTGGAGTGATGCAGGCCTATACTGGCATGATGGTCTGCATCTGTCCAGGAGGGGAACAAGGATCCTAGGTGATAGGTTTAAATGCTTCATTGGCAAGCATTTAAACTAGCCAAGGGGGGAGGCACTGGGAAGAAGCAGGGAAATCCTAGCCCCCACAAGAAAATCAGGGTAGTAAGTGAGGTAAGCACCAAGACAGAGATGTCGATAGGGAGAAGGGCAGGGGTAAATGGAGAAAATGACAAAGGCAATAAGGACAGGGATGGGGCAAAAAGGGGTAAGGTCATCAAGAAATGGAGGGTAATGAGTACCAATGCTTGTAGTCTGGGCAACAAGCTCCCTGAACTGATGGCCTTGATGGAAGAGGGATGCCTGGATATCGTAGCAGTCATAGAAACGTGGTACACAGAGAACCGTGACTGGGATGTTAACATAAAAGGGTACACAACCTACAGAAGAAACAGGGAAGGTAGAAGAGGGGGAGGAGTAGCTCACTATGTAAGGGAAGGGATAATAGCAATGGAACAAAAGAGTAAAAAGGGAGGAGAGGAGGCACTGTGGGTCACCTTAGGGACTGGAAATGGCACCACAATCCTCAAAGGGGTTGTATACAGACCCCCATGTCGGGGGGGGGAATGGACAAGGATATGATAGAAGGCATCCTTAGGATGGCAGAGAAAGGGAGATACTATTGATGGGAGACCTGAATATGCCAGATGTTAACTGGAGCACATTTGCTGCAGCCACATCCAAGAGCAGGGCCATTCTCGATGGCCCTACAGGTGGCATGCCTCAGAGAGCTAGTCTGGAAACCCACTCGTGAGGGAGCAATCTTAGACCTCATACTCTCAAATGGGGACAGTGAGAGGATCTCAGATCTAGAAGTGGGTAGCCATCTGAAACAAGTGACCACCAAATAGTGTGGTTCATGATAAACTCAGCTCCGGAGTCAAGCCATACAAAAGTGAGGGTACTGGACTTCAGGAGGGCTGACTTTGCCAAGATGGGAGAGTGCCTTAGAAAAGCACTAGCTAACAGGCTAGAAGGAGGGGTGGAGCAACAATGGGGAAACATCAAAACTGTCATCACAGAGGCAACAAGCCTTTGTGTAAAGCAAACAAACAAATCAAAATGAAAGAAAAAGCCACTATGGTTCTCAAAAGATGCGGCGGAGAAGGTTAGGGAGAAAAAGAGCATTTAGGAAGTATAAGGAAACACAGAAGGAGCACGATAGAGAACTGTACCAGTTAAGGCAGAAGGAAGCAGGGAGGGAAGTCAGAATAGCAAAGGCCCAAACTGAGGAAAAGATAGCCAACGTGGTTAAGAAGGGGGATAAAACCTTTTATAGGTACATCAGGGAGCATAGAAAGACAAAGGGAGGGATAGTGAGGCTGAATAGAATGGACAGTGGGTGGGCAGAGAGGGACAGTGAAAAAGCAGGGATACTGAATGAATACTTCTGCTCAGTATTCACAGAAGAGGAGGAGGAGGCGGTGTCTAATCCAATTAACAGAAGCACTCTGGATAGTGGAGTTGATCCCAGTCCTTTCACAGAAGAAAGGGCTCTGAAAGAACTCCTAAAACTGAAGGTGGACAAAGCAATGGGGCCTGATGGAATTCACCCCAGAATTCTAAAAGAATTAAGGGGAGAACTAGTGACACCACTGACTACCCTTTTTAACAAATCGTGGGAGGATGGTGTGGTACCCGAGGACTGGAGGGAGGAGGATGCAATTCCCCTTCACAAAAGTGGGAGCAAGACAGAGGCAGGAAACTACAGACCTGTCAGTTTGACCTCTGTGGAAGGGAAAGTGATGGAATCACTTCTGAAGGAAAGAACTGTTGAGTACCTAGAGGCCAGTGGGGCACAGGACCCAAGGCAGCATGGATTCACAGCGGAAAGGTCATGTCAGACGAATCTAATTGATTTCTTTGACTGGGTGACCAAAGTAGTAGACCAAGGAGGGTCTGTGGATGTGATCTACCTAGACTTTAGCAAGGCATTTAACACAGTCCCACACAAAAGATTAAAAATCAAATTAACCAGCCAGGGAGTGGGTCCCAGGGTGGTAGCCTGGGTAAAACATTGGCTGGACAACAGGACACAGAAGGTAATTGTAAATGGAGTCCACTCTGAAGAAAGAGGGGATACTAGTGGGGTACCGCAGGGTTCAGTACTGAGTCCATTCCTTTTCAATGTCTTTCTAAGTGTCATTGCAGAGGGACTGGAAGGAAAAGTATGCCTCTTTGCAAATGACACAAAGATCTGCAACAGGGTTGATGCACAAGGAGGCATGGAAAGGATGAGAAGGGACGTGGCAAGGTTGGAGGAATGGTCAGAAGTATGGCAGCTTGGATTCAATGCAAAGAAGTGTAAAATAATGTACCTGGGAAACAAAAACCCAGGGGAAGATTACACAATGGGGGGGGAGGTAGAAACAACAACAGAAATGGAAAGGGACCTGGGGGTAATCATATCAGATGACCTTAAGGTTAGCAAGCAATGTGAGAAGGCAGTAGGGAGGGCTGGGGGGATACTGGGATGTATAGGGAGAGGTATTACCAGCAGGAAACAGGAAGTTGTTATCCCTCTGTACAGACAGTTGATGAGACCCCATCTGGAGTACTACCTCCAGTTCTGGAGACCCCATCTCCGCAAGGACATAGATAGGATGGAGGCAGTCCAGAGGTAGGCAACTAAAATGGTGCAGGGTCTGCAAGAGAAGCCATACAAGGAGAGACTAAAGGAGCTTAATATGTATACCCTTGAGGAAAGGAGGGAGAGGGGGGACATGATAGAAACTTTTAAGTACCTCAGTGGAATCAACAAAGTCCAAGAGGGTAGCATCTTTCAGAAAAAGAGATGTGCAAGAACAAGAGGACACAATTTGAAGTTGGGGGGACGGCTCAGGGGCAATGTAAGTATTTTTTCACAAAGAGAGTGGTGGACGCATGAAACAGCCTTCCTGAGGAGGTTGTGGGGTCTAAAACTGTGGGAGAATTCAAGAATGCATGGGTCAAACATAAGGCAATTCTTGTGGGGGGTAGGAAGAAATAGGCTGTTGGTTAACTAGGATCTGCAGCTTATCCTGTAGGTAGGCAAACGGACAGACTAGGTGGGCCAAGCGGTCCGTATCTGCCATCAAAGTCTATGTTTCTGTTTTTATACAAACAAGCTGATTTCTCAAATATTCATACCACTTCAGTTCAGCACTGAAACACAAATGATCAACTTTTTATAAGACCAGAATGATGTATTCTAAGCTAATCTATCTAAAAACAAACCAAAGAATGAGTTGGTAAAATAACCTGGAAAGAAAACAATTAATTCTACAGACTGCTCTGACTAGGAAGTGAAACAGCTCTTCAGTCAAGCGAGGCTTAACTGCTAAAGCAGCCAGCTACTCCAATATGATGTCATCACTCTCCAAGCCTCACTCAGAGGGACCAAAACAACTTCACTGTTTCAGTTCCTGTTTCAGTTATTGCAGAGCAAGTTAACAAATGCCGATTTAAATAAAACCACAAAACCAAATACCATGAAATGTTCAGGAAACACCAGTCATGACACAGGGACTTGAATTCAAGTGAATTGAAGCTTTTATTTACAATATATAAAAAACACTGCATTTGATATTTAAACATTGGCACAAAATTTAGCACTGTTTTGTGACCCTTTTGCAGTCTGCAAAGCTACTACTGACCATTTGGTTATCAAACATAGAAACATAGACTTTGACGGCAGATAAGGACTGCTTGACCCATCTAGTCTGCCCATTTCCTGACCTACAGGATAGGCTGCAGATCCTAGTTAACCAACAGCCTATTTCTTCCTACCCCCCACAAGAATTGCCTTATGTCTGTCCCATGCATTCTTGAATTCTCCCACAGTTTTAGACCCCGCAACCTCCTCAGGAAGGCTGTTCCATGCATCCACTACCCTCTCTGTGAAATAATACTTCCTCACATTGCCCCTGAACCGCCCCGCCTCTATCTTGAAATTGTGTCCGCTTGTTCTTGCACATTTCTTTTCTGAAAGATGCTACCCTCTTGGACTCTGTTGATTAAACTGAGGTACTTAAAAGTTTCTATCATGTCCCCCCCTCTCCCTTCTTTCCTCAAGGGTATACATATTAAGCTCCTTTAGTCTCTCCTCATACGGCTTCTCTTGCAGACCCTGCACCATTTTAGTTGCCCTTCTCTGGACTGCCTCTATCCTGTCTATGTCCTTGTGGAGATGGGGTCTCCAGAACTGGACACAGTACTCCAGATGGGGTCTCACCAACTGTCTGTACAGAGGGATAACAACTTCCTGTTTTCTGCTGCAGTTGCCTCTCCTTATGCATCCCAGTATACCCCCAGCCCTCCCTACTGCCTTCTCACATTGCTTGCTAACCTTAAGGTCATCTGATATGATTACCCCCAGGTCCCTTTCCTTTTTTGTTGTTACTACCTCCCCCATTGTGTATTCTTCCCTTGGGTTCTTGTTTCCCAGGTGCCTTATTTTGCACTTCTTTGCATTGAATCCTAGCTGCCATACTTCCGACCATTCTTCCAACCTTGCCAAGTCCCTTTTCATCCTTTCCATGCCTCCTTGTGTATCAACCCTGTTGCAGATCTTTGTGTCATCTGCAAAGAGGCATACTTTTCCTTCCAGTCCCTCTGCAATGTCACTTATGAAGACATTAAAAAGGACTGGACCCAATACTGAACCCTGCGGTACCCCACTAGTAACCCTCTTTCTTCAGAGTGGACTCCATTTACAATTACCTTCTGTGTCCTGTTGTCCAGCCAATGTTTTACCCAGGCTACCACCCTGGGATCCACTCCCAGGCTGGTTAATTTGACTATTAATCTTTGTGGAACTGTGTCAAATGCCTTGCTAAAGTCTAGTTAGGCCACATCCACAGCCCCTCCCTGGTCTACTACTTTGGTCACCCAGTCAAAGAAATCTATTAGATTCATCTGACATGACCTTCCCGCTATGAACCCATGCTGCCTTGGGTCTTGTGCCCCACTGGCCTCTAGGTACTCAACTATCCTTTCCTTCAGAAGTGACTCCATCACTTTCCCTACCACAGAGGTCAGACTGACAGGTCTGTAGTTTCCTGCCTCTGTCTTGGTCCCACTTTTGTGAAAGGGAATCACATCCACCTTCCTCCAGTCCTCAGGTACCACACCATCCTCCCATGATTTATTAAAAAGAGTTGCTAGTGGTTTCACTAGTTGCCCCCTTAATTCTTTTAGAATTCTGGGGTGAATTCCGTCAGGCCCCATTGCTTTGTCCACCTTCAGTTTTAGGACTTCTTGCAGAGCCCTTTCTTCTGTGAAAGGACTGGGATTGACCCCCCTATCAAGAGTGCTTCCGTTAATTGGATTAGGCACTTTCCCCTCCTTTTTTGTGAATACTGAGCAGAAATGTTCGTTCAGTATCCCTGCTTTTTCACTGTCCCCCTCTGCCCACCCACCGTTCATTCTATTCAGCCTCACTATCCCTCCCTTTGTCTTTCTACTCTCACTGATGTACCTATGAAAGGTTTTATCCCCCTTCTTAACTGAGTTGGCTATCTTTTCCTCAGTTTGGGCCTTTGCTATTCTGACTTCCCTCCCTGCTTCCTTCTGCCTTAACTGGTACAGCTCTCTGTCCTGCTCTTTCTGTGTTTCCTTATACTTCCGGAATGCTATCTTTTTCTTCCTTTCACAGCCACCTCTTTTGAGAACCATAGTGGCTTTTTCTTTCATTTTGATTTGTTTATTTGCTTCACACAAAGGTTTGTTGCCTCTGTGATGGCAGTTTTGATATTTCCCATTGTTGCTCCACCCTCCTTCTAGTCTGTTTGCTAGTGCTTTTCTAAGGCACTCTCCCATCTTGCCAAAGTCAGCCCTCCTGAAGTCCAGTACCCTCACTTTTGTATGGCTTGACTCAGAGCTGAGTTTAACGTGAACCACACTGTTTGATGGTCACTTGTCCCCAGATGGCAACCCACTTCTAGATCTGAGATCCTCTCACTGCCCCGCTTGAGAGTATGAGGTCTAAGATTGCTCCCTCATGAGTGGGTTCCAAACTAGCTGTCTAATGCTCTGCCACCTGTAGGGCATCAAGAATGGCCCTGTTTGGATGTGGCTGCAGCAAATGTGCTCCAGTTAACATCTGGCATATTCAGGTCTCCCATCAACAGTATCTCCCTTTCTCTGCCATTCTAAGGATGCCTTCTATCATATCCTTGTCCATTCCTCCCCTGACATGGGGGTCTGTACACAACTCCTGTGCAGATTGTGGTGTCCTTTCCAGTCTCCAGGTGACCCACAGTGCCTCCTCTCCTCCCTATTTACTCTTTTGTTCAGTTGCTTTTATCCCTTCCTTTACATAGAAAGCTACTCCTCCCCCTCTTCTCCCCTGCCAGTCTCTCCTGTAGGTTATGTACCCTGGTATGTTAACATCCCAGTCATGGTTCTCTGTGTACCATGTTTCTGTGACTGCTATGATATGCAGGCATCCCTCTTCCATCAAGGCCACCAACTCAGGGAGCTTGTTGCCCAGACTACAGGCATTGGTACTCATTACCCTCCATTTCCTGATGGCCTTACGCCTTTTTGCCCCATCCCTGTCCTTCTTGCCTTTGTCACTTTCTCCATTTACTCCTGCCCTTCTCCCTATTGACACCTCTATGTTGGTGTTTACTGCACTTACTACCCTGATTTTTTGGGGGGGCTAGGATTTCCCTGCTCCTTTCCAGTGCCTCCCCCCTCGGCTAGTTTAAATGCTTGCCAATGAAGCATTTAAACCAATCACCTAGGATCCTGGTTCCCCTCCTGGACAGATGCAACCCATCATGCCAGTATAGGCTTGCATCACTCCAGGTGGACACCCCAGTCCCCAATGAAGCCAAATCCCTGAGCTCCACACCAGTTTTTCAACCACTGATTGAATCCCATGGTGAAGAACACCCTAGCCTCTCCTACGCCATAGATGGGCAGCACCTCCGAGAAGGTTACCGTGCGTGCTACTTGTCTAAGGCCCCTCCCCAATTCCACAAACTCTTCCTGCACTTCTCTAATCCCTTTCTTAGCCAGGTCATCTGTCCCTAGGTGGACAACAACATCCAGCTCCCTCCCCTGTGCAGCTGCTCCGGCAATCCTGAGGATTCGCTCCCTGTCCCTCCAAACCATGGCGCCAGGCAGGCACCTTACCTCCCTCTCCCCTTCCTCTCCCAGTTCTACCTTCCTAACAATGGAGTCCCCCAACAGGAGTTGTTTCCTTCCCCTGCGGGGTCTCCTGCCACCCACCTGTGAGTCTCCTTTGTGGAGGTTCCCAGCATCCTCCTTGGTCTCCACTGTGGGTGTCTCCATAGAGGAACCGCACTTTGCCAGAATGGCATAGGAATTGTGGAGAGGTACAGCTGGAGGGATGCACCTCTGTTCCACCACCCTCACCCTCCCTGAGCCCACTGTGGTCCAACCGCTCCTCTTTCTTGGCAACCTCTGAGGCAACGGCAGTGGCACTGGTGGTCCCTGGATGGAAGAGGAGGTCCCCCAAATCCTGGCGAACTCAGCCTGGAGATGAGCAACCTCCTCCCTCAGCCCAGAGAGGTGCCTGCAGATGGGACAATGCCGCATCCTCCAGAACGTCTCCCGGAAGACTGCTGCTCCACAGCCACTGCACTGCACCACTCCCATCATGTCTTATTTCTGGCCCCTTAACTGTTTGCAATCCTTACTCTTTCCTCTGTTTTTTTTCTCTCTCCTTACTTTCTGCCTGTAGCCCTTTAAGCTCCTGATTGTCCTGTTCTGAGACAAGAATATCCTATATTTTTCAGTAGACCCCTTACTTGCTCAGAAGCAGACCTCCAGCAGCTAGAGGGGGTCAGAGAGCTACTCTTGCCCTTCTAGGATGGTGAGTCTTTGGTGGCTCTGTGATCACTCACTTCCTGCTCCCAAACAGGAAGTTCCTGTTATCAGTCAAATTCTGTGCCTATAAAAGTAGAACTAGCTTTGGGTGGAGGGAAGGCAAGGGAAGGAGGGCAATATAGTCCCAGTAGAGAAGTCCAGTCACACAGCAGTCCTTTCTCCTGGTGTCTTCTGCCAAGCTACTAGCAAAATTTTTCTAAGGCAGTCTTTAAATGTAACTTCCTTCTAGCTAAGCCACTCCCCCAATAGGGCTCTTTAAACAATAGAAGTGGTTTACTGTCCATCGATACAAGTGAAATACTTCAGACTTGACAAATTTGTAGATCATTCTTTTGATACTGAGTCTGAAGCATCTACTGGTTTGGAATCATTTTTGGAAGCATCAACCCTAGCTTGCCTGAAAGCTTCAAGAGGGAGCTGCTTGGCTACTTAAACCTCTTGAAAGAAGAAGTTGTAGTGGTGATATCTAGCCTACATACTCCAGTGGGTCCTCTCCAGCTGCAGATGGCATTTCAAATAGAAACATAGACTTTGACGGCAGATAAGGACCACTTGGCCCACCCAGTCTGCCCATTTCCCTTCCTATTGGATAAGCTGCAGATTCTAGTTAACCAACAGCCTACTTCCTGCAACTCCCCACTACAATTGCCTTATGTCTGTCCCATGCATGTTTGAATTCCCCCACTGTTTTAGACCCAACAACCTCCTCAGAACAGCAGTTCCATGCATTCACCACTCTCTCCGTGAAAAATAATTCCTTACATTACCCCTGAGCCGTCCCCCCTCTATCTTTAAATTGTGCCCCCTTGTTCTTACACATCTCTTTTTCTGAAAGATGCTACCCTCCTGGACTTTGTTGATTCCCTTGAGGTACTTAAAAGTTTCTATCATGTCCCCCCGTCCCTCCTTTCATCAAGGGTATACATATTAAGCTCTCTCAGTCTCTCTTCATATGGTTTCTGATGCAGACCCTGCACCATTTTAGTTGCCCTCCTCTGGACTGCTTCCATCCTGCCTATGTCCTTGTGTAGATGGGGTCTCCAAAACTCCACACAGTATTCCAGATGGGGTCTCACCAACTGTCTGTACAGAGGGATAACCATTTCCCTTTTTATGTTGGCTTTCGTGCATGCACAAGAAACATCTTGCAACAGTGCAGGTCTTGGGGGCGCGGCTGCTCTTGGGAGAATGCAGAGCACGCATCAGTAGGTGCATCCCTCATTCCCCAATCAGCCTGCATGCCCGCCACCATACGCATTCATAATGGGCGGCACATCAAAAGCAAAGGTCCGCTGCAATCTGAGCAAAGCTGCGTCGCCATGGCGGTCCCTTTGCTTTCCGCCGTGCTTCGCCGCCATTATGATCATGGTCGGCGAGCGGGAGGTCACGCCCACGTTTTCCAACATCGGGATGCCCAATCCCTCTGTCGGCAACCCCCTGTTTGTGTGCGTCGTAGAGCCCACTCTCACGGCATCCCCGCAATTGTGGACGCCGGGTAAGCCTCAATCCTCTCGGCTCGCGCCCTGCTTTTGCTCCACCGACGGGAGCCCATTCCCCATTGGCATCTCCCCAACTGTGAATGCTGAGGGGTGCCCAATCTTCTTGGCTCGCCCCCTTTCTTTGTTTGCTGGGGGTGCCCAATCCTCTGCCAGCATCACCCCCGTGTTGTGTGCTGACTAGGGTGCCCAATCCTCTGTCGGCTACTGACACCCCCCCACAAACCCACTTAGGTGGTAACTGGAGCCCACCCCAGCGTGCTAAATGCCCGTAATGCAAAACTGTCCCGCGACGGTTTTCCTTTTTTTTTCCACCTGCAAAACGAAACTGTCCCTCGAGTCTAGATGCCCCCCCCCCACCCGACTCCACCCACTTCGCACTCCTGCCTCCCTCACCCCATACTTACCTCTGACTCGCGATGATCTTCCATGGACCGGGAACACGCTCAGACTTCTTCAAAGCTGACCGCGAACTGAGGAAATGCCCGTAGCTGTATAATGCAATGAATAGGGTTTTTCAACTTTGCTGCATATCTCAGGCATTTCTTGGAATTTTGGCACCAAATTTTCAACATGGGGTTTTGGGGGCCCCTCCTCATGAATTCTGTCACTGTTATGGCATTAATCAGCCTCGGAAGGTGATTTCGCAGTCACTGTGCAAAATCACCTTTCGGTACCCATTAACAAAATTACAGTGCCAGTGTTCATGAGGTGGCCTCTCAAAAGCCTATATTCCAAATTTGGTGGAAAAATCCAACAAATGCCTATTTTACAAAGGCATTGTGCAGTTGCTACAGGCTGGTAACTTCACGCATTCGCAATATTTGGCCGCTGTATTTTCGCATTGGCATTTTGTGTACCTCCTCAGAACAGTACAGCTGTCATTTTCCACATCCTGCCCGAAATGTGTTTCCGACTCCGGCGCACAATTGACCAGCCACTGTGGAAATCAGTGTTTGGGTCAGATTATGAAAATGACAGTGACACAGTTCATGAGCAGAGCTCCTAGAATGCCTATGTTGAAAATTTGGAGCTGATACTCCATAAAATTACTGTGTTACGAGCACACGTTGGCAGATTGCACGCATGCTCATACCGTCGTGCATTTGTGATATTTTCACTTTGGATTTTCACCATTGCCATTTTTACACACCTCTTGATGAACAGTACAGCTGTCACTTCACATATCCTGCCCAAAATGTGTTTCCGCACTTCCGGCACAGAATAGCGTGGTCGCTGTGCAAAATCACTTCTTGGGACACTTTTGAGGAAATGACAGCATTGACTGTACAGATGAGCAGAGGTGCTAAAATACCTATGTTGAAAATTTGGTGCCGAACGCCCACAAACTGGCAGTGCTGCAAGCGTGCCTTGCATATTTCCCAAGCACCCTTGCAACTCTGCAAATTTCGTATATTTATATGCCACATTTTCAGCACTGCCATTTAATTACACCTCCTTATGAACTGTGCAGCTGTCATTTTTCATCCCAGTATCCCCCTGGCTCTCCTTACTGACTTCTCACATTACTTACCCACCTTTAGGTCATCAGTTATGACTACCCCCAAGTCCTTTTCCATGTTTGTTGTTGTTAGTACCTCCCCTGCTATTGTGTACTCTTCTCCTGGGTTTTTATTTCCCAGGTGCATTACTTTGCACTTCTTTGCATTGAATCTAAGTTGTCATATGTCTGACCATTCCTCCAACCTTGCCAAGTCCCTTCTCATCCTTTCTACCCCACCTTGTGTATCAACTTTGTTACAGATCTTTGTGTCATCTGCAAAGAGGCATACCTTTCCCTCCAGACCCTCTGCAATGTCACCTATAAAGATGTTAGAGAGGACTGGACCCAGTACTGAGCCCTGAGGTACTCCACTAGTAACCCCCCTTTCTTCGAATGTGTTCCATTCACTATTACCTTCTGTGTCCTGTTGTGCAGCCAGTTTGCTACCCAGGCTACCACCCTGGAACCCACCCCAGGCTGGCTAACTTGATTAGTCTTTTGTGCTGGACTGTGTCAAATGTCTTGTAAAGTCTAGGTAGGCCATATCCACAGCCCCTCCCTGGTCTATCACTTTGGTCACCCAGTCAAAGAAATCAATTAGATTCATCTGACATGACCTTCCTGCTGTAAATCCATGCTGCTTTGGGTACTGTGCCCCGCTGGCCTCTAGGTACTCAACAATTCTTTCTTTCAGAAGTGGTTCCATCATTTTCCCTACCACTGAGGTCAAACTTACAGGTCTGTAGTTTTCTGCTTCTGCCTTGCTCCCACTTTTGTGAAGGGAATCACATCTGCCCTCCTCCAGTCCTCAGGTACCACCAGCATCCTCCCATGATTTCTTAAAAAGTGTGGTCAGTGGTGTCACTAGGTCCTCCCTTAGTTCTTTTAGGATTCTGGGTGAATCCCGTCAGGCCCCATTGCTTTGTCCACTTTGAGTTTTAAGAGTTCTTTCAGGACTCTTTCTTCTGTAAATAGACTGGTGTCAACCCCCTACCCAGAGTGCTTCTATTGTCTGGTTTAGGTAACTCCTCCTCATCTTCTTTTGTGAATACTGAGCAAAAGTGTTCACTCAGTATCTCTGCCTTTTCAACGTCTCCCTCTGCCCACCTCTCCTTTATATTAATTCACTATTCTCCCTTAACCTTTCTATGCTCCCTAATGTACCTGTAGAAAGTTTTATCCCCCTTCTTAACTGAGTTGGATATTTTTTCCTCGGTTTGGGCCTTTGCTATTCTGACTGCCTTCCCCACTTCTTTCTGCTTCAATTGATACAGTTACCTGTCGTGCTCCTTCTGTGATTCCTTATACTTTTTGAATGCAGCCTTTTTCTTCTTAACCTTCCCTGCCACCTCTTTTGAGAACCATAGTGGTTTTTTACTCTGCTTTGTTTTGTTTCACACAAAGGCTTGTTGCCTCTATGATAGCAGTTTTTATTTTTCTCCGTTGTTCTTCCACCCCTCCTTTTTGGCCATTTTCTAGTGCATTCCTCCAGTATTCACCCATTTTGCCAAAGTCAGCCCTTCTAAAGTCCAGTATCCTTGTTTTTGTATGGCTTGTCTCCATGGTTGTGCTTATTGTGAAGCACACTGTGCAGTGGTCACTTGCTCCCAGATGTCTACTGACTCCTAAATTTGTGATCCTCTCTCCATTTGAGAGTACCAGGTCTAGTATTGCTCCCTTCTGAGTGGGTTCCAACACTAGCTGTCTAAGGCCTGCCCCCTGCAGGGCACCGAGAATAACCCTGCTCTTGGATGTGGTTGCAGTACATGTCATCCAGTTAACATCTGGCATATTCAGGTCCCCTATCAACAGTATCTCCCCCTTTTCAGCCATTTTGAGAATGTGCTCCATCATTTTCTTGTCCGTTTCCTCCCCTTGAGACAGGGGTCTATATACACAATCCCTGTGCAGATTGTGATGCCATTCCCTGTCTCCAAGGTGACCCATAGTGCCTCTTGTCCTCCCCCTTTACTTTTTAGTTCTGTAGCTTTGATCTCTTCCCTTATGTATAGAGCTACTCCACCTCCTCTTTTACCCTCCCTGTCCCTTCTGTAGACTGTGTACCCCGGTATGTTGACATCCCAGTTATGGTTCTCCGTGTACCATGTTTCCGTGACTGCCACAACATCCAATTTTTCATCTTCCATCAGGGCTACTAGCTCAGGAAGCTTGTTTCCCAGACTACAGGCATTGGTACTCATTGCCCTCCATTTAATGTTGGTTGTATCCTTTTTTCCCCCATCCCTGCTCTTATTGCCCTTGTCTATTTTTCCATTTACCCCGTCCTGCCCTCTGTTGAGCTCTGTACCTCAGTGTTTACCTTACTACCTGCCATGTTTTGTGGGGGGAGGATTGAAATTTCCTGCCTCTTATCAGCACCTCCCCCCTTGGCTAGTTTAAAAGCTTGCCAAGGAAGCATTTAAACCTGTCACTTTTAATACTCTGATATTTTGAGTGATTTTTTTTTTGTTATCTCTATTTGGGTATATATTAAGTAATAAACATCTGGTTTCCTATTTTGGTAAGACCCTTCCAATTTTCCTTTTTAAAAAGGGAGACAAGTTGGACTTACAAAATTTGGGACCAATTGGTTTATCAAACTCAGTTTTTAAAATGTTATCAAAATTGCTCTGCAAGCACTTGCAACAAGCAAATATGTTTATTCTTCAGGATGTTTTTGAACTTGGCATAAAAATGTGTTTATTGGGTACAATTATCATTTGATCAAAAAAAGTCTTTGACAGGGTGTCACATTCATATCTGTTTGGTTCTGAGAACATATGAGGTTCCTTATGAATTTATTTCATGGATTTGGCAGCTGTACAATGGGGCCATGATGGTTAATGGTTATTTTGGAAATACATTTTAAGTGGAGTACAGCAGCGGTGTCCTTTGAGTTTCCTTTTGTATACTTTCTCCCTAGACCCATTGATTAAACAGATGCTATGGGACCAATAGATTAAAGGCTTATCTCCTCCAGGTTCCTCAACACAACTGAGAATTACCACCTACGCAGATGACATTTGTCTGTTTATTTCAGATGAAACTTCCGATGTGGTGGCAATTCTGAAAGTGGAGGCCTTTGCCCAGGTCCCTGGATTTGTTATTAATTAAAAATGAAAGTGTTGGCCTGAAGGTAGTGCAACCCATACCCAAGCCAAGAGCGGCATCTTGAAACCAGGACCCCTCTACACTTGTACCCAGGCAAGGCAACAAGCCACAAGTTTGCATAAAATAGGCATCACCCCTGACACTGGGGCAAATACCTGGCTTGGCATCTAGAGGTCAGGGGCTTGGGGCACAAAACAAACATTTATATTTACTCTGAGTTCTGGGAGAGAGATGCTAGGACTATGCTAGGTCTGTCTCCTTAGGGGGGCCCATAAACAAGTCACACATGTCCACTATTGGAAACAGGATTGTACAGTATGGTTTTATTCTGACATAAGATGGAACAAACACAGAATGCGGTGATCCTCCAGGTTGGAACTGACTTTCTCAGGGCATCACACACTTTTTCCCCCAGAAACAACACTTGTCTTGTGTTGTACACATTCCTACTAGTCACAAACTATGAACAGTCCCTCCCTCTGTACTAGGGAATTGAACATGAACATTTCTCTCAAAGTGTCTTTTACGTGGGGGTCTTCCACACATTTAAAAACATTTCAAACCTTTTTCCTCCTGATGTGATGGACTTAATTAACATGCCCAGGGTAACCTGGTGTCCTTCCATGAACCAGTTAGCCCTGACTGAAGTTTCAGAGGGGGGGTTTGCCCACCATGGCCCCATCCAGTCTCTGGCATTCCTTCGGAGTTACACCAATTGAGTTTTAGTTTCCCCTTAATTGTTAAAGGACTCTCAACTTTAAACTTCACATTCAGCACATTTTTGTGGTGATACAGGGGCCCTGACAGTTGTATTTTAGCCTTATCTCTGGGCACATACACCTCAAACAACTCCTTAAGAAACAGTTCCATGTAACTGTACTCACAATTTTGTTTGTCCCTTTGTTACAGACATGGATGCTGGAAGAAACACCTCTTCCCTTTCAGGTAGCATTTCATAGCTTTACACAGAAACATTCTTGTCTCTCTCTGGGCAGCTGAACACTCTTCTGTTTCCTCAGGGGGTTACTCCTTGGATCCACAGAAACTGAAGTCCCACTCACTTCTCTGTGGAATGACCCACTGGAGTCCTGCTGGCAACAGTCTCCACCACTTCAATTGGTACTGCTGATATTCTCATTCACTAGGGTGAGAAAATGACCAGAGGTCCTTCACTCAGCCTCAGAATAGGCAGGCAGGCACCTCTACACTCACAGCACTGCTGTTCACACTGATGACTTAACATAGAAACATAGACTTTGACAGCAGATAAGGACCACTTGGCCCACCCAGTCTGCCCATTTCCCTACCTATTGGATAAGCTGCAGATTTTAGTTAACCAACAGCCTACTTCCTGCAACCCCCCACTATAATTGCCTTATGTCTGTCCCATGCATGTTTGAATTCCCCCACTGTTTTAGACCCAACGACCTCCTCAGGAAGGCGGTTCCATGTATCACCACTCTCTCCATGAAAAAATTTCCACATTACCCTGAGCCGTCTCCTCTATCTTTACATTGTGCCCTTGTTCTTACACATCTCTTTTCTGAAAGATGCTACCCTCCTGGACTTTGTTGATTCCCTTGAGGTACTTGAAAGTTTCTATCATGTGCCCCGTCCTCCTTTCATCAGAGTAAGTATTAAGCTCTCTCAGTCTCTCTCTCATATGGTTTCTGCTGCAGACCCTGCACCATTTTAGTTGCCCTCCTCTGGACTGCTTCCATCCTGTCTATGTCCTTGCGTAGATGAGGTCTCCAAAACTGCACACAGTACTCCAGATGGGGTCTCACCAACTGTCTGTGAGAGGATAACCACTTCCCTTTTCTACTTGTGATGCCCCTTCCTATGCATACTATTCCCTGGCTCTCCTTACCGACTTTTCACATTGCTTACCCACCTTTAGGTCATCTGATATGACTACCCCAGGTCCCTTTCCATTTTTGCTGTTGTTAGTACCTCCCCTGCTATTGTGTACTCTTCTCCTGGGTTTTTATTTCCCAGGTGCATTACTTTGCACTTCTTTGCATTGAATCTAAGTTGCCGTATGTCTGACCATTCCTCCAACCTTGCCAAGTCCCTTCTCATCTTTTCTACCCCCTCTTGTGTATCAACTCTGTTATATATCTTTTTGTTATCTGCAAAGAGGCATACCTTTACCTCCAGACCCTCTGCAATGTCACCTATAAAGATGTTAAAGAGACTGAACCCAGTACTGAGCCCTGAGGTACTCCACTTAGTAACCCCTTTCTTTGGAATGTGTTCCATTCACTATTACCTTCTGTGTCCTGTTGTGCAGCCAGTTTGTTACTCAGGCTACCACCCTGGGACCCACCCCAGGCTGGCTAACTTGATTATTATCTTTTGTGGACTGTGTCAAATGCCTTACTAAAGTCTAGGTAGGCCATATCCACAGTCCCTCCCTGGTCTATTATTTTGGTCACCCAGTCAAAGAAATCAATTAGATTCATCTGACATGACCTTCCTGCTGTAAATCCATGCTGCTTTGGGTCCTGTGCCCAGCCGGCCTCTAGGTACTCAACAATTCTTTCTTTCAGAAGTGATTCCATCATTTTCCCTACCACTGAGGTCAAACTTACAGGTCTGTAGTTTCCTGCTTCTGCCTTGCTCCCACTTTTGTGAAGGGGAATCACATCTGCCCTCCTCCAGTCCTCAGGTACCACCCCATCCTGCCATGATTTGTTAAAAGCGTGGTCAGTGGTGTCACTAGGCCTTCCTTAGTTCTTTAGGATTCTGGGGTGAATCCTCGCAGGCCCCATTGCTTTGTCCACCTTGAGTTTTAGGAGTTCTTTCAGGACTCTCTCTTCTGTGAATGGACTGGTGTCAACCCCCACTACCCAGAGTGCTTCTATTGTCTGGTTTAGGTAACTTCTCCTCATCTTCTTTTGTGAATACTGAGCAAAAGTATTCATTCAGTATCTCTGCCTTTTCACTGTGTCCCACTGCCCACCTCCTCTCTCCTTTATTAATCTTCACTATCCCTCTCTTAACCTTTCTATGCTCCCTAATGTACCTATAAAAGGTTTTATCCCCCTTCTTAACTGAGTTGGCTATTTCCTCTGACTGTCCTGAACTGACTATTCCCTTCTAAACATTCTAAAGCTAACCCCTGGCAGCTGATTCCAAAGTGGCTCAGGCTGCTGCGAGAGTTCCGAATGAAATAATCCATTCTCTCCTCAGGCTAGCTAAGTAAACAATGATGTCCTGTTGTAAGGAGATTTTAACAACTCCCTACAGGCTGCCCAGGAACCTTCCTAGTCTAACACTGATGGGATTCTGATGGGATGGGACTCCAGGGGACTGGGTGGTTACAGTAGGAACTCCCTTTTCTGATTCTGTGTCAGTAACTGGGATTTCTATCTCTGAAGACCCAGTGAGGATCCTGGGGATCAATTTGATCCAGTAGATTTACCAGTTTTAAACTGGAAAGACAAAACTGAACATTGTGCTAACAAAGTTGACAAGCATTTGTCGATGTCGAATGTTCACTGGTGGTATTGTTGTTGTACCGGATCTTGCTTATAAACAGTTTTACTATGTATTTACCCAGGATAGAGCAGATGAAATGCAATGCCTCATTTTCAGTGGTGTCCTGCATTTTATCCTGGATAGGGCAGCTGAGAGGCAATATCTCTTTTAAGTGAGATCCCACATTTTGACCTAAAATTTCAGTCTTTTGTGACCTGATGTTATGATCAAGACAGGTGAAATATTTAAAATCCCATCCAAAAAGTGATTTTGCTATTCACTGTAGAAACAAGTTGTGGAGGGGATTTGAAAAATGACACCTGCCATGTTCAGGACATGGGGTAACACAAGGGATATGTTGAACATTAGGAGCCAAAATCTGCAAAAAATGAAGTTATGAGTAAATGTTGGAACAATTTGTTTCTTCATAATTTAGTTGGTTTTTCACATTGTTTACCCTAAATTTTCAACATAATCTTTTTTTGACCACCCCTTTTGAGCATGAAACATGTCATTTATAAAACAATGGCTGAAACATCAGTTTTGAAATGACAGCTGTCACATTCATGAGGTGATGTGAAAAAATGGCTATGTTGAAAAGCTGGGGTAAAAATATCGAAAAATACCACTGTTATGAGCGTACGTTGAAAAATTGCAACATAGACTCATTCCTTTGTTGTTGTCTCATATTTTTACCCCACATTTTCAAAAAAGCTTTCTTATGACCTCACATCGCCTTCTTATGAGCCCATATCATGAAAAAGGGTGGAGAAAATGTTCAAATCCAGCCTAAAAGGTGATTTTGCACCACAAGTGCAAAAACACATTTGGCCAGGATTTGAAAAATAATAGCTGTCACATTCATGAGGTGCCGTGAAGAAATGGCTATGTTGAAAATTAGGGGCAAAATATTGAAAATTACTAGCCTGTGTTTGTAAATTTCAACACAGGCTCATAATTTTGTTGTTTTTTAATATTTTTACTCCAAATTTTCAAACAGCTTTCTTACGACCCTGCCTTGTGAACAAGGGCAGAGAAAATTTTCAGCTCTTGCCAGAAAGGTGCATTTGTGCACTGACCACAATATCACCTTTTGGGACAGATTTGCCTAATTTCACTGCCATTCTTTGTGAGGTGGGGTTCCAAAAAAGGCGTGTTGAAAGTGTGGGGCAAAAATATTCAAAAATGACCGAGTCATGCCAGTAAGTTGAAAATCCTATTGAAATACACTGAACCGCATACCTGATTTCCTCAGTTCGTGGTCCGGCATTGAAGAGTGAAGACGCGCCTGCAGTCCAGAGAGGATTACAGTGTTGGACCCCTGGTGGGTAAGTAAGGGCTTGGGGGTGGGGGTTGCTGAGTGGTAGGGTCAGGTGGGGACAGTAATGGCAGCAATAGACATCAATGTACAGTTTTTTTTTTTTTTACCAGGTTCATTTAAAAAAAATATGAGGGATGGTTTCCTTTATTTCAGGTCATGAGACTAGGGGATTGGGCACCCTGAGTGTCGGTGTTATGTCTGGCAGCACTGGGGTGGGCTCTCCAGTTCTGCAAAAATAAAACAGGAAGGGTGGGGGAGTATAAGCCAGCATGGGGGATTGGGCATCCCTGTGCCGGAATATTAACACTGATTGGCTGGGGGTGGGCAGTTATGGCAGCAGCAGCAACAGACATCGATGGATGTTTTTCTCTTCTGCAGGGTGTATTTAGAAGAAAAATACTAAGAGGGATGGTTTTCTTTATTTCAGGTGGTGGCACTGGGGGACTGAGCACCCCTTGTGTCAGTGTTATGTTTGGCAGTACTGGGGTGGGTTCTCTGGTGCTGCAGAAGTAAAACGGGCAGAGTGCGGAGGGTAGCAGCCAGCACAGGGGATTGGGCACCCCTGTGGTGGAATACTAATATGGGTTGGCTGGGGGGACAGTTAGGGTGGCAGCAGCAGCAACAGACATCGATGGGCAATTTTCTCTTTTACGGGTGCAGGACAATTTTAAGCAGGCTGATCATGACAAATCAGCTGTGCTTGTTAGGTGGTGTTGTGTAGATCAAAGGAAAGAGCCAACCCATGGTTGGGTCAGCTCTCTCCTTTGAACTACACAAAGTGTTCAACCAGCAAGCCAGAGTACTGCCATGACCAGCCTGGCTGATGATTGGTGTGACATTGATGAGCCCCTTGTGGACCACTCTGCATTCAACTGACAGTGTCACACCCCTCAAAAGCCACTCTCATAGCAAGATGTTCGCTGTTGTGTGCACACAGCGAACATAATAAAAGGAAGGCTTGGAGATTTTCTACACAGAAGAGCGTGCATATTATTAAAATATTTTTGTTACCATTGTTTACATATTTAAGTTTTGTTTGTCCTCTACTCTTACTTTTGAGACTAAGATTTTTAGTCTTTTTTTCTTTCGGATCTTATGGGGAAGCTGATTGAACCCTGATAAAAGAAATATTACTTATCTCTCTATCCTGAATGGGGGTCTGAACATGATAAATCTTATTGTGTTTTTTCAGACTTTGTTTTTGCGTGTTTCACTTAAACTAAGACTGTTACACAGCACACTCCTTTGGCATGACTGGCTTAAAGTAAGTTTGAGTCCATATCTGTACAGCTTAGAGCTGGGTGAAAACTGTGAATTCTAATTATGTGAAATTTTCTAAATTTCCAACTTTGGCAAAATCAGAATCCCCTGAATGTGTTTGTTGAATTTTCACCCTGTTCTGTAAAATTTCTGGTTGAATTATGAAATGATACACATGAACTGCAGAATGACAATTCTGAGGAATTCCATTCCACAGTTTAATACAATAATCTACAATACATGTATCATTCCGCAGTTCAGTGATCAGTTCTGCGGGAATTTCTTTCCACTGTTTAATACATTAATCCATAGTTCATACATTTATTCTGTTGTTCTATGTCCGAATCTCCACGAACATTGCAAAAATGCATTCCAAAATTTCACAGAAGAGAAATTCTGATGTTCACATTAATCCTCACGACAGAATGTTATTTTTGCACAGTACTAGTCTAAATAGGGACAAAGTGCTCCTAAACTGTTGAGGTCTTTGTATATTCCTGTATAAGAAAATTTAGCATTTGGAAAATCTCAAAGCTTCACATTTTGTCCAAAACTAGGCCACAACTGTGACAAGAAGTAATGGGTCATATGGATATTCAGAAATCAGAGTTTCCTGGTTGTCAATCTGCAAAGACGTCTCTAGTCTTGGCCCAACTGATTAACCCTAGGGTACCTTAACGTATATGGGACGTACTATGGCTGAGTTGTCACTGCCGTATGTAGTCAGAGGCAACATGAAACATAAAAGCCTTGAAGACAGGATGTGTCCTAGGCCTGAACTGGTGTTATTGGAGAAAACTCAAGAACATTTTCTTTTGGATTATAGTTTCATTTCTGCTTTTTGGGCAGAGGTTCACTTGTGGTAATCTAGTACTGAGAGATTATCTAGCACATTGGAAGCAACACAGTATGAACACATTGACAGTTATCTGTGCCTGTCTTACATTTTATTTGTGGCAGGGAAGCTGTCAATATGTTGCAGGAGTTGCAGCCTATATATGTGTCTATCGCTACAATGGTTGAATCTGCAATTCAAGAAATTAAAACTCAGGAATAGAAACATTTACCAAGGAACCAGTTTGCCTCTTTTTGGAGGACAAGTACATTAATATAATGTTTTCTGTATATGTTGCTTGTTCTGAATGTTCTGCAAGACACACTGTATTAGGTCTAATTGTATTTATTTTTTTTTTAGGTTGAGATTGGAATTTAGAGTTTGAGCTAGTCTGGTTATTTCATAGCTGTGCCTTTCTTTGTTGGGGATCTTTATTTTGGCGAGTTGTTCTGTCTATTCATCTGGCTTTCTTGCTGATACATGTGAGGACTCTGTGATTTTTACAGCTGCGTGGGCGGAGCTCCGTAGACGTTATGCCATTATCTTTAGAAGAGCACTGTGAAAGCACGTGCCCGGACTGCTATCCGGTGTGCTTCAACAGTGCTCTGGCATATGTCCAATGGTGCTGTTTATGTGGCCCTTCCCCTCCACAGGCCTCATAAATACATCCCCTTTGTGGGGCACTACTTTTTCTTCTGCAACTGCAGTAGTGATGGCTGCCATGCCCAAGATGTCGGCAGCAGCTCAAACTGCACATGCGCAGTTCTGTCAGAGCCACCATCTTGGAAAAGGCAGAATCCAGTGTGGCAAGAGCATGGTGAGAGCTCCAAGTATTCTTTTACTCGCTCTCACCACACTCTTGTCGCACTGAGCAGCCGTATTGGCTCTTATCAGAGTCCATTTATTATGTTGTGTATAATTATGCCTGTTTTTGTTTTAATAAAAAGTTCCCCTACTCTTCTTCAGTAAGTGCCATGGGATCTTTAACTTTCACCTGGACAGTAAGCAGAGATGGGCAGAAGGGACCTCAGTTTTAAATCTTATCCAAAGGACGGCACCTCAATAGTAAAGCATGACCCACATACAGCGCTACAGTATCAGTTATGGGCATTACCTGATGTGTGACTAGAACCCATGACTTTCCAGTATTTCTGACCCAGTGGTGAGCATGCTGCCTACTGAACCACTGACATAGAGAGATAGATAGATAGATAGATAGACAGATAGATAGATAGATAGATAGATAGATAGATAGATACAGACAGACAAACAGATATGATAGATAGATAGATAGATAGATAGATAGATAGATAGATAGATAGATAGACAGACAGACAGATAGCTAATCTGACAAGATGAGCAGTAACAGACTGGTCTAATTTTGTTTTACTTTGCAATTTGTTTACCCAGGGTAGTCCCACTGAGGTGCTGTTTCTCACCTTCAGGGTCCCTACATCTACACAGTATATAAAACATGGAAGGGGGCTGAAGCAGTGGGAGGTCGAGTAACTTGTTTAAGGTCACACAGTGACTGGGCTACAATTTGAACCTCAGATGATCTCCTGTTTCATATTTTTATTCTCTAACTGCTACACCACACTTCCTTCCAAAGTTAAATAAAAATGCATAAAGCATCTGCTGACCTCTTCCAGAAATGCTTCCCAAGATAATATGCTGCCATGGGCACACTGAAAGTATACTTTCTGGCTAGGATATTCAAAGGGGTTGCACCTGGCACAACAGAGTTGCACTGGGGCAACCCCGCATTGCGCCCCAGTGGGATATTGAAAGGGCTGCTAGGCGCAATGCAAATCCCGATGCGCCGGGGCACAATGTGGTGTCTGGCGCAGAGTGCAGGGGCATGCTCATGCATATGCAGCACATCCTGATATTCAGTTCGGGATGTGTGCGCGACATGCTGGTGCATCCCTGCATCAGGCGTGATGGGGAGCCCAAAGTTGAGCCCCAGAAAAGAGGGAACAAACCTGCCACCCATAGGTGGGCTGCTGTATTGCATGGCACAACACAGCAAATCGTTAGATATGGGTGGCCATCCACCCACCCAGAACACTGTCAGCAAGCACCCGAACTCTTGGTGGTCTCATCGGTCTTCTCCCACCCGATCCTCCGGGATACAGGTAGATGACCCTCTCCTGGTCCCCTCCCACCATCTCTGAGGAATGTAAATAAACCATCCTTGGTGGTCTAGTGGAACCCCAACCGCCCATTGCAGCGATCAATGGCAGCTCCCTCACGGAACTCCATGGTGATCCAGTTGCACCCCACCTCCACCCACACCGAACCCCTTGCCCCCCCGCTCCTCCCCATCATTGGCGGGTCGCTGCAACCCACCCGCATACGTCAGCGTTCGTCAACGACTGGTACAGGGCTAAGCCCATTGTCTCCTGTGTGGACCACGGGTTTGCAGGGCATACTGCATAGACATTCTAAACGCGTGAATGAAGTAATTCACATATTGGGACTGTCTAGTACAGTATGCCCTGCAAGCACATTGGTCCACACATGAGACCAATGGGCTTACAGCCCATATTGTACCTGTCATTCGGCAGGCGGTCGGGTAGTATGCGCAGGCGGGAGTTGCAGCGCCACCCACCAATGACGGGGGAGGAAATGGGGTGGGCAAGGGGTCCGTGTGGTGAGAGGGTGGGGGTGCCACTGGATCATGATGGATTTCTGTGAGGAACTGTGCCGCGATCATGGTAATGGGCGGGGGGTCCACTAGACCACCAGGGACTGGTCTTACTTACATTCTTCGGGAAATCAGGTAGGGGGACCACTAGACCACCAGGGAGGGTCATTTATACATATCTCAGGGATCGGGTGGGAGGGTGGACCACTAGACCACCAGGGACGGTCAGATATACATATCCCGGGGACTCGGGTGGGGGGCCACTAGATTACCAGGGAGTGCTCTGTTCACAATATACCACGCTCACAGCTATGGGGTGGGGGATGCCCCAGGATTCCCACTGCATACGTCATGCTGTGCAGGGCGGGAGGCGCAAGTCACTGGGCTGTCCTGCGCAAGGCATGCAAATGGGGCCATAATGACATACAAATGGACCCATTTGCACTCGTATATATTGTGGCCTCATTTGCGCTTCCCTCCTGCTGAAATTCGTGTAGTGATGTGCTCAAGCGCAGCTGCACTTTGCGATGGCACATCCCCATGCTCCTATCTGTGAGCTGGCGCCAGCCGCAGTGCCACTGCGCCATGCACAGTATGTGGCCGACCTGCCACATTCAATGATGCTGCACCATGTTTATCACCTTGAATGTCACCTTGCCCTGGCGCATCCCAGTTGCACTGCGCCCAGGCTTGCACCACTGCCTGGCGCAGTCTGAATATCTGGGCCTCTGTGTCCACAAAAATGCGGGACACAGAAAAAAGGAAAAGTTCCATGGTTCAGAGACCAGGACTGTCTCAATAACAGTCTGGAATGGTGGGCTGTTCCATAATCATAGACAGATTCTTGGCCTCTTTGAGCCCTACCCCTCACCAACCAATATACAGTACTGTTGACTGGTTAACAACACAGCATGTGTAAATTAGCTTTCCGTCATGAATCCCTGCCATTGTTGCTCCAGAATAGCTATGAAAGAATTTCCACAGGGAATCTTCTTGACATTCAGGTTTCGGAACAGAGCACAAAACGTAGTGATGTAGTCATTGCATATCTATTCCTCCCTGAAGGATACTATGGAAGATCAAATGCTAGCCCAGCTAGTGCCTTCCTCAGCTACACAAGGATAATGTAGATATTTCATTTCCTTCATTTCACTTCATTTTTATTTTAACTGCTAAGCAGGTGGGTAATAGTGCCCTTTTTCACAATGACCAGTATACATTCAACATAAAATCAGTGACATACAGAAAGATACAAATCAATACACACAAGTAGTACAAACATGATAAAACACAAGTGCAATCAGAATTGTCCATGAGTATTTTAAATAAAAAAGTTTTAAAGACAGTGAGCCTGTTAAGTTACATAGATTACTTTGGCTAAGTTACAGGATATTTACCCTATATGCAGCGGAGTCAGACGCAGTTCAACAGAGTAACTTGGCAGTAAGTGACATGTCACAAAGGGCTTAATTGTTATTGAATTATACTGTTCTCTGCAACCCTCCCATGTGTCAAAACCTCTGCTGGGAAACTTGCTCTCTTCTAGATTCCCATCCCTCTGGAATAACCTCCCCCAGCAAACCTGTCTTGCCCCCTCCTTTCCTGCACTTAAGCATCTACTCAGACCGTCCCCCCCATTACATCTTGCTGCTGTCATCAGAACTAATTTCGTCCACACTATTGCCCTCCCCTCAAATAGTGTACCTTATTTATCCTGTTTTCTTTATTGTAATGCAAATTGAACAGAATTTATATGTGGATTATATTGTATGCTGTTCATTACTGTTTATTTAAATTTCTTTATAATCCTTTGTTGTAGTTTTGTACCTCGTGTCCCCCAGGTCACACCTGGAAAAAGAGTCTTGGCTCAGTGTGCCTTTCCTGGTTACCAAATTTTAAATATATAAATAAATACTGCTGCATTTTGTGATATACTGCAGTATTACTGTTTTGCATCCTGGTAGGCGCTGCTATATGCTAGATGCATCTTCCAGTGCAGACACAGCCTGCCATTACTTTTGACAGGTAACTGCCAGCCCAATCGCTTGTGCTCTTGCTCACACTGTATTATCCTTACTCATAGACACAGTATGCAGCCTGCTTTTATTTCACAAGGTGCTTTCAGGGCTTACAATTAGGTGCTTACCTTGGGTCGTGGCCCATACTAAACACTTGTGATGTTGCATTGTATACCTTTCTGCACTGAATCTATACACTCTGTTGTTTGTAGCTATTATAACTTTTAATATTTCATGCCTATACATATATCATTGTCAGTAACAATACCCTGCTTTATCACTCAGGTCTTGCCTGAAAACGTGCTAATCTTTCACCCAATACACCTTCCCAGTTACCAAATAAATAAATACCTTAGAAAATGGGGCTTCTAGGCCCCATCTCTCCTACAGTATTCTCAAGGTTGACAACTCCCTCGTCCCCGATCCTTCTGCTGTTGCCTCCTCCTTTAATGCCCACTTTGTTACCTCTGCTCTTTCACTCATCTCCTCCTCAATCTCACTTCCCCCCTCTTCCTTTGCTTTCACTCCATTGGCTTCCCTAAAGGCTCTCCTTGCTCCTAATCTTCACAAGGGCATATGCCCGGATGGCCTTGATCCTAAGCTTCTTTTTCTCTTACCTACTGCCATTGCCTTTCCTAATACCCATCTCCTCAATCCTCTCCTCCACCACTGTTTCTGATGCCCGGAAACAGGCTACTGTCATCCCCTTCCCCAAAGGTGATGATCCTTCCTCTCCTGGAAACTACCAACCTATCTCTATCCTTCCCACGCTGGCTAAGTTACAGGAACACCTTGTTCTCTCACAGCTTCCTTCATTCCTTGAATCCTCCTCCTTGTGCACTCCTTTCCAGTCCACATACTCCTCCCTCCTCTGACTCACTGACTCCAGCCTTTCAGAGATGGATGAAAGGGAAAGGGAACATTGTTTAACCAGGAGCAGTACACTAAGCCGAAGCTTGTTTCCTTATATGACTTGGGAGCACAAGGAAGTTAAGTGGCTTGCTCAGGATTACACAGTATGCACCTATGCGGCTGTGGGATTCAAACCCAGGTCTCCAGATCTGCAGCTCAGAGCCTTAACCCACTGTGCTATACTGCCTCCTGAAGGTCTAATCAACTATGTAATCTTTGCTGACTAACTAGGCCAAAGTATTTTATACTGTGGCACATCCCCTCCTTCTGGACAAGCTTCTGGTGGTGGGCCTCTCTGCCTCCTTAGTCAATTGGTTCTGCTCCTACCTTAAGGGAAAGTCTCAAGCTGTTCAGATTGGAAACACCTTATCCTCTCCCCAACTCTCCATTTTCTCAGCTGTGCCTCAAAGATCTGTCCTGGACCCCATTCTCTTTGCCATATTCCTGAATGATCCCTTCTGCCTGCACCTCTGCCTTCATTTACATATATGCAGATGACACAGAGCTCTTTGCCTCTGGTTCCGCTGCCCTTGACCTTACTTTCTGACTACAATTGGACTTTGACAATATTCAACTTGGTTCTGGGCAAAGCAACTGTCATCATAGTCCCAAAAAACAGTCTCCATGACCTTTGGATCTTTACAGAGGTTTACCAGGCCCTCCCGCCTCCCAACATCCCATACCCTTGCTGGCGCTGTTGAGGATGTCTCCTTTAAGTATCTCGGAATCTGGCTGGACAGCCATCTCGATTTCTTGGCACACATTGATGCTATCCACCTTAAACTTCACCCAACCTTGATGCACTTTACAGGAATAAAGCCTGTATCCCACTTCCTGTTTGCCATGAGATTCCATTGAAGCAAACATTCAAACACAAAGACAAATGGGTTAACGCAGCAAAGGAATGCACTGAAAAATTTGTTAGGCTACACCAGCCAGCTACTCCAATATGATGTCATTGCTCTACAAACCTCACTCACAAGGATAAAAAGTATGTTACTGTTTTCAATTACTGCAGAACAAGTTAACAAATGTTGATTTAAAGAAAACAACAAAACCAAACATCATGACATTTTCAGAAAACACTAATCACAACACAGTGACTTGAATTCAAATGAATTCAAGGTTTTATTAATAATCATAAAAAAAACATTGCATTTGATCTTTAAAACAGCTTTCAGCATGATCACAGTATAACTTGAACATTGTTGATTTCAGTGAATTAATCAGAGTCTGATAATCTCCCTTCCTTTCTGCAGAATTTGTAAGAACTTTATTTAGCTGATCTCTCTCTAGGCTAAAGACTTTACATATGTCTGCCTTTGTTTATTTTTCCCATGGTTGGAAAAAAAAGAGCCTTAATGTCTGCTTTTTGTCATCCCAATAACTAAGTGAGTCACCATAGATGAAAGTACAGTAAATCTGGTCCTCAGCAACTGAATTACCTTTTTACTGATTTCTGGAAATTCCAACAAGGATGTGTTTACCCTCCATCTGTTTTGTCCTTGTGACTGGCACATAGGTTCTATGTAAAAACAACAATTAAGAAGAAGGTGATCTGAAAATTCTACTTGCAATAGTTTAAATTTGGAAGGTGATAACCGAGGGGATGCAAAAAAAAAATCAATCTTGGTGGACAGCTAATTTCTAAAATATGTGTGTCTGCCACGTGGGTGCAAAGGCAATACAAGGCAAGGCAGTTTTCTTTAAATGGCGTCCAATCCCAGTGGCTCTGGGCACCTCAGAAGTACGAGAAATAGAAGTTAAAATCAATAAATAGTTATAAAACATTAAAAACATGAATCCAGGCCAAAACTTAAGGCAAAAAAGCGAGTTTTTAAAGATCTTTTAAAAACAGCTAGTGAAGGAGCACCTCTCACCTTCTGGAGAAAGGCATTGCAGAGGACTGGAGCTGCAACACTGAACACCCTATCACCCGAGGATTTTAACAAGGATCTTGGGATGGACAAGAGGTCTGCCTCCACTGACTGGAGGGCACGACCAGGACTGTATGGAACCAGGAGGTCTTTCAGGTAGCTGGGACCCAGACTGTGCAGGGCCTTGTATGTTAGCAAGCACACCTTGAAGCCGATGTGCGAACATGCTAGCAGCCAGTGGAGAGTGCGGAGAACTGGTGTGATATACTTAAACTCAGAGGTCTCCACAGCCAGTCGAGCTGCTGCATTCTGAACTAGCTTCAAGAGGTACTTCAGCCTCAAGGGTAACCCAAGGTAAAGAGCATTACAGTAATCCAATCTAGGCAGGACTAAGGCATGCACCAGTGTTGCCACATCAGTCAGTTCAAGATAGGGCTTGATCCAGGTGAGGTTTCGAAGATGATTAAAGCCACTGTGGAAACAGCTGACACCTGAAATTCTAGAGTCAGCTTGGAGTCCACAATGATCAGATTCCTCACCCTACCTGCAATGCAAAGTGCCATGCTGTCCAGCAAAGGAGGGGTGGTGCCACTACTTGTTGTCACGGAACCTGACCGACTTGGTTCCACCGGTAACACCTCCATCTTTGAGGGATAAAGTCTAGGCCAGCTGGCCCTCATCCAGTCTTGGATTTCGTGAAGGCACTAACTCAGTTCTGAAACAGCTGCATTGTCAACAGGGGCACAAGACACATACAGCTGGGATGAGGTAAGCATCTACCAGACCTCAACTGATAAAATATTCTTAAATGCAGCAACATCACAGTATATGTTTTGTTTTCAGGTCCCTGAGTCCTACCATCCAATCCACGATTAATGTCTTCTTCCCAAATAACCTTCTGAACTGTATGTGAATAATGCCTTATATTATCGAACAAGGCTATCGTAGCTGATTTAGTTTGTGGAGCATAGATATTAATAACTTGAAAGAGCTCGGAATGGTTTGTGAAGTCCAATAACAAAGCCCTGCAAGGACAAATATTAATCAGCTTTGTCATTTTTGAAATGAGTGTTTTTCATTTAATTTTTAATTTTTTTTTATTTTAGGTTTGCTTGCTCGCATGCACAAGTAACATGTGGCAGCTTGGAGGAGAAGCAGGTTGTGGAAGTGCGGCAGTGTTGTGGTCAATGCAGCCACTGCTTTTTGTGGCTCATCTGTGTGACACCAATGAAGGAGCACACTGGCTATGACAGTAGTCTGCAAGCATGCCACCAACTTGAAACGATGTTGCCACTGCCATGAGGAAGTACGCCCTCATTGCAGGGCATGCCTTGCCTGGTGTAACATAGTGTCTGTCACTGTCTGCCTCTCACAGTCCCCAGCAAGCTGACTTCGAGGGTGCCCAATCCTCCTTTCAGCATCCCCCTATCCCAGTTCATTTGCCGATGGGGGAGCCCAATCCCCGTCAACATACAGTATGTGCCCCTTTGCTGTGTTTTGTCTGCTGAGGGGGGTGCCCAATCCTCCTCTGCAACATCCCCCACCAAACACAGACATGCTTGCCGACGAGGGCCCAATCCCTGTCAGCTTCAGTGCCCTGTCCCCAATCTGCCGAGGGGGATGCCCAATCCCCCTCGGCATCACCCCCAAACACAGACATGCTTGGTGATGGGGTGCCTAGTCCCCTGTCAGCATGTTTAACCCCCATCATGTCGGGATTTTCCTGCACTGCCCCACCCCCATTGTGTGCCACACTGGGAGCCCACCCCAGTGTGATTAACATGACCCCCCAAACTCTTACACCTGTAAAAAGGGAAAATGGTCTGTGGTGGTTTTTTATTTTTAATTTTTATAACCTGAAACACAGAAAACGGTCCCTCGCCGTCGGGTCCCCTCCCCCAACCCACACCAACCCACTGCTCACCCCAGCTCCCTGCACTGGCCCTCACTCCATACTTACCTCTGGAGTCTGACACAATGATCTTTGGTGGAGCGGGAACACGTCTGCACTCTTCAAAGCTGACTGTGAACTGAAGAAATGCCGGTAAGTTGTATAATGGCATAAATAGGGGGTTTTCAACTTAGGTGGATATCTCGGCCATTTTTGTGACTTTTGGCCCCGAATGTTCAACATGAGGTTCTTGGGACCCCACCTCATGAACTGAGTCACTGCTATTTTGTTATTTAGTCCCAAAAGGTGATTTCGTGGTCACTGCATGGAAGAAAAAATTACTCACCTTAGTAACTGTGTTTCTTCTAATGGAGTCTTGCTGTATTCTGACAATTTGCAGTTAGCTCCAGCTCTTGAACTGCCCCAGAGAGTGAAGGGTTAAATTCTATGCCAGGCATAGAATGTTGGGCTCGAGCTCAGTTGAAAACTCTGTCTGTGTCCATTTGAACCCAAACCGTCAGATTCTTATGAGCTAAAACTCACTGACTATAAAATGTGGAAATTGTGAAAACTCCTAGTATCCAACTGGCAACAAAGACTTTGGATTCCCTAAAAGACTCAAGTCAGGAAACCCAAAGAACCAAAACCAGGTAATAAGAACTAACAACTCTTAATTAAACAAATACAAAGCACCCAACACAACAGGAGTGGGCTAAAGACATCCCTGGGGTGCAACACTGCACCTGCCCACCCACTTCCCAAAACAGGTTCTGAGAGGGAAGGCAGGGAGGGAGGGAGGTCAGAATACAGCAAGACTTGCAGACTACCAAGCAGTACCTCCAAGGAGGAGGGATAGAACCTACTTTGGGAATAGGCTCTGAAGTACTGCTGTGCCAAACCTTGCATCACTCCTAGCCTGGATATCCAGAGAGTAATGCTTGGTAAAGGTATGAACTGTTTTCCAGGTGGCTGCTTGACAGATTTCTAACAAGGGGATATCCCTGGCAGCAGCCAGAGAAGCAGATGTACCTCTTGTGGAATGAGCCCTCAGGCCTGAGGGTGGAATTTTTCCCAGTTTTTTATAGCAGAATTGGATACAGGACACAATCCGCCTGCCAGTGGTTCTCTTGGTGGCAGGTTTTCCCTTACCCACTTCCCCATAAGTGAGGAACAACTGAAGGGAGTCAAACCTGTGAACCTTTGTATGTTCTATGTAGTAACTAAGGGCCCTTTTAATATCTAAACTGTGTAGCCTCCATTCCCCTGAGGAGGTGTGATCAGTGAAGAACACAGTAAGAGACATAGATTGGTTTAAGTGGAAATCAGAAACCACTTTAGGTAGGAACCTTCTATTGGTTCTAAGGACCACCTTATCTCTATGGAAAGAAATGAAGTCAGACTCCACTGACAGGGCTTGCAATTCACTGATACGTCTTGCAGAAGTAACAGCAACCAAAAACACAGTTTTCCAAGTCAAGTACTTGAGCTCTGCTGAGGATATAGGCTCCAAGGGGTTGGGGGTTTGCATCAGCTGAGCAATACAAATATTCAAATCCCAGGCAGGAGCAGGATCCCTAAATGGAGGATTGGTATGAAGCAATCCTTTGAAAAATTTACAGAATACAGGGTGAGATGACAGAGAAGAAGATTTCCCCACTGACAGGAAAGCAGAAATAGCTGACAAATGAACTTTGAGAGTAGCAGTTTGAGGCCTAGACCATTAAGGTAAACCATGTAATCCAGAACTGTAGACAACTCAGCAGTGTCTGGGGAAATGTGCTTCTTAGAACACCAAATACTGAACCTTCTCCATTTGGAGTTATAGGTTTTTCTTGTGGCAGGCTTTCGAGAAGCCTTGAGGATATCCAGAACCCCTTGGGACAAATGTAAATCTGAATACTCTAAGTCTTCAAGATCCATGCCTTGAGATTGAGTGACTGGAGATTGGGGTAACAAATCCTCCCCTGAGAGGAGGTTAGCAGATTGTAATTCCTGGGAAGAGACAGGGAAGATGGACTGCTAAGGACAGCAACAGGAGGTACCAAGGCTGTCTGGCCCAGTCTGGAGCAATCAGAATCACTTTGCATGGTTGTGACCTTACCTTGACTAGAACCTTGAACAACAGAGGAAAAGGAGGGAAGGCATAAAGAAACATCCCTTCCCAGTTCAAAATCAGAGCATCCAGAGAGACTGAACCCAAGACTGGGGGTCTGCAACAAAACAGAGGAAGTTTGCGATTGTCTGGGTCTGCAAGGAGATCTATCTCCGGAGTGCCCCACCTTGAGAAGATCACCTTCAACACCAAAGGATGCAGAGACCATTCGTGATGACCCTGGGAAATCCTGCTCAATGCATCTGCTATCACATTGTCCTTCCCTGGGAGGTGGACCGCTACTAGAGAGGTCTGCAGGGAATAAGCCAGGGACCACACTTTCATGGCCTCCATGCACAAGGCCATGGACTGAGTGCCTCTCTGCTTGTTGATATACCACAGGGTGGTAGTGTTTGTCTGTTCTGACCTGAGTCACCTTGTTTTGTATTGCCTGAGAGAAAGCCTGTAGGGCAAGAAGTACCGCCCTGAGCTCCAGAAGGTTGATGTGAAGAAGGGATTCCTGAGGGGACCAAAGTCCATGGGCCGTGAGAGCCCCCAGATGGGCTCCCCATCCCAAAGGGGAAGCATCTGTGGTAAGAACCACAGAGTGAGTCTGAGAGACAAATGGAACACCTTGCCTCAGATTGTCCAGGTCCTGCCACCACTGAAGGGCCTGGGTTAAGGTCTGAGTAACAGGAACTATTGGTAAGAGGATCTTTCCTTTGGGACCAGTAGGATCTCAGATGGAACTGAATGTCCCTCATCTGAAACCTGGCCCCTTGGACCACTGCTGTGGAAGCTGCCATGTGGCCCAGAAGCTGCAGAAAATGCCTTGCTGGTCAAGAGACCAGAGGGAGAAAGGAAGAGGCCAGCTGAGAGATGGCTTTTGCCCTTTCCAAAGAAAGGAAGGCTCTTGCTTTGAGGGTGTCCAGCTCTGCTTCTACAAAAGTGAGGAGTTGTACTGGTTTGAGAACTGACTTGGGAAGACTGAGAAGGAACCCCAGGGAAGTAAGAACTTGCTGAGTGACCTGCAGATCTGACTTGACTTGGTCTGGAGACTGGCCTACCAGAAGCCAATCATACAGATATGGAAAAACAGAAATCTTTTTCCTTATTAAAAAGGCCACCACTACTGCTAGGCACTTTGTAAACACCCTTGGAGCTGAGGTTAGACCGAAGGGCATTGCTCTGAACTGATAATGGCCTGAGGGCAATTCGAACCTGAGGTACTTTCTGTGGGAACACCTGATGGGAATGTGAAATAGGCATCCTTGAGGTCCAGGGAAGCTAGCCAGTCTCCTGGCCTCAGAGAGGGAAGAATTGTTCCCACAGTCACCATTTTGAATTTTGGCTTTATTAGGTGCTTGTTTAGGTATCTTAGATCTAGAATGGGTCACCACTCCCCTGTCTTTTTTGGGGTAAGGAAGTACCTGGAGTACAGACCTTTGCCCCTGTATGGAGTAGGAACTCTCTCTATGGCCCTTAAAGCCAGTAGAGACAAAACCTCTGCCTCCAGAGCAAGGGTTTCTGAAGTATTTGCAGGTGGAAAGGATCTGGGTCCCAGTTTCGGAAAACTTTTGAAACTGAGAACCAGCTCCTGGCTTACAACCTCCAGGACCCACTTGTCTGAGGTAGCAGACATCCAGTCCTGGACAAAGTAAGCCAGCCTGCTGGAATGGGGGAGTTGACCCGGGCTGACACACCAGGGTGTCTGCTTGGCAGGAGCCTTAGGCTGAGGGGTGGATGCAGCCCTGCTCATCCTCCTTCTGCCTCTCCCTCTGAAAAACCCCCTCTGAGAAAAGGAAGAGGAGGCCTGCACCTGGTAGAAAGGCCTGTGAAAAGGCCTGCCCCTCCCCCAGCTTGCTGCATCTGAGGAGTTGCCTGCCTCTCTTTGGCCTGGGTACTCCTATAAGTGGTCCTGTACTCATCCATTTTCTTCATGTAATTCTCTGTCTGCTCCCCAAACAGAGAATTACCCACTACAGGAAAATCCATGGCCTTAGCTTGGGTGTCCTATGAAAGGCTAGTACATCTGAGCCAAGCCATTCCCCGAAGAGCCACAGATGTAGCCATGACTCTTGATGACACATCACTGGAGTCCACAGCAGCGTGAAATTGTACCTTTGATGCCTCAATCCCATCAAGCAGCCACCCCCTCCAGCTCCTTGGCTAGCTGGGGGGAGGCCTGTTTAGTCAGTGCCAGTACAGTGTCCCACCTGGACTTCTGGTACCTGCCTGTATAGGCCATATAATTAGCCTGCCTGAGTCCCAAAGATGATGCCAAGTACTGTTTCTTTGCCATGGCATCTATCTTCCTAGAATCTTTGTCTGGGGGTGTGTGAAGCCAAGGGGATGTTTGCCTTGTCACAGGCAGCAGCCTGCACTACCCCAACATGGCTGCATTGTTGGCAAAGAAATTCCATATCCAAGTCTGACAAGGTGTACCTCTTGTCTATTCTCTTGTCAACAGGAGGTACAGAGTTGGGAGACCTTAGAATTTTTTGTGTCTGTTTCCCAAAGGACTTATAAAGGGGAATAGACAGTTTCTTAGACTCTGGGATGTGCATCATCTCTATGTAGTCAGGCTCCTCTTGATCCTCTACAGCCTCCTCAATAGGAAGCTGGAAGGTTTGAGCCACTTTTCTGTAGAACAGAAAGTGGGGAGGGGACTCAGAAAGCCTAGGAGGGGAGACACCAGAAGGTCTGTCTGGGGAGATGTCCGGTTCCACAGGCACATCCAGACTTTCACCGTCGTAATCATCCTCCTCAAAATCCCCCTCCTCATCATACTCCGGTTCGTAAAAATCTTCAGGGGAATAATCCTGAACCAGGGGAACCGAGTGAACCGAACCCCTGCCAGAAGGCACCGGATCGGTCGGAATCGGACGAAGTGATTCCACAATCTGAATCACTTTGGCTATTTCTTTGGCAGTCGGAACATGCAGCTCTGGATCCGAACCGGCCAATTTACCCTTTCATTTTCTTTTTGTAAGAACTGATCCCTCAGGATCGGCTCTCCTCTTGCCCAAAGAAATATTGCCCTGGTCAGAGGGCACTCCTTCTGGTTCAGTAGGAACTGAACTGGGCTGGCCTTCTGGGTCAGCGGATTTCTCAGCCTTCTTATCCCTAAGTCTACCTAACCTTTTCTCCAGGGTAGACTTGGGGAAATTCTTACCAATTTGGCAGTCTGAATCGAGGTGGTCAAACCACAGACAGTAAACACAGGTGGTGTGGGGATCGGGCCTTAGCAAAGACCTCCCCACACACACTGCAGTGTTGAAACCCAGTGGGACCAGTTTTTTTCTTGGGTTTCTCAGACATGGCCAACCTAACCAACTTACCCTTTATATGGCAACCACCAGACAAGACTCCCCTATTGGTTTCTCACGGTGTCACTGCTGATGGAAAAAACGCTAAAATTGTGTTTTTTTTAAAGCCGATACGGACCGGTAACCACACACTAACTTTTTCTTTTTTTAAATCCTACTACAGGATTGGTTCAGCCAAACCAATCAGAAAAATTTTACAATTTCCACACAACAGCTTACTAAACTAAGTACTTACGGTACCACAGACAGAGTCTCGAACTGAAAAATGGAACGAAAATCAGAATAAAAAATGAAAGTTTTCCCGCGATAGAACCGAGCAGAAGGAGAAATCTCTGGAGCGACTGTTCAGTGAGGCGAAGTAAAGAATCTGATGGTTTGGGTTCAAATGGATATAGACAGAGTTTTCAACCGAGCTCGAGCCCAACGTTCTATGCCTGGCATAGAATTTAACCCTTCACGCTCCAGGGCCGTTCAAGAGCTGGAGCTAACTGCAAATTGTCAGAATACAGCAAGACTTCATGTTGTTTGAATCACCTTCCAGGACCGAGTAACAAAATGACAGCATCGCTGTTCACGAGGTGGGCTCCCAAAAGGCCTATGTTGCAAATTTGATGAAAAAATTTCCCCCAAAAATTATCGTGTTACGAGCATGCATTGCGCAGTTCCCACACACGCTTATAACTTCAAGAATTTTTTTTTTACTTAGTATTTTTACCCCTCCTATTCCCCTCTCTCACCACTCACTCCGACGTCCTCTATTGTGCAGTCCATCATCCCACTGGAGTTTGCCCCTAGAGCACCTTGGTCCATGTACCTCCATGATACCGGATTACCCCCCGGTAGGGGTGGAGGAAGCCACCTACTCCCTCCGACCATTGATTCGTGGATGCTTGTGCAGCAGAGTCTGCTCTGAAGATCTGACGGCTCACAGTGAGGAGTCGTCACCTAGGTGAGAAGGTGTTTTTCCTCTGTTTCTTCCCTCCCCCAGCGCCGGCGTGCAATGAGGGCCAATGAGCAAGTAGGCACGGTGAGACGCACCTCCTGCTCTGCCCCTCTGCCAATGTCTGTCCCAGGAACCCACACTGCTACCTCCCTCTACCGCACCTACCTCCCAAGCTCCCCCAGGAGGAGATATAGTGGCAGGAGCTTGCAGACTGACCCCCCCCAGAGAAGGAGAGCAGCCGTCGGGTGCTTGATCCTTTTCTTCCCCAGCCGACCCCCAGCAGTCCGTGCTCATTCCCAAACACGGGTCGCCGGCATGGCGCGAGGTAAGGTATCCGGCGCCTCAGCCCTCAGCGCCATCGGGCCGGCTATAACTTCAAGAATTTTTTATATTTTCTCTCTGGATTTTCAACATTGCCATTTTTCCACACTTCCTTATAAACAGTACAGCTGTCATTTTTCACATCCTGCCTGAAATGTGTTTTGCTCATGTGGCGCATAATGGCCGATCACTGTGCGAAATCAATGTTCGAGACAGATTAAGAAAATCACAGTGATAGTGTTCATAAGGAGAGGTCCCAAAAAGCCCATGTTGCAAATTTGGTGAACAAATTCACAAAAATGACTGCGTTACCAGCATGTGTTGTGCAGTTTCTACGCACGCTTGTAACTTCACCAATTTTTTATATTTTTACTCCAGATTTTCAACATTGTTATTTTTGCACACCACGTTATGAACAGTATAGCTGTCATTTTTCACATCCTGCCTGAAACATGTTTTCGCACCTGTGGCACACAATGAGCGAGGTTGCTGTACGAAATCAATGTTTGGAACAGATTAAGAAAATCACAGTGCCACTGTTCATGAGTGGAGGTCCCAAAATGCCTATGTTGAAAATCTGGTGTAAAAAATCTCTAAAATAATTGCATTATGGGTGTGCATTGTGCAGTTTCTATGCACGCTCGTGACGTCATCAATTTTTTTATATTTTCACTCCAGATTGTCAACATTACCATTTTTTTACACCTCCTCATGAACAGTACAGCTGTCATTTTTCACATCCTGCCTGAAATGTGTTTTTGCACCTGTGGCACCAAATGGCGCAGTCTCTGTACAAAATCAGCTATCGGCTAATGAACTGATAGTGTCACTGCTCATGTGGTGGGGTCACAAAAAGCCCATGTTGAAAACTTGGAGTGAAAATACCAAGAAATGCCCAGGGCATTAGGGTTTCTGAGCATAATGCCCTACCCTGTAGGGACTGACAGGCATCAGGGGGTGTGACTTGGGACTGTCGACAGTAATGCTCACACCATTCCACCCCCACCCCAACCCTGCAGCCAGTGACAGGCATCAAGGTGTGCCTTGGACTCTTCTTCCCCAAAGTTCACCCCATTCTCCTGTACTGCACCCATTTCAGCATATTCCCTTATGGAGTGGGGTGAGTGTAAAGCCTGAACACCCCAAGGCACACCTCAACACTCGTGGGTGTCTGCAGGGTAGGGTGAGTTTAAATGGCGTGAGCGTTATGGACAACGACCCAAAGGCACACCCCGATGCCTGTCCATCTCTGCAGGGTGGGGGTGGGGCTGGCATCAGTTCAATACTTCACTGCCATTTCTATTCTGCATCTGTCTAACTCTACACTTCCAATGCTAATGCCAGCAAGCAAACATTTAGCATTGACAAATGCTTATTTTTTATGCTCGTTAGCTGATGAGCATAAATGCCCGTTTTCACAAGCGACAAGTTAAAAATGACAAAAAAAGATAAACAATGAGTACAATACAATACAAACAAACTTAAAAAAACTACAATATACTCAAATAACATTAATACAGATACAGCACACACATTTAAGGATTAGATGAAAGTGCATTCATTCTTTAGAATAAGTCATCATTTTAATCTGGTTTTGAATGTTCTGATGGTTGTACAGTTGGCAATTTCTTCAGGTGCTGAATTATAGAAGGCTGATGCCCTGTATAGAACAGATTATTGCCCAATTGATTTTTTGAATAATGGGATTCTAAAAACATGCTTAGTCTGAGATCTAGCTCCCTGTGAATTTATAGCTGTCGGGAACAGTGACATAACTATTTGACGTAACAGGTCAATAATTCCCTTACAGAGCATACAGCCTATCTTTAACTTGGATCTATTTTCAAGTGAAAGACAACCTGCTGATTTTAACAATGTACACTGATGTGTTCTCCTTGGGAGATTGGCCATAAATGGAAGCAGACTACTGCATGTTACTTTTAGTTTAGCAAGAATTCTATCACTAGTAGCTGAGTTAGACAATCAACCGGTAATCCAGTAGACTGAAAAACAGGCGATGTGTCAGTAATCTTTGTGATTCGGGTACAAGATAAGTTTGAATTCTAAATAGAAGACCCAATCTCTGATGGACAAATTTAATAACATGTTTAATATGGAGTTCAAAAGAAAGGTTACTATCTAATATAATCCCTAAATATGTAAAATTATCAACAGTTTCAATGGATTCACCTTTAAGGAGCAGCTGACGTCTTCAACAGAACTTTCACAAAACATAATGTTTATATTTTATTTATTCATTTAGTTTTTGTTGACCGGGTAAGTGCACTAGACAAATTCTGCTGTTTTTCAGGCCACGACCTGGGGAAGGGGGATACAGATGAATGCCAACTGACTTTGAACCAGATTTAGCTGTTGGTGGTATTTTTAGTGAATGTTTAGACACAGTTTAGCTTGTGTTTCACATTAGTTCTGTTCGTCTCCTCCCCATTATTTATTATTGAGGACATGTGCATGAAAACAGAAGGTTTGCTCCTAAAAAATTTCATCTATTCCAATTGCTTTCTCCCTACCTGAGGTCATAGACTCCTGTTGCCCATGCCTGTACTTTGCCACTTGCCACCTCCTATAGTAATGTATGTACCTCATTTCTGACTTTATTAATGTGCTTGATCCCATTGTAATCTATGTACCTTATTCTGATGTTTCATATGTGCCTGATCCTAATCTATGTTTACCCTGTATATGCCTGATGTTCATGTTTGGGTACCATTGTAACCCTCCCAGGTCGCACCTGAAAATAGGCACTTGGTTGTCTAGCATGCTTACCTGGTAAACAAAAGCAATAAATAAATAATGCACTGCTTGTGACATCATAGGTACTCCCATGGCAACAGATTGTGATTTAACAACAGAGGATTGTGACTTGAAGTAGGGAGCAAGCTATAGAGGCAGATGAACTCAAAGGGATAAAATCATGTATTCATGCAAATTTTCTCACTAATATAACAAGCATTTGTCAATGCCGAATGTCTGCTTGCTGGCATTAGCACTGGAAGTGCAGTTAGACAGATGCAGAATAGGAATGGCAGTGAAGTATTGAACTGACGCCAACCCAACCCCCACCCTGCAGAGACGGACAGACATTGAGGTGTGCCTTTGGGTCATCGTCCATAACGCTCAAGCCATTTCATCTCATCCTACCCTGCAGACACTGACAAGTGTCGAAGTGTGCCTTGGGGTGTTCAGGCTTTACACTCACCCCATTCCATAAGGAAATATGCTGAAATGGATGCAGTATAGGAGAATGGGGTGAACTTTGGGGCCGAAGAGTCCAAGGCACACCTCGATGTCTGTCACTGGCTGCAGGGGGTGGTGGTGGTGAAATGGCATGAGCATTACTGCCGACAATCCCAAGTCACGCCCCTGGCACCTGTCAGTTCCTACAGAGTAGGGCATTATGGTTGGAGACCCTAATGCCCTGGGTGTTTCTTGGTATTGTCACTCCAAGTTTTCAACATCGGCTTTTTGTGAACCCACCACATGAACAATGACACTATCAGTTTGTTACCCGAAAGGTGATTTTGCACAGCGACTGCGCCATTTGGTGCCACAGGTGCAAAAACATATTTTGGGCAGGATGTGAAAAATTACAGCAGTACTGTTCATGAGGAGGTGTAAAAAAAAATGGTAATGTTGAAAATCTGGAATGAAAATATAAAAAAATTGATGAAGTCACGAGTGTGCGTAGAAACTGCGCAACTCACACCTGTATTGCAATTATTTGGGGATTTATTGCACCAGATTTTCAACATAGGCATCTTGGGACCTCCGCTCATGAACAGTGGCACTGTGATTTTCTTAATCTGTTCCGAACGTTGATTTTGCACAGTGATCACGCCAACTGTGTGCCACAGGTGTGAAAACATGTGAAAAATGAAAGCTATACTGTTCATCAGACAGTGTGCAAAAATTACAATGTTGAAAATCTGGAGTAAAAATAAAAAGAATTGGTGACGTTACAAGTATGCATAGAAACTGCGCAACGCACGCTGGCAACGCAGTCATTTTTGGAATTTGTTCACAAAATTTGCAACATGGGCTTTTTGGGACCTCTCCTTATGAACACCATCACTGTGACTTTCTTATTCTGTCCCGAACATTGATTTCGGACAGCAACCACGTCATTGTGAGCCAGATGTGCGAAAACACATTTCAGGAGGATGTGAAGAATGAAAGCTGTACTTTTCATAAGGAGGTGTGGAAAAATGGCAAACTTGAAAATCTGGAGTGAAAATATTAAAAATTCTCAAAGTTATGAGTGTGCGTGGGAACTACACAACGCACGCTGGTAACAGTCATTTTCTGGGAATTTTTTCACCAAATTTGCAACATAGGCTTTTTGGGAGCCCACCTCATGAACAGTGACACTGTTGTTTCATTAATCAGTCCCGGAAGGTGATTCTGCGCAGTGACCGCGAAATCACCTTTCGGGACCGAATAATGACATGACAGTGACTATGTTCATGAGGTGGGGACCAAGATCCCCATGTTGAAAATTGTGGGCCAAAAGTCACAAAAATGGCAGAGATATCCACCTAAGCTGAAACCTCCCCATTTATGCCATTATACAGCTTACCGGCATTGCTTCAGTTCGCGGTCAGCTTTGAAGAGTGCAGATGTGTCCCTGCTCCAACAAAGACTGCGGCGCCAGACTCAGGAGGTAAGTATGGGGTGAGGGATGTGGGCGTGCCTGGGAGGGTGGAGTGCGGGTTGAGGGAGGGGACCTGACGGCGAGGGATCGTTTTCTTTGTTTCAGGTTATTAAAAAAAGAAGAACACCACCACAGACCGTTTTCTTTTTTTTACAGGTGTAAGGAACAGTTTTGGGAGTGATGTCAGCCACACTGGGGTGGGTTCTCAGTGTGGCACACAGTGGGGGTGGGGTGACACACTCCAAGTGTGCCACACCATCTTGGGGGAGATTAAACTTGCCGACAGGGGGATTGAGCACCCCATCAGCAAGCATGTCTGTGTTTGGGAGGGGTGATGCTGAGGGGGATTGGGCACCCCTCTCAGCAGATTGGGGACAGGGCACTGAAGCCGATGGGGATTGGGCCCCCCATCGGCAAGGGTATCTGTGTTTGGTGGGGTGATGCCGAGGGGGACTGGGTACACCCCTTGGCAGACAAAAACAGCAAAGGGGCACATATGCTGATGGGGATTGAGCTCCCCGTTGGCAAACAAACTGGGGAGTGGGCATGCCAAAAGGGGGATTGGGCACCTCCGACTTCGCCTTTTGCAGGACTATGAGAGGCAGCCCCGACTTCACCTTTTGCGGGACTGTGAGAGGCAGACGGTGACAGCCACTGCCATGTTTATTGAAATGTTACACCAGACAAGGCATGCCCTGCAATGAGGGGGTGCTCCCTCGTTGCAGCGACGAAATTGTTTCAAGTTGGTGGCACACTTCTGAGCTGCTGTCATAGACAGCATAGTCACTTATTGGTGCCACAGAGACAAGCCCCAAAAAGCAGTGGCAGTATTAGCGACAACATGGCCGCACCTCCACAACCCGCTACTCCAGCAAGCTGTCACAACATGTTTCTTGCACATGCATGCAAACAAACATAAAAATGGGAGGAGAAATCTGTAGAATACATATGGAATGCAAGCTGAATATTACCTAATTATTATGTTTTTCAAAGTTATCAGCAGCTCTTTAAGATCTATTATAGGGCAATTAAATTATCTTTTCTTTCATAGTCCTGCAAATATCATGGTCTTTGTTTTTATAGTGTTTAACACCATGTGTCTAGACAGGAGCTAATTTTTGAAATAATATTCCCAGTTCATCCATCTTATCCCCCCCAAATGACCAATACAAAGGACCCCATACCAACTCTCTCACCTGGGCGATATCAAAAAGAGACAATAACCTTGTTTCCTGTAAGAGAATGACATCACTGCTAGAATTTTGAAAAAAGAAAAAGCAGCATCTCTTTTCTTAAAATTCTTGATGCTACAGGTATTGAGGGAGGCTATATTAATTTGGACCATGGGAAGATGTTTTAACCCCAATCCTTTTGCTTCTGCAGGATTTCATATTTGTTCTGAAGAATAAGTGGGGCAAGTTGTTTTTTTTTTAACAGGAGACCTGGTGATCCTGCAATGCACCACCGTAATCCCTTCTGGCAGGGGAATCAAGGAGGTCTGAGAATGTTGTATATCTTCCGCTATGGGGGGCTGCATTTCATGAGATGTGTTCAGCACTGAAACTTGATGAACCTCATTCCTCCTTCCATTTGTGTTTTTGGGGAGAGAAGGACTGAACTAAAAGGTGTCATAGATGTGAAGGGTACCTGTGGCAAAGTTTCTGTTGCCTGTATCAGACTTGGATTTGAGGCCAGTAGTGTAGAAGATGTTTCTGGCTTGGCTGAGCCAAGAGCTGGGGTATTATTGGATGTTTGGGCCTTTTTGACCAGATGTTTCTGATCAAACCCATCATCTCTGTTCCAGGCCACCCATAGGCATTGCTGATATGTATGTCCCCTTTCTTCACACAATTTACAGTGAAAGAAACTCTGACAGGTGAACCTGACATGTCCAAACTCCCCACACCCCATAGCGCAACTGTCAAATGTGCTACTTCAATGTGTTCTGGCTCCACATTTGTAATATGCTTTGGGCTGAACAGCATTTAAACAGACTCCTCTGTCTCTATCAAGAAAAAACTGTTCGGGTAGTGTACCACTCCAGCATCAGTTTGAGCCTATTTCACTCTAAAGCGCTTACCCCCTGTACAAATATTTTCAATATCCAGTATTGACTCAGGCTACTCCATGATCTCATACCTTTTCTCTAGTCAGTAATGGATGACACTAACATTCTCCCCTTCATTCCTAAACATGATGGTCACTGCCTAAATGAGGAGTTCAGTGAAAGGAATGGCAACAAATGGGAGCAACAGTGGTGAGGTTTTCAATGGTTGGTAGCTCCTCCCAAAATGCTCCGGCTCTTGGGCTGACTTAAAGCTAATATCAACAGTATCTTCTCTTATTATGTGAATAAGGGCGTAGGTTTCATATGCAAAAAAGCTGCACTGAATCTTTTAACCTTTAGGCTGCCAGAAGATTTGGAATGTATAGGTTTTTAGGAAATGCATACATGTGGTGCAAGTTGTCTAGCAACATAGATCCTGTTCCTCCGAGAGACCCCCCTCTATATTTGAGTCTCACTGCATTGCACCCAGGAGTGGGTTCAGCTCTTTGCTTAAGAAGTCTGAATATCTAAGTCCAGTGCTAGACCTATGGAGATTGTCAATGGAAGGACCTGGTTCTGTATTGTTTTGAGGGGTATCTTCCCCTGAATTGTTCATTCCCTTCCCCCCAGATGACTATCCATTAGCACTTGATTAGGAGTGTCTCTGTCATGGGCCCCATACCTGGAGGTCTGTCATGAACAGCCTGTACATATGAAGGAGTATCCCCTACAACATTGTTTTGAGCAGTAGCAGTCAGTGCAGAAGATTTATTGGCAGCATTCTGAGAGTTACCAACAGGAGTCTTAGTCTCCACTCCCTAGCCACCTCGGAAGTTGTTGCATCCTAATCCCTCTTTTTATCAGAAAAAAACTCATTGTCTAAAGTAAGCAGTATATCTGGTGCATCAGTAGTAGAAACTAGTTTTACATCAGCTGGGGAAGTTCTGCGATCACTCAAAACTGTCTTCTGGCCAGACTCTTTAATTTTTTTTTTTTATTTGAATATTCGGAAAACAACCTTTGAGTATGAACTCTTTTACAAAGGTTCCATGTCATGAATACAGAAAAGACAATACAGACATAGAGAATACTGGATGGGCAGCTATGCAGAACCAATGCGTTCTGTCTCAGAGGGATTCTGATTCCCCCCTGACCTCGAGAGCGAAGCTCGAGAGGTCAGTGGTAATCAGAACCCTGAGGTGGCAAAACACACTAGTTGAGCAAAGAGTTGCTCATCCCATATTTTTATAGTGTATAGTACTGTGTAAAAAATGTGTTTTGTGAGTTCTTTTGCTTTCAAAATGAAACTGACTCATGCAGTCTCTAGAGGTTCTAGAATGCTGTTCTACCACAGTAGGGTAGAACAGAATTCCATGATCTTGAAACTGTGGTAGAACAGCATTTTGAAAAGGATGGAATTCCATACAGAACAACACTCCACTATACACTATATATATTATTTACAATAAATACGGTATCAAGCATGTTATAACACAGGGTAACAGGATTCATTTCAATGCTAAACCATGTATGTGCAGATTCAATAACAACAAGATTAGACTACTAATAGGTGCTACTACAGCAGCCCTAGGGGCCTTGTCAGATGGCAGCGAGAGAAAGATGTGGGTAATGCTTGTGCAAAGGGGATAATACAAGGTGGAAAACGCTTTAGCAAAGAGAGTAAAGAGCAAGAGAGGGGTAGGGTAAAGGTCAGAAGGGGGGGTGGAGTAGAGAGGTGTTGTGGGACAGGAAGGTGGATATAACAGCCTCAGGTAGGGGAATAGGAACATGGGCAGGGACAGAATTGGAGCAGGTAGTTAGAGATGGGTATGTTCAGGTGTACATATCACAGGTGGGATAGATGAAGATGGTAGGATGGAGGATAAATGAGAGAGGAGACACTGAGGTACAAGGAGCGGGCTGGGTGTAGACTTCATGAGGTTATTCAGAGATGAGTGGGTAAGGTGCCATCGTTGTCAGAAACAGGCTCAGTAAGGTCATTCAGTGATGTGTGGATGGGGTGCCATTGTTGGGAGAAGCAGGCTCAATTCAGGTATTCACAAATGTTCAAACTCCATAGAAATTGCTTTAGTTCCATTTTAAAGGCCTGAAGATTAGCAGTGTTTGGTGCAGTTGCCGGAATCTCATTCATCCAGAGTGGCGCTCGGTATCCAAAAGAGTGCTGTCCCAGAGCACTCTTACGAAATAGGACACTAAGTGGGATCATGGCCATACTTCTGGTATTGTACCTGGAATTAACTACCTTTACCAGATCAGAAATGCAAGGAGGGGTCTGACTGAGCATAGCCTTCCTACCTAAAAGGTAGGTTTGGTATCTGATTCTATTTCTGAGAGATAGAAGGTTGGACTGCTCATTAAGTGTGCAAGTGTGCATGAAGCATTATGCATTTAGAAGTAGTCTGCATGCCTTGTTAAGGGCAATAACTACCCTTTTGAGAGCCGTATCTGTGGCAGCTCCATATACTACTAGACCATAGTCTGCTATGGATAAAATGGAACTGGAGACAGTGAGCCGGAGAGCATTAGGAGATAGGCTTTTCTTGTGCCTAAACAGGACACCTAGTATCACGTTCATTGCCTTTACCACCATGTCAATGTGCTGCACAAATGAGAGGGCATCATCAACCAAGACACCTAGGTACGTGAAGGAGTGTACCTGTTCTAGAGAGACCTTCCTGTTACTTATGACTGTCAGGACAGGGTACCTCCTGTTTACTGGGGGTTTGAGAGGAGCATTGTTTTTTTTTTTACAGTTAAGAAGTAACCTTTGTGATCTAAACCAAAGTTCCAATTGTTGGAAGGTACTCTGCAGCTCGGCCTGAAGATGCTCAATGTGAGTATGACTGCTGAAAATGACGGCATAATCTGCATATAACATCATTTTACTGGTACAGGTATCCGGAAGATTGTTCAGAAATAGGCTGAACAGCAGGGGTCCAAGGATGAACCCTTGAGGAAATCGAATTGAGACTTCTTTTGAGTTTGATACAGATTGGCCTATTTTGACTCTTTGGGATCTAGAAGATAGGTAGTCCTGGAACCACAGGACAGCAGTAGGGGCTACCCCAAGAGTTCAAAGTTGGTTTGGGAGAAGCTGGTGACAGACCGTATTGAACGCCTTTGTTAAATCGATCAAGATTGAGCCTACCAGTTTACCCTCATCCAGTGCCTTGTGGACATAATCAGTGAAGTTCGCCACAGCAGTGGCTATGCTATGGTTTTTCCTAAAGCCATGCTGCTGGGGACATTGCAACTGGTATTTCTGAATATAATCACTGATTTGGTCCGCTATAATCCTCTCCAGAGCTTTAGAAAGGGGGGGAAGTATAGAGATGGGACTATAGTTTGTAGTGAGGATACTGTCACCACTCTTGTGAACAGGGGTCACCAGCACTTGTTTCCAGAGTGAAGGGAATTTAGCAAGCATGAGTGACTTATTAATGATTATGGAGATGGGAACTATTACCTCACTGATGGCCAAAGCAATCATTTTCATGTCGATGCTGTCACTAACCAACCTGGTTTTTCCCAAGACATTTGTGACATAACTCAAGGCCTCTTTTACAGTGACACTCTTAAAGTAGAAATTAGGGTGACGGTTAGGCATAGGTATGCTATTCAGGTCCACGTTAATAGGCTTGAGGTAGTCTGCCGGGAGGACAGAGCCTAGGTCTGTAAAGGCAGAGCTGAACTCTTCGGCAATGGTGAAGGGATCCAATGAGTTCACACCATTTATGTTGAGCAATGAAGGTTGTTTTTTTATCGTCCTTACCTGTGAGTTCCTTAATATTATCCCAGAACTACCTCCCATCCCCCTCAGTTTCTATCTAATTGATTCTTGTAGTAGCTGGCCTTAGCATTCCGAATGAGATGAGTGCATTTGTTTCTTGCAGCCCTATACTTCTGTAAGTTATTGTATTCCCCGGTGGCCATTGCTCTTCTCCAAAGGTTATCCCTATCCCTCTTGAGATCCAAGAGTTCGCCGGTAATCCACTCGTTGTAGCCATGGGCTTTCCTTTTTTTGACTGGAGCGGATCTGTCACAGACCATGTTGAACTTGTCAGTAAAGTATTGAAGTGCTTTGTCAAGATCTTGCAGTACCTCGTTGGGAGACCAGTCGATGTGCGAGAGAGCCGCTTTGAATGCTGTAAGATGTCCTCATGTCAGAGTTCTGCTATTCACAACGATTGGAGGAGTTTTTTTAAATTTACTGGACCACAAACAGGTAATTGGGGAGTGGTCACTCAGTGAGTCTGAGAGCACAGTGACCTCAGATATCCTATCTGGAGTGCTTGTGAGTAGCCAGTCTATAAGCGAGTGTTTGCGGATTTATGGTTCATTCTGGTGGGATCACTGATTAATTGCATGAGATAGGAGCTTGCCACAGTATCTTTCAGGAGGGACAAATCACCACCGAGCCAATTTAAGTTAAAGTCGCCTGTCACAATACGCTCACAGTTCTTGTAGATGCTGTCCACGGCCCTCAGGGCTTTGCTTAAGCCATCTTTGGCCTTCCTGGGTGGGAAGTAGATGCAATCAACTACTAAGGATTTATTGTGAGCTCTGAACAGAAGCCTAACTTTGAGTAGCTCGTAGTCATCGACACTGGCCGAGATGGGAAGTACAACCCCTTGCAGTGTATTCCAGATATAAATAAGACAACCACCACCCCTCTTTCCTATTCTGTCATTCCTAAATGTCTTGTATCCACATAGTCCTATCTCACAGTCCTTAACCCAAGTAGTCAGCCAGACTCTGGTGATATATTCCCAACTACCTGCCAAGAGTCAATATCTACAGTTTGTGCAGTGTCCCCAGTGGTGTTAAGCATGTGATAATGCACTTGTACTCATGAGGTTTAATGCAGGCTGGAATGGGACAGTCTCTTCTGAAACTTCATTACCTCATGCTGACAATGCCAGTCCCACCGACTGGGAAGGTCCTGAGTATCTGAAAGTGACATCAGAGAATTTAGTGTTATTGCTTGAAACTGCAGTATCAGTAACTGGCATTTCTGAGGCAGCATTAGTATATGTGACAGCTTTAATATCTTCAGTAATGTGTTGAATTGCTCGGTATTATGGATCTGAGCTGTGGATCCAGAGCAGTGCTATCACCTGGGACTGCACACATCAATGGTACTGAAGCCACCACCCTTGTTACTGGTGGCACCTCTCAGGGACTGATCCGGAGTCCAGACCAGTGCCCCATTCGAAATCTGGGATCCATGTCCCAGTCTCATCTTGAGTCCTGCCTGCATTCCTTAAAGCTCTTGCCAGGGACCAGGAAAAACCCTCTGATTTCTGGTCAGGGAGTTGAAGCACTGTAATCACCCAAATGATGGGTTGTCATCACCCCTCCACTTTTTTTTTTGAAATTCAACTTTATTGGTTTAGCAAATATAACAAAACAATGAATCCAAACAGAGCTGTACATGGGGTAGGAGAAGGGGAACAAAACAAATGGCAACCCAAAGGAGAGAGAGGAAAAAAAGGGGACCACCCTCCTAACTATCCCCCCCCACAAGACACCCCTCTACAGCATTTAGGATTCTGTAACAACAGAACTACATCCATTATTGCCCACCCTAACCCCGAGTGTGCTTTGCTTTTGTTAGGCAGGCTATAGTATGGAACCAAACTTAATACCATGGGATAGGCTTAGGATGGAGGAAAAGAGAAAAGGAAGAGACAGAGGCTAAGTAGGGTATCAGAGCCCAACCAAGAGGTCAATGGTAAGTAAAGGTGTATAGCTTGTCCCATTTTTTGAAACAAGTCCATACGGTTACGGAAGCTAGCTGCGAGCCTCTCCATGGTAAAGCAAGTTGATAAGTCTTTTATCCATTTGGCATATGTTATGGTTAGTTGATCAGTCCAATGCTTGAGGACTAGCCTTTTCACCACCATAGAGATTAGGGCAATATGGTACCTACGTTCCTGACAATCTATGGTGGCGTAATTACCTAGGATGCAAATATCGGCTGTGAAGAGGTTATCAAGGCCTAAAAGAGGGTCCAGGTTGTCCTGAATAGAGCACCACAAGGGGGCTACCTTGTCACATTGCCAGAAAATGTGAAGCAAAATTCCCCACCTGTGAGCATCTGGAGTATTAGGAAGAGAGTTTTTTTAAACGGGACAATTTGACTGGGATGTAGTACATTTTGTTTAGTATGTGATACTGGGTAAGTCTGAATCTATCTTGGGTATGGTATTTGTGCAGGTCCTTCCATAGGCGGGCCAGCTAGGGTGGGTCCGTAAGAGAGAGCCAGATATGAGAGCCTTCCGAGCGGGTTCGGAATTTAAGGTCCAGCAGGTAGGAGTATATTAATGAGATGGAGGAGATCTGGGAGCTAAAGCTTCAATTTGAGAAAGGAAGGACTGACCTGGATTCACTAGAAACAGATCCGAAATTAACATTAATGAGATGCCTTAATTGGTATCTTGAAAATCGTATTGTTGGGAAGATGAAATTTGGCTAGTATGTCAGAGAAGAAAGAAGGAGCCCTGGGAGTAGAAGTTTCCCATTGTTGTTTCTTTAATTTGTAGGGAGCCAGCCAGGAACAATTAGCGAGCTTCCCAGTTAATATTGGGGTTAAAGATAAGGGGTTGTCTAGATCTGTTTTAGGTGAGATTTTAAGATAGTGAAGACATTGGGAGAGGGTTTTAAGAGAAGTAATGATGGCTGGGTTTGAGAACCAAGGTGTAAGTGCTGGGGTGGGGGATGTAGAGGATTGTTTTTGGGCCAATTTTGGCCTCTGAGGAATTTGCCTCGATCAGAAGCCAAAGCGAGGAGAGCCGGCAACTGAATCTGAGAACCATCTGCCCAGCTTGGAGAGGTGGGCTGCCCAGTGATAGAATATTAGGTTGGGGAGACGAAGACCTCTTATCTTTTAGGGAGGCATAATGTAGAAAAGGAGCACCTGACGGCTTTATTTTTGCCAGAAATTCAAGTAAAAGATGGAGTGAATCGAGGTATGACAGCGGTAGCCAGAGGCCTAGTAGATTGAGGGTAGAAAATACGGGAAGGACATTCATCTTAATAATGTTAATCCTGCCCCAAGAGAGATGGGAAGTTTAGACCATCTTTGTAAGTCCAGCTGAATATTGGCCTTGAGGTCGCTCTAGTTGAGCTTCTTAAGCAGAGCTAGATCCAAGTAAAGTGTATGCCCATATATTTGATTGACTTGGGGACCATCGTGATACCAAACTTAGTGAGGTCTTGTTTATGTGTAAAGGAGTTCAGAGGAAATACTTGATTTTGATATGTTCAGCTTGTAATGGGAGAGGCGGCCATATTGGGTAATGATTTGGAGTGCATGCCCTAATGACTTAGCAGGTGAGCAACATGAAGCAAGATGTCATCTGCATAGACAGAAAGCACCAGCTCCTGCTGCTGTACCGGACAGCCATGTATGTGTGGAGAGTGTTTAAGTTTGAGAAGAAGGGGCTGTAAGTACAGGTTGAACAAAAAGGGTGAGAGCGGGCAACCTTGTCTGGTGCCAGTGTGGAGGTAAAAGATTGGGGAAAGGACACCGTTGCAGTAGATCCTAGCTGAGGGGGAATTGTACAAGACCTGAATCCACTTAAGGAAGACGGATGAGAATATGCAGCGTACTTTAAAAGACAGCAAAATCAGCAGCTGGAGAAACTTCAAACCCAGCTGTTAGATTTACAAAGACAGCATGCAGCTGGAGATGACTCCAGCTATGTAAATATAAAAGAAATTAAGCAAAAAATCCAGAAGCTGACAGATATTAGAACAGAGCAGGCGCTGCAACGTGTGCGGCAGAGATATTATGAAGTAGGCCCACGGGCTACCCGCCTCCTGGTCACAGATTGAGACAACAGACTCACAAAATACCATCATCCAGATTAGGACCCTATCACAGGGAAATGATGAAAGTTCGGAGGACGTGTTGACTAGTTTTAAAGTGTTCTATCAGACTCTATACACGTCTGAAAATAACCCGAGCGAACTAAAGATTCAGGAATATTTAGAGAAGCTTAAATTACCAAGATTATCGCAAGAAATGAGAGACACTTTAGAGAAACCCATAGAGATGATAGAGATGGACAATGCAATTAAAAACCTTAAATACAAGAAATCCCCTGGCCTGGACAGTTATACCCCGGAATTGTTTAAATTTTTTAAAGCAGAGCTTAAACCTCAGCTACTGGAGACATGTAGAACAGTGTAATCAGGGGAAGCTCTCCCAATTAGCTGGAATTATGCAGTTATCTCCAGTATCCCAAAACCAGGGAAAGACATCTCACATTGTAAATCATGTAGACCTATTTCAGTTCTTAATATAGACTATAAAATATACACAGTTATCTTAGCAAGACGCCTGGAAAAGGTATTGCCTAAATTAATAGCATTAGATCAGACTTGATTTATTCTGGGTAGACAGACACAAGATAATATTAAAAGAACTCTACATATATTACATCAAGCCACTCGGTCAAAATCTCCTTTCTTACTGATGAGTCTGGATGCAGAGAAGGCGCTTGACCGGTGGAATGGAAATTTTAAAATGACCTCAGTAAATTTGGTTTTCGGATTCTATCATCAAAGCGATAGATAACATATATATACAAATCCTAAGGCCTATATAAAGATAAATGGGCAAGTGTCTTCCCTTTTCGTTGTACAGGCACGAGGCAGGCTGCCTCTCCCCCTTCTTCGCCCTATATCTGAGCCGCTGAGCAGATGATATGCCAAGAGGAGAAGATAAGGGGCTGGAAGATTGGAAATGAAACACATAAACTTGCATTATATGCAGATGATCTGCTCATTTATCTTTCGGACCCAGAACATTCCATGGAACCACTATGGAACCGTTTAACAGAGTTTAGTGAACTAGCAGGTTATAAACTAAATACTACCAAAACTGAGGTCCTGAAGTCTCAATATATACCCTCAATGAAGATGGTTGAGTCTTTCCCATTCAAATGGGATCGTACATCTATCAGATACTTGGGGGTCCTCCTTAGTTTTGATGTAGGTCAGCTTGTTACACTCAACTTTAACCCAACCCTGAAAAACTTAAATTAGACTTGAAAGATGGCCCACCCTTCCCTTGGTGCAAAGAATAGAGGCAATTAAAATGGTGTTACTCCCAAATTTTTATATTTAAATCAGACATTGCCTATGTTTATCCCGGATTCATATTTTATGACGTTGTATAGAAGGATCTCTCGCTTATGGGCCAAGGAGGCCAAGAATACGCTTCTCGGCTCTTCAGATCCCGAGAGGAGAGGGGATTGGCACTTCCCAATTTGAGATTGTACCATCAAGCAGCCCAACTTAGAATAATCATGTACTGGCTGGACAACACGATACAGCCAGATGGAAAACTATAGAAATAGGTGAGGGGGTTGGGAAAATCTAAACAGTGCCCTGCTTTCACAAAAAGGAGTAAAGACACAGGGGAGAAGAGAACTGTACACGGAGGTCACTTTGAGTATCTGGCACAAAACTCTATCAGATAAAAAGGCTAAAGGGTGAGATATTTGATGTTATCAGTGCCCTATTTGACATCCTTTGCCCCACCAGCTGGATAAAGGTTTTAAAAATGGGAAGAGAGAAATCTACATTTAATCTGGCACTTTTAGAGGGGAAGAGATCCTGGACTTTCAAACTTTAGTTACTAGGTATGAATACCCTGGAAGGACAGATTTCGGTACTTCAGATTAGAGCATATATCAGATCACTTCAAGCACAGCTACCATCTAGAAAGGTGCCACCCCCAGATAGCAAAAATATTTAAATCAGCTATAGAAGGAAACCCACCCAGAGAACATATAATCTCAGTCATATATAATGCCCTACTTAGTTGGAAGGGAGACTCTATCCAAGTTTTTAAAAAGATATGGGAAGGGGACCTGGGAATTCAGATATGGGAAGAACACTGGCAATGGGCAACCCAGAGAATACAGTGGGGGACTTCAGCCGTTAGCTGGAAGGAATTTGCATGGAAAATCTTTCAGATTTTTTAGAACGCCAGCAATTCAGGGAAGATGTCAAGGAGAGGGAGCCTCTTTGTGCTGGAGGAAATGTGGACACTCCCCAGCAACTATGGGTCACATTTTTTGGAATTGTCCAAAAATTCAACAATTTCTAAATGAGCTACAGTGAACCCTACAGAACATAATTAACTCAACTTACAATTAACTCCTTTGTTGTATTTTTCATGGAGTACCCTAGAGGCTGTAGGGACCCTAATACAAGTAAATTCCTAAAATGGCATGTTTAGCTGCACAAAAATTAATCACAAAAATTGGTCTCACAAAAGGAGGTCACCATACAGGTGGTATGAAATCATGATTAACTTATATAGATTAGAGGCACTACAGCGCTCTTAATAAAAGTCTAATCAAATTTAAGTTAATCTGGAGGAGGTGGGTGCTTTATATGACAAATGAGTTTCAAGACTTTATTCCTTAGAAGCTATGGTTCCCTATCACTTTAAATAAAAGCAAAATCAGATATTAGTAACTTGAAGTTAATACCGCTAAAGAATCAAATTATAAAGGGAATACTAATAGGGAGGCAATTGGTTTGTTCGATTTGGGGGATGCTGTAGTCTCTCTTTTTTAACAAGATACATATTCTTAAATGTCAATAGGAATATAAGTTATATGGAAAGTTGGTCAGATAAAGTCAGGTATCTAACGAGAATATAAAGATGTAAAGGATGTGTCCACCTTGATGATTGTATATACATGTTTGGCATCTTCTCAGTCTTGATATATACCCAGAAACATGTGATACTGTGCGTGTGTAAGGTTTTTTTTTTATCAAAAACTATAAATAAAGAAAGTTTAAAAAAAAAAAAGGAAGACGGGTGGGAAGTCCATTTTGGCCAGAGTTGCCCACAGAAAATTCCAGTTGACTCTGTCGAACGCTTTCTCAGCATCCAGGGAAATCAAGGCCATTGGGGCATGGGATAGTTGGGCAGCGTGTGAGATGTGAGAAAGAGTTCTGAGGTGGTCTGCTGGGGAATGGCCTTGAATGAATCTGACTTGTTCAGGGCTGAGGAGATGGACCCAAGACCTTCTTGATCCTCTCGGCTAGGGTCTTGGATAGGATCTTCATATTGCAGTTTAGGAGAGAAATGGAGCGGTAGCTCGCAGGGTCTTTGGGTGGTTTATCAGGCTTAAGGATTAACACGATTGTGGCTTCTAGTAAGGTGGGGTCCATTGTCTCAGCGTTGAGCAGATAATTATACAGTTTAAGGATTAAGGGGAGTTCTTTAGTAAAAGTTTTATAGAAGTTCGAGGGGTAGCCATCGGGACCAGGTGCCTTGTCCGGAGCGAGAGAGGTAATGGCATATTCGATTTCAGATAGGGTAATAGGGGAAGCAAGGGCGCGTTTGTGGTATACTGAAAGGTGGGGAAGATTGAGGTCTGCTAGATAAGTCTCTATGTCCAAAGGGGACACTGGGGGGGGAATGACTGCTATAGAAATTTTTATAGAAGTCTTCAAAGATCTGTGTGATTTCCCTAGGGGTAGTTTTGGTTAGGCCCTCAGGGGTTTGCAAAGCCGGGATTAGTCTTGAGCTCTCTATCGTGCGTAGTCTTGAGGCCAAAAGCCTGCCGCGGCTTTTTCGCCTTGCTCAATATATTTAGATTGAGTTTATAAGATGGTGTACTCAGCTCTCTCCTTGAGTAGATCAGCGTACTCATTTTTTGCTATTAGAAGGGATTCAAGAGAGGCCAGGGGAGAGGAGGGAGTGTAGGAGCTCTACAATTCCTTAATTTTGGTCAGTAATAGGACAACATGAGCCTGCCTAGTTTTTTTCCTTACCGAGGCTAATTTAATTATTTTCCCCCTGAGGTAGCATTTCAGGGAGCACCAGATGATGTCAATCCTTGGGGTGGAGTTCATATTGATCTCGAGAAAATTAGAGATGAGAGTTTTAATGCGGGCAACCATCTGGGCTTCTTTAAGGAGCTGGGTGTTGAGTTTCCAGACAGTGTCACGTTGAAAATTGGGGTCAGGAGAGATCCTCGCCCAGACTGTGGCGTGATCGGACAATATTATCGGTTCAATACCGGTCTGGAGAAGGCCAGGAAGGAGTGACTTGCTAATTAAAATATAGTCTATTCTGGACCAGAAGTGATGGACTTGGGGAAAAAAAGGAGAAAGATCGGAGGGAGGGGTTAGTGAGATGCCAAGGGTCACATAGCCCTAATAGCTGCACAAAGTCTGCTAAGGACTTTTGAGCCAGAGTTGCTGGACGGGTAGGATCCTGAGATATATCCAGGGAATGGCATGGTGGGACATTCCAGTCCCCTCCCAAAATGAGATGTGAGGGTAGAAGGGGACCTAATTTATCCGCTAGAGTCATAAAAAACTCAGAGCTCCCACCTACTGGACCATAAATTGAGCCAAGGACAACCTTACAGTTGTTGAGGGACCCTTTGACCAGGACAAATCTACCGTCTGGGTCAGTCAGTGTCTCCTCTGCCAAGAAGGCAACGTAATTTTTAATAAGGATGGCAACCTCCTGCTGGAACCAGACTGCTCGCTGTAAAACTTGAGAGAAGCCAGATCTAACCAGCCATTTATCCTCACTCTTGAATAAATGGGTTTCTGAAGCATGAGTATCTCAACTTTGAGTAAATCACAATGATTAAACACCTGAATCCTCTTGGTTCTTTCTCTGAACCTCGCAGACATTCCAAGTAGCTATTTTAACTGAGTTTATAGCCATTTCAAAATCAGTGAGATAGATAAATACACAGTAATGCCTCTGTCATTAGTCGGAAAGAAAAAGAATACTCTGACCTCTCACAAGTCTGGCTAGGTACTGAGCGAGAACATAACCAGACCCCGGGTGTGTAGCAATCAAACAGTAAAACACCTATTGGTATGAAACTCTTTGAAGTTTAGCACAAACCAACCATGAAGACCCCCCGCCCCCCCAAAAAAACAGCGAACTATATACATCCTGGTTCCAGACGTAACCAGTAAGGGACTGGGAAACCCAGTGACATGGGTCTGGAAACCAGAGCCCGATGGCGAAACCCAGGGCTATCATAGCCCAATGACAAGAGATTCCAAAGGTGCTCAGGGGGCATAGGGACAAATTGCTGGTGAGAAATAGCCAACTAAAATTATATAGAGAACCCCAGCCAAAGGACTTAGGGCCACCATGTCCCCCCTCTGTAGGCTTGTGAGGCAGCTTCCTTTAGCTCCGAACGTCTCCGGGACCCCCCCCGCCCACCAGCCCTTCTCTTTAGGCCTCAGTCGGGCAGTGTCCTTATGTACCCGTGGGTCATAAAGGGAATGAAAATAGAAAGTGGGGTATCTCGTTAGGTAGTAGCCACCTGATTCAACATCATGAATAGTGCGATGCACAGGACTTACCCCCATCTGTAAGATTCAGCAGCCCACGGGAGGTTGAGTGCTAGGAGTGGGAGTGGGGTCGGGACAGAACCGCGAGGATGACTTTAGGGCTGTTCCCCGAGGGGCAGATTATGCGGTAGGACCAAAACCGGTCCGCCATCAATTCTGTCAGGCAGAGCATTGAGTCACCCTCCCAGAGGTTCCGGAATTGCTACGGGGACCAAAAAAACCGCGGCCTACTTCCACCAGCGCTGAAAGCCCCTGGATACCCCAGCCTCCCAGAAAGTAAACAACTAACGATTACAACAAGCAGGTAAGCATTGCTGACACAACAACATATAAATGCCGAAACGTAGGCAACAAGCCTGGCCACTGGATTATTAACAGTCAAATCATTTGTCTTTGAACAAGTTAGGTAGTCTGGAGATTAATTCTTTGGTAGCTTGCTCAGGAGAATCATAGGTCGAAGAAGAGCCATCAATCGTGATCTTAAGGGTGGCGGGATATAACATTCTGAAGGGGATACCTGTCATGATAAGTTTCTGTACCACAGGGTGGAATGCCGCTCTCCTCTGCCTGGTCTCAGCTGGAAGGTCTTGGGTGATTCGTAATTTAGCAGGGCCCCACATGATAGTTCGCAGCTCACAAGCCTTCGTGAGAACATGTTGCTTTTAGATGAAGCTGAGAAACTTGACAATAATCAGCTGAGGGGGAGAGTCCGGGGGGGGGCCTTGGTCTCAGGGACCTATGGGCTCTCTCAAGGTGATATTGAGGGTTGAGAGGCGAGGAACCGACGACTTTAGCCAAAAACTTCTGGAGGAAGGCAATGGAATCTGAGCCTTCTTCTAGCTCTGGCATGCCAGGTATTAGTAGGTTATTTCGCCTGCTACGTCCCCCTAGGTCTTCGGTCTTAAGTTGCAGTCTTTTCACTTGTTGCTTTAGAGAGACGATTTCAGGGTCTACTGTACCCCTCCACTTTTCTTGGGACAGGATCCTGGCTTCAGAGTCGGACACCCTGGTTGTGAGAGAGGTAAGATCCCCTCTGATCGATTTTAGCTCACTCGTGATGCCATCTAGCACTTCTCGGAGCGGCGCAATTTCTTGTAAAAATTTCTCCTCGGTAAGATGGCCCGCCGAGGAAGCAGCGCCGCCCGATTTGCCTGGGTTATTGTTGGTCTAGCTTCTCGCCTTTTTTGACAGCTTTTCCGGCGTAGTAGGAGGAGTGTGTCACATCGCGGCCTGCTTCATCTTTGCCTCCATCCTTGTTTGTAGTAGCAGGATACAATAAGAAAACACTCAGAGGCCAACAGGCAGAGAACAAGAAGCAGCTTGATGCAATTATTTTCCATGTTGGTCGTTTAGAATCGCTTTAGAAAAGGATTGAGGCTGATGGGTGGTGGGAGCCCAGAGACAGCACAGCCATTCAAAGAGCTAGCATCACGTGACTCACACCCCTCCACTTTTGTCTTTCTTCCCCAGCTGTTTATCAGTACTGGGCCCTGCAACACTTAGTTCTGCAACTGTGCTAGAGGCAGCTTCCTCCAATGGATTCACAGCTTCCATTTCAGCTTTCTTTACATCAACCAGGGGAGTCAAGGTGTGTGAATGGACTAGAACAATTACATACATTTGGAATCCTGGTGGGCAATTAGATTGTTCCAAATTCTGTAGCCATTTAATAAACATATTTATTTTGCAGGGAGCAATGGACTCATTCTTTTTTTATGTTGATTGCGCACATGCGCAAAAAACATGTTGCGGCAGGTTTCTCCACAAGCAGGTTGTGGAGGCAAGGCACTGTTGTGGCCAATGCCCCCACAGCCTGTAAAGGCTTGTCCTGCTTCCCCAATGCTGTGGCATGCTGCTGCTGACACTAGTTCAGCCAGCGTGCCACCAGCTTGTAAAAAAATCAGCTACTGCAATCAGGGGCCACCTTGTCATTGCAGCGTCAGACATTCGCTGAATGAGGGAGCGACCCGTCATTGCAGGGTGGAATCTTTTGTTTGTGAACATGGTGGCAGCTTGCAGCTGTATTTACAAACAATATTAAGCTCTGCTACCAAGGGGTTGCCCAATCTCCCTTGGCAATGTATGTGCCCCGCCCGACCTTGTTTAGTTGCCAACGGGGGCCCCAATCCCCATCGGCTGCAGTACCCCCAATATTTATGTTGCCGACGGGGAGCCCACTCGTCGGCATTATGTCCCCCGCTTTTGTTGTGTGCGATGGGGTGCCTAATCTCCTGCTGGCTACAGCTGCCTTGCCCAAAAGAAAACTCCATTGGCACACTGGAGAGCCCACCCCAGCATGTCACATACCCTGCAACATAAAATCGGTCCGTGATGTCTTTTTTTTTTTTTTGTAACCTGTAAAGAAGAAAATAATCCTACGGGCGTCTCCTGCCCCCAACCCGCGCCCACCCACTGCGCACCTGCCTCCTCTCATCCCCCCTCACCCCATACTTACCTCTGGAGTCCAGCGCGACGATCTTCGGTGGACCGGGAACATGTCTGTACTCTTCAAAGCCGACCGCTGAGGAAATGCCGGTAAGCTGTATAATGGAATAAACAGGATTGTTTCAAATTTGATGCATATCTCAAGCATTTTTTGGAATTTTGGCACCACATTTTCAACATGGGGTTTTTGGGACCCCTCCTCATGAATTCTGTTACTGCCATGGCATTAATCGGGCCCGAAAAGTGGTTCCGTGATCACTGTGCAGAATCCCCTTTTGGGACTGATTAATGAAATGACAGTGCCAGTGTTCATGAGGTGGGCTCTCAAAATGCCTATGTTGCAAATTTGATATGGAAAATCAAAAAAATGACTGTTTACGAGCGTGCGTTGCGCAGTTGCTACGCACACTGTGAATTTTGGCGTAGTTTAACATTTTCACACCAGATTTTCAACATTAGCATTTTTCCAGACCTCCTTGTGAACAGTACAGCTGTCATTTTTCACACCCTGGCCGAAATGTGTTTTCACACTTCCGCCGCAGAATAGCACAGTTGGTGTGGGAAATCAGTGTTCCGCACAGATTAAGAAACTGACAGTGGTACTGTTCAGGAGCAGAGGTCCTAAAATGCCTATTTTGAAAATTTGGTGATGATACTCCATAAAATGACTGTGTTATGAGCGTGCATTGTACAGTGTGCACACACGCTGGTAAGTTCAGGAATTTATATTTTCACTCCAGATTTTCAACATTGCCATTCTTCTGCACCTCCTTATGAACAGTACAGATGTAATTTTCTACATCCTGGCCAAAATGTGTTTTCGCAGTTCCGGCGCAGAATAGCGTGGTCGCTGTGGGAAATCTGTGTTCAGGACACATTATGAAAATGACAGTGACACTGTTCATTAGCAGAGGTCCTAAAATGCCTATGTTGAAAATTTGGTGATGAAAGTCCATCAAATGAGTGTGTTACGAATGTGCATTGTGCAGTTACCACGCACTCTCGTACCTTCGCAACTTTGCAATATTTTTACTACAAATTTTCAGCCTTGCCATTTTACCACACCTCCTTATGAACAGTGCAGCTGTCATTTTTCACATCCTGGCCAAAATGTGTTTTTTCGCTCTTCTGGCGCACAATAGCGCGGTTGCTGTGGGAAATCGGTGTTCAACACATATTAAGAAGATCACACTGACACTGTTCATGAGCAGAGGTCCTAAAATGCCTATGTTAAAAATGTTACGATGAAACTCCATAAAATGACTTGTGTTACGAGCGTGTGTTGTGCAGGTGCCACGAACCCTTGTAAGTTTGCAAATTAGTAATATTTTCACACCAGATTTTCAATACTGGCATTTGTCCACACCTTCTTGTGAACAGTACAGCTGTCATTTTTCACATCCTGGCCAAAATGTGTTTCCCCACTTCTGGTGCAGAATACCGCAGTCGCTGTCGGAAATCGGTGTTTGGGACAGATTAGGATTGAGCGGCTTGGGGAAGGGGAGGGACTAAGCTCAACTGAGCTCTGTTGGGACTGCTGCGGATGTCTCTGTGGGCAGGAAAAGGCGACAACACAGGCAGGAGCCCAGTACAAAAGGGCAGCCTGCAGCGGCCGGGAGACACAGAATGAGCGAGTGAGGGAGGGGGAGTGAGTGAGTTCAACGGAGCTCTGCTGGGACTGGTGTGGATTTGTTTGTGGGCAGGAAAAGGAAGCAATGCATGCAGGTCCTGAATACAAAAGGGTAGCCTGCAGCGGTGGGACAAACAGAACGAGCAAGCGAGAGAGGGGGACTGAGCGAGCTCAACAGAACTCTATCGTTACTGCTGCGGATTTCTTTGTGGGCAGATAAGGGTGGCTACGATGGCAGAAACCCAGTACAGAAGGGCAGCCTGCAGCACCGGCAGAAACAGAACGAGCAAGTGAGACAGGGGGGAGTGAGTGAGGCCAATAGAGCTGTGTTGGGACTGCTGCAGATTTCTTTGTGGGCAGTCAAAAATGCCGACAGAGGCAGGAGCCCAGTACAAAAGGGCAGCCTTCAGTGCCAGGAGAAACAGAATCAGTGAGTGAGACAGGGGGATTGAGCGAGCGATCTCAGTGGAGCTCTGTCGGGACAGCTGCGGATTTCTTTGTGGGCAGGAAAAAGTGGCAATGCAGGCAGGAGCCCAGTACAAAAGAGCAGCCTGCAGCACAGGGACAAACAGAATGAGCAACTGAGAGAGGGGGAGTGAGCGAGCTCAATGGAGGTGTATCATGACTGCTGCAGATTTCTTTGTGGCCAGGAGAAGGTGGCAATGCAGGCAGGAGCCCAGTACAAAAGGCCAGCCTGCAGCGCTGGCACAAACGGAACAAGCGACTCAGAGAGGGGGAGTGAGCGAACTCAATGGAGCTCTCTCAGGACTGCTGCTGATGTGTTTGTGGGCAGAAAAAGCCAGCAATGCAGGCAGGAACCCAGTACAAAAGGACAGCCTGCAGCAGTAGGAGACACAGAATGAGCAAGTGAGGGAGGGGCAGGGAGTGAGCTCAACGGAGCTCAGTTGTAACTGCTGCAGATTTCTTTGTGGGCAGAAAAAGGCAGCAATGCACACAGGGGCCAGTACAAAAGGGCAACCTGCAACGACGGGAGAAACAGAACAAACAAGTGAGAGAGGGGGAGTGAGTGAGCGAGCTCAATGGAGCTCTATTGTGACTGCTGCAGATTTCTTTGTGGGCAGAAAAGGGCGGCAACGCAGTCAGGAGCCCAGTACCAAAGGGCAGTTTGCACCACGGGCAGAAACGGAATGAGCAAGTGAGACAGGGGAAGTGAGTGAGGCAACGGAGCTCTGTTGAAACTGCTGCAGATTTCTTTGTGGGCAGAACAAAATGCCAATGGAGGCAGAAGCCCTGTACAAAAGGCCAGCCTGCAGCACCACAAGAAACAGAATGAGCGAGTGAGACAGAGAGAGTGAGGGAGTGATCTCAATGGAGCTGTGTCGGGGCAGCTGCGGATTTCTTTGTGGGCAGGAAAAGGTGCCAATGCAGCCAGGAGGCCAGTACAAAAGGGCAGTCTGCAGCGCTGGCAGAAACAGAATGGGTGAGTGACAGAGGGGGAGTGAGCAAGCTCAATGGAGGTCTATCATCACTGCTGCAGATTTCTTTGTGGGCAAGAAAAGGCGCCAATGCATGCAGAAGCCCAGTACAAAAGGCCAGCCTGCAGCCCCCACAGAAATGGAATGAGCAAGTGACGGAGGGCAAGTGAGCGACCTCAACAGAGCTGTATTGGGACTGCTGCACATGTCTTTGTGGGCAGACAAAGCCACCAACGCAGGCAGGAACCCAGTACAAAACGGAAGCCTGCAGCAGCGGGGGAGACAGAGCGAGTGAGCGAGTGAGGGAGGGGGAGTGAGTGAGCTCAACGGAGCTCTGTTGGGACTGCTACGGATTTCTTTGTGGGCAGAAAAAAGCAGCAATGTACGCAAGCGCCCAGTACAAAATGGCAGCCTGTAGCAGTGGGAGAAACAGAATGAACAAGTGAGAGAGAGAGAGAGGGAGTGAGTGAGCTCGATGGAGCTCTGTCATGACTGCTGCAGATTTCTTCGTGCCCAGAAGGTGGTGGCAATGCAGGCAGGAGCCCAGTAGAAAAGGGCAGCCTACAGCACCGACAGAAACAGCACGAGAGTGAGTGAGAGACAGGGACTGAGCGAGCTCAACGGAGCTCTGTTGGGACTGCCACAGATTTGTTTGTGGGCAGAGAAAGGCGCCAACAGAGGCAGGAGACCACTACAAAACAGCAGCCTGCAGCGCCAGGAGAAACAGAATGAGTGAGTGAGACAGGCAGAGTGAGTGACCTCAACAGAGCTCTGTCGGGACAGCTATGTATTTCTTTGTGGGCAGAAAATGGTGCCAATGCAGGCAGAAGCCCAGTACAAAAGGGCAGCCTGCAGCACCAGGAGAAACACAATGAACGAGCGAGAGGGGCAGTGAGCAAGCTCAACGGAGCTCCATCGTGACTGCTGTGGATTTCTCTGTGGGCAACACAGGCAGGAGCCCAGTACAAAAGACCAGCCTGCAGTGCCAGCAGAAACGGAACGAGCGAGTGAGAGAGGGGGAGTGAGCTACCTCAACGGATCTGTGTCAGGACTGCTGCAGATTTCTTTGTGGACAGAAAAAGCCACCAACAGAGGCAGGAGCCCAGTATAAAAGAGCAGCCTGCAACACTAGGAGAAACAGAAAGAGAGAGTGAGACAGGCGGAGAGAGCCACCTCAACGGAGCTGTGTTGGGACAGCAGCAGATTTCTTTGTGGCCAGAAAAAGGTGTCAGCACAGGCAGAAGTCCAGTACAAAAGGGCAGCCAGCAGCATTGGGACAAACACAATGAGTGAGTGAGAGAGGGGGAGTGAACGAGCTCAACAGACCTCTATCTTGACTGCTGCAGATTGCTTTGTGTGCAGAAAAAAGCGTCAACGCAGGCAGAAGCCCTGTACAAAAGGTCAGCTTGCAGCGCTGGCAGAAACGGAACGAGCGAGAGAGGGACAGTGAGATAGCTCAATGGACCTGTGTCAGGACTGCTGCATATTTCTTTGTGGGCAGAAAAAGCTGCCAACAGAGGCGGAAGCCCAGTACAAAAGGGCAGCCTGCAGTGCCAGCAGAAACAGAATGAGCGACTGACAGAGGGCGAGTGACCCACCTCAACCCAGCTCTGTCAGGACAGCTGCAGATTTCTTTGTGGGCAGAAAAAAAACAGCCAATGCAGCCAGGAGCCCCGTACAAAGGTGCAGCCTGCAGCATCGGGAGAAACAGCATGAGCGAGTGACACAGGGCCACTGAGCGAGCTCAACAGATCAACGCAATCAACATTCGGCATTGACAAATGCTTGTTTATAATTTATGGCCCGCTCCCCCCCCCAATTTTTCCCCTCCCCATGCTTAGTTGCACATGTGCATGTAAAGGCACGTGCACGCTGCAGCACCAAGACACCCTCCCTGCTAGTTCGTAGCCCCTGGCTGCCTACGCTGCTCGTCAAATCTCTACCCAATGGCATCGGAACTATGGGGAGGGGTGACACAGATCCTCCCAAGGAGAGGAGAGCTGTCATTATGGCTGCTCAATCCTGCTTCTTCACCCCCCCGGCCAACTCCCTGATGACGCGGGCTTGTTCCTGAACCCAGGTCGCTGGTGTGATGCGAGATAAGGCATCCAGCGCCTCAGCCCTCTGCGCCACCGGGCTGACCAGGAGCAATGGACCCATTCTGTAGCGATGCTCGTTTATTTTCCTTGTCGCCTTCAGGAATTTAGCCTTGTGGAAACTTTTCCTGCAGTGCTGGGGGAAGGGTGTGTTGTAATTCAGTGACAGATGAAGCATTCCTCATAGATAAATCAGTGATTCCAGCATTTTATTTTACAGTTTGACAGCCCACCTACAAAGACTGCAATGTAATATTTTATTTTCAGTAGGTCCTGCCGCTATCTAGATTTAAATTGGGGGGAGGGGGTACTAAAGCACAGGTTACTTGCCCAGGGTCTCACAGTAAGACAGTGGCTGTGGTGGGCTTTGAACCTGGGGCACAGAACAGTGCCCTGACTGCTCAATCACACTTGCACCCTATTGTTCATTAATGAGTTCAAATCGGCTACATTTCCCTGCACTGCTCTTAGTCAGGAATGCATCCAAAATGTTTCACTAGACAAAGATATCTGGCATGCCAGTCAAAACAATTGCAACATTTTCATATCCATCCATCATCATCATCATCATCATCGTGCATCTTGTTTTTTAAACCTGCAGTATTTGTCAGTCCACCAAGAAATTTGTCATATATTTTTTAGCAATAATATCTTGGTCATAATATTTTTATTTGTCTCATATGTTTTTTATTTATTTATTTATTAGAAAAGTCAGATTTACAACATTTGAGTCATGGCCTCATTTAAAATAGCTTTTCTAACTCATTATTAAAATTAATGACACAAGTCATTAAAGATGTCCGCAAGTATCAATTTTTGAAAATATCTTCCCTTGAGGTTACTTTGTTACTTTACATGCTGTATTCATACAGTGGATGTATTAGGCTGGGGCTAGCATGCATTTCTGTTTATAAATTGCGTAATCCCATAGCTCAGTTCCAGAATCAAATACAGTGAAGGAAGAGCAGTCAAGGGTATGGCAGCTGGGTTTCAATGTGAAAAAGTGCAAAATCATGCACTCATGGCACAGAAAACCCGAGCTGGAGTATAAAATTGGGGAGAGGGACCTACTGATGGTCACTAAACAGGAAAGGGACCTTAGGGTAATAATTTCAGATGACCTCAAGGTGGCTAGGCAATGCAACAAGGCAGCAAGTAGGGCTAGTGGGATGTTGGGGTGCATAGTGAGGGGTATTACCAGCAGAAGGAGGGGAGTGATGTTACCACAATACAGATCATTGGTGAGACCTCACCTGGAGTACTATGTCCAGTTCTGGAGACCATGTCTCAGGCAAGTCATAGACAGGGTACAGGCTATACAAAGGATAGACAGAGTAAAGGCTGTTCAGAGGGGGGCAACTAAAATGTTGCAGAGGCTGCATCAAAAGCTCTATGAGGGGAGACTGAAGGATCTCAGTATATGCTCCCTGAAAAAGAGGGGGGAGAGGGCGGACATGATAGAGATCTATGACTTCCTCATGGGGATGAATAAGGTATAGGCGGGGAGTATTTTCAGAACAGAAGGTGCACAAGAACAAGGGAACATGCAGTGAAGCTAGAAGGGGGGAATTTAGGAGGGATGTGAGGTGGTACTTCACTGAAAGAGTGGTGGATGCCTGGAACAGTCTTCCATCGGAGGTGGTGGGGGTGGCTTCAAACATGCATTGGACAGACACACAGGAATCTAGGTAGGGATGTGGGGGAGGGTAGCCAGAGATAAAGTAGGGTCTGCGATGACAATATAGGCAGGGAAAAAATGAACAGACTGGGTGGGCCAGGTGGTCCTTATCTGCCATCAAATTCCATGTGTCCATGAAAAGAAAAATTAGTATAATGATGTTTTGTCAGAAATACATACTTACAAAAAAAAAAACAATATGATAATTTGTTTTCACTAACCAATACTGCTGCTTTATACATGTTTCATACTTGAATTTCAAAAGTAGATTTAAAAAAAATTTCTACTTTATTTTCCTAGCTTAGATGCTGCTACTAGTTTTCACTGTGGTCCCACCTTCTATGCGATTTGGCAGATGTTAGGGAGTATTGCACAGGAAGGTTAAGACATTTGCTCAAAGTCACACCATGAGACAGTGGCTGCAGTTGGAGTAAAAGCTAGGAAATATTTTTTAAACTTATTTCTGTGCCACTTAGGTATCGGTCTAATGAGGTTTTAAGTTATCCTTAAAGAACTGAAAAAGAGAGGAGAGTAGCACCCCCAAGTCATAAACAAAAATTATGTTCCTGAACTCAGCTTCTCAAGGTTCTGTTCTGCACACCTGATGCAATAGATTCATCAGAGTTAGTGACAGCATCTCAGGTTGTAGTCATTTCAGTAGAGATAATTACTGCAATCTCGCTAACTACCCTTGTTTATTTATTTCCACGCAATTAAACCATTCGTTCAATATTCATGTAATGACATAGCCTGCTGATCAGGCTGCCCCGCCCCACCAGCATAGCACAAGAAGCAGCAGGTGTTGAAACCAGGCACCCCTGCAGGGCCTGAGGTCATGAGCAAAAGAGAGGCTGGTGACATTTGTGGAACACATGACTACTGCCTGGAAAAAAAACTCTGCAGAAGGAAGCAGGTTTTAACTTCTTCCTGTGCCACTTGTGTGTGTGTGTGTGTGTGACAGTGTCCAGAGGTTTCACTTTAGCTACTGACAAAAGGAACAAAGAGAGGAGATTTAACTCTGGCTCTCCAAAGCCACTGCTCAACTGTCATTGCCAATAGTGTCTCCTGCTGGAAGAGGCTGGCAGTGGAGTAGCTGTGAGTTTTCCCACCGCTAATGCTTTTACACCACTGCGCATAGTGAGGGGTTGGGACAGGAATAGTTGTGATGTGTGCACAGCATCATGTTCTTTTTGCTTCACATTCTCTCTTGGAAACTACATCAGAGCAACACCAGAATTACACCCGAACCACCACAAAGCTGCACCAAAACCTTTCAAATATTACATTAGAAGTGCAAAAGAACTATAGCAGAACTACCCCCACAGGTACAGCAGGATTTCAACAGAACTTCACCAGAGTGGCACCAAACCTACACCTGAGCTGCCCCAGAGCTACACAAGATGTGCAGCAGAACTGCATCAGCTACAGAAGAACTGCTTTAGAGGGTTCCATGTCATAATGGCAATCGCGAATAGCGATTGTAGTTCACGGCAGGTACATCACCAGAAATGAATTTTATGGCGCACACTGGCGCGAGGATAAAAGACGGTGCCCGAGAACTATGGGTTTTATTTAATGTGGGAGTTGCTGCTTCCCTGCAACCCCCCCTCCCCACTAATAGATTCTCAACTCCAGGGGAGTGCATGTCAGGTGGGGAGGGAAAAACTTGAGAAAATAATAAGCCGCCCACCGGCAAAATAAAAAACGCACCACACTGGACCCAAACCCAGAACCTCACAAGCGACCACCCACCCCACCACACTAGCAGTCCAGCTTGGCAGCTGCCCACCACACCCCCTCCCACATACCTTCCCTCCCCTTCCTCCCCCCGGCACATATATACCTATGTACATCTGTTTGCCCTACCTCACCCACCCCGGTATCCACTCACTACCCTGCCAGGTAGCCCTGTACAGAGGCACCATGATTGAGCCGCCCTTTTTGTAAGCGCTCAATCACGGTCACCCTGTACATGGTATACCACTTTACAGCTGTACCAGAACTACACCAGAACTAAACACATGCTGATTCAGAACTACACCATAGCCACATCATAAGTACACCTTACCTGCAACAGAACTACACCAGATCAGTAGTAGAACTACACCATAATGGCAAGAACTGCACCTGAAGTACACCAGAGTTGAACCAGAACTACAAAAGAGCTACACCACAACATCACCATAATTATATCAGAGATGCACTGGAAATAAATCAGAGCTGCACTGGACTAACACCAGATATTCATTAAGTATAGCAGAACACCAGACCTGCATAAGAAAAAAAAATGAGCTGCACCCATCCATAACTTTACCATAGCTACAGAAATGCAATGCAATAACTGCACCAGTACAATGCCAGAACTACAACAGAACAATACCAGAGCTGTACCAGAACAATACCAGAGCTGTATCAGAACAAGTCTAGAGCGGCTTCAGAATAATGCTAGAACTGCACCAGTACAATGCCAAAACCACACCAAAACAATACCAGAGCTGCACCAGAACAATACCAGAGCTGTATCAGAACAGTTGTAGAGCTGCACCACAACAGTGCCAGAACTACACCAGAACAGTACCAAAACTGCATCAGAACAATTCTAGAGCTGCACCAGAACAATGCCAGAACTACACCAGACCAATGCCAGAACTATACCAGAACAGTACCACAGCTGCACCAGAACAATGCCAGAACAGCACCAGAATAATGCCAGAACTGCACCAGAGCAATGCCAGAACTACACTAGAACAGTACCAGAGCTCCACCAGTACAATGCCAGAGCTACACTGGAACAATACCAGAGCTTTGCCAGAACAGTGACAGAGCTTCACCAGGATAATACCAGAACTACACCAGAACAATGCCAGAGCTGCACCAGAACTGCACTGAAACAATGCCATAACTACACCAGAACAAAGCCATAACTACATCAGAACTGTACCAGAGCTGCACCAGAACAATGCCAGAGTTTCATCAGAATAATGCCAGAACTACACCAGAACAATGCCAGAACTACACCAGAATAATGCCAGGGCTACACCAGAACAATGCCAGGACTACACTAGAAGAATGCTAGAGTTGCACAGAGCATGCCAGAACTGCACCAGAACAACGCCAGAACTACACCAGAACTGCACTAGAATAAGGCCAGAACTACATCAAAACAGTGGCAGAACTGTACCAGAACAACGCCATATCTACATTACACCAGACCAATATCAGAGCTGCGCCAGAACAATGACAGAGCTTCACCAGGACAATGCCAGAGCTGCACCAGAACGATGCCAGAACTACAGCAGGACAATCCTAGAACTGCACCAGAACAATACCAAAACTACATCAAAACAGTACCAGAGCTGCACCAAAACAATGCCACAACTACATTACACAGGACAATACCAGAGCTGCACCAGAACAATGCCACAGCTACATTATACCAGAACAATACCAGAGCTGCACCAGAACAATGCCAGAACTACATCAGAGCAGTACCAGGGCTACATCAGAACAATGCCACAGCTACATTATACCAGGACAACACCAGAGCTGCACCAGAACAATGCCAGAGCTACACCAGAATACCAGATCTGTACCAAAACAATGTCAAAACTGCACAGAACAATGCTAGTACTGTATCAAAAAGTGTCAGAGCTACACTCGAACAATTCCAGAGGTACTGTACACCAGAACAATGGCAGATCTGCATCAGAAGTTCTCCAGAGCTACACCAGAGCTATATCAGAAAAACACAAGACCTGCACCAGCCTGTACTAGAATCTGCTGCACAGTCAACAAAGCTTCTACTTTCATACACTGCTGGATTCCTCTTGCAGTCAACACTGATCAAGGCTGCAAACTTTTTGCAGTTTAGTGGTTCTATCCACACATTACTTAACCTCAGGAACTGTCATATCCTTTACTATGAAAGTAACTAATGAAACATCACTAGTGTAGGACTTGTTTTTTGGGAGTCAAGTGAGGTTGTTTCCCACTCTCTTCCCACTTTGAATATAAACAGCATACACTGCAGTATTTATCAGCTAGTATCAAAGTGATACAACTTAATACAGCTTCACACATGCTAGAGATGGAATATCTTCACCAGTTGCCATTTACCCACAGTTGTTCTATTTGGAAATCAGTCAATCAATCAATCAATCAAGTCTTTACTTATCCAGGCGAGCACCATTGAGCACGATCATTTACAAGGTGGACCTGCATTACACAAGGTCAAGAATAACACTTTTTATGTACAGATAATAAATAGACATAATTATACAGAAATAGAAAAAAAAATACACAGAGCAATAACAAGTATTTTAGGTATAGGGTTAACAAGATTAGGGAGAATAATATGAGAAGGGGAATTAAAACATTCTGAAACAGCCAGCATATTAAAACATTTTCAAACAGCATGGCATATCATTGGTCAGGACATATACAAACTTAAGGGGCAGATACGGAGGGGAGGGGTACAGGACTACAGCTGTCTAGGAGGGGTGCTACGGGAGATGGGCTGGGGACATATATGTTAGGAGTCTGAGGGTAAGAAAGGTAGTGGATTAGCAGAAAAAAGGGGGGGTATAGGTGGAGACAATCAAGGGGCCGGGTTAGGTGGAGATGTAGTGGGCAGGTAAGCAGTAGGCACCCTAGCACGCTAAGCATGCTGAAAACAGCTGCATAGCTCCTTAACAGCCTTGGCATACAAGGTCTTGAAGGTGGTAAGACTAACAGGGAGACTCAGTTTCATAGATTTCTGTAGTTTGTTCCAGAGTGAGGGCAACACAAAGCCTATGGCCACTTTCCCAAAGCGTGTGTTGGCCCTAGGTACCTTCAGTAGAAGCAGAGAATAGCTTCTCAGTGCGTAGTTGCCTACCATGTATAACGGCAAACAGTGGAAATGTATTGGGGTAATTTGTTGGCAATAGCTCTGTAAGTCCAGAGAGCCGCATTTCTATTCCTTCTGTACTGAAGGGAGGTCCACCCCACAGCTGCATATAAGGAGCAGTGGTGGGTGGTGATAGGTAGGCCAGTTATGAATCTCAAGGCTCTGTGGTATAAGGTGTCTAGTTTAGTAAGACAGGAGGCATTACACCGACTATAAATGAAGTCGGCATAATCAATTAGGGATAGAAATGTGGATTGAACTAACTGCATCTTGGCATCTTTGGTCAGGAGGTGGTTTATTCTAAAGAAGAGACCAAGCCTCTGCCTCAACTTTTTCAGCAGATCCTCGACATGCTCCACGAAGGAGAGTCTTTGGTCTAGCCAGACCCCTAGCTACTTGAATTTCATAACAAATTCCAGCCTCTCTCCTAGTAAAGTGTTTATGGGAGATAAGGAGCCAGAGATAACAGGGTTCGCCAAATGAGCAGCCGGAGAGAACAGCATAGCTTTTGTTTTTTTGGCATTGAGTAAGAATTTTTTATTCAGGAGCTGATTCTGCAACAAGTTGAATTCTGTTTGTAAATCTCCACAGGCAGCTTCCGGAGTTGTGCGGCTTAGGTACAACACCGCATCATCAGTGAAAAGGTGAATATTGGCCTCCTTGATGCCAACATCAATATTGTTTATATAAATGGCAAACAATGGAGGCCCCAGGATAGATCCCTGTGGGATGCCTCTTTTTAGTGGTTTGAGTGGAGAGAGCTCCCCTTCGGCCTTGACCTGCTGAAGCCTATCTGTAAGGTAATTATTGAACCAGCACAGATAGGTCGGGTCCACACCTATCACTTTTAGGGTGGAAAGAAGCAGGCAGTGGTCGACAGTGTCAAAGCTCTTGCTAAGGTCCAGGAACATGGCGCATACAAATTTTTTGTTTTCCAGCTCTCGTTGCCAGTCATCAGTCACTTTGGCCAGAGCCGTAATGGTACTGTGCTTGGCTCTGAAACCAGACTGCATAGGGTTTAGAAGGTTCTTGTTATCTAGGTAGGTTCTCAACTGAGCATTCACAATTTATTCCAGCAGTTTAGACAATATTGGTAGAAGAGATATCGGCCTATAATTATTTAGGTCGCAGGGATCCTCTGATTTAAACAGAGGAATGACGTGGGCAATTTTCCATAGGTGTGGAAGAGTCCCCTGGGACAAGGACAAGTTAAATAGGTGTGTGATTGGTACAGTTAGGACGTGGTATGCAATCTTTCAGAAGTAGGGGTTGAGCGAGTCAGCACCAATGCTTTTCTTGGTGTCCAACTGTAGAAGGAGGTCCTCGACCTCTTTCAATGAAGCAGGAAGGAATGAGAATACCACATTAGTGGTGCTAGGTTCAGGAATCTGTGCACTAACCTGAGAACGTAACATGGATGCTGGTGAATTGTGGAATGCTAGGCCCGCCATAGCAAAGCGGTTGTTGAAGGCCTGGAGAATCTCCTTGCTATTATTGATAATAACATTGTCAGAGATGATTTTCAAGGGAAGTACATTTCTAGCTGTATGGCCAGACAGCTGTTTGATTGAGGACCAAAATTTAGCTGGGCACCTTGAGGCAGAGTCAAGCTCAGAACGGTAGAAATTGGCATTAGCCTCTCTAACCAGTTTGGTGCAGGAGTGCCTAACCTTCCTGAAGTGGCACCAATCCTCGGCAGTTTTTGATTTGCGGGCTTAGTCACATACTCATACTGGGGCCTATGCATGACCAGGCAGGAATTAGGTGCCGGAGGTGCGTATCCCACACGTGTAGCTCTGCACCTGTGGACAGGTGCACAGCCAGAGGTCACTAATGGCCACCCTGTGCGCATCTCTGCCCCCCCAGCGTGCAGGCCTGCACAGGTCAGCCAGGAGCAGAGTAGGGGATCTGTGCGGGCATCTAGTCGGATGCCCATATCGGGTCCAGGAGCAGATTCCTTGCATGGGGTGGCATGGGTCCAGATGCGTGAATAGCACCTGCAGCCACCCGGATCCAGGTAGCTGTGCCACTCTGTCCTGTGGCTTGCCCCCTGCACAATACCCAACCCGTGGCATGGTGTCCCCCTCCAGCAGCATCCCAGTCACCCCCCCAAGACAGGGACTCCACCACGCATGTAGCTGTGCCCTCACCCTGACAGGTGCCAGATACACCCCCCCAACACACCCACACCAACAGGACCCCATCCCTGGCAGTGGCCCCCACACGCCCGTCGCCTCCTTGGCTTCTGACCTCATGTCAGAGTACCCGGAACCCCAGCACTGACATATGTGGGCAGAGGTCCCCCCCAACCCCAGTGACCAGTGATGCCTGCCCACACAGACCCTGTAATGGCCATTTGTGGACTGGGGTGAGGCCCCTCACCATGGCATCAACAACACCCCACCCCACCCCCAACCTGCAATTATGCCAGTGCCACGATGATTGCCCACGGGCAGCACAGCCCTCCATACACCTCCATGGCCACCCACCGCACGACTGATCATACAGTCTATTAACAGGTGGTGTGCCCCTGGCATTGCTTGTACAGCAGGTGGCCGAGGAGGTGTGTGGAGGGCTGTGCATCACAACAATCACCATGGCACTGGCATGATTGTAGGTATGAGAGTAGTCAACGTGTCCAGTGCAATAGGGAGAATTATCTATCCCAATATGGGGGTTGACAGCGTGTGTGTGAGGAGTGGGTGCTGGGTGTGCCCGGGATGGGGCAGACATGCTGGGGGATGCAGCACACATATTGCGGTGTCACTCCGGCATGGCACTGGGCGAGGGGAGACTCCATGGATGTGCAGGCTCGGCCTGCGTCACGGCGGTTATGGCAGGGTCCCCGGCGTATTCCTCCTCAGTCATACAACCCCGCAGAATGCACTATGCATCTTTGTGCATGGCGTGTACTGCGGCATGCCCCCGCCACCCCTGGTACATTACTGTCCACGTGGTTGGGGTAATGGGTGCATAAGGGCCTGCGTGCCCCAGTTAGTGCATTCCATGCGGGGGGTGCAATGGGTGTGGAGTGGTTATGCGCCACAGATCCATGCTGCATAGGCACTCCACACCATCGTGCATAGGCCCCAATTATCCTTGTTTATTCTGTTTAGAGCGAACAAGACTGGCAAGTTACTAGGCCAAGAAATAACTATCTGCTAACCTTAACTGCTCCTTCGGTGAAACAGATTGTATAACCTGGACAGGCTAAAGTATCCAGCTTATTCACATCAGACTAAAGGCATTATCTGAAGGTGATTGCTGGACCTGCTTGGACATCATGTGGCCAGCTCCAGTACGCAGTCATATCATCATGAGCACATATGCACACACACACACACACACACACACACACACACACACACAGTGAATATGTCATCACAGATTTATAAGCATAAAGAGCCCCAAATGTAGATACTGTATAGAGTACATGCATGACTGTATTAAAGTCAAACACACATACACACACTACCATTCCTCTCCTAATTCATTGTTAATATATATTTATATATTTTTTTGCACTTGACATTGCATGTGTGGGAGTCTGCCTCAGTGCCTTCATTTACCTTTTAATTTCCTCTTCATTTTCCGCCTTTGCTTTAACATGAAAATTACCTCGGCTTTTCCGCTCGGATTGTAATTACACTCACTGATTAGCATTACCATGACAATTAGCGCCACGTTGAAGAAAAGCGTAATTATTAATCCACGGCAGCAGCGAAGGCAGCATCAAAACCACACAGGAGAAACCAAGCAGAAAATTGAAAAGCTTTTTCTAAAACCCTCAGTAAAACATCATTTTCCCCCTTTGATAAAAACATGCTTCTGAGCCAGTGTTTTGACTTCACGTTTTGAAATGGTGTGTCACCTTAATGGGCCGCTTACGTTTATGTCTGAAGGGGATAAGGAGACATGTTTAGAATGTTTGCTTCTCAAAACCATGAAAATAAATTAAAATCTATCAGCATGCATTTTTTATCTGAGTGGAACATGGATTGGCTGGTGTTTTGATTTGGTTCTGATCTGAAGTTTCTCACATCGCCCTTGTAACTTGAGGGCTGCCACAAAATGAGTCTCTAAGTTGTCATCTCCTTTCCCCTCTGAATCTGTATAGGAATTGAGAATAAACTTGACATCTGTGATATCCGAAGACACAGCTTCATATCTGAGATCTAATTTGGGTGCCTTGCCACTGAAGGGATTTCTTAGACACTTTGTTCTGAAGGTCATACCAGGCAGATTTTGAAGTTCCATCAGCAAAGCAAACACTGCCCTCCTTTCCTGGTAAAAAAAATGCTTTAACAATTAACATCACAATGACCATGTTCCAGGTGTTGGGTAATGTTTTAATGATGGATACACTGCAGGCAGCATATTGGAATGAAAAGCAAACAGAGGCACAAGTGTTTCGTTGCTCGCGATAATGTGCTTTAGGTGCAAAAAAAAAGTACTGTGGCTGTGATTTTCGAATGTGTTTTGTGATCAGTAAACAGGTTAGGGACTCGCTAACACCACTCTGTGGGCCCAAAGCAGGGAGGGACCACAAAGTCACAGTCTCTAAAATATACCAGAGCAACTATGCAAAGCAGCTGGTAGTGACTGGCACATTGGCAGATTTGGAAATGCGATAAGTAGCCACCAGTTCTGTACTAATTACCTCCCAAAACCAGTCCTTAAGACCTCACCACCTAATCGCAACCCCCCATCCCCCAAAACACCCCAACTCTTTGAGCTATTAATCTGAGGCGTCCAGTGATCCAAAACACCCCGATGGTATTTAGTGACTGATCCCTGGTGTCCAGTGGTCCCCCACCCCCAAACACCCCTCCAACATTTAGACTATATGTCCCTAGTGTACAGTGGTCCCCCACCCCCAAACACCCTTCTGACAAAAAAACAAATTCTTTCCATCCTTTTATTGTAATGTGAGATGTACAGAGAAATACATAATAGGATACATTAGCATTTATTCCATATTTTCCTGGTTTCCAGTGGTCCTCTCCACCTTCAGGTTCGACTCCCCCCACCGGACCCATCTGCCCTGTTCCTGATGTACCCCCACAGGTCCAACTCTCCCCATCCCACCCTCCACGGTACCAGGGCCCTTCCCCCCAGTGACCAGCACAAGCACTCTGTTCACCTCCATGGATGGCCACTGACTGACAGTCTCTGATTATGCGCCTATACTATAATCAGCTATGATTGCAAGCAAGGGGAAGCGCCTCTAGGTGAGGCAGCACCACCAAACAGTGCAGTTTTAAAAGCTGTAAAAGATCTTGAAGCTTTAGTTAAAGAGCTAGATAAAAAGTTGACATATTCAACACTAGAGTAGCTGTTGTTAAAACTAAACTCGAACTGGTATCCATGGAACTAAAGAGGTTTCCACAGTGGCAGGAAAGTCAATGACAGTTACGTCTGGCATTGTGCAGGAAAACCACATGTTGAGGATGTGACTCAAACAGTAGAGAACGGTGTCTGGGCATCTAATGTTTGTCTTCTTGGAATTCTGGAAGGCAGAAAAGGCCAAGCCATCATAAGCTTTGTACAAACTTTGCTCCATACTCACCTTGCTATACAGACTGGAGACCAAATCCAAAAATTATATTGCATTTCATCCAACCATAGACCTGCTGAGCCACATATTGCCCGGATCCATCCTGATCTCTATTTCTTAGCCACAATTTAGAGATCTTGCAGGCAGCTAAAGTAAAAGGTCAGTTGCAGTGGGAGGATGGCGCCAGGTTCTTTTTGTTACCGGATCTCTTGTGTGAGACCAGACAATGTCGCAAATCCATTGATGTGGTTCAGGCTGAACTTAAGTAACTGGGGATTGCACATTCGATGCTCTTGCCAACCAAATTAAGAACTGCATATTCTGGTAAGATTTTCTTGTTTAACGATCCAGTAGAGGCTGGCAAGAGAGGACTGAAAATTATAGAGGACTTTGCCCGTAACATAGAACCAAAGTCTGAGGAGGATTAAGGGATTTGAGTAACCCGGACTTATGTTGTTTGTGCCTTGCTTTTCCTCTCTGATTGTATCACGTCACTTTCATTGGGTACAGTAATTGAAATACTGCATGTTTATTTGGGATTTGATGATAAGCCAGTTTAGTGCAGGTGACTTTTGAAGCGGTTAGGTTTTTGAGCCATTTAGATGTTGGGTGTTGGTAGAAACTAATGTAGCCCAGGCTATAGGCCTTTGAAAATAAGTCACTTTTGGGAGCCGTCAGTGAAGGCCGGATTCACAAAATGGCCGCAACCACACGATCTTCTGTAATGATGCTATATACACATCGCACCTAGCCCCCAACACGGAGCCTTGTTTCACCCTACTCCACGACTGTAGTGTGGTGAGAGATTAGGTTATTTACCAGTTATTTTTATATCATGTTTAGCTGTTTAAAACTTCATTCTTTCATTTAGAATGCCCTCCTAATGGAATGTTGGGGTTTTACAAGACTTCTGTAGATGAGTGATTAGACAAGAGGAATATAACTGTTCTGTGCCATATAGTGATTTTTTTTTATCTGTGAGTATTACTTCTTAGATAATTTTTAAATTCTTTTTGCTATTGTTGGGGGGTTCAGGTGTAGAGGGGGAATGTAACTATAATTGCTGGGAGGTGATTATCTTTTTTTTATTCTAGCATCCACGTGGACTTTGAATGTCTACTTAGAAGCTTCAAGAGTGGCTTCCACTCTATGGCTTATTGGTTTCTTGTTATAGGTTTACAGTCCATGGCCCTACCTTAAAGACCATCGGGAAAATATTGGAACAACTTGTAATTATATTTACAGGTATACCCCCTCTTTGAGTAACGAAGGGTTATAAGTATTTTATCCTATGTGTAACAATTATTAAATTTATGTACTACTTCTATGCTGTGGAACCAAGGGTTAACACATTAGCTGTGCCACATATACTAATGCCGAAAGTGAATATAAAGAAAGTTTAAAAAAAAAATCTGAGACACCTTGAGCGGGGACATGAAAATCTGACACTCCTAAGTGAAGACATTAAACTGGAGCCACACTGAGAGGGTACATGTAAGCTGGAGACCTTGGGTACAAGATAATTGGAGCCCCTTTGAGTGGAGACACGTAAACGTGAGTCCAGCTGAGTAGGGCAAATGTAAACTGCAGACCTTTGAGTGGTTACATGTACACAGGAAACAAACTGAGTATAGATTTGTATGTAAACTGGAGCCCCCTGATTGCAGACATGTAAACTGTAGAACCCTTGAATAGGAACATGTAAACTGGGGCCCTCCAAAGTGGGGCATGTAAATTGCAGTCCCCCCAAAGAACATATGAACTGAAGACCCTGGAAATGGGGACATGGGAACTCTGGAGATCCCAAAGTAGGGAATTGTAAACTGTAAAACTCCCTGAGAGGAAACATGTGAAATGGAGTCCTCCAAAGTGAAGGCATGTAAACTGTTGACCTCCCAGAGTGGTGACATGCACACAGGAGACCCCCATGATTGGGAAAAGTAAACGGGAATCCCACTGGGTGCCTATACATTAGAGCCCCACGTGAGTGTAGACATGTAAACTGAAGACCCCTTAAGTAGGGACATGTGAACTGGAGCCTTCCAAAGTGGGGACATGTTAACTTGACCCCCTTAATGGAGTCATTTAAATTGGAGCCTCCCTGAATGGGAGCATAGATACATAGAAATTGTCAGCAGATAAGGACTTATAGGCCCATCTAGTCTGCCTGTAAGCCTTATACTTGTTTGCAGTCACTGACCCTAAGTGATTAATGACTTTTCATCATTCCCTCCCCACCCAGTGTTCCCTTGTGCCTGTCCCAGGCATGTTTAAACCCCTCCACTGTGCTTGCCTTGCCACCTCTTGTGGCAGACTGTTCCAAGCATCCACCATCCTCTCTGTGTAGAAAAACTTCCTCATATTACTTCTTAATCTACCCCCTTCCAATTTCATACCGTATCCCCTCATTCTGATATCTTTTCTACATTGGAAAAGATCCCTCACCTGCACCTTGTTTATGCCCTTGAGATACCTGAAAGTTTCTATCATGCCTCCCCTTCTCTCCTCTCCTCCAGTGTGTACATATTGAGGTCTCTTAGTCTCTCCTCATATGTTTTGTGATGATAGCCATGCACCATCTTTGTCACCCTTCTCTGGATAGCCTTCACCTTGTCTACGTCCTTACACACGTGTGGTCACCAGTACTGCACACCGTACTCCAGGTGAGGCCTTACCAGTGTTTTATACAATGGCATCACCACCTTCCATCTCCTGCTAGTAATGCCTCTGCCTCTGCACCCCAGCATGCCACTGGCCCTCTCTGCAGCCTTTGCGCACTGCTTTGATACCTTAAGGTCATTAGATATGATGACCCCTAGGTCCCTTTCCTCTTTGGTGACAATCAGCACCTCCCCCTCATTCTGTAGCTCTCCCCAGGATTCCCCCTACCCAGGTGCAATATCGTGCACTTTTTTGCACTGAACCTCAGTTGCCACACCTCCAACCATCTTTCAAGCTTCTCCAGGTTTCTCTTCATTTTCTGCACCCCTTCTGGAGTATCCACTCTGTTGCAGATCTTGGTGTCGTCTGCAAATAGGCAGACCTTTCCTTCCAGCCCCTCTGCAATGTCACTAATGAAGACACTGAACAGGACTGGTCCCAGTACTGATCCCTGCGGTACTCCGCTGGTCACTTCTCTCTCTCTCCTAGGACTGGATCAAATTTACCACCACCCTCTGTCTTCTGTCCATCAGGCAGTTTCTAACCCAATGTTTCACCTTATGCCCCATGCCCAGACTACTCATCTTGTTAACCAACCTTCTGTGTGGGACAGTATCGAAGGCTTTTCTGAAATCTAGGTAGGCAATGTCTATCGCCCCCCTCTGATTCACTTCCCTAGTCATCCAATCAAAAAAATCTATCAGATTTGTTTGACAAGACCTTCCCGCTGTGAATCTATGTTACCTCAGAACCTGGGCACCATTGGATTCCAGGTGTGCCACTATTCTTTCTTTTAGCAGTGTCTCCATGATCTTCCCCATCTCTGAGGTGAGGCTGATTGGCCAGTAGTTCCCAACATGTACACTAGAGACCCTCTGAATGGTGACATGCAAACTGGAGACCCCCCCCCAAGTGGGTACATGTAAACTAGAGAACGCTTAGTGTGAAAATGTAAACTGCCTCTGAGTAGGTACATATAAACTGGAGACTCTCTTGAGTGTCACATGTACTGGTGCCCCCTGAGTAGGGATATGTAAGTCCATTGAATGAGAATACTGTATGTAAACAGGAGCTGTTTGACTGTTGTAGCTGACAAGCTGAATGTTTGAGAATAGTATGATGCAAGTGCCAGAACATGAGGAACAGAATATTGCAGAGGGTCTATGTTTTGAACGTTGGGTATTTCTTCCATGCTACTCTGCAGGCAGACTTGTTAATGAAGCTAGAGAATTTCAGATGGCAGCAGAAGCATTGCTGAGACATAGATTTAGGTCAGTTTCAGCTCTTGAATGGTGGAGAAGGAGTCATTTCTTTGTCGGTATGAGGTTAAGCAGCTCTAAATAGATTAGAGAAGTGGACAGTTGGATCAAATGCAGCTGAAGAAAATGTATATCCCCTAGGTCTTAGGAATCCAAAGAAGGTTAGGTTCATAGCCTTTTGTCATTGTTGAGTGGTTAGTTAACTGAACACTCCACCTTGTAAAGATATTTCTTAGTTTGCAATATAGAGCATGGACTACAATCTCAGTCCATGAGGAGTAGATTTCTCAGATACTGAAGGAATGCTTTGATTGCCGGACTGGATAAGTACTAGCTTGAATAGATGGATATTAAGGTAAACTGAATGTCCAATGTATATTGCCTGACAGTATTGGCCAACAGGCCTAACACTTGAAAGCAGCAGATGTGAGGGGGGGTGCTGTTGAGCACTCAACTGAGAAGATGCAGTTCCCAAAATTGATATATTTTTATTATTTTGAGTTGTTTTGGACCCTGAACCACAGTGGAGGAGTATCCTGCATTGTATTCTGAATCAGTCTGTACCAAATTTAATTATGAGGAAGACTCCGCTCTCGGAGGCTCTAAAGCTCAGCCGACAATTGCTTCCCAGGCCTCAACATCCACACCGTCTGAATCAAGCACTGAGCCCCCATGGAAGGCTCTACAAAACTCCATTAAGGCCATCGACATGAAAATGGAGGCTTTGATCCCGCACTTTGGTGAGCAAGATGTCAAGATAGAAACAACCCTAAAGACTGTTTCCACTGCTGAAAGTTGTGCAACGCAAGCTATGGCTACATCGGCGAAGTTGGTCCAGGAAAACAATCAGCTCCGATATAGACTTGAGGCCCTTGAGAATGCAAATCGGGCTTCAAATGTCCGATTAATCGGTCTTCCAGAAGGGGTTGAGGATCCTGATCTGCTTAACTTTTTGTGCAAATGGTTACAGGAGGCCTTACATCTGAACCCGCAGCTTGGAACAAGGTTGGTCAGGGCTTACAGAATTTCTCCGCGATCAGCGGATGCTCAGAAAGACCTGCCTCATACTGTGTTGATCGCTACGAATAGCACGAGCACAAAAGAAGACATCATGCGTGCTGCACGGTCTACAGATCTCCTCTGCTATGAGGGACATACGCTGCACATTTTTCTGGACTTGGCCTAAGCTACCCAAGCTCGTCGAAAGAAATTCAATGGGGTAAGGGCCCGGCTAAATGGCCTAGGGGTGGTGCACTCTCTCCTAATGCCGGCTCAGCTCCGCATTTATTATGGCAGGTATACATTCCAATTCAATGACCCGGAGGAGGCTAGTAAGAGGGTGGAAAAGATTCAAGCTGAGTTTGAGGCATCTCGAGGATCTACACAGTTCGAGGTAAACTCGGAAGAAGAGACGGACACTTGAACTGAACTTTAAGCCCCAGAAGTTTTTCTATACTTCTTCTCTTTATAGTTCTCTAGTTTGAACTGAGGGGAGGTACAATTTTCTATTGGGCTGCAGTTTTAACAGCTTTAAACGTTGTGCTGATGTTGTTAAATATAATGGTACCCTTAAGGTGTTTTTTCATTGTGGAGAGAGTTATGAACTATTAAAATGGTGGCATGTTATATCTGCTGTACATAGTCAGGGGTTGTTGTTGTTGTTGTTTATAATAAATGTTATGCCTAATGGGGTTAATAATTAATGGAGCTTCAAGGGGAATGCTATAATTATTGACATATAAAATGTTTAGAGGCAAAGGTCAAATCAACGCTGGTTGTTGAGTTTCAAATATTTGATTCTAATTTTCTATGTTGGACTGCAAGCACACTCTTACGGAGTGCAGCTATTGTCTTAGAACTATAAAGGACACTTATTATTCTTCTGAAGGAATACCCCCTTATTCGTAACCAAAGTATCTAGACTGATGCTCCTTTTATCATTTGATGGTCTCTGTATTATGACTTACTGAGATGTCTGATATGTGGAAGTGTTACTGTATGTTTATTTGAAAGTTCAATAAACAGAAAGTACAAAAAAAGAAAGCAGCAGATGTGGCAAACAAGCCGAGTGTTTGGAGCAGTATGATGTGACCAATGGGCTGATTGCTTGTGAGCAGTATTATGTGGCTGACAAGCCGATTGCTCATGAGCAGTATTACGTGGCTGACAAGTCGATTGCTTGTGAGCAGTATTATGTGGCTGACAAGCCGATTGCTCGTGAGCAGTATTACGTGGCTGACAACCCGATTGCTCATGAGCAGTATTATGTGGCTGACAAGCCGATTGCTTGTGAGCAGTATTATGTGGCTGACAAGCCGATTACTTGTGAGCAATAATATGTGGCGGACAAGCCGATTGCTTGTGAGCAATATTATGTGGCAGATAAGCCGAATGCTCGTGAGCAGTGTTATGTGGCTGACAAGCCAAATGCTCGTGAGCAGTGTTATGTGGCTGACAAGTCGATTGCCGTGAGCAGTGTTATGTGGCTAGATGCCGATTGCTTGTGAGCAGTATTATGTGGCTGATGCTCGATTGCTTGTGAGCAATATTATGGGCGGATGTCGTATGCTTGTGAGCAATATTAAGTGGCGATGTCGAATGCCTGAGCAGTGTTATGTGGCTGACAAGCCGAATGCTCGTGAGCAGTGTTATGTGGCTGACAAGCCGAATGCTCGTGAGCAGTGTTATGTGGCTGATAAGCCGAATGCTCGTGAGCAGTGTTATGTGGCTGACAAGCCGAATGCTCGTGAGCAGTGTTATGTGGCCGATGTCGAATGCTCGGGTGTGACAGTGTTATGTGGCTGATAAGCCGAATGCTCGTGAGCAGTGTTATGTGGCTGACATGCCGAATGCTCGTGAGCAGTGTTATGTGGCTGACAAGCCGAATGCTCGTGAGCAGTGTTATGTGGCTGACAAGCCAATTGCTTGGAACAGTAGGAAATGGCCAACAAGCTAAATGCTTTGAAGGAGTATGATGAGGCTGAGAGGCCAAATGCTTGTAAGCAGCAGGTGGCCAACAGGCCGAATACTGGTGAGCAGTATGATGTGGCTGACAAGCCGGATACTTGGGAGCAGTATGATGTGTCCATGAGGACGAATGCTTATGAACAGTTTGATATGGCCAACAAGCCAACTGCTTGCGAGCAGCATGATGAAACTGACAGGCCAAATGCTTGTGAGCAGTATGATGTGGCCAACAGGCCACTTACTTGTGAATATAATGTGGCCGACAATCTGATTGCTTGTGAGCAGTATGATGTGGCCAACAGGCCACTTACTTGTGAATATAATGTGGCCGACAATCTGATTGCTTGTGAGCAGTATGATGTGGCCGACAGGCCACTTACTTGTGAATATAATGTGGCCGACAATCTGATTGCTTGTGAGCAGTATGATGTGGCTGACAGGCTGAATGTTTGTGAGCAGTAGGCAGATCCAAGGATGGTGGAGGAAGAGGAGTCCTAACTTTGTGAGCTAGAGGATGAAGTTCTGAATTACTGGAAGTGAACAGGGGAGATTCCATTAGCAATAAAGTAAGCAGGACCAGTTATCAACATGCTTTTTGATTCTAAAATTGTACCTGTTGATCTGGAAGTTCATTATGGAAGAAAAAGATTAACCTGTACTTATTATGGCTAATGCAGCTTGGTTATCAGAATACAATATGACAGGTTTATTGTTCCAAAGGTGACCCCAGGTTAGAGGGACTGTTGCAATGAGAAAGTTCAGACAAGGAAGATATGGATTGACAATGAGGAATATTTTGGATTTTTGATGGCCTCAGACAAGCAAATCAAAAATGGGCTGCAAAATGCCACAAAACCATAGAATGAGGTTGCAATGAGAATATTATGATTTTTGAATCCTGGAGTTGGATCTTTACAAAACTGAAAAAGTCATTCCAGTGTGACAGAAAATGTGTCCATATGACGAGATCTGAACAATCAGAAGCAGTGATAGTAAGATGATAATCCAAAGTAGTGACCAAATGTGCCATATTTAGAGGGGATATGAAACCTCTCCCTCAGGGAACAATCCTCATTGCAAATGTGAGGTGTCCTAGTAAGGATAACAGTTTCATTTTGTGCAGGATCATTTGGATGAGAAGGAAGAGACCATATCAGAAATCTGGAGCAGTCTGTCTTGAGACGTCTGGATCTATAGAAGCGGACTGAAGATTTAGAATAAATAACTGAGGTGGGTGGCCTGGAGTGGAGTCCAATATGGAAGCCCTTGTTGAGGCCTGAGAGAAGAAATTAAATCAGATTCAGGTGGTTGGATAGAGAGCAGCTGCTGGAGATGAAGAATTGTAACTGGAGCCAAAAGTAGGCATAATGTCAGCTTTGGCTTTGTTTAGGAAAGAGGCAGGAATATATAATGGAGACCAGGTTAGAGTGGGTTTCCCAGAAGTAGCTGCAGGCATGCAGCAGAGTGCATGGTGGCTCAAAGGAAGCAGATTCACAGAAGTTGATGGAATTGCTTCATCAGAAGAAAATACAATCTGTCATCCTTTTACTGAAAAGATTAATTGGGGCGTAACATACTTTACTTGCAGAGATGGACGAGAGTCAGGGACTGGGAGGATATAAGACTGCAAAAACAAAAAAAATTACAAAATGAGCTGCATGTTGAGCAGGTAGGGAATGTTGTGCAGCACAGTGCCTGCAATGTAACTCATTATTCAGAGCCACTCAGGCTATTCATGATTTAACTCTCAACAGACACCGCCATACCCAATAGCAAGATCATGCTGTGAAGAAGTATATTCTTCACCTGGCAGGTATGCTGGAGGAAGAGGGAAGGGGAAAGAAGAAAGATAATAGTGGAGGAAAAGGGAAGGGGCAAAAGGGCAAGAAGAGGAGAGATGGCAGTATAAAATGGACAGCCATGTGTGTAAATGCTCGAAGTCTGGGCAACAAGATGGTGGACCTAGAGGCCACCATGGCAGCAGGAGACCAGGACACAGCAGCAATAACAGAGACCTGGTATAATGATAACCAGGATTGGGAGGTTGCCATACCAGGATATGCACTATTCAGGAGGGACGGGATAGGAAAAAAGGGAGGAGGAGTGGCTCTTTACATGAGAGAGAACATGAAGTCCACAGAAATACAAGGGGGACAGAGTAAAGCTGAGGTACAGTGGGTCACCCTGGAGACAGGGGGGCACTATTAGGATAGGGGTGATCTACAAACCTCCATCATAGGGAGAGGAAGGAGATAAGGATATGATAGATGAAATCCAATGGATGGCAAATAAGGGTGAGGTACTGCTAGTGGGGGTCTTCAATCTACCAGATGCATATTGGAGCCTATCTACTGCAGCATGAGTTAGCAGTAGGGAAATCCTAGACTCCCTGCAGGAGGCATTCCTCAGGCAACTAGTTAAAGAACCCACTCATGAGGGGGCATTAGTGGACCTGGTACTGTCAAACAGGGATAATGTCGCTGACATCACAGTGGGAAGCCACCTGGGGGCCAGTGATCATCGTACATTGTGGTTCAGCATAAGGACAGGGCCAGAACTGAGCCACATTAAAATGAGGGCCAATTTCAAGAAAATGGGAGAGTGCCTCAGGGAAGCCCTAGCAGGAATAGGGAATAAGGGTGGGACAGAGGAAAAGGGGGCAAGAATAAAGCAGGTCATTGAGAAGGCAGCAAACCTCTGTGTCAAGTAGGTTACTAAGAGCAAAAGAAGGAAGAGGCCGCTGTGGGTCTTCAAGAAAGATGCAGAGAAGGAAGAGGATAGGGATAGGAAAGATGACACAGAAGGAAGAGGATAGGGAGAGTTATCAGGAGAAGCAAAGGGAGGCAGGAAAGGCAGATAGGAGAGCTAAAGCACAAATGGAGGAAAGCATTGCCAAATCAGCAAAAAAGGGGGATACAACTTACTTCAGGTACATGAGCGAAAAGAAGAAAAGCAAGGCAGGGATAGTAAGACTAAAAGAGGGGGGAGTGTGGAAGAGGACCAGAAGAAAGCTGACATACTGAATAAGTACTTTTGTTCTGTATTCACAAAGGAAGGAGTAGGTGACAGGCCACAGGTACTGGAGAAGGACATTAAGGGAAGGGAGGTGGACACTAGCCCTTTTACGGAGGAGAGAGTCCTCAGGAAACTAGCAAAACTAAAAGTGGACAAGGCTATGAGGCCAGATGGGGTTCACCCAAGGATACTGAAGGAACTAAAGGAGGAACTGTCTGTGCCTCTGATGGCCCTGTTTAGTCAATCACCGGATATGGGGGAAGTTCCAGTGGACTGGAGGAGGGCGGATGTGGTCCCACTACACAAAAGTGGGAATAGGGAGGAGGCAGAAAACTATCGATCTGTAAGCCTTAATTTAAATGGCGGGCAAGGTTATGGAAACTCTACTTAAAGAAATTATTGGGGAATACTTTTACACCAGTGGATTGTAGGATCTGAGGCAGCATAGGTTCACAGGGGGTAGATCTTGCCAAATAAACCTGATAGAGTTTTTTGACTGGGTGACCAGGGAGGTGGATCAGGGAGGAGCGGTGGATGTGGCATACCTGGATTTCAGTAAGGCCTTTGACACCGTTCCACACAGAAGACTGGTAAACAAGCTAGGCAGCATGGGAGTGGGTCCAAAGATAGTAAAATGGGTACAGAGTTGGCTAAGTAACAGAACTCATAGGATGGTATTAAATAGAGTTCACTCCGAGGAAGGTAAGGTAACCAGTGGTGTGCCACAGGGGTCAGTACTGGGACCGGTCCTCTTTACTGTCTTTATTAGCGGCATCGCAGAGGGGCTGGAAGGAAAGTTATGCCTGTTTTTGGATGACACAAAAATCTGCAACAGAATGGACACACCGGGTGAGGGTAATGAAGAAAGATCTAAAAAATGGAAGACTAGTCAAGGTTTGGCAACTGGACTTCAGTGCAAAAAAATGTAAAATTATGCACATGGGGCACAGAACCCCAAGGGCAACGTATAATTTGGGGGGGGTATTAACAACAACAAAACAGGAAAAGGATCTGGGGATCATCATATCTGATGACCTGAAGGTGGCAAAGCAGTGGTGATAAGGTAGTAGGAAAGGCTAGCAGGACGCTGGGGTGCATAAGGAGGGGTATCATCAGCAGAAAAAGGGAAGTAGTGTTACCCCTATATAGATCAATGGTGATGCCACACCTGGAGTACTGTGTCCAGTTCTGGAGGCCCCATCTCAGGAAGGACATAGACCAGGTGGAGGCAGTACAGAGAAGGGCAACCAAAATTTTGCATGGCTTACATCAGAAGCCCTATGAAGAAAGACTCTGGGAATTAAATATGTTCTCACTGGAGGAAAGTAGATAAAGGGGAGACATGATAGACTCAAATACCTCAATGGTATCAATGGGGTACAGAAGGGTGGCATATTGCACAGAAAGAGATGCTCATGGACGAGAGGGCATGATATGAAGCTGGAAGGAGGGAGACAGAGAGGATGTGAGAAAATATTTCTTCATGGAAAGGGTGGTGGATGCCTGGAACAGCCTCTCAGAAGAGGTGGTGGGTACTGAAATGGTAAAAGGTTTCAAACATGCGTGGGATAGACACAGGGGGACCTTAGTAACAGGGCTGGGGTGGGGTAAGGCCAGAGATTAATTAGTGTCTATGGTAGCACAGTAGGTAGGGACTTTAGGACAGACCAGGTGGGCCAAGAGGTCCTTTTCTGCTGACAGCTTCTATGTTTCTTTGCTGTTGGTTGCTGAATCAGTTCAGGAGCCCGAGCCAGAAGCAATAATGGCTGTTGGCAAGACACCAGGGAAACGATGGGTGAAGCAAGAGTTAGTACTGGAACAGGAGCATTAATAGTCAGACCAGGAAGTAGGGTTTTTGGATTCTATAGAATCCATTACATTTTCATCTGTTGAATTATCAGAAATTCTGATCCAGGATCTGAGTTGTTCTGATGGTGGTTAAGGCATCGGAATCGAATTTGGACTTGGGATTAGGCTTTCCGATTCTGTATCCAACTCCCTAGTTAAACCTCCCCCCCCCCAGATATACACAACTAAAAATCAAGCCCTTGTGTTCTTAAAAACAAAGACTACCCTACCTCCCTTACCTTAAGTGACTGCTGCTCTGCTGCAGTAGAGTAGACAGCATAGAAGTCCATTGGTAGGGGCAAGGTACTTGAGCTGTTGTTCCTTTCCAAGTTCCAGGCCAACCCAGTACCCAGTGATGACCATACAGACACATTAACCACCCGCAGCACAGATGCTCAAGTTGCTCTCACCAGCTGCCACCAGCCCAGTCCCCAATAGCCTAGCCAGTAGCATCGCAGGCACCATTCTCATCCCCAACTTTCCCAACCTGAGTCCAACGACTATGAGGACTGAGACTCCCTCTCTGACAGGGCATGAAAAACAATATTGTGCTGTGACTGCTGTCTCCCTCCTGCTCAGTTCAGAAATTAAATTAATATGCTTAGGCATCCAGCAAAAAAGTCATCAATCACCCCATCCGATCTGGCTTGGCCATCACTTTCCTATTCCTTTAACATGTGTGACCTGGAAAAGCTGAGGTGGCCAACTAAAACAAAATCCTAGGCAACACTATGCCCTGCCACTGTCACCATGCGAGGGGGTGGTCATGCTGCTTACCCATGGTTTTGGTTCCATTTGGCCGCCTCAGTTGGTCACAACAGGAAAGTGATGAGGGCCTGGCCACTCTGGAGGGCCTTTCAGGGGTTGTTGTTTTTCATTTGTTTTTTATTAATGAATTTGAATGAATAATTAATTGGTGATGAATAATGAATTTGTTTCTCTGACCCAGTGGAGAATGAGATATCAAGGGGAGCATTGTGTCTGGGGTGGGAGGGATTCAGAATGATTTGGATGGAGTCATGAGGAGAGGGAAGGAGTGGAGTTGAGGGACTGTGTTGAGCCTGGCAAAGTTGTGCAGGGGCTATGCTTGGCTACAGGGAGGGAGGGAGGGAGGGTTAGTCTGAAGTAAATTGGATGCCCTGGCCTGGTGCTGGACAGAGCAGCTTTCCTGGACCCGAAGCCATAACCACAGCGACCAGACCAACAGCCTTCTATGCCCCCTCAGCGCAGAACTTAGTCAAGTGAAGTAAGGGAGTAGAGGAAACAATGGTGGGGGTGGGGGGTCTTTTTGTTGGCACTTGACTTATGGTCTACCTGCCAGGGGAGGTTTATTAGTAGTCAGATGCAGAATTGCAATTGGATTCTGATATCTAAAATCCGCATCCGTCAGTGTGTTAGGATTTTGGATTTTCAGCCATGAATCCCAAAAATCTGAAATCCTAAAAATGGACAGGAATCTGAAGGTTCTGAATTTAACATCCAAAATCCGAGCAACCCTACCAGGAAGCTGATTCAAAGGACCCAGATTCAACAAATCACTGAAATCTTTCTGGATTCCAGTACGCCCCTCTGGATCTAAACCAAGCCCACTTGAAGAAAGAGGACCCATTATTCCTTAAACTGAAAAAATGCAGGAGTGGTAGAAGTAAGTACTGTTGGCGAAGGTGAAGCTTGGTTTGCAGTTAATGCTGTGAGATACGAATTAAGCAGTTCCTGCTTTCTGGCTGAGGAAAAAAAATAGACTTTCAATAGTTGGTGTGCAGACATCAGCTTGGGAACAGTCCATTCCTTAATGCAGAACTGAGATTTCAAGGAGGCTTCCTGTGAAGAATTTACTTTCAGGCAGACTGCCAGGAATTTATGTCCTCCAGGTTCAAATTGACAAAGTGAGTGACCGTATGGTAACCACATGGTTCGATATTCTGATAACTGGGATGGACTGCAAGGAGAAATAGATGAGTCTGAGTGGAGCTTGGAATGTTTAGCCTGTCCTGAGGAGGTAAGTGATATGGGCAGATGACCGCTGGTGTCCCAAGGGATGCTCTGAGAATGGGACTCAGTTCCAAGTAGAGGCTAGGCTGGGCACATGGCTACACAACAGTGCTACTACAGGCCACTGCACTACCACTATGTTGCTTTTCCCAGGAGTGATAGGAGCTAACAAACAAACAAGAGAGCTCGGAATCTGGCACTCAAAGGGTGTCATAGTAGGTCTAGAGAGAAAGCGACACCATTGGAACACCTGAGCACGATGAACAAAAAGAGAGGCACCATCCGGGAGCTGTAGGGGATACAAATGAAGTATGCAAGACAGACGTCCAAAAGCAGCAACTGAGGGGAAAACAGGCTGTGGCTGGATATCCCAGGGAAAGGAGACAGTTGGCAAGCAGACGAATGCAAGAGAGAAAGGAGAACTGAAGGAAATGCAAGCAATAAGACTCCAAAAGCACATTAAAGAGGGACAGATAGGTAGCAACAAGCTGCCGACTATAAGCAGCCAGGAGAGACATGCACAAATAATTGGGGGAGAGGAGCTGCAGCAGAAACAAAGCGAGAGACAGAGAGAGAGATCAAGACAGCAGCACAGAAATGAAAAGCAAAGCACAGCAAATGGAACCAGGGAAGAAAACAAAGGAAACAAAAAGTCGTGAGGGGGGACAGAAGCAAAGGTAACACGCAGGCAACAGAAAGCACAACAGCGGCAGCAAAGGGAGCACAAACAGCAGAATAAGGAGCAAGCAAGAGACTGATACAAAACAGATGGAAGCAAGGAGACACATGGAGAGAGATACAAAACAAACATGCAGAGAAACTAAAGGCACTGCAGAGGTAAGACCACTCGTGAAAACACCAGGCAGGGGAGGTATGTGAATGTGTGGCCTACGTAGGGCAGAGTGAGTGGTGTCTGGCAGCTCACCATCGAACCACAGGTGAAAACTTTCAAGTATGTAAGCTGCCCCCCACCACCACAGTAGGGTGATGCAAACTTGAGATCATTGAGTGGGGTCATGCAAAGTGAAGATGCCTGAATGGGGGCATGGAAACTGATGCACTCAAAGTAGTGATATGTAAACCTGAGTATGCCAAAGTGGAGCATGCAAACAGGAGACCCTCTAAGTTGGGAAACTGAGACTTGAGCCACAAAGTCGGGACATGCAAGCTGGAGCTACCCCAAGTGTGGACATGCAAACCGGAGCCCGCTAACTGGGAACACGTAAACAGGAGCCCCCAAAGTAGGGACATGTAAACTGGAGCCTCCCTAACTGGGGACATGTACGCAGCTGCCCCTCTGAGTGGGCACTTGTAAGCTGGAGTCCAGCCCTCTGAAGTGGGGACATGCAAACTGTTGCCTTCTGAGTGGGGGGCATTTTAACTGCAGACTGTGATAGGGCGCTCCTGCCACTCTTGAGGACCGACCTTTTCTTAACTCTGTTGCAACAGTTCTTCTATTTCTTAGCCTAATCTCTCCTTTATAATCTCTAGTCCATAAGCTTGGCCACCTCTGGTGCTCCCCTCCCCTTTCTTGACTATGCTATAGTGTCTTCTTTAATTTTTCCGTTTCTCTCTCAGGTCCTCATACAGGGAGGTTACTGTTGTGACCTCCTAACTGATGTAAAACAACAGGCTGTATTCCTTGTTGTTGGATTTAGTATGCAATGGCACTATGTCATAAAATATATTTATGTATATGCCTTATGTGTATGAAACCTGTAAATGTTGAAAATACCATGGTACTAGGTGTTTTTGATAAAGGTAAAAAGTACTAGGTGACTGTATTATAGAAATTAAATTACCAGGGTAGAGATATCAGTAAAAATCCTGTTGTGTTGTTAAATGCATGTAAATTGCAAATTGTTTGAGAGGCCCTTTTGGTACCATGCATTCCTGCTGTAAACTGAACCAGTGTGAAATTCCACGGTGATTTGCATATACATCCCATGATGCTTTGCATTATGGAGATATGTGTGATGTTGTGTTTCTTTGAAACTTAGCTTTATTGCCAATGCCTTTGGGGTAACCCTTGCTTCAGTGTTTCTGCACTGAGGTTCTTTGTCTTTATCTTTTTTGGTTTTTTATTTTGATCCACCATCACCCAAACAAACAAGACAAACATAGGGATGAAATGGTTTGCACTAAAAAGTTAGATCAGTAGAGCAGTGGGTCAGTACATGCTGACTAAGTGCAGAGGAAGAACTTGCATAGTTTGTTGCTGAAAACTGATGTATTGAAGAAGGGATATGCCATTGCTGAAGGTAACTTCTGTATTTTAAATAAACATCACATAGAGATTGTGTGTTGAACCTGAAGTTCGGTGTCTAGTCCATCTGTTATCCCACAATCCCTCCACAGATTTGGTGTTAGCAGTCGGATAACTTGCTGGAAATGTCTGGACTGGCCCAAGAGGGATGTTTTCCTGTGGATATCGCCCAGATATCCCAGGTGGAGATATGTGACAGGGAGATCCTGCCACTCTTGAGGATTGACCTTTTCTTAAATCTGTTGCAACAGTTCTATTTCTTAGCCTAATCTATCCTTTGCAATTTCTAGTCCACAAGGTTGGCCACCTAGTGGTACCCCCCTCCCCCTTCTTGACTATGCTATAGTGTCCTCTTTAATGTTTCCTTTTCCCTCTCAGGTCCTTATACAGGGAGTTTATTGTTGTGACCTCTGAGCTGCTGTAAAACAACAGGCTGTGTTCCTCATTGTTGGATTTAGTATGCAATGGCACTATGTCATAAAATACCTTGATGTATATACCTTATGTGTATGAAACCTGTAAATGTTGAAAATACCATGGCACTAGGTGTTTTTGATAAAGGTAAAAAGTACTATGTGACTATTATAGAAATTAATTTACCGGGGTAGAGATATCAGAAACCCCCCTATTGTGTTGTCAAATGCATGTAAATTGCAGATTGTTTGAGAGGCCCTTTTGGTACCATGCATTCCTGCTGAAAACTGAACCAGTCTGAAATGTCATGGTGATTTGCATTATGGGGTATGTGGGATGTTGTGTTTCTTTGAAACTTGGCTTTATTGCCAGTGCCTGTGTGGTAACCTTTGTTTTAGTGCTTCTGCACTGAAGTGCTTTGTCTTTAGCTTGTTTTTTTTTATTTGAGCCCCCATCACTCAAACAAACAAGACAAATATGGGATGAAATGGTTTGCACTAAAAAGTTAGATCTGTGGGTACTAAGTGCAGAGGGAGGACATGCATAGTCTGTTGCTGCAAACTGATGCATTTATAAAGGGATATGCAATTGCTGAATGGTATGCACTGTATTTTAAATAAACAACACACAGAGATTGTGTGTTGAACCTGAAGTTCAGTGTCTGGTCCATCTGTTATTCCACAACTCCTCCACACAGACCCCTGAGTCTGAGCATGTAATTAAACTGGACCCCCCTCCCAAAGCAAGAACATGTAGAGAGGAGCCCTCTAACAGCGGATATGTAAACTGGAGGCCCTTGAGAGAAAACATGTCAACTGGAGGGCCCCGGTGTAAGGACATGTAAACAGAAGCCCACTGACAATGGACATGTAAACTGGAGACCTCTGAATGTGGACATGTAAGCTGGAGATCCTCTGGGTGTGGACATGTAAACTAGTGCTCCATGAAAGGGGACATGTACACTGAAACCCCCTGAATGGGGTCATGTAAGTTGGAGACCCACCCCAGAGTGGAGACATGTAATCTGGAGATTCACCAGAGTGGTGACTTGTAACCTGGAACTCCCTACAGTGGGGACATGTAAACTGAAGGCCCCGTGAGTTTGTGGCATGTAAACTGGAGATGGCTCTTAGTAGAAATAAGTAAACTGAAGACCCCAAGTGGGGCATGTAAACCAGAGAAGTTCTCATGGGAGAACAGGCATGTAAATGTAATGGCTGCCCAGACAGTAACTAGCTGGCTGTGGTGCCATACTGGGGCCCTGAGGGAACATATCCCTTTATACTGAGAAGGCTATCCCAGGTTCACAGAAACATATACTTTGCCAACAGAAAAGGCCCAGTAGGCTCATCAAGCCTGCCCTATTTTCCCTGGCTGTTACTACACCCTGGACCCTACTTGGTCTGAGGTGTTCCTCCCTCTTCCTTTTTTCTCATTATTAATGCCCATGTGCCTTTCCCATGCATGCTTGAAGGCCCCACTATCTTTGCCACCACTACCTCTTCTGGCAGGCTATTCCAGGCATCCACCACCCTTTCTATGAAACAGTATTTCCTCACATCCCTCTTACACTTACCCACTTCATGCTTCATTGCATACCCCCATGTCCTGGTGATCCTCCTTCTCTGAAAGAGATTCCTATCCTGCATCTTGTTCACCCCCGTAGACTACGTATAGGTCTCAATTATGTCCCTTCTCACTCTCCTCTCCTCTAGGGAGTACATGTTGATCTCCCCTAGCCACTTCTTACTTAGTTTATCGTGCAACCGCAACATTTTAGTAACCCTTCTTTGAACCACATCCACCCTCTTGATGTCATTGAAGAGGTGCGATACCCGTAACTGAACACAGTACTCCAGGTGGGGTCTCAAAAGTGAGTCATACAGGGGCAATACCACCTCCCTTCTCCTGCTGGATATCCCCCCCCTTGTGCACCCCAGCATCTGGCTAGCCTTGCTTGCTGCGTTGTCACATTGCCCTGCCACCTTGAGATCATAAGATACGATATCCGCTAGGTTCCTCTCTTGTTTGGTGACTGTAAGTACCTCCCTCCATCTCATACACAACCCCCAGGTTTCCCTGCGCCAAGTGCATGACTTTGTATTTTCAGGCACTGAATCCCAACTGCCACACCCTAGACCATTCCTCTAGTTTCCCCAGATCCCTTTGCATTCTCTCCACCCCTTCCTCTGTGTCTACCCTGTTTGAGTTTTTTGAGTCATCTGCAAAGAGACACACCTTCCCCTCCACTTCAGTTCTTGATGTTTTATACATAAACAACAGGGTGCCTTCACCCACAGTGTCTCCTTTCAGGAGAAACCCAGAGGTGCTGACCCTCAGGAAAATATCGATACAAAGGGGCCCGATTTTAGAAGGGTTGTGGATCGACTCAAGGGACTTGTGTCAGAGAGTGTCGGACACAAGGGGCAACTTGTGGCAAGCACTGCAGCATTCGCAATTTTACAAGTGTGCCAGCCACAGACTCCAATGCAAGTCCCTTGTGCCAAACATAGTAAGTTAGACTAGCTCCTCTGGTCTATATTTGTACCATTGGAGGAGCCGTTTTATGGGGCTTGTGCCAAAGGTTTGGTGCAAGCTGCTGTAAAGTGTGACAAATGTCACAACTGTGCCAACCGTGTCAAAATCGGGTTGCGTTGCATCCAAGGGGTTTGGCGCAGCTGCACCCAACACTGCGGTTGACACAGGACATGATGCAAGCCCTGCATCAACCTTCTAAAATTGGGCCAAAAATGTCTTGACTTGGTGGGTCCCCAGGGAAATTTCAGGGGCTACAGAGCACACACTGGAACTGCGGCATCTTCACTAACTGGCTGAGCATATCCTACATGGCAAAGTGATTGGCTTTACCTTTGTTCTTCATTTGGTTCTCCATTTACCAACACATTATTTCAAGCAAGATTAATCTAAGCACCTCTCTATTCCCCAGCATTAGGCCCAAGACACAGGGCACTCAGGCATCAAGGTATGAATAAACAGGAACAAATTTGTTTACAGTTTGCATCAGACTTGACATTAGCACTTTAATTGCTATAGTACTGCTTGCATTTCAGGGTACCCTCTCAAGTAAGAACATGCCCTTGGATCAGTTGTCTAGTCTGGTAGTCTTTGTCAAAATCGGGTAATAGAAATCATTGCTTCTGGTACGGGAATCCAGCTGTGGTGGCAGTGGTGAGCCAGATGTCCATGGTGGGTTTTAAATGTACACCACTTGGTGGATGTTTGTAAATGTACACTTCCACTGCAAGGCATTTACAAAGTTATATTTCTCTCTACTTATAACATATCATTACGCACTTGAGACTTGTATGGAGTCTGACACCTCTGTACACATTTCACTCCAAAACCTAGACGGTATAGAAGGAAAAGGTAACCCTTACTCCTAAATGTCCATGCACCCTAGGGCGTCATCTGTCCAGCAGTGCCCTTTCCCCCTCATGTCCCCAGAGGAGCAGCTGTACAGTGATGCTCTTAGGCATGCTGTGCATGCTTCCGCTTCTTCTCCCCATCGTTGTTGGTTTCTTGTGCATATTCACCAACAACCTCTACTGTGTCTTAGTAATATGTTGGGGTCTGTGTCCCTACCCCTCCGGAGAACACATGCTGACCTCGGGATGCACAATCCCCCTCCCTTGACATACCTTTTGTAGAGGTGGGTAAGTCAGAGTAGGCTTGAGCCTGGCTCAAGCTTAGTACCTGAAATGGCTCAGCTCGACCTCTACAAGCAATTGAAAGCTGAGGTCAAGCTGAGCCAGTTATGGACAAAGTAAGCATTTTTGTTAGCCTGAGAAGTTAGTGTCTGAAACATTTAAATCCTGTCTAGAGAACAATCTGCAGTATTCAGGAGTCGGCTCCTGTTTTGGCTCTTAGAGTCAAGCCAGATCCTGGCTCAGCTCTGGTTTGACTCTAGGTGAAAAAATTCCTGTCTTGCCCACCTCTAACCATCCGATGTGTCAGGCTCGTTCCAGAACCTGGCCTGTTGGCATTGCAAGTGGTAGCCATGCAGGACAGCTCCTCTGTGACAAATTTGATTACATTTTATGAAAAAGTTAGGAAGAGTATATAGACAACAACATACCAGTCAATGTCATCTGATTGGATTTCTGTAGGGCATTTATCTACACCCAGACCAAGCAATAATTTGTAAAATGACTAAACTAGGTTTCACACAGCAGATTACTGAATGGCTAAGTAATACACTAATTAATAGAATGCAGGCAGTGCTCATAAGATATACAAAACTGGATTTGTTGGAATGAGTAATTTGAAGATGATCCAAAAATAGGGACTGTAAAGAACTGTGTGGATGAGTGCACTGAACTCCAGCAAGATCTGGACAAATTAACAAGATGGACCTGTACATGGGGGATGAAGTTCAATACTGATACTGTAAATGCAAAGTAATGCAAATTAGGCATGGAAACAGACAACACCCATATGCTCTTAATGGGATCAGTCTAAGTCAAAGAGATCCCAATGCACTTAGCCAGAACCTATATATGCAAGGCCATCTGCAAAACTGACTACAGTGGTGACTCACTCAACCTGAAGTTGCTTGTACTAGTCCTAGATGAAATCCTAGAACCCCTGACAAAGATCTTCAACCTTTCCCCAAGACTGGGTCAATTTCCATCACTCTGGAAACAGGCGACTATCACACCTGTACACAAAAGTGGAGACAAGTCACTGCACACCAACTACAGGCCCATCTCCATCCTCCCCCCCTTATGTAAAGCTCTGAAACGAATAGTCTCAGACCAGCCTGTTGAGTTCCTGGACAAATATGACATCCAGTGCCCAGAACAGCATGGCTTCTGAAAAGGGCATAGTACCACCATGGCACTGTTGGAATTTACCAGATTCATCCATGACACCCTCGACCAAGGAATCTGTGGGGGGTCAGTATTCATTGACCTGACAAAGGCCTTTGATACTGTTAACCATCCACTCCTACTCAGGCAATTGACCACTCTCTGGCTTTTCAAGGATGCACTGCCCTGGTTTGCTAGCTACCTGGGGGGGAAGGGGCCAATGTGTTAGGATTGCTGGCATCACCTCTGATGAAAAAACAGTCCTCTCAGGTGTCCCGCAGGGGTCTATATTGGGGCCATTACTCATTTCTCTCTTCCTGAACAGTATTCTAGCGTCTGCCAACAGAGAATATTACTCTATGCGGATGATGCAGAACTGTTTACTAGCAATCAAGACTCTAAACAACTTGAGAGTCAGTTACAGTGTGATTTCAGGCATGTTGAAGAGTGGTTTAGCTCACATAAACTCGTCCTGAACTACAGCAAAACTAAGGTCATGACATTCTGCAACGCACAGAGCAAGTATAAACCTCTGTCCCTCACCATCAAGAACCACGTGGGGACTTCACTTGAACATGTTCCTGAGTTTAAATATCTTGGCATCACCTTGGACAGTTCCCTTTCTTACACGCGGCACATTGGCAATGCAGCTAAGGCTGCCAACATACGGATCGGCCTGCTCCACAAACACAAACACTGCATGACCACTGATGCCCTTAGACTGGCTATCTACAGCTCTGTCACCTCCATCGTCGACTACGGTCTGGTCATCTATGGCTCTGCTTCCCCTACTGCCCTCTGGAGGATATCGGTGACACTCAACAAGGCCTGTAGGCTTCTAATGGGTGCTGCCCGCCTAACACACACCTGTGACCTGTACGCCCAGACCGGATGGCTACCACTCTTTAGTAGAATACAATACCAGACCTGCTTGTTAACCAAAAAAGTTCTCCTCAGGCTCATGACATCAGGAGTGGTAAAGCTCCTTACTGCCAACAGCAGTACCCAGCTTACACGCAGGGCTCTATATCAAACCTTCGAGGTCCCCAGATGCTAGACCACAATAGGTCAGAGGTCATTCACGCACAGGGCTCCTCAGTGGTACAATACCCTTAACAAAGAAACACTTACAACTGTGACGCTTGGTCCCTTTAAAAGGCAACTCCAACTATTCCTTGCCTCTACCACTCAATGTGACTGCCTCTCCTAAGTAACTGCCTCCTCATTTTACCCTAGTCGAAGGTGACCTGTAACCTCCCCTAGAGCTCCACTTTTTTGGCACCAGTTTCCCCAACTCTCACCCCCCACAACACCACACTGCCTCACCCACCCCATCTTCTCTCTAATGGCACTTTCAGATATGGGGCCCTCCAGCCTATCCACCTCGCACTTTTGCCATCCACCTCTACCCACTGACAATGGCCCTTTAGCCTACCTGCTTCTTCCTGACTCCCTCCTACCCTATACTAACTATATACTGTTCACCCTGAAACTTGTCTGAAGCTGGCTTATGTTGTCTCTCTCCATTTTTGGCTGTATAATAAATGCTTAGACATCTTTGTGCTTTTAAGACTGTAACCATTGTTGACCTTCGTATGTATGTTATCCTACATCCTTTGACGTGGAACCTTTGTAAATGAGCAGTTCCTGCTCAAAGGTATTTGTAACCCTAGAGTTTAATTAAAAAAAATAAATAAAAAAAACATTTAAACTCTGTTAAAATGGTTTATGGTCAGATTGTAGCATGGTAACAAAAATGTGCTACAATTATTGTTCTAAAACTGTGCTCTAAACCTGCTCTGAGGTAGGCTTGGTAGGTCTTAAACCAACACAGTTGCCCTAACCCATGTTAACAGCAGTGTGGAGGTGAATCATGCTGTGACGTGTATCAAGGCAACCACACACTACCTGCACAGACAGTTTTTGGCTGTTCACAGCCATGAAAAATTGATTTAAAAGTACAGATGAGCTCACAATGGGTTGCTCTCAAAAACACTGACCTTTTTTCCCGGCTTGTCTTCTTGCTCGATCACGAGTAACCCAGCATGCACTGTGGTACCTGTAGTGCTTTGTGCTAATACCACCATAATACCTGGGAAACTCGCTCAGGCTAGCATTTTGTCAGAGTGCAGTCTGAATGCTCCAACATCCATGCGTAAACTCGGTAGTGAAACATTTTTCAAAATGTATAAAAACCCACCATCTTGTGTGGACAGGGCCTAAATGTCTCTGAAGTTGATGAAGATCTTAGTGTATGGATATTGCAAACCTAGACTACTCAAAACACTGTGGTGAAGTAGTAGGTAGAACCAACAGAATGCCTGGGTACATTAAGAGGAACTTTGTCTCCCCGAACATCTTTGTTAGATCTATACAGAAAGTGTATTAGGTGGCACTTGGACTATGCTTCCCAGTTTTGGTCCCCTAATCAGGACAAGGATAAGCAGAAAGTGGAGCACAGTCAAAGAAGAATAACAAAAATGTTTTGTGGCCTTGGGGATATGAAATGCCAAGACAGACTGAGTAAAACAGGATTAATGGACCTGGCTACTAAAAGGAGGCGCGGTGAGTCATTGTTATTTTTTTTTAATTCAACAAACTTTATTAAACTTGGTTAGAAAGCGAGATACAGAAAACATTAAAGACACATTGGCTCCAAAGTACATATCAACAACCAACAAAATAAATATGGAACCATTTACATATAAACATACAATGGTTAGGAACTAAAATTATCCAGAACATGTAAACTTCCCAACCAAGCTATAAACATAACAATCCAAACCCACCCCCCTGCCACACCAACCCCACGAACAAGTCCCCCCATCCCTCCCCCTTCTCCGGAGGCTGGGATGTTACAGAACACAACCACGATGGTAACAGCTTAAACATAATAAAAAGAGGGGGCATTCAAGTCCTGAAAAAGAATGAATATGTGTCAGAACTGTTATGTGTGATTTATTATTATAGTGATAATACCACTGTGGTCTGGGTTTATGAAGTAATAACCAGAACAGGGGTAATAAACACCGAGGCTGAAGGCCGAGGTGTTTATTAACTCCCTGGTCCAGTTATTACTGAGGAAACCCAGGTCACTATGGTATTATTGCTGTTATACCGGAAAACTAAAACTAAAAACAATTGTAACTAGCCAGATCCTCATGCTATAGCGCATCTCTAAAAAACGAGAAAGCAGGAACTGTTTCTCACATAAGCATTGCAGCATTCTTAGGCATCTCTGATTGGCCGCTGTGTGTTGAAGCAGGAGGGCAAACTGTGCTTGCTCTGTGATGGGCTAAGTACACATACAGCAGCCAATCAGAATGCAGAGCCAGTCTAGCGATTGTTCTTAGCCAATCAGGATGCAGACCCATTGTCCCATTATTGTTCTTAGTCAATCAGAATGCTGAGCCACTGTCCCATTATTTAGTCGACTGTTTCGTTATTGCAGAATAACTATTCAGTAACCCTACATTCCGATTGGCTAAGAGGGACCTTTTCAGTATAATGACGTATAACATTATGAAAGATGAGAAATTACAGCAGCAAATGGGATGTGTAATAAAGAACACTTTCATTCCCACTAAAGGGCACTAGAGGCAGGTCAAAAGGGGGAAGTTGTGAACCACAAAAAGAAAATATTTTTTTACACGAGTAATGGTCTAGTTAACAGTCTTCTGTGAAATGTGATTGACAGTCCAGATGTTGAAATTTAAAAACACAGTTGGCAGACTTATTCTCAGTGAGATCCATCCCAACTACTACCAAGAGTGGGGGAGGGACAATCCAGATGGGTTCTGTACCCTGGATTTGGCCTTCTTGTTGCACCCAGATTGGACTGGCCAATGATGGTGGATTTTTTTTCCCCATCTCTTCCCATTCCCACTCTGATCATGTCGGTGTCAGGCTTACTGTACCTTTTTTTCCTGCCAGCCCAGGATGGAGGAAGAATCTTGCTGTAGAAATGATGACAGAGTGAAGCCTGGAGGTAGCTTTACACAGGCACGATAATGAGCTGCTGTAGTTTGTTGCTACCATAGCGCATCAAGCTAGTCAAGGTGGGACTGGACTTAGGAGCTTGTAGGATAGTTCACATAACCATGCTAAGTAAACCGAGCTACTTCTCCACCCACAGAGAGGTCATTAAGACTGAGGGAGACCCAGAGACAGGGTCTGAAATTCTTTTTGATGCCATTGTACAAATTTGCAAAGCGTAAGTGAGAGACAGAGCTCAGCTGGGTTCACCAACTGTGGCGAGAATTTAGTCTGTGTCATGCAACCGCGACTTGCGTGCTCTTACACTTCCACATCTCCTGACCTTGCTCTTCCACATCATGTGACCTACAGGGAAACTCAATATTCCAAGGCTCCAAGCTATCCTGTCCCAGGTGAGGCTTGTGTTGTCGTGAGGGTGTGGTGGAGGACAGTGATCTGCTGCATATTCATGAGCCCTATGACTCGCCTGCCTGCTCCAAATATCTGCATCAGAGGAGGAGAAGGACCTGGGAGTGATGATCACTAGTGACCTGAAGCACTCCACGCAGCGCAAGAAAGCAGCAGCAAAGGCAACCAAGATGCTGGGATGCATATCTATGGGGATCAGTAGTAGGAGAGAGAGGAGGTTATACTGCCCTTGTACAGGTCTCTGTTAAGGCCTCATCTAGAGTATGGCAGTACTGGTGTCCACAGCTCAGAAAGGACATTAACCTGCTGGAGAAGGTCCAGAGGTGAGCTACAAAGATAACAGTGGGTCAGCAGGGTAAGGCATATGAAGAGAGGCTGAGGGCACTGAACATGTACTCCCTGGAAACAGGCGAGAGAGAGGGGACATGATTAGGACCTTCAAATACTTGAAAGGGAGAAATGAAGTGGATAAGGAGTCTCTTTAAGCTGAGTGACAACCATAACACGAGGGGGCACAGTCTTAAGCTGGAGGGTGGGAAGTTTAGGAGGGAGGTCAGGAAGTACTTCTTCACAAAGACAGTGGTGGACACATGGAATGCACTGCCAGAAGAAGTGGTCTCATTGAAGACAGTGGGTAGCTTTAAGAGAGGTTGGGATAGGCATAGGGGGAAAGTAAAGATCATGGGAAGGGAGGATGGGAGGTATGAGGAGGGAGGGCAGGGACAGTTGCTCAAGCTGTGGACCTTGCAATATGAGCAGACTAGATAGACCAAATGGCCTTCTTCTGCTGGCTTCTTCATATGTTTGTATGTATGTTCGTATCTTGCTAGCTGCTGCTCATCTCGATCGGGTGACCAGGTCATCGATTTCCCCAGTTGCCAGTGAGTCAGTGACACAGTGATGATGCCACTGGGCCAGTGGGCCCCCTTCCAAGTGTGAGTCCTAGCACCATGGTGCCATTGTTAATCTGGTACTATGTGCAGCTAACCAACCAGCTGCAACATCGAGGGACCCATACACTGCTTCAGTGTCTGGGTACCCAGCAACTTATTTGGGAGTTCCCATAAAAGTGGTTAAAGGGTAATCTCACTGGTACCAGTGGGGAGAGGATATCATCTCCAGTTCAGGAAAGCAAGATCTAACGATGTACTGTGTATGGTAGTGTGGTTGTGGGCTGAGTGTCAGGGCTGTGCCTAAAATGTTAAAGAAGTTAATGAAATACAATTAAATGAAAGGATAATGAAGTATCTTGAATCCAGCAGGTTACAAGAGCCAAGGCAGCATGGATTTATGAGAGCGAGGTCATGTCAGTTGAACTTGATTGATTTCTTCGACTAGGAGACTAGGGAAATAGATCAGGGTGGATCAGTGGACATGGCCTATTTAGAGTTCTGCAAGGCCTTTGACACCACACCACATAGGAGGCTTATAATGAAACTGGACAGTTTACGAGTGGGATCCTAGGTGGTAAACTGAGTAACGAACTGGTTAAAGGATAGGTGACAGTGAATGGTTGTAAATGGCATTCACTCTAATGAGGGGAATGCGACCACTAGCGTATGTCGGGGCTCAGCGCTGGGACCAGTTTTCTTCAATATCTTCATAAGCGACATTGCAGAAGAGCTACAAGGGAGGGTATGCCTCTTTGCATATGATACCAAAATATGCAATAGCGTTGATATTCCAGATGGGGTGGAGATAATTAGTAGAGATCTGAGAAAACTCAAGGAGGGGTCAAAGTTATAGAAGTTGGGTTTCAATGCATAAATGTGCAAAATGATGCACCTAGGGCAAAGAAACCCAGAGGCGGTGTATAAAATGGTGGGTGAGGGGTAGTATTGATGGTCACAAAGCAGGAAAGAGAGCTGGGGGTTATCATATCTGATGACATGAAAGCGGTGGGGCAGTGTGAAAAGGTAGTAGGCAGGGTCAGTGGGATGCTGGAGTGCATAGGGAGAGGAATCAACAGCAGAAGGAGAGAGGTGGTGTTGCCACTGAATCGATCACTGGTGAGACCCCCTCTAGAGTTCTGTGTCCAGTTCTGGAGACCACATCTCAGGAAGGACAGCTAGTTTAGAGGCTGCCCAGAGGAGGGCAACTAAATAGGTACAGGGATTGCATCAGAAGTCCTGTGAGAGGTGAATAAGAGATATCAATACATACCACCTGGAAGGGGGGGGGGCATGATAGAGACCTATAAGCACCTCACAGTGGTGAACAGGGTACAGAAGGGGAGCATTTTTCAGAGGAGAAGCACCAAGACAACAAGACATGCAATGAAGGTGGAAGGGGGGATGTTTAGGAGGGAATATGAGGAAGTACTTCTTTACTGAAAAACTGGTGGATGCCTGGAACAGTCTATCAGTAGAGGTGATGGGAGCAAAAATGGTAGTGGGTTTCAAGTATTCATAGGATAGACACAAAAGAATCTTAGTAAAAAAGCAGAGGGGGGTGTAGCCGTAGCTCCAGTAGGGTCTGCAGTGACAGTATAGGCAGGCACAAACTGGGCAGACTTAGTGGGCTAAACGGTTCTTATCTGCTGACAATTTCTTTGTTTCTTTTATATGTTAATGGCCTTTTTAGTGACAGCCCTGCAAATATTTTTTTTATTTCTTTATTTAAAATCTTGTAATTGAGTCAGAGACTCATTTCCAAAGGCTCCACGTCAATACACAATACAGACATAGGTAAATACAGTACAATAGACAGTACGATACAATATACAATGCCAGGGCAGTTTGATGGCAAGGTTACAGCATGAAACAGTATACTGAGATGTCTAATAGAGAGTTGAGGCTGTAGGCTATGGGCAACACAGTAAACAGTACGATACAGGGTACAGTGCCAGGGCACTTTGACTTACAGCATGACCATTTCACAAGGATGTCCTGACCAGTTTACAAGGATGTCTAATACATTGTTGTGGATGTTGACAGTGCATAGGATAAATCTAACAGTAAGAGGTCAGTTAGTGGCCAGAGAGTGAATCGGGGGACAGTGCACATGCCTACTATGCTTGGCTGGAGCGGAGTAAACTGGGTAAGTTAGGGGAGGCAGGCAGTGCAAATTCTAGAGCAGTCTGTCGGGAGACTTTGTCCGAGTGCCTGAGTAAGAACTGCAGGCTACTGACTATGAAAGAGATTGTGTGGCCGTTCTGAGAGACTAGTGGAGGCACTGGTGGTGGACTTAGAGTGTGCAAGTGCAGGTGCGGGAGGCAAGGAGGTGGGTCTTGCGTGCCTTTTTAAAGAGACCAAGTTTTTGATGGTTAGAGACTGATGGCAGGAGGGTGTTGAAGTAGGAGGGAGCCCTGACCAGAAAGGACCTCTGCGTGAGTGTGGTTCTGACTCTGGGAATGGCCAGTGCAGCTTTGGTTGAGCTGCGTGTGTACACTGTGGGGGGAGAGGAGATTAGGGAGGCAGATAGGCCGGGGGCGGGGTCAAGCCAAGGAGGGATTTTTTGGTCAAGAGACAGGACTGGTAGTGGACCCTTTTGTCAAAGTTCAGGATCTGGGCAATGGAATAGAGCATGCATGTGTGTATCTTACGGTCTGCAGCAATTAAGAGCCTGCAGGCTTTGTTAATGACCACTTTTATTTTACCGACAGCTGTTGCATCTGTGGCAGCATAGACCAGCAACCCATAGTCGATCAGAGACATTACTGAGGAGGTTATGGCTAGTCTCAGGGCTTCTGGCGTAAGGCAATCCTTATTGTGATAAAGGAGACCAATGCATGCATTGGTAGCAGATGTGAGGGTGTTGATGTGTGCATGGAAGGAGAGGGCAGAGTTAAAGATAACCCCTAGATATTTATAGGACGAGACCTGCTCCAGGGTGTAGAGTGACTGTGCTTGAATATGCAATTGGGCATTTTTTATTTACTTTGGTGATGTGCGAAAAGTAGGGTCTTGTTTTTTTCAGGGTCATGACTAGTCTATGCTCAGCAAACCGGAGTTCAGCTTGGCTGAACGCGTTCTGGAGTAAGGCCTGAAGGTCGGTTGGGTTGGTGTGGGAGGCACAGATGACCTCGTCGTCCGCGTAGAGGAGGATCTTTTCAGGGCAGTCGGTGGGAATTGTGTTCAAGAATATGCTAAAAAGTAGGGGCCCTAGAATGGATCCCTGTGGAACTCCCGAGTGGATGGGAAGCGAGCAGGAGACTGTGTTATTTATCCGCACACACTGGGACCTAGAAGACAGGTAACTAGTATACCAGTTCAAGGGCCCTTGTGAGAACCCCATTAGGAGGAGGGAGTTTAATAGGAGAGGGTGATTGACTGTGTCAAAGGCCTTGGATAGGCCTATGAACACGGCCTCTTCAATGTGCCCTCAATCAAGAGCAGTATGTATGTAGTTTGAGAATTCTAGCAGGGCCGAGGTGGTACTATGCCCAGCACGTAACCCATGCTGTTCTTTGCAGAGTAGGTCATGGGTTTTAAGGTAGTTAGTTAGTTGATCCGCCACCACTTTTTCTAGCGCTTTGGACAGTGGGGGGAGAATGGGGGGAGAGTGGAGATTGGTCAGTAGTTTCTCAGTGTTAGGGTGTCACTGCCTTTGTGGATTGGTGTAACAACTGCATTCTTCCAGGCTGTGGGAAACTGATCAAGGCATAGGGAGCAGCTCAGGTGGCCGGTGAGTAGGGTAATCAACACGTCCAGTGCCAGACACGGGAGTTTGATGTCAATTGGGTCATTCAGGGAGCTAGTACCATTCAGGGCTTCAGCTAGGTATGGCCTTGCTTCCATGGTGGAGATAGCCCAGAGACAGAAAGGTGTCCATGGGGGGGGGGCGGTCAAAGAAGTTTGGGGGGAGAACGCAGCTTAGGTCAGTAAAGTTGTCACTGAGTGTGTTGCCAATCTCCTTAGGGTCTGTGGTGACCAGTCCCTTAAATGCAATTTGGGACAGAGGCGGCATGTGTGTCTTTCCATTTAGGGACTTTATGTTGTCCCAGAACTTGCGTGATCAGCCCCAGAAGGCGGTTAGGGTGACTCGGTAGTGTTCAGCTTTTGCCTTTTGAATAGCCCAGGTGCAGCTGTTCCGAGCAGCTCTGTATGCCTGCCTATCAGCAGGTTTGCCTGATTCATTGGCCCTGTGCCAAAGGTTATCATGGCTTTTGAGCTGCTGGAGGAGGGATGGAGTTATCCATGGTGTGCTCTGTTTTTTGATGCTTGCCTTTTTTATAGGGGCAAAGATGTCACAGGCCTAAGTTCAAGTTCAAGTTTATTACAGGAAAACTCCGTTCACAAGGAGGTCCTTTGACACAGACAGGTAGTTACAGATTACATAATTGAAAAAACAGTACAAATTCAAGTACAGAATTATGGGCAAGCATTAACATGTTGCATAAAAATGACAATGACATAGAAAAATACAAGTACAGATAAAAGGTAAAAAGTGCTTGTTTCTGAGTATGAAAGCAGCTAATTTCTAGGTAAGTAAGAGGAAGCAGTGGGCTAGGGTTAAAGCAGTGAGCTGGGATTTAGAAGCAGCTGCACGTATCTTTTGTTTTTGCTGCAGCCAACCTGGGTGAAGGAGTCCTGGAAGTAGCTGAGCGCAGCATCAACGCTGTGGACACAGTATATTGGTGACCAGTCCCAAGGTGCCATTTAAAGTCAGAGAGTTTGCATGGACGCAGCTGGCATCGGAGTGTTGTGGTTAGGGGTGGTGCAGGTTGCCGGCCTGACCATGAGCAGATTACCGGGGACTGGTCACTGAGGGAGTTTGGTAGGACTTCAATGTCCTTGATTTTGTGGGGCCGGTTGGTGAGGATGACGTCCAGCAAGGTGTGTGTGCCTGTGACTGGGTTACACCTAGTTGGTTTAGTCACCAACTGATGTAGGTCAAGGGCTGTGAGCACATCTGAGGCAGAGGTGGCTGCTTTGCTGAGCCAGTTTATGTTGAGATCCCCTAGTAGTATGTGTTCTGATTTGTGGGGGTGGCTGGCAAGGTACTCTATTAGAGAGTGGAGGGCTTGCGTTTGTTTGCGGGCTGGGAGATAGGCCGCAGTGACTATAAGGGGGGCCTTTGATGAGTCGGGGGAGATTTTCAGTGATAACGCTTGCGCTCCATCCATGTTCTAAGCTGGGGGGGTAGTGTCTGGGCCAATAGAGTGTGCTTAATGTAAATTGCACACCCGCCATCTCGTTTGCCCACTCTGTCCAGTCTAAAGACTGAGTAGCCAGGGAAGGAGACAGCTGAGATGGGGGGTGGACTTGGATAGCCAAGTTTCAACCAGGGTTAGGATGTCCGGTTGGTGCCTTGTAATCCAGCATTGGAGTGCAGCTTTTTTGTTTTCAGTATATTGCAGATATTCATGGACCCACTGCGGAGGCCAGTAGCTGGTGTCTGTTTCTCTGTGTTGTAGGATCTGGGTCCCGGGTTTGGGTGTACATTTCCAGATAGAAGTAGGAGGAGAGAGATAATTCTGAGGAGATGCCTGTGCTTGTTAATGTGTCCAGCTGTGGAGCGGTATGGACTGTGTGCGCTCCCCACGCATGGTATGCCGAGTGACCGTAGGGTCGGGATGGCAGGGCCAATTGCCTGCCATGCTGAGTTTGTGTGGGGCAGAAGCAGTGGAATATGTTTTGTGGGGAGGGGGTGATACTGGAGTGGAAACTGTGGAGGAGCTGTGGCAGTGGTGTAAGTCTTGAGGCAGCAGTGAGTCTGGTACTTGGGTGGGGTGAAGTGTGTGAGGAGTAGAGCGAGGTAGGATCAGTAGTAATAGTGTTATAAGCATAGTGTGGTGGGCAGGGCTGGCCATGGGTAGGGGTGTGCTGGTGTTTGGGGAGAATAAGTGTGGGGACTGGACTGCTTAACCTGCGGGGAGTCTAAAGTAATGGACAATGCCACTTATTTTTAAGTATGTTCAAGTCCAGCACAAATGGGAAGCAAGACAAGTAGATTGAATGTGAAATACATTTAGCAAGAATCTACACAGGAAAGTGCTAAAGGATGAGGTGTTTACAGTCTAGAGAAATGGCCAGGTATGAATTGTGGGAGCGAGAGGTGGGAGACCTCCCATCAGTAGTAACCAACTTCACCTCTACGGATTTGCTCTGAGACACCTTTTGCTTTCCCTCAGGTACTTGGCCAGTGCCTGAGAAAAGTACCCAGACATGGGATTAAAGAGGAGGATTCCCTGATGGAGTCGAGGTGCTCTTAGGTGGTTTACGGAGCCCCCAGAAAATGTTTCCATGAAGTATGGAAGGTGTCCATGTGGCTGGCAAGGGAGCCGAGCCAGGGAAAACCCAAAGTAGTGCACAAGTTCGGGCTGTGTAACCCAAAGCAGCTTACAAATCCGGGCTGTGTGCCCAGTGTGTTGTAGAGCCTGAGGGCTAAAGTGAAAAGGATGTGTTCTGGTCTCCTTTAATCTGCATTACCAGGAGTGTAGCCCTGTGTGGGTCCATCTATGCTTTGTTTATTCTGTTTGGATGTGAATAAAAGCCACACTTTAGACTCCCACTTCTGGTATTGGACATTACAGTTATTGCTTCCTATGTTCAGAGTTACTTGGGTGCCCCTGTGCAAAGTAGCCAAACCTAGCCTTTGTGCCGATTGGCCTATTCCTCCCCAAACCCAGCCCACCTGGTAGAGCTGTCAGATACAAATGACATACCGGGTAGGGGTTACAAAAATGCTAGCTTGGGGGTTAGGTATTACTGGGATTCTAGTAACCCCGGGTAACAGGGGGGTTACATAAAGGGAGGTGTTTAGCATACATCATGAGAGGGAGTCCCTGTGGTGCAGTGGTAGGGCTGCGGACTTTGATGCACTGGGTACCTGGTTCGAGTCGGGTGTGGTACTCCTAATATGCAGGATGGTGAGCATTATTTGACTGGGTGATGCGCCGCTAAACAGGGAGAGGAGAACCAATGGGAAGGGAGGGAGTTCTTCCAGAAAAGCAGGGGCAGAAGAATATTTAAAAGAATGTAGAAATTAGTTTAAGTTTGGGGTCGAGGGTACACTCACAGCAGGCTAGGCATGCCTTCAGGGAGAAAGGGGTGGCTTGAAATGCAGGAGGTGGGATCTCTAAGCTTTCTGGAGTGCAGACATGCCTCCACACTTCTGGGGCCAGTTAGAAAAGACCAGAGGTCGGGTTTAAGAGTATTTAATTAAGTGGGAGGTGGGAGAAGGAGGAGGAGGGGTGAGGGGGCAGATGGAAAAATGCTCAAAGAGCAGCAGCAGCAGCACACACAGGACACACAGGGCTACACAGGAATCATACCAAGTTCAAAATCTGGCCGAGTAACTTGCTTGACAAATCATACCTGCACTTCTGAAATTCAGTGTTGACTCAGTTAGAAGCTGGGGAGGGCAGGAAGGTTCATTAACCTGGCTACAGGCCCTGCATTTGTGGAATTCGGCATTGGCTAGGTTGGAAGCTGGGGAGGACAGGAAGGTTCATTAACCTGCCTGCAGGCCCTGCACTTGTGGAATTCGGTGTTGGCTCGGTCGGAAGCTGGGTAGGGCAGGAAAGTTCATTAACCTGCCTTCAGACCCTGCACTTGTGGAATTCGGTGTTGGCTCAGTCGGAAGCTGGGGAGGGCAGGAAGGTTCCTTAACCTGCCTTCAGATGCTGCACTTGTGGAAAATCGGTGTTGGCTCAGTTGAAAGCTGGGGAGCGCAGGAAGGTTCATTAACCTGCCTTCAGACCTTGCACTTGTGGAATTCGGCGTTGGCTCAGTCGGAAGCTGGGGAGGGCAGAAAGGTTCATTAACCTGCCTTCAGATGCTGCACTTGTGGAAAATCGGTGTTGGCTCAGTCGAAAGCTGGGGAGGGCAGGAAGGTTCATTAACCTGCCTTCAGACCCTGCACTTGTGGAATTCAGTGTCGGCTCAGTCGGAAGCTGAGGAGGGCAGGAAGGACCATTAACCTGCCTTCAGACCTTGTACTTATGGGATTCGGTGTTGGCTCAGTCGGAAGCTGGGAAGGGCAGGAAGGTTCATTAACCTGCCTTCAGACCCTGCACTTGTGGACTTCGGTGTCAGCTCAGTCAGAAGCTGTGGAGGGCAGTAAGGTTCATTAGCCTGCCTTCAGACCCTGCACTTGTGGAATTCGGCGTCAGCTCAGTCGGAAGCTGGGGAGGGCAGAAAGGTTCATTAACCTGCCTTCAGTCACTGCACTTGTGGAAATTCGGCGTCAGCTCAGTCGGAAGCTGGGGAGGGCAGGAAGGTTCATTAGCCTGCCTTCAGACCCTGCACTTGTGGAATTCGGTGTTGGCTCAGTCGGAAGCTGGGGAGGGCAGGAAGGTTCATTAACCTGCCTTCAGACCTTGCACTTGTGGAATTCGGCATTGGCTCAGTCAGAAGCTGGGGAGAGCAGAAAGGTTCATTAACCTGCCTTCAGACCTTGCACTTGTGGAATTCGGCGTTGGCTCAGTCGGAAGCTGGGGAGGGCAGAAAGGTTCATTAACCTGCCTTCAGACCTTGTACTTATGGAATTCGGTGTTGGCTCAGTCGGAAGCTGGGAAGGGCAGGAAGGTTCATTAACCTGCCTTCAGACCCTGCACTTGTGGACTTCGGTGTCAGCTCAGTCAGAAGCTGTGGAGGGCAGTAAGGTTCATTAGCCTGCCTTCAGACCCTGCACTTGTGGAATTCGGCGTCAGCTCAGTCGGAAGCTGGGGAGGGCAGAAAGGTTCATTAACCTGCCTTCAGTCACTGCACTTGTGGAAATTCGGCGTCAGCTCAGTCGGAAGCTGGGGAGGGCAGGAAGGTTCATTAACCTGCCTTCAGACCCTGCACTTGTGGAATTCGGCATCGGCTCAATCAGAAGCTGGGGAGGGCAGGAAGGTTCATTAACCTGCCTTCAGACCCTGGAAGGAAAGAGATATAAGAAATAAAGAGAGAGAGAGAGAGATAGAGAAATATTTATTTAGACTTGTTCTTAATAGGGCAATGAGACCAGATAAGGTCATACCACCTCACATTGAAAACGAACCCCCTTCCTTCCTTCCTTAGGGTACGTCACTAAATAGAGTGGTGCTTTGTTTTTGAACCCATTGCTAATTATAGTCTATCTAGCACAGAAGTGCATGCTAATTGTGGGGAACTGCTTGCCAGTGTTTCGGGTCCTGAGGGGGGTGACCGCAGTGGGGAGGTGGGCAGGTACAGCATCTCAGGAGGTTGAACTGATGAGTCACCATGCTGGGTGGAGGCATCATGCTATTTCTGCAATTACCCCCACACACACACACACAACTTACAAAGGAGATGGCAAACCCAAGAGTCACTGTGACATCTAATGTGACCTGGTGGTGCTGTAAGATAGCAACGCCCCTCTCACCCCAAGGCTATAGAGAGGATATCCTCGGGGGTGGGCTTACGATGGATTGTAAAGTGCTTTGGGATACAGTGTGTATGAAAGGTGCGATATACATATACTTTTCTAGCCCTCAGCATGATGTTTATGGCTCTGCATGTTAGGTAAACCAGTTACAGTACTTGTTTGCCCGTGCTCCGAGTTTCTCAGCAGTATAAAGACACACCAAAACCTGCCTGCCAGCACCAGCAAAATATCAAGCAGAGCAGTATACAAGTTCCCCACATAGACAACACAGTTAAAAATAAAAATATCACCTTGCGACACATCGAGGTGTTTATTCTCACATTTCTCAGGTACTGTAAACTTTGAATTTGAATGCGGCATGTTGTCTTTTATGAGTATTTATGTATGGAAAAGAATTCCTTCTGGAACAAAGTTCAGTGAGCGTGCAACTGTTCCGTGTTCCCAACCTGTCCTCTCGCTGACCTGGCCTCGGTACTGATCCCTGCTAATTGTGGATTCAGTTTGTTGCTCTCAGAGTGACGTGTAACCATGTTGTTTTTGCATTGCGTTTAACAGACCATCACAGGGTGAATGAGACATGCAGAAAACCTGCGTGTTGCATGAGCCCCAGCATTCCATAACATCACCTTCAATACCTTCCAGCTGCTTTATTAATGATGATAGAGTTCTTTAAATAAACAGTACAGATTCATATTCATACACACATCCATACACAGTTATACATGCACACATACACATGCATCCATATACACATATCCACATATTCATATACACATACACAGTTACATCCACATACCTATACATATATACCCGTGCACACACATCCACAGAAACACATATCCACATATTTCTACCCACATATATGCACAGAAACACATCCATATGCACATAACCCTTATGTGGGAGGCGGTAAAGCATAATGGTTAAGAGCACTGAGCTGCAAACTTGGAGACCTAGGTTTGAATCCCACAGCCGTCATGTGCATACTGTGTGACTGTGAGCAAGCCATGTAACTTCCCTGTGTTCCCAGGATGCACCTGGAAACACGCCTCGGCTTAGTGTGTCTTTCCTGGCCAAAAATTGTAAAATAAAATCAATAGCCACATATTCTTACACACATATCTATAATTACAGACATGTACACTCACTTCCACACATATCTACAGTTACAGACATGTACATTCACTTCCACACATATCTACAGTTACAGACATGTACACACACTTATGCACATATCTACAGTTAGACATGTACACACACCTCCACACATATGTACAGTTACAGACATGTACACACACTTATACACATATCTACAGTTACAGACATGTACATACACTTACACACATATCTACAGTTACAGACATGTACACACACTTGCACACATATCTACAGTTACAGACATGTACACACACTTATACACATATCTACAGTTACAGACATGTACACACACTTACACACATATCTACAGTTGCAGACATGTACACACACTTACACACATATCTACAATTACAGACATGTACACTCACTTCCACACATCTACAGTTACAGACATGTACACACACCTCCACACATATATGCAGTTACAGACATGTACACACACTTCCGCACATATCTACAGTTACAGACATGTACACTCACTTCCACACATCTACAGTTACAGACATGTACACTCACTTCCACACATATCTACAGTTACAGACATGTACACACACTTCCACACATATCTACAGTTACAGACATGTACACACACTTCACACATATCTACAGTTACAGACATGTACACACACTTACACACATATCTACAGTTACAGACATGTACACACACTTACACACATATCTACAGTTACAGACATGTACACACACACACATATCTGTAGTTGCAGACATGCATGACTTCCTTGCACCAAATTGCAACTGCCCCTGACCTCCCCCCCGATTGCTTCTCTTCCCCATCCCCCCTTAGCACCTGACCAGTGGCTCAGCCTTCACCTAATTGTCTGGCTTATACACTGCCCTACGCACTTACACTCTCACTCTTATTCACTCTTATTCACTCCTAATATCTCCTTCCCTCCCTTCCTCCTTCCTACATAACCTACACTCTTCAGCCTTACTCACAGCTACTAACTCCCCTCTCCTTCCCCCCACCACCTAAACCACCCCCCAACACCTAGTGTTTACTAGTCCACTCCTCCCCTACCCTCTATCTTCGCTCTCCAACTCCTACTGTCAACTTGGTGCATCTTGCTTCAGCTCAAGTTCTGTTACTGGCACTTAAGTAATCATGTATTGTGCTCGATGTGTACCCATGAAATGTATACCTTGTCTTTGAAAATCATGTACTGTACTGTTCTCCCTATGTAACAAGTTCAAATGTAATCCCACCCAACTATGTATATTATCTGTATTGTTCTACTTCTAAATTCAACTTCTGTATGTATACCTGCCTCCTCTGTAACCCCTCCCCCCAGGTCGCACCGTGAGATGAGCATCTTTTTGCTCAGTGTGCCTTTCCTGGCGAAACATTTTCCACAAATAAATAAATGTACACACACTTCCATACATATCTACAGTTACATACATGTACACACACTTCCACATATATCTACAGTTAAAGACATGTACACACACCTCCACACATATCTACAGTTACAGACATGTACATACACTTCCACACATATCTACAGTTACAGACATGTACACACACACACATATCTACAGTTGCAGACATGTACACACACTTACACACATATCTACAGTTACAGACATGTACACACACTTACACACATATTTACAGTTGCAGACATGTACACACACACACATATCTACAGTTACAGACATGTACACACACTTACACACATATCTACAGTTGCAGACATGTACACACACTTACACACATATCTACAGTTACAGACATGTACACACACTTACACACATCTCTACAGTTACAGACATGTACACACACTTCCACACATATCTACAGTTACAGACATGTACACACACTTCCACACATTTATACACACACACATATGCATATACAGTTACACGCTTACAGTCATGCACATATGTACTCACACATCTATATGCACATATCCACATATTCAAATTAGAGTTGTGCAACACTGCTCAAGTTTGAGTTTTTAAACGTGGACCACTAAACCCAACTAAATCTAAAAAGTATGGTTTGATCCTACTAGGTTATACCTCTCCAAAAAGGTACAAAGAAAGCTGTTAATCACTGCATTACCTCCCAGCTCCCCCACGTGTGAGGACTTACCAGGTTCTGCAGAGCCACAGACTGCCATTACTGCCAGCATTCTGTTCTCTGGTCCCACCAGACTGCTGTTGGGGACCAGGATAAAGAGACGTATGTGCTTCTTTGTTCCTTCCTGTGCCATTCCATCATTGTGGCTACAGATCACACATCAAAGGCAGCCCCACCACTGTTGACTGAGAGCCTGATTGCACCCTAATGATGAGCAGGAGATTCCCTGACAGACCACTAATTCACAACACAAATGCAACCATGTAGGCCACAAGAAGGGAACACAGTCATGTTTTTTTAAGGGCAGGAGCCCTTTGGAAATTAAGATTTGGGACCAGTGCCCCAGACCAGGGGTGTAGCCGGGGATTTCAGATCTGCACACCAAGTGGACTCACTGCTACCCCTCCTCCCCTTGTTAGAGTGAGCTACCCCCGGTTGTAGCCAGACAATATATTGTGTTTGTTGCCTCATGTGGCACAATAAATACAACTTTTGTATCTCTTGACAATGGTTGGTGCCATGCATGGGTAAATACAAATGCCATGCATTGCTCCCTAAGACACCCACATACCAGCCCAGAGCCTGTAAAGTTGCATTGTCCTTGGGATGCAAAGGCAGTATTAGTGACCAGTCCTTCTTGTTTCGACTCCTATGAATAAAATTACAGAAAGGTTCAGTATTTTCTTAGTTAGTTTCCATGGAAAAAGGAAGTAGCTTAGAGCCTATTTGCTATCCTCCCCCAAATAAGATTGCACACCATGGAGTACTTGAAGTATGCCTGCCTACACACATGCCCCAGACTACAAGACTGGCAACCATGTTAGCCACAAGCAACCCCTATTAGCTTGACAACAGCCAGCCAGCCAAGCTCAAGAAGCTTGCCAAAGAGCTACAGAGGGCTCCAGGGGCATGAGAGGGCTCTGTTAAGTTATTCAGGAGTGGGGTGATCAATCAGCTATCGAGTGACAGCCAGACAGGCCCTCCCAAGAGACTGACAGGAGGATTTAGCCAATCGGGTGACTGCTGCTGTTAGACTGAGTAATCTTCCAGCATAGCCAAAAGGGGACATGGATCAGAGATGGGAGGGATAGCAGGGGAGAGGGTACTCAAGGGGCTCATTATGCTGAAGGTGGGCAAGTCACCAGGCCAAGATCACTAGAGTGCTATGGGAAGTTGCCCAGTTCCTGGAAGAATCTCTAATTGATCTCTTTAACTGCTTCACAGAAACAGTGAGGGTTCCAGCTGATTTGAGGAAGACCGATGTGGTTTCACAACTTAAGACTAGGAGCAGAAGAGACCCATGGAATTACAGACTGGTCAGCTGGAACTCAGTCCTGGGGAAAATACTAGAAACCTTTAGAAAACAGCATATAGGGATTCCAAGATGGCCACCGACTAAACAACAGCCAACAGCTGGAGCTCCGTGTCTGCTAAACAAATCAACTGCTTTAAAGGGACTAATAGCTAGACAAACTGGCTACTAAAAAAGGAAAAAGATTACAGCAAGTCAAAAACGAGCAAAAGAAGGCACAAAAAACATAGCAGAGTACTTGGCAAAGAACTTAGATATGCCTCCTAAAGCACAGCACCAACAGACAGACAAAGGAACAGCCACAAACCACAACATACCAAACAGAGAAGGGGATAACAGAGAGGTCAGTCAGTAAGCACAGAACATCATACTCAATGAGATGAGGCAAGGATTGTCTCCAATAAATGAAAAACTAAACTCAGTACAAACCAACATACAGTAGGTCAACTCCAAACTCACCGAAATGGATAGAAGAGTCAAGGAGGTAGAAGAAAGGATTGGTGCCACTGAGGACTCTCTAGCCCGACTCCAACAGCTGGTAGCCAAACATGAAAAAAACTTTCAGCTGCTGCAACAAAAAATTGACTGTCTGGAAAGCTACAGCTGCTGGGACACAATAAAAGCTGTCGGTCTCCCCGAAAATGCAGAGAAGAGCCAACCAGAGAAGTTTTTCAGCAAACTGTTCCAGGAATTCCTGGCACCGGATGGCTACTGCTCCAAAATAAGGTAGATCACGTGCAAAAAGAGCACCAAAAGAGCTCGCGCCTGCAGGGGCTCCAAGATTTGTCCTGTTCAAATTGCATGATTATGGGACCAAAGAAAAGATTATGCAGAGATCCAGGACCGAACGGGGGCTCAAACACCAACACCGGACACTCCAGCTCTTCCCTGACATTAGCGCTGACCTGTTCGCCCACAGAAAGGAATTTACAGCAGCGAAGGATATTTAAAAAAAGAAGAATGCCCAGTTAGCTTTATCAATGCTGGCAAAGATGCAGATGACAGCAGCAGGGAAAACTGTCTTCTTCACAGATCCACACAAAGCCCGGCAGTATGCAGAGCGACTATAACAATACACAGGATTGGACACAGGAGAAGAGGGGCTGGCGAGATGCTTTGGACTGCACACAGCAAGGGACTGCATGAAACCTCCAGGTACATCAGCCAGGAGAGAAAGATAAGGACAACAACAAAATAGCCTATTTATTTATGGACCTGTTTTAAAGTCCCGAACACCAATTTTATTTATTTTATTTATTTATTTAGTAATCAGAATTACAACCTTTGAGCTAAAAGCTCATTTACAAAGGATCATCGTCACAAGGGTAGGGGAGGGTACATACGTTTGGAGCCAGTAGCAGCTTAATGGGCATTGTCAAGAGCATCTAATAGTAAGAAATATGTGAACAGGAGAAATCAGTAAACATTGGCAATAGCACAACATAGGCAAATAACAACAACACATAACCAAAACAAGGTACATAGTCAATGGGGTTGGGTTCACATGTCATGCCATACAATTAAGTGCTTAAGTCAGAGTTAGGTGCTAGTTTAAGAAAAAAATCAGAGGTGGAAGCTAGGCAGGAACTTGTATTGAGAGGAAATAGTAGATGGAGCTGTTCATCAAAACTGATACCTAAAGGTTACTAGGCTATAGCCAGAGGAGTCAGCCTAGGCATAGTAGTCAGAAAGAGTAGAGGGAACCAATCAGGATTAGACAGGAGAAGAGGAATCAGAGAAGGGGGATGACGGTAGGCTCAAAGGTGGGCGGTGTAAGGAGGTCAGCGGGTGAAGGTTTGTCAGGGAGAGTGTGAAAGGAGAAAAGTGAGCAGGCAGATGGGCAGACATGGGCAGGTGGTGAGCAGAGAGTTTTACATCAAACTGTAGCATGAAAGAAGAACCTTGGCAAGCCTAGGGTTCTGGTACCTGCTAGACTAACAGTGGCTGTGGCAGCATACAGGAGGGGAGATAGTCTTTAGGAGCATGGCTTTGGGGAACAGAGGCATGCTGGCTCATGGGCTAAGAGTGGCAATGGCAACATACAGGAGGGTGGAAAGACTTCGTTAGCTTGGACTTGAAAGGCCCAAGTTGGGTAAGGCTTGTGGTGGTGGTTGGTAGCTCATTTATCCAAGCAAGGACTCTGATGGCAAAGGCTCATCTCCCCAAGGCAGCCCTTCTGAACGGAACAGCTAATGCACGTTTGGTAACACTTCCTGTGGCATGTTCAGCTGGAGCAGGATGGAATAAGGCCTGTATAGAGGGAGGTGCAAGTCCGAGTAGGGCCTTCTGTCCCACGATGCAGGCATGGAGCTTAATGTGGCCCATAAGTGGGGGCCATTCAGTCCATATGTACAGTTCACATGTATGCAATAGGCAGTCTGCTCCAACGCAAACCTGCAGGCTTTATTTGAGGAGGCGTGCACTTTGAGCAGGCTAGTTTCAGTGGTGGCCCCATAGACTACATTCTCATAGTCCAGGATTGGAAGGGTTGTACCTCTGACTGCCTGTGTCCTGGCCTCGGGAGTAAGACAGAACCGATGCCTGTACAGAGCCCCTAGTTTCCTATGGACCACCATGGTAATATTGCGTATATGTTCGTTGAACAATAGGGACTCATCTGTGGTGAGACCAAGATACCGGAAGGAAGTTACCTGCTCCAGGGTGGTGTGAGAGCTGCAGGTAATTGAGAGATATGCGGTGGAACTCTTCTTTTGTTGTCCGGCAAAGAGCATTACCTTGTTTTTTTTACTATTGAGCACCAGCATGCTGTCCTTGAACCATTTCTGTAGTAGGTTAAAGTTGTTCTGCAACTCCTTAGTCAGTGCTTCCTGGCAGGAGTTTCGTGAGAATAGCACTGTGTCGTCTGCATATAGCAGGATGTCAGATGTGTGGCAGGCATCAGGGAGGTAGTTCACAAAGATGCTGAAGAGAGAGGGCCCAGTATAGACCCCTGGGGTACACCTACTGACACCTCACAGGTGTTGGAGGTAGCACCGTTAATTTGGACTTTTTGAGATCTTGTACATATCCAGTAAAATTAATAAGAGTGGTGTTAGTACTGTGCAGTCTGTGAAAGCCGTGCTGTTGGTGGGAGAGGAGGTTGTATTTGTGCAGATGGTCCATGAGTTGGTCAGCTATGATTCTCTCCAGAGCTTTTGAGAGTGGCAAGAGAATTGAGATGGGCCTATAATTCGAGACTAGTGACTGGTCACCCCCTTTGTGCACAGGTATGACCAGGGAGGTTTTCCATGTGGAGGGGAAGGTAGCCAGTCAGAGTGACAGGTTGAATAGCTTGTTGATGGGTCCAATGACCTTGGAAAGGGCTATAGAGATCAATCTCATGTCTATACCATCACCACCCATCCTAGTTTTGCCAAGGACTCAGGTAAGGTATTCTTTGTTTCACTGATGGTTACTCTTCTGAAGTAAAAGGCTGGGGAGGTCCTGATATTGGAGGAAGAGGGCCAGTGGTCAGAGGTTGCTGTTCCATCCAGGTACGTAGCCGGTTTGGGGGGTTTTGGGGGAAGGATGGCACTGTAATCCGTAAATGCCTTGTTGAAAATATTAGCCATAATATCTGCATCAAGTATTACTTCATCATTGTGCTGCTTTTGGACACACCAACAGTAATTAACACTGGGACCTTAGGGAAGATCTGATAAAATTGGGAATGGAGAGATCTGTGGAAACAGGGGTTGTGATGTAATGAAAGATTTCTGCTGGAAAAACTCAGCTGATCGTCCCCTCATCTCACACTCGCTACCAGAGGGGTTGCTGGACAACGTGGCGGTGAAAGGCAAGACTGGAGCAGGGATGGGGGGATGCCCAGACACCAAGCTACACCAAGGTAAAAGTACCAGGGATGACATGAAGGGGGGAGCTGCTGGAGGATGGGGTATGACAAATGGGAGGTGGACTGAAGAAGGAAAGAGTTGGGGGGGAAATGAATGGACACTGAGATCCAGGGTTGAACGGCAGGAAGGAGCACTGGGAAGGGAGCAGCAGGATGAGGAAGGGGGATGCAGATCACACTTCAGAGTGAACCTGGTGGCCTGCCTTGGTGCACAGCTGAGGTATTCTTCCCCAATCACAGTGAGTGGTGATATTAACTTCTTTGCTGTAGTTGTATGGTAATTTTTCTTATCGGTTCCTCCAGCAACAGGGTTAGTGAACATAAACAAACTACCCTGGATGCTCGGTATGGGGGAGAACCATGGATAAAGCTCATTCTGGCCACTGGTGGGAGGGGCCGGGGGGGGGACACTGACACTGAGGCAGATGCTGGAGGGTGGGACTGGGACAGAGGGATTCCAAAACCAAAAACAGAAGGCACTACTGTCCCACGAGCATGCCTATGGACTGCTGCTGATATATGGGGATGTCCCTGACTCTACTGGAGAGATCTCTGCTTCCCCTCTTGGAGCGGTGGCCCCTGACATGCAAGATGTGGACTGGAGGAATGGCAAGAGAGTAAATATTTGGGTTGTATTGGGGCAGACGTTTCGATAAGCCTCCAGAGTCCAGACAAATATTTCTTGAGATGGACTCCCCATGAAGGGCATTTGACCCTGATCCTTTCAAAGCCTCCACCCAGATAAGTAAGACAGGAAGTGAAGATGGAGGGGCACAAGTGCTAGGAGGATGAAGTATGGCAGGCAAAGGAGTAACATAACAGACAAAAACCGAATTAGGAAAGGAAGGGGGAGTGGGAGACAGACAACACATAAGAGACTGGGAACTGGACTACAAACAACACACACAGCAATGACAGCATGCCAGTAGGGAAGGGTGCGAGGGGGAGAGGGAAGACAAGGAAAATAACACGGGACAGGGCCAGACAACACCATACGGCAGACCATAGACATTCCAGAGTAGGATTTCTCGACAAAGTGGGAGGGGGAGCGGAGGGGCAGACAGGCACTCAGGAAGCACGAAACCTGCATGCAACTAAAAAGAAGTCCCCAATACAAACCAAAGAAAGGCCTCCCAACCGACTTTGCTCTTATTCTGGGGCACGCACTCAGGCATGCCTCCAGGTCTGGGTCAGCCACTCTCGTATTATGGATCTGGACATCTCAGTGGTGAGGTCGTGGGAGCGGAGCATGCGCAGGCGGGTGTGGACCTGCCCAACTGTGCTCCTTCTTGAGCCTTGGATGATAGGATCTGTGCTGGGACAAGGGGAGAGGGCATGGATATCAACAGACAAACAGGTCAAACTCTGAAACGTGTATGTGTATGTCCCAAATGTAGACTTGGGGAGCCTAACAACCTCTTCCGGGGCTTATCCCTTAAAAGTTTAAAGGAGCATATCACTGCAGGAGCCACAAACACTAATCTAGTGGGAACCGCACAAAACAAAGAATGCTTAGCCTATACTAAACCACAAAACAGGCTAACTCTACAAGGGGGTAGGGTGGTGAACAACAGGGTACCCTGCGGGACCTGATAGGGAGTTCACATCCCCCATACCGTATAGACTGTGAGAAAACACAGATTAGACCAAGATGAATGTATTTTGTCTTTTTTGTCTTTTATACTTTCATACCTTTTTGAATGTAAAGTTTTACTGTTCTTTTCAACTACCTCAACTATGTTATATTCCTAAAAATAAGAGATACCACGTATACTATAAATTTGTAAGAATGTGAATGTTGGAATGCTTAATATGTATGTACAGATGAGCTCATGCCAGACTGATAATATGCAGGTTGGTGGGACTGCCACCAGCGGGAACAATGGGGCCCAGGGCAAAATTCCGCAAGTGAAAGCCATTAATGGCAAGAATAACCACAATCAGAGTAAATGTCTAAGCCAACAAAAATTACCACGTGGAATATTAGGGGTTCAACCAACCAGTCAAGAGGAAAAAGGTGCTGGGGTACTTAAAAAAACAACAGACCATCTTAGCTTACCTACGAGAAACACATCTTACAGATGCAGAACATACTACACAGAAAAGGGACTGGGTGGGGCAAATACATTACTCATCTTACACCTCACATGCTAGAGGAGTGGCGATTCTAATACACAAACAGTTACCATTTAAACGCATCTTCTCCCAGTCAGACACGCAAAGCAGATGAGTGCTGGTACAGGGAGACTTATATGGGCAGAAGGTAATATTACTGAATGTCTATGGCCCAAACTTTGATGACCGACAGTTCATCCAAGACTCAACGATCACACTCTCAATCTTACAGGGAGTCATTATATGGGGAGGGGACTTCAATTTCATATTAGACCTCTGTCTAGACAGATCTTCCATGTGCCCATTTCAGTGCACCAAATCTGCTAACCTGCTACTTAACCAAATGGACTCTTTGGGCCTAGTGGATGCCTAGAAGGTGATACACCCGACCACATGAGATTACTCCTACTACTCACCTGTCCATCAATCCCACACCCGCATAGACATGCTACTGCTGTCAGCAGGCGCCATGTGCACGGTGACGTCAGCAGAATACCTGTCAATATTGATCTCTGACCACACCCCGCTTAATGTGAGCTGGGCAGAAACAGTCTGAGCTGGGGTCTGGTGGATGGACTCCACTCTCCTTAATGACCAAGAATTCATTACATACCTGGAGGAAGAGATCACTGAATTTTGAGCAAACAATGCGGGCTCAATCAAAAAAATGGGGATGGTATGGGACTTCCTAAAGGCATATATAAGGGGCCGTACAATGGCATATGCCAGCTACTCCAAAAAACATAGGGAAAAGCAAATGGAGGACATCAATAAACAAATCATAGAAATAGAATGAAAGCAGAGGGCCACTAGAGACCAAGGAATATACAGAACCTTGGTCAACCTCCGGGAACAGTACAATGAACTCTATACTAAAACAGTAGAACGGGCCCTCATCTATCAGAAAGCCAGGATATACGAACAAGGGGATAAATGCGGTAAACTACTGGCATATCAACTAAAACAAAAACAAGCCCAACGCCATATAAGCAAGATAATCTCCAACACAGGGGAGCACATCTGCTCCCAAAAAAGGATAAATCATCAATTTGTAGAATATTACTCAAATATACATACTCAAAGGAGGGACAAACCCATCACCAGGACAGCCCCAAACATAGATTATATCTATAAAGACCTGGTGCAAATAGAAGAGGGGGTCAAAGCATTACTGGATGCCAATATACAGAATGCAGAGATCATCAGGGCTGTGGGTCAGCTAACCCTCGGGAAATCACCCGGACCAGATGGCATACCAGTGGAGCTCTATTAAAGACTTACTGCTACTATAGAAGGCCCCCTATATGACACTATGAAACACATAGTAGAGAAACATCAGCTCCCCCACCATCCTTCCACCAGGCACGAATATCAGTCCTCCCAAAACCAGGCAAGCTCCCAACTGAGATGGCATCCTATAGACCAATATCTCTTCTAAACTCAGACTATAAAATATACACCAAACTCCTGGCAAACAGACTAGAGGAGATCCTGCCAAAGATTACACACGAGGATCAGTCGGGTTTTGTGAAAGGCAGGGGTGCGACATCTAACATATGAACAATCATACAGGCCATAGCAAGGGGACAGAGAGACTCCAGGGATTGCCCGATGGTGATCTTACTAGACACAGAAAAAGCATTTGACGGGATGGAATGGAACCATCTGTGTCGCGTGATGGAGAATATGGGATTTGGCGACAAATTTATAGAAATGGTTCTAGTGATATACTCCAACCCAACCTCCACAGTGCAAATAAACATGTGGATTATGCCACCCTTCCCCTCTCCAGAGGAACAAGACAGGGGTGCCCACTGTCACCCCTCCTGTTTGACCTAGCTTTAGAACCCCTGGCACAAGCATTGAGGCTCAACCAAAACATACATGGAATCACACTGGGGGAAGCGACTGCTAAAGTGTCCCTTTATGCGGATGACCTTCTAATGTGTGTCACACGACCGGAGACATCTTTCCCAGCCATGACTGAGGTCCTACGGGAATCCGGGGCTGCTCTGGATACAAAGTGAACCTGGAGAAGACAAAGATACTACCCCTGTTTAGATGCGGGCATATCCAACTCAGACAGCAATTGCCCTTCACATGGGCAGGGGAAGGGTTCAGATATTTGGGAATCAACATTAAAAGCAAAATAAAAGAATTATACGGAGCCAATTACCCACAGCTCCTCCAAACAACCAAAGACCTCTGCTCCAAATGGCGAGATTTGCCATTGTCCCTCCTGGGAGAGGCCAACGTCCTGAAAATGGCCATCCTGACGAAGTTCTTATACTTATTTCAAACCCTGCCAATTCCCCTCCCGAACAGCTTCTTCAAGCAACTCCAGGCGCAGGCCACCACCTGGTTATGGAAATCAAAGACCCCTAGAATAAAATATGAACAACTAACATGAGATACAGGGACAGGGGAAGTGGGAGCACCACAGTTTAAAAACTACTATTACACAGCCTAACTAGCGGCAGTCAGGGAATGGTTTAAGCTGGACAATCAAAATGCAGGAATCGGACTGGAAAGAGAATGGATCAAGATCACATACCCATCCTGCCTACTATACAGCTCTAATATCAGAAATCTGGCTGTTGCCAAAGGTAACCCCATAATACAACATTTACTGCAGATATGGCATAAAACACACACAAATAGCATCGCAAGCTGAACTTACACACCTGACCCCCCTCTGGAATAATCCAACCCTACCTGAATTCTTGGCCGATCCCGGCTATTCAAAATGGGCATCCTGCCATATCAAACTGTTGGGGCATGTGTCTGAGGACAACACACTGATGTCATTTGAGGGACTGTCCCAAAAATACGACCTCCTACGCAATCAATTTTTTAGATACCTCCAACTACAACACTACTTAGCTGGGGAACTGGGACCTGGACTTGCCTATGAGCTCCATCAGAAATAGCGCAGGTGTTGATGGGGGCAGGGGGCACAAAGGGCCTGATAGCACAATTGTATAAAATATTAATGCAATCAGTGGCAACCAACACAGACTCTCACAGACGCCATTGGGAGAATGCCCTGGCAGAGCCAATAACAGAAGAAGCATGGCAGGACATACTAGAGGAAGGGTGGAACCTTTCCATGCAAAGAAAATACAAATACATACATTACATGACCACCCACAGGGCCTACTACACTGTAGCCAGATTTGGTAAATTTGACCCCAGTTCAAATGGAAAATGCCCCAGATGTGAGGTACCAGCAGCAGACTTTGTACACATGATGTACAGCTGCCCAGAATTGGGTCCCCTATGGGGACAAATAAACCAAATCCTAACAGCCAGCATAGGAAAACTGGTAGCCCTCTCAGCCAGGCAGGTCCTCCTGGGTGACCTAGGAGAAGAGGAGTTAGAAAATCAAAAAACTCCTGCTAAATGCAATAAACACAGCAAAGGGGGAAATCCTGAGAGAATGGAAGCAGTCTACGCCATCCTCCTTCGGAAGCTGGACTGCCACAATGGAGAGATGCTGGATGCTGGAGAAACTGGTATACCAATCCAGACAAAGAAATCACGTGTATACCAGAGTGTGGGACAAGTGGGGGGGGGGCTGGTGGGATTAGAAATGAATAAGGGCAGGAGTCCTAGCTAAGGGGACCCCAATGGGCTCAGGACAGAAATACCCAGTAGGGAAGACATCCCTGGGGATGTCCACCGGCCTGACCCAGGGGGTGCGGAGTGCAAAAACCTGTACATACTGGAAGCACTGGAAAATATGTAAAACTCGTGATGCTGATATGTAAAACAGTTGATGGAAATGCCTGCATGACTGATATGTAAAGTGTTCGAACAGTATAAGCCACAATGTGTCTCTTTACATTTTCTATACTTTCTATACTCCTTTGTATACTTTTTATACCTTCAATATACTTCCAATAAAATACATTTGAAAAAAAAAAAGGAAACAGCATATAGTGGTACGGCTGGAGGCCCATAGGCTCCAGGACAAGAAGCAGCATGGATCTGTGTCAGGCAGATCATGCCAGGCAAAACTGACAGGTCTTCATTTGGGAAATGAATACAGTTGAGAAGAGCCATGCAATAGACATGCTATACTTGGATTTTAGCAAGGCCTTTACCTCTGTACCCCATAAGAGATTTGTGATGAAGCCGAGAGATCTGGGGATGTGAGACAGATTAACTAGGGGACTTAGTAACTGTCTGGGGGGGGGAACTCAGTGACTACCTGTCAAAGGAGAATACTCAGGGGTTAGAGAGGTAACTAGTGGGGTACCACAGGGGGTCAGTCCTGGGGCTGGTCCTTTTCAGTATATTCATCTTTGATATAGGCAAGGGAATCCGGGGCAAAATCTGTCTCTTTGCAGATGATACCAAAATCTGAGACATGGTGCATACAGTGGAGGGAATATGGGGAAAGAAAAGGGACCCGAATGGACTGGAAAAGTGGCCCAAGATATGGCAATTCAAATTTAATGCCAAAAAATGTAAGGCCATGCATGTGAGCAAAAGAAATTCAGAAGCATAGAGTACTGGCAAGGAGAGGTAAGGGTGGAGCAGATGTGAACGGAAGGGACCTGGGTGTCATGTTAAGTCACAGTGTGAAGTTCCGAGCCCAGTTTCAAAAGGCTGCATGTAAATGGAATAGAATCTTGATGTGCACAAGCAGGAGTTTGCTAGCAGAAGGAAAGGGGTGATTTTAACCCTCTACAGTTTCTTGGTGAGACCTCACCTGGAATATTGTGGGTAGTTCCGGAGCCTGAACCTGGAGAAGAACAGGGACCTCTTAGAAGCTGTCGCAGGAGGGCCAAAAAGATTGTTCAAGTGTAGAGGGGACTATGTATGAGGAGAGAGACTAAGGAGTCTCAAAATAAACAAACAAGAGGCCAAGAAAGAAGGGGGGGGGCATGACGCAGACTTTTAAGTACCCAAGGGGTATTAATAAAGTGGACAAGAAGCAAGGACAGAGAACAAAAGGCCATGGTTGGAAATTGGTGTGCGGAAGCTTTAGGAGGAATGCAAGGAAGTTCTGTACAGAAAGTGATGTGAAGAAGTCGAATGCATTGCCAGAAGAAGTGGTTGATGCAGAGTCTCTCAATGGATTCAGACAGAAATGAGATAGGCACAGGGGAATGGTCCAAACTAGAGGAGGGGGGTAGACATAGAAACACAGAACATTGAATTTGATTGCAGAAAAAGGGCAGCGGACCATCCTGTCTGTTTATCTGGAAGTCAGTCAAGGAAAAGGGATGAATGGACATGGGAGGGGGTATTAAGATATCAAGGTCATTGGTAGACTAGCTCTGGTCCATCATTAGGCTGGAATGCAAGCAGGAATTGGGCAGACAGGATAGGCCTTTTCCTGCCATCGACATATATGCTTTAGCCCTCCCATTCAATGTTTGGTGAATAGCGGAGTGCTTGTGTATACTTATGAAGTTTTGATCTTTCTCTATTCCCACTCTCAGTCGATAAGCCGGGTATTGTCTAGGGAATAGAAGGCCTAAAAAGATTACCTCCTCCAAATCATAGAAAGTGTGGCCAGTAGATCACAGGAGAGGAAAACCTCCTGTGGAGGAAACCTCTGAGGACCCATGGTTACTGACCTGCCTGTCCTCCAAGCAAGCTAAGAGGAGATGATCCTACAAGCTAGCATGATTTCTGGTGGTGGATTAAGACTGACTGATTAGAAAGCTGGCAATGTGCATCTTCCATGTCTCTTGATGAATTGTGAAGGAATGTTGTTCTTGAATGTTGAAGAAGCTGCTCCATGTTGAAGGAAAATTATGAAAAGACATGAAAGTTGAGACCAAATCGATGTGGAGTTTAACGAGTTCCAGGAAGCTTTGTTGAAATGAGTGCTGGTTATCTGAGAATGAGAGAGGTTAGGAAGGTACTGAGCATGTGTGGAAAGATGAGATGACTGAATCCTTTATGAGACATCTGTAGATATCGGTCGGTAGTAGTGTTTATCAAACTCCGGTATAAGATCATTTGGATGCTAGGAGGAAGCGATGGGATATTATGATTAATGATCTTCTGGAACCTGGAATCTTTAAAGAAATTAAGCATAGGAGGATGATGAACAGAATTCTCCAGGATGCAGGGATCCATATTGGTTGGAAGATAGTTTAGGTACGATGATATCTGAAGATGACTGGCTTGAGAAATACGGAGATTTTGTGATAAAGTCATCAATAAGAGATGATAAGGAGTACTGCTTTTTGATCTTAGAGGGATGATAAACAGTCTGTATGTTAAGTTCATGGCTTGATATCTTTATTATATAAAGCTTGGTGGCCGGAGTTAGGGATGCCCACTTAATGTTGTCCTGCTAGCGAAAGTTATGAGATAGATAGATGAAAGAGGCAGGAACATAGCTGAGGCTACTGAGGATGAAACAATGAAAGGTCTGTGATTGAAACTGAGATAGTGAATCAGCTGTTTCATTTAGCATGGCCCAGAATATAAAAGATTTAATGTGACCCTAAGAAGGAGAAACAAAGTCGGCCTCAGATGATCCATACGACCAAACAGGACGAACACTCCCTCAATGAAATGTCCAATACAGGCTGACTGACAGGAACATAAAGACTGGCAAATCTAATAGATTCAATGGATGAAGGAAGAAAGATGACTGAGGCTAATGTAGGAAGGAGGCAATGAAAGGTCTGCATCTGGGATTGGGATAATGAATCAGCTGCTTCATTTGGCATAGCCCAGAAAAGGAAAACGTGTAGTGGCACACTAAAAATGGAGAAACCAAGTTGGCCTTGGATGATCCGTATCATTGAATGGGATGAAGGACCTCCCCTGTTGACATGTCCATTATGGTTGACTGACAAATGGAGAATGGCTGGAGGGATCTGTAAAGCTCCCATATGGAGGTGGCAGTTAGTATTGGGTAATCTTATGAGGAGAGGTTGATGACAATCCTGCAGAGATGCGACGGCCAAAGGTCAGGGAGCAGTGATTCAGAACTACCCAAAAAGGCAGCATAATATGCAATGGTGGTGCAAAGATGCAGTCCAGGGTAGAAATAGGAGAAGGTTCCATGTAGCGGGTTTGGCTGCCACTTCAGTGAGGTGAAATGAGCCAAGGAAGTGAGTTCAGACTCAAAGCAGATGGGATTTAAGTAATGGTGCAGTTCAGGAACCAATGATGGTCGAATCAAGAAGTAGGAATTGAATGAGAGACCTTGAAGAATTATCTGGAGTGCACAGATGAAGTACGGCAGGAGAAAGAAGTTCTCGGTTCAGGCAGAGCCTCTGGGGAATTATGACATCACTAAGCCAGTATCATGTGATGGCAATGGAGGTAGCCCGGCAACCACACATTTTATATCCATTGCCATACTGAGAAGTTCGAGGAATGGCACTGGACTGGAATGTTTCTATTCGAGCAGGGAAACTGATTGCTCCTGGAACAGCTGAAAAAAAGGCTAGATGAACATCTTTTGGGTATCAGACTGCTGAGATAACCCCACTATGAGTGGGAGACAATTAAATGGGCATTTGGCCTACTTTGTCTGAATCCTCCAAGTTAATCCAAGTTACAAAGGCAGTCGGAATGCAACCACGGGGGAAATATGGGGCTTAAACTGATGCAGGTAGATGGTCCCTGGATGTTCTGTGCAGAGCTGATGGATGATGATGGGTTCATGTACTGCAGCATACAGAGCAGGATTTCACAGAAAAATGATGAAATGGAGCACCGAATGCCGGAAGAGTACCTGGTGGCTAGAGGCAACAGGAGCATGACAGGGAGACTGCAGAATAACTGAAGCTGAAGGGGCGAGACTGCTGAGGCAGATCCAGCAAAATCCAGGAAGCAACTTCTAAGTCTACCCATGGGAAAATGAGGAGCAAATTGAAGAGGCAAGGTGAGTTTGTAACATCTGGAATTATAGATGAAGGACCAGGTTGTGATGGACACAAGCTGATTCGGGACAAGACACAAAATGGGATAATATGTAGAAGTCTTGGAGGAAGCATGCAACTCTGTCCGTTGGTAGAAGAGGAGTGCAGGATATTGAAGAAGTCAGATTGATCATGAGGCAGGAGCATTTCAAACTGTAGAGAAATAGTTGGATGTGAAGCCAGTGGACAAGCGGGAAGAGTCAGAAAAGTCTGAGATGTTTGCAGTAAACTGTAGCAAGGTGCACAGCTAAAGTGCAGAGAGAGGAATAAAGTCCAGGGCACCAGAAGTGCTGCAAACTGCACTTAGTATGGAATAAATCTGAGAAGACTGTGGAGGACATGCTGAGCGATAAACGGTGGATAGTCGGAATGATAAAGATGTCATGCTGTGCTGCAAGCGTAAAAATTCTGAGGACCTTACAGGATCTCATGGTAGTCACAGTAGGAGAGATAAAGGTATAAAAGGCGCAAATGCCATGATGCTGCATAGAGTGGTTGACATTTGGTTGGCCAGATGGGAAGAAGTGATGACAAAACCCCTTCTCAGGTAGGTTGGCAAGCACATCAGCACACAAATACCTCATGGGTAGAAGTTGTGAATAGGATATAGTTGACTTGATGTAAATGATTGACTGAGATGATCAACTGGTAAGATTGACTGAGAACCCTACAGCTGGTACAGGGGCCGACACGGCTGGAAGGGACTTTGGACCTTGTACTGGATAACAGGGAAGCTGTAAGGAACCTAAAAGTGGGGGAAACGCTTGCTGGGAGTGACCACTACTCAGTGTAGTTCACGCTAAACATGGGGAGGGACAGAGGGGGCACAGGTACAAGGGTGGTTGAGTTTAGGGGGGTGGACTTTAGGATGATGGGGGAAATTCTGAGCAAGCACCTGGCAGACATCCAACAACACATGGATGCAGATCAGAAGTGGAATATAATAAGGGGAGGGCAGGCGGAGGCAAAAGAGGCCTGTACTAGAAAAAAAAACAAGAAGTGCAGGGCAAAGAAATCCAGTTTTCTGTCACCAGAGGTCAGGGAAGGGGTGAGAGCCAAGAGGGTGGCATTTTGGAAGTATAGGAAAATGGGGAGGGGAGAAGATAAAGATGTATACAGGGAAAAGTCTAGGGAGGTCACTAGACTGGTCAGGGGGCCAAAATGTCTAGAGTGCTGAGACTGGCACGGGGAATCAAAAGAGGAGAAAAAGACTTCTTCCGTTACATAGGTGAGAAAAAGAGAAGCAAAGACCAGCTTGTGAGGATCAAGAAAGATGGGGCGGATGGAGAAGGGGGCGGAGTAGGCAGAGGCACTAAACGAGTACTTCTGCTCTGTGTTCAAGTAGGAGAAGGGGGGCAAATACCTCAGGCAAGTGGGAGGTGGGTAAGGGGGGAGAGGACAACAGATGTAGGGATTACAGAGGGCAGGGTGCTGGAGGGGTTGAGGGCATTAAGAATGAACAAAGCACTTGGCCCAGATGGCATTCACCCTACAGTACTGAGGGAGTTGGCAGAGGTCCTTGTGGGGCCGCTGGCAGACCTGTTCAATACCTCTCTGAACACAGGATGTGTGCCACAGGACTAGAGGACAGCCAATGTGGTGCTCATCCATAAAAGTGGGCCAAAGGATGAACCAGGGAACTACAGGCCTGTGAGCCTCACCTCAATCATGGGCAATCTCATGGAGACCATCCTAAAGGAGAGGCTCATGAGCTTCTTGGAGGCAAACGGTATCCAGGATGACCAGCGGCATGTCGTCGAGGCACAGGTCAGGAAGCATAGGAAACACTAGCAGTAGTTGTAGAATTCACCAAAAATATTTATTTACAGTAGCAGCAACATAAAAAAATAAACTTGTTCAGTATAACTATTTACAAAGGCAAAATAAAATAGTGTTTTCTTTCAGTATCTGTGTCCCTTTTTCTCTCTCTTCAGCAGTTGCAGTTTAGCTCCATTGTAAGTCCTTTCAACCCCATTCTTACCAAGCATCCTGTTTTTGTAAATATCAGGCAGGAGCTGCTAGAATGCAGTGTGCTTGCTGAGGCCCCTTTTACACAGCTTTTGCAAAAGGCTCAAAGATTTGCACTAAGGTAACCTCTAGTTTCCAACAGCTTTTTGCAGTCATCTCAAATTATAAATATATACATTTCAACAGTAACACTATATATTTTCCAAACAAAAGAGATCCCAACATCAGTTACATTTCCACATTTTGATTTGCACATATTTTTATATTAGGAGATATGCAAATGAAGAAAAGACAGACAGCAAGAGAGGAATGAGAGACAGTGAGAGGCAAAGAATTGCGAGATTGTCGGGTTCATCAAGTCCGAGGTCTCACAGGAAAATATGGTTGTGCAACCGGACAGACAAATGGACTGGAAAGGACAGATCCTTGCATTTTAAACACTTTCTGTAACAACTGGGACAGGGTCCTAGTCCACCCTGTCACACAACATGGGTTTGTCACAGGCAGATCATGCCAGACAAACCTGGTAGAGTCCTACGACTGGGTGACACGGGAACCAGACAAGGGCCATGCTGTGGACATCCTGTACTTGGACTTCAGTAAGGCCTTCGATTCAGTGCTGCATGGAAGATTGGGGGGAAGCTGGAATATGTGGGAGCAGGACCAAAAATGGTGACCTGGATCAGGAACTGGCTGAGGGGGAGACAGCAAAGGGTGGTGGCGGGGGGGCTCATCACCGAAAGCAATGATGAGCGGGGTACCACAGGGATCTGTGCTGGAATTAGTACTGTTCTGCATTTTCATTGCAGATATCTTGAATGGGATCCGGAGCAAAATCAGTCTGTTCACAGATGATACCAAGATGGGAGCTACGGTAGATGACACAGAGTGGGGGAAGGGGCTGCAGGAGGACCTGAATAAGCTGCAGGAGTGGGCAAATAAATGGCAGCTGGGGTTCAATGCCAAGAAGTGCAAGGTTCTGCACTTCGGCGCCTGGAACCAGGGAGGGATTATCATTTAAATGGGGTTCAGCTGGGTTGCTCCACAGAAGAGAAGGACCTAGGGGTGATCATAACAGGGAGCATGAACAACTCTGCTCAATGCAGAAGGGTGGCAGCAAAAGCCAACAAAATGCTGGGGTGTATAGCTAGAGGGATCTCCTCCAGAAGTAGGGAGGTTATCCTGACCTTGTATAGGTCACTGGTCAGGCCCCACCTGGAGTACTGCATGCAATACTGGCACCCGTTCCTGAAGAAGAACATCAATTTTTTGGAGGGGGTACAGTGTAGAGCTACAAAGATGATCCAGGGATTGGAGGACAAGCCATACGAGGAAAGGCTGGGGGAGTTTAACATGTACTATCTGGAAGAGAGGAGTGATAGGGGAGATATGATTGAGACCTTTAAGTATATGAAGGAAATAAACAAGACTAATACAGAGAGGATTTTCCAGAGGAGAAAGGGAAGGGACACAAGAGGACATCAACTGAGATTGGAGGGGAGTAGATTCAGGAGATAGATGAGGAAATCTTTTTTCACAGAAAGAGTGGTGGACAAATGGAACTCCTTGCCGGGTGAGGTAGTGGCCTGCAAGACGGTAGACAGCTTCAAGAGGGGTTGGGATAGGGGAAGGGGTAATAGGATGGGGGGAAGAGAGGGGTAGCAGCATTATAAAGTGCTAGCTGCGTACTCAAGCAGACTCGATAGACCATGAGGCCTGCTTCTGCTGGCATTTTCTTATGTTCGTAATTGATTGCTGTCCTTGACTGACACCAGTGACTGATTTGGCTGACTGACAGAAATGGACTCCCATCCTTGAAGGATCGGGCGATTCCATAATCACTTGATTCCTCTCCAGGTAGAGTTAGAGATGGATGCCGTTGAATCACTGATAGGAATGACTGAATATGATTGAAAGATATGATTGATTGATTGAAACAGACCCATACCCAGAGGATGAGGCAAATCCTCCTACACTTGATACCTCACAAGATAGAGTTAGGGACAGAGGCCATTGGACGACTGATACTACTGACTGATTGGAATGGATTCCCATCCCCAGAGGACCGGGCAAATCCACTTAAGCTCAATACCTCTCAAGGCAGAGTTAGGAACGGAGATCTGAGGATTGGGGGTAAACCACTTACCAAATCTTTCTGGCCTTTTGCTACTGTGAATGCGGTAGAGGAGTTGGTTTAGGATTGAAAGCTGCTCACTTTCAAAGAGGCACAATTCAAATTCCACCTGCCCTCCTCTGCATGCTTTAAATACTTCCAACTCACGCACATGCTTCTGCATCACTTTGGTATGGGCCATTGGGATAACTCATATGCAAGACAGGTACTTTCTATGTTTTTTTTCTGCCCCTACATCTATCATCTCATACGATCATCATCAGATATGTCATTCTGTGGCCAACTCGGAGGGACAGATGTTTTACTACTGGGACCAGGCCTTACCAATCACTGACTCCCTCTGTAATTGGCCACAAATTTGGAAAAGACTGTATAAATACATTAAATGGGATAGATACCAGCTTCTCCAATTTCAGGTTTTGCATAACCTCTTTTACACCCCTGATAAGTTATACAGAATGGGTAGGCTTCCCTCTAATATCTGCTCCAGGTGTCATAAGGAACCTGGTACACTGTCTCATGTCCTTTGGTTCTGTGAAAAAGTTACCTCCTTTTGGGCGGCGATTCAGTCACGACTGGATCCTATTCCGGAGTTGTCGGAAACTTTCCTCCTTGAAGTGTGTTTATTAGGTGGTTATGGAAACACCCTGAATGGTAACCAAAGGCCACACATGGCTTTCATCTCAGTATGTGCGAAAAAAACGATAATGCGACACTGGCTTGATCAAAGTATCCTGTCTGTAACTGAATGGTTTCAAGAGATTCTCTTCACTTTACAGGCAGAATGGACCATAGCCAGCCTTTTGGGCCATTTTCGTACATACCAGAAGGTTTGGGAACCTTTGTATACCCTGCTAACGATATAACAAGTCTGGTCTCTGATAACTTACATTTTTTTACTACAAGTTTAGTCCCGACTGGTAATAACCACCTTCCTTTTACAGTGCCTTAAAGTCCCTTACAGAGTGTTTCCCATATACAGTATATCTTGGCTTTTAGAATTTCTTAATTTCTATTGTTGGACATCATATTCGCTAGTATCCTCCGGTGGTGGGGGAGGGTGAGTTGGTTGGGGGAAGGGGGGTTTGTTGGGTTTTGTGGTTGTTTGTTTATTGTTATACAACATTGTTCCTTCTTGTTGTTCTTCTATTAATTGTACTGCTCCTCTAAGAATCAATAAAGCATATTCAATCTGAAAAAAGTTAGGGTCGGAGGCTGTTGGATTACTGATAGGCATGACTGAATATGACTGACTGATATGCTTGACAGATATGACTGATTGATTGAATGCCGGCTCCGTGGCACCAGGCGATAGTGGATCGCCTGGCATGCTGGCGACCTAGGTTTGCGCACGAGCCGGGGATGTCAGGAGCGGAGGCCAGCAGGGAGGACTCAAGAGCATCCTTTTGGGTGCTGTCCTCCTGGGAGGAGGGTCGAGGAGGCATCACCCCTTTTGTGGCTCCTCATGGCCAGATATGGCCTTGTGCTTTGCGGTGTGGGTGACCACACACAACATGCGCAGGTTTCGAGGACGCTGCAGCATGCCTCCCAAGGGGGCGGGGAAAACCAAGAAAAATGTAAAATGACCTCCCATACTGCCAGATGACAACAGTCCATCTCCCCTGGCCGTGAAGCCGGGAAGCCCCCCGAGGTGACCCACGCTGCCCATCCAAGATGTGAGGGGGTGCCAAGGGCACCTTGATCTCCCCTCCCAGATGCCTCCCCCCGGGCAGGGGGGCCCCTTTGGCAAAGGGATATGCCGTGATAGGCGGGAAGCTGGGCAGATGGATGGTAGATCGGAGAAGCAGCAGAGGGTGAGGACTTGGCCACCCGAAGGAGTGGCGGCCGAGTTGAATGGAAGGGGGCACAAACAGATAAATAAATAATAATAAAAAAAAGAAATGGACTCCCATCCCCAGAGGATAGGGCAAATCCACCTACACTCAATACTTCACAAGGCAGAGTTAGGGATAGAGGCTGTTGGAGGACAGATACTACTGACTGATATGATTGACTGATTAGAATTGATTTCCATCCCTAGAGGACCAGACAAATCCACCTTCATTCAATACCTCAGAGGGTAGAGTTGGTGACGGAGGCCATTGGATGACTGGTAGGATGGCTGATATGAGCAACAGATATGACTGACTGATAAGACTGATTGATGGAAATGGACTCTCATCCCCGGTAAACCAAACAGGCCCACCTACACTCAACACCTCACAATGTAGAATTAGGGATGGAGGCTGTGAAACTGCTGGTATGGGCTGAGCGAGGACAGAGTAGCTGAGCTGCTGTGTTAGAATAAGCAAGAAGGAGTTATGGAGCTGGAAGGAAAGTGAGGGGAAGAAAGGAGGACAGAGAACAGAAAGAAGGAGAGCATGATATACTGAGAGAGAAATGCATGACTGAATAACTGAAGACATAGCACCCTGAAGCAGTAGGAAACTAAAGTAAGAAAGATTAAAAGAAAAGAACAAAGCTATACAACCTGGTTTGAGGGGTAGAAAAACATGGACATGCAGAATAGAGTAGTGAATGAATAAATCAGCAATTTTGATTAGCAAAGCAGTACTAAATGAGGTCCCTTGCGAGATTAGGATTGAGTAAATTAATGAGAATCCTGGGAGCACCAGCTAGTCTTAAAATGGTACCAAGCATGTGCTGCTGACTGATAGTGTAAATGAATTATGACAAACTGATATGACCGATGTGACAAACTGATATGATAGGCGAATAACAAGACAGGCTATAACAGAGTGGTTTGACAGACAGATGGGACAGACTGATAGGATAGCCTCCAGCTTGGAACCGATGTTCAAAGGTACGATGGTGAGGACTAATGCCTTTGGAAATTCCAAGTAATTGCACTGCTTTGCCAACAAGTGGACCCGGATGGCTCCAGAGCTCCACGTCTAACTGCTGTAGCTGCACCCCTGATTCAGAAGCAGGAGAAAAGGGGGTTTCTAATAATTTAAGTCAAAACGTTACAGTATAAAACACATATGCGAGCTAAACTAAATTCTGTCATCGGCTATCAGACATGCTTTATAGAGCAGACAGTGCTTACCAGAGCGACAGCCTGGGAAGGTTACAACAGTGGGTCCATTGAGATGAATTGAAGAAATACTGAGAGTTGGAGAAATGGAGTACTGAATTCACTGTCAGGTTTACTATGAAAAATATAATTTTGTATAGCATTGTTTATATGAAAAGTGCCACAAAGCATCTTATAGCAAAATGAGGAGGAATGCAATAAAAACAAACAGAGTGATGTGGTCATGGCATCTTGCAGCATGTCATCACATTTACCCCTTGCAAAATGGTAGATGTGAGCAACATTCAGAGCTCCTAGTGAAGGGATGTGACATTGAGGTCATCCAGTGGAGGAGCACTATGTGGGCCGGGCAAGGCTGAAAACAGAGAGCAGTGAGAGTAGGGATAACCTGGAAGTGCAGGCGGAGCAAGAGCGGCAGCCCCAAGGGAGAAAACATTTATTTATTTATTGAATTTTGTTGACCGGGAGGCCTACTGAGACTAGAAGTCCATTTTTCAGGGGTGACCTGGTTTGGGAAGGGGGCAAGATACAGATGGTTACCAACTGAAATTAAACCAGATTAAGCTGTTGGTGGTATTTTTAGTCACTGGGGGAAATCTTGGCCAGTACACCGGGGAAATTCCCCTACTCATTCAGTAGGGGAACCCCATTGGCTGTCTGTTCAGGATGGCCAGTTCAGCTGAGACACCGGAGTGGATGGACATTGAGGGATTGGGAAGAAGGTCTCCTCCCCTCTCCCTACTACACAAGAGGCCGTTGACTTGGCGATAGCCACAGCTGAGTTTTCTGAGGTAGTAACTAGCTCTGATGGGAGCCAATAGATGGAATCCTTCAATGAGGAAATATAATCATAGATGGATCCCCAAAAAAACCTGGAAGGTTTGGAAACTGAACAAAACTGCTTGTGGTTACTTCAAGCGGAAAGACAGAAGTACGAGAAAAAGTTACTAAATGTAGAACACGAATTACAAATTCTGGCACAAAGCAAGCCTGACAGCCCTGTTGCTTCATCTGTCAGACAGAAGATGAGTCATACCTCCAGAATGCAGGCTCCCGTGATAGCTCCTCCTGTAACAGTGGGGTCAGTCTCTGAGCTGGGCGACAGTGAACAAATGGCTGGCAGTGAAAACGGTGTAAAAACCATGTGCCAACAGTCATCTCGTTTAGCGCTTCCTGGTCCAAATACATCTGAATCATTCACCAGAGGAAAATCGATGAAACAAGGTCCAGGCCTGGGAAACAGGCTTGCACCACCACTGGAACACACTCGAACACAGTCTTGGAACCTAGCTCCAGGAACACTACAGAAACTGTTTTTTCGTTTTCAGATAGACAACAGGCTAAAATCCCGAACAAACATGGTTCTGAACCACTGCAGGACTCTGAAATTGACTTTGATAACTGATCTCCTGATCTTGCCCTGGAAAATGCAGGCTGGATCCAGGAAACAAATGGAAATTGGTTGCCTAACCCAGTGGATCCTACCTTTCAGGACATGATACAAGACACTTCTGCAGCAGTGGCCACCACCACCACCACCGACCCTCACATGAGCTCCAACGCACCCCTTGGTAATTTTTCTTTAAATATTATTGTTTCTGATATGTCTGAAACTGTGTCTGTTAAGCCTACTGTCTCTGCATCTTCTAGACAAACTCCCCAGGTAATAGTTCCCCTAGAACTCCCTCCAGAGGAGAAGACCCCCTTACAGTCAGGCCCTAGTGAGGAGCTTTTGAATAACAATCAGAACAGACCTAACCTAGACTCTATGTTCAAATTATCAGATTTGTTTTCAAATAAAGGAGAGCCAGCCCCACAGTGCAATGCTGTTAGGGGCTTGTACAGGGGAGGCCTAGGAACCCCCCTCCCGATAGGATTTACATAGCCAGAACCCTTCTAAAGCAATCCATGAAGTTTTTCTCCTCTGAGATTTTCACTCTTATCACCTTGGGAAATGGGAACTATAATATTATTTTTAAAAAGATGTCTTATTGAGACTGATTCTGGGCCCAGTATCAGTCTTTGAAAAACACACCCACTTGGATAACATTTCATGTCATCCCGTTAACGAAACCCCATGTGAAGCATACTGCTGTAATGTTTAAAAATGAAAGGGTGAATGTTGAAGACATCCTTTTTTGGTTAAGGCAGCATTACAAAATTTTAGAGAAGCCAGCCCCAACCCTTCAGAGTGAACAGATCTGGATGGAGGTTGGAAAGTCAAAGTAAAACTTTATTCTACTAACAATGGCCCTGTACACCTCCCTAGTTCCTTTTTCTTGGGAAAAGATCGAGGTTCCATTTTTTATAATTGACAGCTCAGATCTTGCTTCAAATGTGGAGCCCGAACACACTTAAGCACTGCCTGTGATGTATCTCAGTGCAGCCACTGTTTGGAGTATGGCCATGTAACCTCCAACTGCTTGAACCTTTTCAAATGCAACCTTTACAAGCGCGCAGGGCATGTATATGGATGCTGCCCCTGCGTGTCTCATAACAGGGATGACTGTCCTTCCCATGAAGGGTTGATTACACAGGCACAACACCAACAGGCCAAACAACTTGCAGAGCAACCTATGAGGCCAGATGCTGCTACCCCTAGCATAGGAGAAACTCCTCTTGTGACAGACACGGTGGACATTACCCCCAAGGGGATAGTCCCTTCCACTGTGCACCAGACATCTGGCCCTGACAATATGGACGAAAGCACCTCAGTTCAAACAGAGGAGGTAAACCCAGGCTCCACAATTATGCCCTCCGCCCGGTAACAAAGACTTGCCTTTTAAAATTGTAGGGCCAAACAAAAGGCCCAGGCAAGGGAAAACAGTCCCCCAGAAGGTTAAAGGGACTAGGCAGGACCTCAACCCTATGACCTGGAAAAAAGGGAATAAGTTTGCCCCTTTATTCTCAGACACAATGGAAGGAGACTCAGAGGATGACACCACAGATACCTCCTCTGTCACCTCCAACACAGATACAGAAGGTGGGGGGGGGACTCGATTGCCAAAAGAACTAGGCAGAGGCGGACTTCTAGAACCCCATAGTTCTTGCTGTTTGTTTTTTTTTCTCCTTTAGCATCTGCCCTTTATTTTCCTGCTTAAAAGCATAACCCGATAATAAGCACACTTAATATCAATGGCATTAAGAGTGGCAAAAAGCGAGTTGGAGCTTTACTTTCCCTGTGTGGACTGAAGAGTGACATTATTTGTATCCAAGATACTCTTTTGAAAACCCACCTGGAGCACCAACAAGCCTCAAAGACTTGGACCTCAGGGCCATCATTTTGGTCCACAGGTACGGATGCTTCCGATGGAATTGGCATTCTTTTTTCTAACCCCCAGCTCCAAGTCTCTAGGCTTATTGATATACATCCAAGTAGAGTCTTACTCTTGGATACTCTCTATCTTTCAGAGAGGTTTCACTTAATAGCTACTTACGTCCGTCAATCTAAGGCCTAGAGAGTAGCCTTGTTTCAGGAAATACAACTTTTCCTGCACACATCCCGTTTAGTCATCTGGTTAGGAGACTTCAACTGTGATTTAACCCAAGCAGACAGAGGTCTCCAAACTAAGAAATTATTTTGTGACTCCATTGCTTTGCAGTAAATTTTTAATACAGCAGGGCTTCTAGATGCCTATAGGAAATTACATCCAAAAGGCGGTTACACCTACTTTAGGGGCCCCCTAAGGACTCATATTGACTTTATTTTTGTATCCCCAGCACTAGAAATTTCCAAGATTTTCACTTGCCTCGTGAGTTTTCTGATCATGTAACCATAACCACACAGGTTGCCTGGGACAAGGCTCCCCGTTGTAAGAAAAACCAGTGGAGACTTAATGAATCCCTGCTATCAGACCCCAAAATTCATAAAAAATGGAAACAAGAATGGGCTGCAAGACTATCAGTGGCAGAGTGTTAACGAAGATATTCTACAATGGTGGGAGGACACAAAAACCTCCTGGCAAACCCTTTTCCAACAGGGGTCCCACTATGTTGCTAATAAAGAATATTTGAAGTACTTGCACCTACGTCAACAACTACAGCATCTTATTTCCCAATCTGATCAGACACAGTATGATTATAGCACACAAATTAATAATATTTAATAATAATAATATTTTTATTTTTTAGGTGCCTTTCAAGTGCCAAGGCGCCGTACAAATTAAAATCAGAAACAAATCTGAATAAAAACAGTAATAAAATCAAAAACAAACACCATAAAATACCAATACTCAAATAATAATAATTATTATTAATTAATTAATAACATTAAAAAACAGATGACGGAGATACAGTATGATTGGGCAAAATCCCTCGACCAAGAACTTAGACTTGGAACCTGGGTCCAAAAAGCTTCGCTGGATTCATAAAAGGAATGTAAAAAAAGGGTGGATAACAGAATAATTAACAAACTTCTTTCCACTGCTGGGCAAGTAGTGCATACCCCCCCAGGAATGATTTCAAACAGTAGAATAACACATTAAGGGACTGTTTGGTCCCCCCCGCCACGAACCCGATCTGCATGACCTTCTTGCGACTTTGGGTTTACCCCAAGTATTAGAAACAGATGTACAGTACCTGACACAAGATATTTCACTGGGGGAAGTACAACATGCCATCACCCAGTTGCCAAACCTCTCAGCCCCCGGGCCTGATGGCCCAGGGTCAGGTTTGTATAAAACCGTTTCTGAAGATCTAGCCCCTGTACTAGTCATACTTTTTTAATTATATACTGCAATTAGACAGATACCCGGGGTCAATGCAGGAAGCACTGCTAGTTTTATTACATAAGAAACAGCCTAGACAAGATCTTGGGAATTGGCATCCAATCAGTTTACTCAAAACAGATGTAAAAATTTTGAGGGAGATACTATTAGCTACATTATCCAGGGTGGCCCAATACCTTATCAGTCCCCCCCAAACCTGTGCGGTAGCAGGCCGCAAGTAATATGACAACTTGATCATACTAAGGGAATTATTTTTCAGAGCAGAGAAAGAAACCATTCAGGGCTATGTACTTAGTTTGGACCAGGAAAAGGCCTTCGACAAGCTTTCCCATAAATTCCTTTTTTCCACCGTAGCTGCCTTTGGGGTCCCAGATACCTTTGTTACTTGGATCCAAGCCATGTATTCAGAGGCATCTATCGTCTCAAATGTCAATGGGTGGCATGGAAGGAGAATCAAGACTGGAAGGGGAGTTCATCAAGGATGCCCGTTGAGTCCAATGTTGTACGTGTTTGGGATAGATGTTTTGATCAGAATGTGTTTAATGAATAATGATATAAAAGGAATTGTGGCAATCCCTAATGCTTCACCCATAACAATATTAGCCTACATGGATGACTTGGTTTTAACCTTGTCACCTACCTGCTCAACAGATGCCTTAACAGATCTATTAAGGCAGTTCTCGGAATTCTCTGGTTCAAGAGTTAACTTTAGGAAAAGCAAAGGAGTAATTTTGGGTAACACCCCCATACCACCTACAGGGTCTTTGGCAGGGATAGAAGTTACTAGAGACCCTGTATCGATATTGGGTATAGACTTTGGACCTGGTAATATTTTAAAAGCTAACTGGGATAAGAAAATGGAGCTGGCTAATAGGATGGTGGGTGGTTGGAAAGGACAACACATTTCCAAGAAAAAAAGGGTAGTGCTAATTAAATCTCTTCTAGTACCTATATTTTTATATCTGTGCAACACTTTTCCTCCTCCACAAGAAGACATAACAAGTCTGTATAGTATTTTCTTTCAAGCTTTTTGGGGAGGTTGAATCCAGTAAAAAGTGAATTTACGTATCATCCCATTTCACAAGGAGGGGTCGATATGATACACCCAGTAGCTTTTTATTTTAGTATATTTTTTAGTTTTAATCTTAGTCTTGCCTTGAGGCCGGGAACAAAGGGGTGAGGAGACCTAGTCGGAACTTGGCTCCATCTCTGCCTCCCCCGTGGAAAGCTAAGACCCCTAGAGCTCTTACCAAAACAATGCAAATACCACAATATGGTCTAGAAAGTGTTAAGTTAATGATGAAATGGAATCTTTCCCCCACACATCTTCAAACGTTGGATAGAAAACAGATCTATTCAGCTATCTTCTCAGACAGAGATAGTTTTTCCAAATTGTCCTGCTTTACAAGTTAAAAAAGTCCCACGACAATTAGCAAATCACAGAATTCCCCCCTTTGCATGAGACTGCCCCGGGCTCTGTAACTATGGTTGTCTGAGCGTCAAAGCAAATAACAAACATAAGCAGACCTCAGAGAGATTCTGCCCAAGGGAGAACTGCTATCAAATTCTAGAAACGCAACAACATCTGTTTTTAGAGTGTCCTTATATTCAGTTGTTTTGGACCCTTCTTGTACAGACGTGGAAGGAACCTCTATTTTTAAATCGAGACTATCAGACTCCTATTTATGGTCCTATGTGTGCAACCTTTGGTAAATACCATATTGATGTTATATGTATTTGTTTTGTCATCATTGGATTTTGTATTTGGCAAGCCTGTTGTAAGTGGGTCTTACAACAAAAAATGATCTCTCATTTAGAACTCCTCTCTAATGTACAGATGTCTTTGAGGAAAACAAATCAACTAGATATGTTACGATTTAGCAAGGAAAAAGCACATCATTTGTGGATTAATTGTGATAAGTGGCTTGTATAAATATTAGTATCTTATTTATTTTATTTATTTGTTTATTGAAGTTTAGGATTAATACCTTTGAGACATGGGACTCATTTACAAAGGTTCCAGGTCATACACAAAACAATTAGTCAAACATACAGGTTGCAGATATTACGAAAAAAGTTAGACAAAGTATATCGGTTGCATACATTTGAACGATACGAGTTAGAATACACTGAAGGAACAGTCTGTTTTAGTCAGGTTACAAATAAAATAGGAGAAACATGGTTTCAAGAGTATAAAGCAGTTCAGTGAGGGAACATTCAGGATACAGCTCAAACAAAGAAAACAGTTTCAAAGGAAGTGCTTTAGTCTGTCAATTTAGGGTCGTCAGGCCCCTGGGAGTACTGGCCATACAGATGGGGACTACCTATACAGAGGGGGTAGTGGGTGGGGGAGCAACCTAAGGACAGCGTTGTCATTTTGTGGGAGGGTGAGTGATGGGGGCAGTTGCTGTAGTGATGCCAGCAGCGTGGGTGTGTGTGTGTGCAAGCTGGAGCTCAGTAGGAGACAAGTGTGGGGGGGGAACAGGCGTGGGGAGAAAACTAAGGGGAGGGGTACTGGAGTTGGGGAGAGGTGTGAAAGGAGGTTGGGATATAAACAACAAGGGAGGTAGGTGGACTTACATCTTTTCTTTTTCCTTTTTTATTATTGTTTATGTTAAAAATGACTAATACAAGAAGTTTAGACTTTAAATTTTGTTTGTAAGATTGATCTACGTATACCCTGATATGTGTATATATATATATATATATATAGAGAGAGAGAGAGAGAGAGAGAGAGAGAGAATGATTGTAATGAAATCCAAATTTTCAATAAAATTCCCCTTCTCATCAGCAGGGGGACCTCTTAATCATCTGGCAGTGGGCCAAGATGGCAGCCACCTTCACAGCGGAGTGTGAGCCTGTATTGGGTGCAGGGGAACTGACCTCCTCCTCCTCCCCTGCATCGTAATCTCTTGACGTTACACTGATGGTCATTTCATTGGACAAGGACTCTTAGAAAATACACCAGTGATACCACAGATGGAACTGATAGATTCTTCATCTACCTGCCTGAACCCTGACGCAGTACTGGACATGGCTGTCACAGAACGTATGCGTCTTTCACTTACTATGTTGACTGATGAGGAAAACACCAGATTGCCAAATGCATTTTGCTGGACAATTGTTCAGGCTGACATAAAGTTCACCAGTATCTGTGCAGCAGCAGATGAGGTGTCACTCCACCCTGATAGTGTCCCCAGCGCTTGTCCTCCCGGAGCCTTCCACAGCAGTAACGGCAGAAAATGCTGAGGACTCCACTCTGTCACCCACCCTCCAGGCAGCATTTATTACTGAAACATCACTGCCAGAGCCTGTACTCGAGACTCAGCCTCCTGCCCCTGCAGACTTTGGCAAAAAGCAGGGTGACCCACTGGATTTGATTTTCTGGACTCCCCATGACACTGATTTGAGTGGTTCTGCATGCCCCCAGGAACTGATGACTGATGGGGCTTCCCAGACCCCAGCACAGGCTGCCACCCTCAGTGTGGACCCCCAGTACAGGTCGTCCACTGCTGCCTCTGCCCTGCCTCCCTCAGACCTGAAGGTCGTACAGCAGCCGATACTGCAGGGTCACAATACTGCAGCAGCATCCTCCAGAGATTCTTCTTTTCCATCTAAACAACAGAAGGCCAGACACTCTGATCCATGGTCCACAGAAGCTGCCGTTATGGCAGTTGGGTGGTGCAAAACAGAGGATGGCACTGCCTGGGAGCCAGCAGAGCCTTACACTGAGGACACCTTTTCTTCTAAACTTCAGGAGGTTGCTACCAGTTACTGTCCCTCTTATACAACCTCCTGGGACCACTCCTGCTCTTTTACCTTTCCAGCCCTATACCCCCCCCACAGGGGCCACCAGCATTTACCCCAGCAACTATCTGATGCATCTAAGCCACCCTGTGCACCCTCTTCCTTGCCAGGTTCGGGCCCTTCTGACCCTTTCAAGATGTCTGACCATTTTTCATTGGCCAGAGAACCCATACAGAGCTGTAATGTGGTGAGGATTCGATACAGAGGGGGTCTGGACCTCCCTCCGGACAGAACTTATGTTATCCGGACGTTATTGAAAGATTCCATGGGTTTTCACGCAGTCGATTTGTATGCCACGATTCATATTTCTGGAAAGGAAACATTTGATGTTAGCTTTTGTACCACGGCTTCATTGGACCATTTCTGGTTTAAATTTGAAAAGTTAAAGGCCACAAATGTATTGTCTCCCTTCATGGCTATCCCCCTGTCCAAACCCACAGTTAAAACCATCACTCTCATTCAGAAATGAATGTGTTAACATCACAGATGTTTTATACTGGCTCCACAAACAGTGTGAGGTACCAGACCTACCACCCTTATTATAGAATGTGAGCAAGTAAAGGCAGGGGGTTGGCAGGTTAAGGTGCAGTTAAGCCAGAATGCCTTAGGCATAGTCCATTTGCCAGGAAACTTTTATATCGGGAGGAACAAGGGCATTTTTTTTACCCTGGTCTGCCCCGGATTTGGCATAAGTGTGGGTCTCGTACCCATCTGAGTTCTGTTTGTGATGCTGCTCAATGCAATGTTTGCCTGGGGTATGGCCACATCATCGCCTCTTATCCCAATCCTAATAAATGCAACCTATGTGAAGTACAGGGACACTCCTTTTCCCATTGCCCTTGAGCATCCCACAGTCATTCTGATGGTCTTAACCAGGATGCTTTGATTGCTCAGGGACAAAGTCTTGCAGCCTCTGGGGATGAAGCCCCTTGTCCCACCCCTGAGACCCATGAGGCACAGGGCTCCCTAGCTGAGTCTGCACCCCCTCCCGCCACCTTCAGCTACCTGCGAAGATAGGCAATGACACCCCAGGACCCCCCTGATCTGGAGGTGTATGGTCCAGTCCCTCTGCCACCTGAAAATTTGGAACTGGACCCTGCTTCTGCTCCACTCCCCTCTCCCCCTCCTACTCCAATGTATGTAGAGGAATTCCACCATCCTGCAGTCCGAAAGCAGGGCTGTAGATATGGTGGTAAGACCCAGCCAGTGAAAAAATCCGATATCACCCTCTGCAATGCCTATGTGGCTTTGGCTTCCTTCTCCACCTGGGGTAATACAGAGGATGAAGGTAGTGGTTTGGACATTTACTTTCGCTCCTCTGTACAGGACCTCTCTTCCAGGGCAGAGGACCCCCCCCCCGGATGACTTATGCACAAAGAAGATCCATGGTAGGACTCAGTCCCAAATGAACAAGGGCGGGACATGCCCTTCTTAATTCTTCCTGTCTTTTCTCCAGGGGCAAGTCTCAATATTGACTCTTAATGTCAATAGTATTAAGTCCCACTGAAAAAGGTTGACTACCTTTTCCTTCTTACTACCCTCCCAGGGGATGTTGTGTTTTTATAGGATACCTGCCTGAAAACGTCATATGAAATATCTGCTTCTAAGAGTTTGTGGTCATATGGCCCTTCACATCGGTCTCAAGGTTTGGATATTTGTGACAGGGTGGGTGTCCTCTTCTGAGGTTATGATTTTCATCTCCACAGACTTGTTGATATTCCTCCTGGTAGAGCCTTGCTCCTGGATATGCGTGTGGACCCCCATATCTTTAGGATTATTTATAATAATAATAAGAACTTCATTTATCCAGCGCCTTTCAAGGTTATCAAGTCGCTTTAACATAAGAAATAGATAAAACAAGATGAAGTTAAAACACAGTATAAATACAGATAATTAATACAAATTCAGTAGATACAATAAAATCAATCAGGGTAGGCTTGGCCCCACAGATAAGATTTATGTCTATTCCCCTCAGCTAAAATCTGCCAGCGTTCAACTGTTTTCAACAATACAGCCTTTTTGTGTACCTCATTTCTTGTTATATTTGGAAAAGATTTCAGTTGTGGGCTGGATATAGCCAATAGGGGGGAAGTGACCCCCAAAGTTTACTGTGACTCCCACTGCCTGTCCAATATGATTTCCACAGCTCAGCTCAAGGAGAGCCAAAAGGCTTCCCCGAGCTCCCTACACTCATGAAGGGGCCCCTAAGAACCCGTACTGACTTTTTATTTCACTCCCGCACAATCCGGATCCTCTGCACCTAGAGATGCAGCGAATTTAAATTCCGCCTGTGAAGTGAACACGAAGTGGGCACTTCGCATTGCCATTCCGCAACACAGAGTGGGCAATGCAAAGTGCTCACTCTGCCTTGTCATTACCACTTCGCGTTAAGGCAGAATGGCAATGCGAAGTAAGCCAAAGTTATTGTTTTTAATGGACTTCGCGTTCCTCATTATGATTCTAAGTGACCCACTTGGTGTTTCAGATTTGGCAGCCCCCCCACACACATCACATGGCTTACAGTACTGTAAGTCACATGATCTTTGGCTAGGCAGGAAGAAAGTGAGTCATACAAGCAGACACTTACTTTCTCCTGTGCAGACGGAGAGAGAGTAGTGTGTTTTGTGACTGCTGATATACTTTGAGATCAGAGCGAGGATGAGATTTAAACTTTGATGTAGACCCAACAGTTTTTGTAAAACTACATTTTTTTGTCTTTTCTGTACTCTTTTTTTACTTAATTTGTTCTTTCTGTAAATTTCTGTACATTTTATTTTTCTTACCTTTATAAGTAGTTAGTTGTTTGCCGGTGTCTGTGTGTGTGTGTGTGTGTGTGTGTGTGTGTGTGTGTTGTGTGACAGTGTGAGTAGTGATTGTTCGGACTGAGGGAGCTCAGTAGGAGAGATGGACCAGGGTGAGGGAATGTCTGGGGCAGGAGCAGCTCTGGGAGAGTGTGGTAGTGGTAAACGTCATACCGTGTGCATGTGTGGAGGGCATGGACGCCCATTCCTGTTGGACCGCACAAAACTTCTTTCCAGTCTCTGTATGTACTGCAGACACTGTACAACTCCCTGACTTAAAAACAAACATTAATGAGTACAATGGTGGGGTAGTGAAGCACGGAGAGATACTACAAAACAGGCTTACAATACATCCAAATAACTATTAAAAAAATTAATGTTATGATTCATGACGTGATCGTGAATCATGATTTGTGACTGCATTTGTCACGGTAATGATGAAGAAACATGAATGCCTACCGCCTACAGCTGTACTTCCCCGATGAGCTGTAGCTTAAAACTCCCAGACTTAAAAACACATATCAATGAGTACAATGGTGGGGTGGTGAAGCCTGGAGAGATACTATAAAACAGGCTTACAATACATCCAAGTAACTAGAAAAAAAATTAATGTTGTGATTCGTAACGTGAATGATCGTGAATCGTGATTTGTGACTGCATTTGTGACCGTGATGATGAAGAACGTGATTTGAATCACCTATGACTTGTGATGATGGTCCTGACTTAAAAATGCATATTAGTGAGTACAATGTTCATGCAGAATTAAGCACCACACCTGTCCAGTACTCTGAAGGGAAGCCAAAGAAACAACAGCGACTTAAGTTACAGATGGAATTGGGCCCTAAAGAGATGCAAATGCACAGACAAAGATTGTGCTGTGCACTGAAAGATACGAACACAAAGGCACAACACTTAACCAGTGCTCACCATCAGAATTCAAATCTGGAAAAGAATACCTTTGCCGGTTGGGTGGGCCACGGGGGCAGTGTACTGCACTGCTGCAGTAACAGTCACTAGTACTAGTACCAGTAAAGATACCACAAAGAAGTACAAAAATCACACAGCTGCAGTGGATAGTAGCTTCACATTGCAGAAATTATTATGTGGCACAATAAAAGGTGTCTGATTTGATGACACGTGTCACACACATACTTACACACACACTAAGTAATGCATAGCAAATTGAAAACTTCAGTAACGTAACCACATATTTTAAACAAACTAAAAGTATGCACAGCTGCACCACAACAATCAGCAAAAAAATGGCAAGAAATACTGAAAATATTACTGTGTGTACATTAACACAGTTACACAAGAAAAATATCACCAAAACAGAAAGCAGTCTTTTTCTCCAAGTTAATCTACATACACCACAGATACGCCCCTTCCCCCAAAGCACACTTCCACTGTCTCTCAGTACACAGATTCAATGTTGTACATTAACATTCAAAATCCATACACAAACAATAAACACCCAATGATATGAGCACAGGAAGGTTTCCTATAACTGATGAACTAAAGTTTCAGCAAAAAAATGACTCAAAAAGGCTTTTTTACCAGCTTTTTGAAGGTTTGAATCGCAGAGAGCTCTCAGAGCAGATTGTCTCCTACAGCTTCCTACACACACTACCCCAAACTGAGGCTGTACAGAACAATCTAGAGCCCATGTGACCTGAAATCCCATGAATCACTGCAAAATTTGTTTCTGCAACTTAAAAACAGGCGAAGTGAGCGAAGTACATTGTTTTCAATGTGCCGCCTTAAAACAGTGCAGTAGTGGTTTGGGAAGGCAGAAGTAGCAGAAGTCAGTGTTTTCAATGGACTTTTCGTTGCCATTAATAATCGCGAGAGTACTCAGCTTCACGCGTTGCAGAGCACTCCGGATTAGCCTTCAGTCCCTGAATCACTCCGGTGGAGGAATTGAGCCACTTCGCCCATCACTATCTGCACCCAACTACAACCAGTGGACTCTTCTGACCACATGGCTGTAGTCAGATTCAATGCCTTATTTTCCTCACCAACCATGCCATGTCACCCGTGGTGACTAAATACTTCATCTTTGTCTAATACTTCTGTTCAGAACGTCTAGTTACAAGTATATTTAGACAGAGGGATGGTCCTTGGAGCTTATGCTGATTTTGGCACATGGTGGGACGAATCTAAGAAGGAGTTCCATTCGTTCTTCCAAAGTCAGGTCAGATCCCTTGCCCAAACATGATACTTCAAGTATCTTACCCTTCACTCTCAGCTGTACCATATCATCTCCTGTATGTATACGATGTGGCAAGACCTAACACCGGATATTCAAAAGGCGAAATCTAGTATGCTCAACTATTAATACAACAGAGCACAGCCCTTAGCATCGGAATGTAAATTTGGCCACGCAGGGTCATGCACAATCCCTTGACCCTTTTAAGGCTTGTGCCTCCCACCTTCATAGTTGCTACATGTGATTCCTTCATCGTACTCTGCAAGATCCGATTTGCACTGACCTCTGGATATGTTACGTGTGGCCCACTTGTACTTTACCCATATGTTCGGAACTCCATCTTCACCTTCACCACTTCCTGACCGAGCCCCTACCCTTCCCTGCTCCCTCTGCTCACTCAGATGAATTGATTACTTCTCTACAAGCACCAATTCATTTACAAGAAGTTACTGCCACTATTGATGGTTTGCCTTCAGCTATTGCCCTGGGAACAGACGGCCTCCATCTGGAATTTTATAACACCTTTCTCCAGCACTTTGGACCTACCTTGGTGATTCTGTTCAATCAGATATTGCACTGTCAGTTACTACCCACGACCCTTTCCCAGGCCATCTTAATTGTTTCATACGAAAAAGACAATCGCTCCCTTTTGTCCAACTGGCACCCCTATTTCTCCTTAATATGGATTACAAAATCCTAGCTCATATTTTAGCCACCTGACTTTCACAGGCCACACTGTTGTTGGTTTCCTCCTCACAAGGTTGCGCCATACTTTCCTGTCACATCACTGTCCATTTAATACTACTCCGAGAACATTTTGAACGAGGACGTCGGGGTCTCTGCTCTGGAGTAGTCCTCTGTTTGGACCAGGAACATGCCTTTGACCATGTGGCACATGACTACCTGTTCACTGTGTTGGACTGGTATGGCCTCCCCACATTTTTTGTTGGCTGGATCAGGCTACTTTATGCATCCACCACACTTACCCCATTTCTCAATTCTCATATAGGTATCCCCCTCCCTTTTCTTCGAGGAGTCTGTCAGGGGTGTCCCCTTAGCCCCCTGTTACTGTATATATGTTCTCTATTGACTCTCTGCTCTGCTTCCTTCATCACTCCCAAGAGATCCATGGTATCCATTAGTCACCAGAGCTCCCAGATTTTTGTACTGTAACATGTGCGGGTGATGTCTGCATTATGCTTCCCAACACATGCGTTATTCCACAAGTTATTGCAGCCCTACATCTTTATTCCAGATTGTCTGGCTCTGTCATTAACTGCTCTAAAAGTGTGATAATCACCTTGCTCCCATTACTTCCAAGGAGTCCCATATAATTTTACGGTATCCCTGTGTGTAATGGCCCAGTGAAACTTCTGGGTGTTTACTTTAACCACCCTGACCCTGGTATTTTTAATTGGGAAATGTGCTTGTCTACTGCAGAGAGAAGGTTGTTTGTTTGGAAACACAGAACACTGGCTAAGTTTAAGCGTGTGTATTTAATTAAAACTGTGTTGCTCCCTTGCTTCACCTACCTTAGCGGTGTATATCCCCTCCCTTCCCTGGAGACTAAATTGTATAGTTTTTTTTTCCAGGGGCTCTGGGGCTCCCATCTCAATCCCATCAAAAGGGATGTCACCTATCAAGAGCGTAGCACAGCTGGTCTCTGTATAATCAATCCCATAGTTTTCTACTATATTATGTTTTTCTCTACAAACTTCCCCCCCTCTTTTTAAACCTGATATATCTGTTTGGCACCCCCTGCTGTTGGATTGGGTCATACCTCTTCTGGCCTTCCCTTCTCCAGCCCATATCTGATCTTTAGAATGGAATTTTTGCCGGTGCTCCCTAGTGATATATTTTACACAACTAAGAGGTTATATGTTTGGCACCTGTCCTTTGATGAGTGCGCACGTCTCCTCCAAAAAGGGCTGTATGATACTATTATGACCCTTAACTTTACTCCTTCTTTGGAAGTAAAGTTTTGCCCCCTTTGAAAATTAATGTGCCTTGTCCCAATTATGAACACTGTGACTCCCTTTTTTATATGGGATGTTGTGTGGTTGTGCTTCCTTGGGAAACTTGCAGCATGTGACTCATTGAAGCACAAATCCCTCCAAGAACAGCTTTGCCCCCACTCTTCTTGTTCCCAGCTCCCCAAAATGCTTATGCACTTTCTTTTTGATTGCCCTGCCAGTGTGGAGTTTTGGCAGCAAGTCAGCAACTTATGGTTTAACCTTGCTTTTCTTTCTGTAAATTAATGAGATTGTTATTTTGAACCTCTTCCCTTCTATATGGAATTGTTATTCATCCCACATTTTGCATGTGTGTTTTACAGCATGTAAATATTACTTGTGGCAGACTAGATGCATTTTTACTATACAACAGCAGGTAATTCCTCCTGTAGTGGTCGCACGCATGGTCTCCCAGTCCCTCTCCCACATATATGCGGCTGATAGGACTTGCCTTCATCCCACGGCCTTTTTTCAGCTGTGGTCAGGCTTTCACAGAGTGTTCGGTAGACTATAACATACCATTCCTCTCTTACTGTTATCCAAGTTTTCTTTCCATAAATGTTACCTTTTCTTTTTGATCTGTACCCTTTTATTTTTATTTCCCCACATTGTTTTTCTGGTATCCCCACGTTTGACATAAATAGTTTCTTTGTGACTTCTATGTTTGTTATCCTCTCCTTGTTTTATTGTACTTAACAGTGCCTGTTTAATTGTGATTGTACATTGTTTTCTGTTCTATGATTTTCTAATAAAATTCCCCTACTGTTTTCGAGAAGTGCCATGGGATCTTTAACGTCCACCTGAACAGGCAGACAGGACCTCAGTTTAATGTCTCATCTGAAAGACAGCACTTTAGAAGTACAGCAACCACCCCATGATGCACTACAGTGTCAGTACTGGTATTTTACCCCAAGTGCCTGATGTGTGGTTAGAACCCACAACCTTTCGATCTTCTCATCTCAGAGGCGCGTGTGCAGCCTGCTAAGCCACTGACACTGCACTAAATGCCCAAAAGAAAATGCAGAGGAGGTGGTAGGAGATTCAGATGACAAATAACACGAGGAAGGAAGGAAGGATGGCAGGGAGGGGAAGAGAAAGTAGGGAAGGGAGAAGGGGAACGACAAACAATAAGAAGGAGAACTTGGGGGGGGGTGGCGGGAGCCAGAAGGCAGACAGCCCATGAGAAGCGGGGTGGGGGGGCAGGCAAAAGGCCCAAGTGGGAGAAATGAACACAAACACAAAACAACCAACAGGCAGAGAGCCAAACCAGAGGATAAGAAGCAATGCAGGTAAGAAAAAGAGAAGCAAAAGCAGAAAGGCAAGGAGGCTCAGCTACATGAGCCACGCAGGAGCCCAGGGTGCCACCAAACATCTGTGTTTGAAAACACGCTAAGCGTTGGCTGCTGGGAGAGGCTGGATTTTGCAGAGGATGTGGAAGGAGCTATTCCCCCGCACTGAGCCATGGGCGTTAGCTTCCCCAAAACAGAAACATAGAAGCTGTCGGCAGATAAGGACCTCTTGGCCCACCAAGTCTGTCCTATATTCCCTACCTACTGTGCCACCACAGACCCTACTCGATCTCCAGTCTTCTCCCCCCCCTTGCCTTATTTTTAAGGTCCCCTTGTGTCTATCCCATGCATGCTTGAATCCTGTTACCATTTTATCGCCCACCACCTCTGTTGGGAGGCTGTTCCAGGTGTCCACCACCCTCTCCATGAAGAAGTATTTCCTCACATCCCCTCTGAGCCTCCCCTCCCTCCAGCTTCATAGTGTGACATCTTGTCCTGCAGCATCTCCAGTTTCATGATAGAAATGGTAAAAAGATACAAAAGGAACAAGCGTACAACATGTAAACTGCGGTTGGCCCAACGGTCAGGTAGTAGTGTCAGAAAACTAAATGACTTTTCACATGTGAGAATAAATATCTGAGCATGTTCTGTGGCTAAAATGAGTGAAATACATTTCTAAACCTGCTCAGACATCAGCTTAATTGATTTTGCTCACGTGGCCAAAAAAATAAAAACGTTTAGCCTGGCAAATTTATTTTTACATGTTTTATAAACACAGCAGCCCCTGATGTCACCAGGGAAACTTTGAAAAAATACAATTTGTAAATGCATTCAGCTCAAATTTGATATATTTTCTATAGTCAGCTGCAACTTTTTTTCATAGTCAGGCACATTAACATTATTTATTTATTATTATTTATTTAGTTTTTGTTGACTGGGTAAGTGCACTAGACAATTCCTGCCTATTTTCAGGCACGACGATACAGATGAATGCCAACTGACTTAGAACCAGATTAAGCTGTTGGTGGTATTTTTTTAGTGAATGAGGGAAATTTGTCCAGGACACCGGGGAATTTCCCCTACTCTTTTCGATAAGTGCCATGGGATCTTTAACATCCACCTGAACTACCACCAATCCAGGCAGATGGGACCTCAGTTTTAACATCTCATCCGAAAGATGGCACCTCAGAAGTGCAGCACCCCTCTTATGCTGCACTACAGTGTCAGTACTGGGATATTAACCCAAGTGCCAGATGTGGGAACTGAACCCACAGCCCTCTGATCTCCCGGCCGCAGAGGCGAGTGTGCTACCTACTGAGCCACTGACACTGCTTAAGGAAACAATGAAAACAATATCATGGTCCCCTAGCGTTCACTTCCTCTGGTTGCTTGTCTACCCCTGACATCTCATTCCCCTGCTTTTGACATCCCAATTAGTGTCAGCGAAATTATAAAAGGTATCCACTTTGCTCACTTTTCATGACATTGCTCCAGTTTCATGTAATTTCATGCAATTTTATTAACTAGGTGTGTTTTAAATGGGCAATTTTAGTTGAAATTGTGCCTGCTAAAAAAATATATTTTTTTAAATTTGCATTTTTGAAAAAAGGCACGATTTGCTGAAAATGCACATTTTTAAGAACTCACAGTTTTTAAAAAATGTTCAATTTGGAGAAAAATGTTGCAATATAAATTAAGAAATTGTTGGCAAATTATGCCAGATAACAGCTTTCAACGCTGTTTTATGAAAACTGCACAAATGCAAACTTGGCAATTTCACAAACATAACAGCACTAACAATCTGTTGCCATGGAAATGGTTATACTGTCATAGACAGAGGCTTGTGATGTCAGGTGTAGAGAAGGAGCCATAGCTGATCAAGTGTAGGGGGCAGAAATCCTCTTTTCATGTTAATGTGTCTCACTATAAAGAACAATGGGCAGCTAAGCACAGTGAATATGTAATGTAGAAACTGAAATGTGTCTCACAGTTGTTTTAGTCCTATGACATGAGGGTCTCCTGAAGGACATTTATTTATTTATTTCATTTTGGTAACCGGGTAGGCCCACTGAGACCAGAGGTCCCTTTTTCAGGGGCGACCCAGAGATAATAACATACATTAAACAAACATTTGTCAATGCCGAATGTTGTCTCGCTGGCTTTGTCATTGGTAGTGCCGGAGTTAGAGATGCATAATAGGAATGGCAGTGAAGTATTGAAGTGATGCCAAAACCACCCCAGCCCTGTAGAGACCGTCAGGCATTGGGGTGTGCCTTTGAGTCGTCAGCTATACTTCTTATGCTACTTCGCCTCACCTACCCTGTGAGCAGTGACAGGGTAATAGGTGGTGTTTTTGGGGTCTTTGGGCATCATACGTACCCCATTCCATAAGGAAAAACACTGAGGTGGGTGCAGTATAGGAGAATGGGGTGAAATTTGTAGCCGAACACTGTAAGGCACACCATGATGTGTGTCACTGGCTGCAGGGTGGGGATGGGGGTGGAATAGGAAGCATTATAGCCGATGATCCCAAGTCACACCTCTGATGCCTGTTAGTCTGCACAGGGTGGGGTGTTACACGTTGGAAACCCTAACACCACAGGCGTGTGTTGGTATTTTCACTCCAAATTTTCAACATGGGCTTTTTGTGACCCCATGTCATGAAGAGCGTCACTATCAGTTTGTAAGGTGAAAGGTGGTTTTGCACAGCCGCTATGCCATTTGGCGACACAGGTCCAAAAACACATTTGTTCATGAAGAGGTGTAAAAAAATAGCAACGTTGAAAAGCTGGAGTTAAAATATGGAAAATTAGTGAAGTCATGAGCATGCATAGAAACTGCGCAACACACGTCCTTAACCCAATTATTTTTGGGATTTTTTTAACCACATTTTCAACACAGGCATTTTGGAACCTCCCCTCATGAACAGTGGCACTGTGATTTTGTTAATTTGTCCCAAAAGTTGATTTCCCACAGCGGCCACGTCATTGTGTGCCACAGGTGTGAAAACACATTTTGGGCAGGATGTGAAAAATGACAGCTGTACTGTTCATAAGCATGTGTGAAAAAATGCCAGTGTTGAAAATGTGGCATGAAAATATTGCAAATTTGCAAAGTTACAAGGGTGCGTGGGAACTGCACAACACACACTTGCAACACAGTCATTTTATAGACTTTCATCACCAAATTTTCAACATAGGCATTTTAGGACCTCTGCTCATGAATAGTGGCACTGTCATGTCCTCAAACTGTCCCAAAAACTGATTTCACACAGCGAACGCGCTATTCTGTGCCGGACGTGCAAAACACATTTTGTCCAGGATATGTAAAATGACAGCTATACCGCTCATAAGGAGGTGTGGAAAAATGCCAATGTTGAAAATCTGGAGTGAAAATATTACAAATTGACAAAGTTATGAGCATGCATGGAAACTGCGCAACGTACACTAATAAAACAGCCATTTTGGGAATTTTTTCCACCAAATTTGCAACATAGGCTTTTTGAGAGCACCCCTCGTGAACAGTGGCACTGTCATTTTGTTAATCGGTCCTGAAAGGTGATTCCACGCAGTGACTGCGAAATCACCTTTCAGGACTGAATAACACCATGACAGTGACAGAATTCATGAGGAGGGGTCCCAATAACCCCATGTTTAAAATTTGGTGTCAAACTTCCCAAAAATGCCCGAGATATGTACCAAAGTTGAAAAAAAAACTATTTGTGCCATTATACAGCTTACCGGCATTTCTTCAGTTCGCAGTCGGCTTTGAAGAGTGCAGACGTGTTCCTGGTCCACCGAAGATTGTCACGCTGGGCTCCGGAGGTAAGTATGGGGTGAGGGTGGGGTGTGGGGAGGTAGGGTGCGCAGTGGGTGGGCACGGGTTGTGGGAAGGGGCAGAGAGACCATGAGGGACCGTTTTCTTTTTTACAGGGTGAAAGAAAAAAAAAAGGGAACATCGTGGGACAGTTTTTTAATTGCCAGGACATTTGGCACACTGGGGTGGGTTCCCAGCATGTCACCTGATTTTTTTTTGGGGGGGATGCTGTAGCCGACAGGGGATTGAGCACCCCCGTTGGCACATAATGAAAGTGGGGGGCAAGAGCTGAAGGGGATTGGGCACCCCCTCGGCACACAACAGATGGGGGGGATATTATGCTGACATCTGCAAAATAAACAGGGAAGGGGGACTGAAGTCAACGGGGATTGGGGCCCCCCGTCAGCAAAGAAAGACTGTTGGGGGTGCATGATGCAGGGAGATTGGGCACCTCGGAGCACTTGGGGTCATGATGTCGGCCAGGGTGGGATCCTCGTCAGAAAATGAAGTGGTGAGGCATGCTTTGGGCGCAGCAGTCAGTGCCGCCATGTTTACGTGGGAGGCATGTTACTGTGCCGCTGCAATGAGAAACTTGCTTCTCATTGCAGCAGACCTTTTCTTAGATCTCATGGCCACATTCCGAATTGCTGGTATGGCACCTGAATGCTGGCTGATTGGGGAATGAGGGACGCACCTACTGATGCGTGCCCTGCATTCTCCCAACAGTTACCGCGCCTCCAAATCTGCTACTACCACAATATGTTGGTTGCATGCATGAGCCAACATAAAAATACAGGGTACATACATTTAAGTACATACAGAGGTAAAGCAGATTACATACAAGAGGTTTGTTAATTATACACTACACAATACACTTTGAGAATGGGTGGTAAATAGACAGTATGTTAACTAATGGTACTCAAGATCTGTTGTAACTGATGTGATATAAGTTGACTGGGAAATCTTACATAGAGACATATACAGCGCCAGAAGCTCTACTTTGTTAGGATCCCCCCCAAGTCAGGGATGACGGAGGCAGGTGGGGGGAGGTCACCGAGACGTAGAGTAGGCCAGGAGCCCATGAGTTCTTTGTATACCACAAAAAGGAGGGGGACTAAAGACCTAGTGGACAGGGACTAATGGTAACAGCTGCACACATTACAGAGACAATTACATGAGGGGGTCCATGGCAAACTCCAGTTACAAGGTACTTAAAGGACACATTCATATACAGTGCCTGTCATAATTTGACAGCCCACAAAAGTTTTTTCAAAGGACGCATTGGGCTCATCTGTAGCTGGAAGCACTCCGGAAGTAGACTGAGCCTGTTCAACATAATTACCACATTACAGACATTTTTAGAAGATTCTGATGTCATCAAGGAACAAGCTGTGCCTAACTACATTTAGTCAAGCACAGCGTTTTCTATCATGACATCATGGTGAAAGAGTGTTTTGTGGGTTTTAAGCCACTGTACACGACTGATTCCCCTTTAAGTACCCAGAGACAGTCTAATGGAAAGCAGTAGGTGGGGATACTGAACTGATTATCTCTAAAAATGAGGAGAGCAGGAAGACGGGGTGCCTGTGATGTTGGGTACCAGTTTTCCAGGAAGGAGAGCAAGTTAAAATAGAAACGTAGTATTATAATGATGGAAGGGACTTAGGGCTCACCGTGTTTACCACTCCTGCTGCACAGCAGTGACAATCTCCAATTTGTGTATGGGCATATATCCAAGCTTAACAGCTGGAATATTGCCCTGTACTCATGCTGTGTAACCCTCAATGCCATTCTCAAAATAGTCATAGTACCAAGGTTTCACAGAGGTGACGTTGAAGGTTGCCTCAGCATGGCACCAAAAAGATATGATCTTATATGAAGGACTCTACCTGATAGATACATAGAAACATAAAAGCTGTCAGCAGAAAAGAACCTCTTGGCCCACCTAGTCTGCCCTAAAATCTCTACCTACTGTGCTACCGTAGACCCTAATTGATCTCCAGCCTTACCCCCACCCCAGCCCTGTTACTAAGGTCCCTCTGAGTCTATCCCATGCATATCTGAAACTTGTTACCGTTTCGATACCCACCACCTCTGCTGGGAGGCTGTTCTAGGAGTCCACCACCCTTTCCGTAAAGAAACATTTCCTCACATCCCCTCTAAGTCTTCCCCTTCTAGCTTCACATCATGCCCCCTTGTTTTTGAGCATCATATAATGTAACTGTATTTGACATTACCATTTGACAGTGGCAGTCACTGAGTTAGCAGCACTCTCTCTCCTGTGAGCCAGGAAGCACATATGATCATGGGTTCAAGTCACGTAGAGAGCACCTGGGCAAATTCCCAACACTGACACTGTTGGGCTACACTAGGTAGGGGCTGCACTGCTGGGGGTGCTGTCCTCTGGACAAGATGTTAAACTGAGGTCCCTTCTGTTCATCCCTGGTTGCTGTCTGGGTGGAAGTTAAAAATCACACAGCAGTTTTCAGATAACACAGGTTCTAGAGGAATATGGCTTGTGTGGTATTCAAAGAAATACAAAATTACTCTTACCCCAATATACAGAGCATCACAGGACATACCCGTAAATCACCATGAAACAGGTTCTAGAGGAATATGACTTTTGTGGTATTTAAAGAGCTAGTGGAGCCAAAACAGGCAGACAGGAAAATAATACAAATTTTAAGTAGTAGTCAGTTATAACTTTCTGTTTCTGAAGTATTTTCCTTTTTCCTTTTGCTCATCAGAAAGTCTTCTATGTGATAATATTGTGCTGGATGTGTGAAACAGCTCTCAATCTGGCAGCTGACACGTCTAATTCTACTGCCCCACACTACATTATGATCTCACTGACAGTGACATCACAGGTGAATGACCTGGATGTCACTCACTTGCTGTTTCTATGTAGCACTGCAGTGATGACACAGTCAGTGAGGTCAAAATGCTGATGATGTAGTGTGGGGCAGTAGAGCAAGATATGTCAGCTGCCAGGCTAAGAGCTGTTCCACACATCACACCTACTAACATCAGGTAAACAGTCTTCCAATTAAACAAAGGGAAAATAAAAAAGTACTTCAGATATAAAAGGTAATGGTTGGCTGCTTCTAAAATCTAATATTAGTTTTAGGCAGTACACTAGTTCTTTAAAGAAATACAAAATTACACATACCCCCAACATACAAAGCATCATGGGACATATGTGTAAATCACCATGAAAGAATCTGGACTGCTTCTGCTTCAAGCAAGAGTGTATAGTGCCAAACAGCCTCACAAGCAATTCAGCAAAAGGCTAAAAATAGAAGACACAGACACATGATTTGTGATGGTCCTTCTCAGGACTCATCAATCTGCTAATCTGTATTTCAACCCTGGGGAACTAGGAATCAGTTCTATGATGATCTTATGGGTTTGCATCATGGTGAGTCCAAAACAGAAAAGCAAACTAAAAGACAAAGACCCTCATCACAAGAGCATTGAATCAAGGAGGGTTAACTGGGAAGGACATCTGTAACAAAGCCAGGTTTCAAAGAAATAAAAAATTACACATACCCCAATAATGCAAACATCATAGGAATACATGCAAATCACCATGAAACAATTTAGACTGGTTCTGCTAGCCTTTGGCTGAGACCATCCAAGGGGTGTATGTGACTGGTGATTCCGATGTCTTGCGAGGCCTCCTCTGCTGGAGCATGGGGGTACCAACTAGCATAGAGGAGCCCAGTAATGCAATAAGAAGTGGACATCACCACACATTCCACAGCCACATAACAGGTAAACCCATAGCACAGCTGCGGAACAGTTACACACATTGCAACTGTACACAATGCGTACTCACCCAGATGATCTCCACTACCTGCCAGTGCCCCCATCCAAGTCCCTATACCAGATAACCTCCAGGGGTAAGACTGGTGGGGGAGGTAGGTCTTAAAAGGCAAATGCAGCTTCTGGGGTTTTGCTGTTTTGGCTTTTCTCTATCTTGACAGCAATATTGGAGCAGGGACCTGTGTGTGTGTGTGGCCAGTACAGCCCACTGACACGCCCAAGGCATACTGCTACATTCTGATCACCCACAGGTCAAGGGCAGGACTGGGAATATGCAGCTGATGTACAATACTGTGAGTAGACTCCATATGCATGTGGTGTCACCTGTGCAGTGCTCTGGCAGAGTGCCTCATGGAGTAGTATGTGAGTTTATGGCAGTGGTGAGAACATTATTTGGAAGGAGGGCACACATTACTATGAAACTTGTCGAATAATGTCCAGTGACATGTTATACAGTATAACCCTACTATGGCATTTGTCAATGCTATCGTTCGATTCATGACTGAGGAGTCCACCACACTGTTCTCCACTGGTGTGAGCGCTGACACATTGCCCTGTCCCACTGGACTGGTGGGCAGCCGGGCTGAACAGCTTGTTCCTCACACTGCCAAATGGGTCACACCATTTGTGCTTCTGACATTGAAGGGTATTCCAGCCACATTAACGGCATACTGGATGCCCTCCCACCCCCGCCCTGCTTGTAGGCCAGAGTTCCTCTCAAACCCCTGACTAATACAGAGTCCGCAGCTAGTACCCTTATGCCACTGGTTTTGCTGTGTGCTTGCAAATGACAGAATGTGTTCATTTTTGTCTGTACAGCATTCTCCCTGTCCCTGTGCTGCTGTTTGTTTACTGGTGCTGGGCATAGTTTCCTGGTCACCCCCATGTTAGAATCCTTTTCTGACTTCCTACATACAGTATGGCCCTTGCTTGACTATCCGCAGGTGAAATTTCTGCATTATTCTGCACAGACATTTCACCTTCTATAGTGGAGCCATGGGGAGTTCCATGGATGTGTCCATGGTTCTGGATTTGTTTCTGATAATATGTTCATGGTTCTGTGGAGTCAGTCTCATCTCACTACATGCCACTTTGCATACCCCCAGGGCCATGGCAGCTACTTCTTCAAACTTTGTGAATCTATGGTGTGACAGTAGATAGGGAACATGGACAGACTAGGTGGGCCAAGCGATCCTTATCTGCTGTCAAATTCTATGCTTCTATGTGATGTGCACAGTTTCTACATGGAGTATAGCACAATGCACGTTGGGTCCTATGCACATAGGACCTGTGGCCCTACATACCACAATATACTGCTCATGGGGCCAGGATACGCACATCCTGGCTGTCCAAAGGATGCACGAATGCCCTGTGCCCTCTGTGCATCCCCACCTCAGGCCATCCACATCTGTCCCCATGCAAATGTGTGGCCAAGCCAGGCAGGAGGTAGGAAGTGGGCATGCCCATGTTGGGCCAGTGGAGGGCAAGCTGTGCTGGGGTCTGTGTCAGAGGGGGGTTGTTCCGCCAACCAGCCAGAGCACACCTGCCAACTGGCATCCAGGGGTCCTGATGCTGCCCTGCAGCCGTGGAATCTGGCCCTCCTCCATGCCACAGAGGGCTAAGGAACAGATGCTGGCAGCAGGGCACCGATTGTAGGTTACCGGTAAGTTATCAGTACTCAATGTGGGACATGGTAGTCCTATGCAAACTGTCGTATCCCCTGATTTCTTTTTACCATAGAGAAGGGGATCTACTGTGGGGCTATTTGGGGCTTTTTATTGGAAGCCCACAGTCTAGCTCAGGTCCTCTCCCACCTCAGCTGGCCTAGCCCAATGTGTGGAACTACGTGGCTGCATATCAAGTCAGCTTGGGTTCGTGAATCCTAGCCCAGTACATATTGCAGGGGTTGGGTATGCAGTGTGCAGTCTGGTACATTGGAGGAGGCTGGGGTCACGTGACTGCAGAAAGCCAATAGGGCTCCTGTAACTTATATTTAATAACCACAATCTCAAGCAACCCCTCGCGATCCCTCATGTGAGTGACATGAAGCAGGAGTGTGGCATCTCTGACTAAGTGGCATCTAGGGTGTTGGCAGATTTTAGTCCAACCAGGTCTCGGTGATGCAAGCCAGGTCTGATATCCCAACAAGATCTGCTATTATGGCCTTGACTGCTTTTGGTGGAGGCTGCTGTAATTTACTATACTGCTGGGAAGAAAGCATACTTATATTTGGGAACTGAGAGCCTGGAAAAAGACAAAATATTGCTTGGGACCTGTAAGGATGGTTTGCCATACTTTTCTATTGTTACTTTGATTTTTGCTTGTTTGAATTAAGAAGAGGATTGCAGGATTACATTTAAAGGTTGTTAATTTTATATCCTGTGGGAGTGAAATACTACTGAAATTGCTTTTTCCTGTGGACTGCTGGCTGGTGTAGTGACCTAGTATTTTTAGAGACATTTTTGCAACAAACATCAAGGATTATACTGGTGGCTGAGGATTGATTTAATTTTAATTCCTGGGTTCAATGAGGTGGTTTGTGTAAGTGGAGTGGTCTGTTAAATTGTTGTGCTGGTTGTATTACTGAAAGGAAGGGCAGTACTCACTGGGGTGGTGGGTCAGAGGTGTAGCTGATTGTTTTCTGAAGGTCACAGTCTGGGAGCAACCCACCCTCACCTCACCCCACCCACCCCAGGTGTGTCATTTCCTTTATACCCGAGATTATGACATCACTTCCCAAGAGGGCAAGGGGCATACATCTGTCATATCCTTAACAACCCAGCACAGTGCATAGAGGGTGAGCACACATACAAATAAAAAATCAAAAAAAAAAAAACTGCATATATATTAAGCAGGAAGGAAGAGGGATAAGTGGGGAGTGGTGCAATTCACTGGCTGTGGGGCGTCAGTTTTCCAGGCGACATTTTTGAGGCTGTGTTGCTGCCCTGCTTGCTGGCAATTGTCAGCTCTGAGGGAAGAGGTTGCTCATCTCCAGGCTGAAATGGCAAGGAGCAGGGACACCTTCCCCACTGAAGGAACACCAGTACCACCACCACTGCCTCAGAGGTTGCCAAGAATGAGGAGCGGCTGGACCACAGTGAGCTCAGGGAGGGTGAAGGTAGTGGAACAGAGGTGCATCCCTTCAGTTGTATCTCTCCACAACTCATATGCCATTCTGGCGGAGCATGGTTCCTCTATGGAGGCACCCACAGTGGATACCAAGGAGGATGCTGGGAAACTCCACAAGTGAGACCCACAGGAGGGTGGCGAGGGACACCAGGGGGGAAGGAAACAGCTCCTGGTGGGGACTCAATTGTTAGGGGGTAGAACTGTGGTGAGGAGGAGGAAAGGAGGTAAGGTGCCTGCCTGCTGCCATGGCTTGAGGACAGGAAGCTATCCTCAGGATTGCGGGAGCAGCATCATGGGAGAGGGAGCTAGACATCATTGTCCACCTTGGGACAAACAACCTAGCTGGGCATGGGATTAGGGCAGTACAGGAGGAATTTGTGGAGTTGGGGAGGTGCCTTAGACAGGTAGCATGCACAGTAACCTTCTTGGAGGTGCTGTCTTTCTATGGCATGGGTGAGGCTAGGGTACTCCACACCATGCAGTTCAATGAATGATTGAAAGAGTGGTGCGGAGCACAGGGTTTTGGCTTCATTGGGGACTGGGGGTCCACCTGGAGTGATGCGGGTCTATACTGGCGTGATGGTCTGCATCTGTTCAGAAAGGGAACCAAGCTCCTGGGTGATAGGTTTAAATGCTTCATTGACAAGCTGTTAAACTAGCCAAGGGGGGAAGCACTGATAGGAAGCAGGAAATTCCAAGCCTCCCCCCACAAAACAAGGTAGTTAGTGAGGTAAACACCAATATACAAAGGTCGACAGGGGGCAGGGCAGGGGTAAATGTAGAAAAAGGCAAAGGCAGTAAGGGCAGGGAAGGGAAAAAGGGTAAGGCCATCATAAAATGGAGTGCAATGAGTACCAATGCCTATAGTCTAGGTAACAAGCTTCCTGAGCTAGTGGCACTGATGGAAAAGGGACACCTGGATATCGTGGCAGTCACAGAAACATGGTACACGAAGAAACATAAAAAGCAAAGATATAGCTGGGCACACAACAAAACTGAGACAACAGAAGGTATTTTATTCAGCAAAATGCATAGGCATGGCAGACAACTAGGCTAACACCCCTACATATCGACCCTATCACATGGGTCTTCCTCAGGGCTGTCTATATATCGTGTTAGCCCAGTTGTCTGCCTTGCCTGTGCATTTTGATGAATAAAATACTTTATATTTTCTCAATTTTGGTGTGTGCACAGCTCTGGCTTTGCTTTTTATGTTATTTTATGTTGTTTTTATGTTATTGTAATTGGCTATGGCACCTTCACGGGAACTGATGTGTGCGCCTCTGTTGCTTTTTTCTACATGGAGAACCACAACTGGGATGTCAGCATACCAGAGTACACAATCTACAGGAGGGACAGGGAGGGTAAAAGAGGAGGAGTAGCTCTCTACGTAAGGGAAGGGATCAAAGCAATGGAACTAAAGGGTAAATGGGAAGGAGATGAAGCACTGTGGGTCATCTTGGAGACAGGGAGAGCACCACATCCACACAGGGTTAGAACAGACCCCATCTCAGGGGAGGAAATGGACAAGGAAATGACAGAAGGCATCCTCAGAATGGCAGAAAAAGGAGAGAGATTGTTGATGGGAGACCTGAATATGCCAGATGTTAACTGGAACACATTTACTGTAGCCACATCCAAGAGCAGGGTCATTCTCAATGCCCTACAGGGGGAATGCCTCAGACAGCTAGTGTTGGAACCTACTCGGGAGGGAACAGTCTTGGACCTGGTACTCTCAAATGGAGAGAGGATCACAGATTTAGAAGTGGGTAGCCATCTGGGAACAAGCGACCACCACACAGTGTGGTTCACGATAAACACAACTGTGGAGTCAAGCCACACAAATGCAAGAGTACTGGACTTTAGAAGGGCTGACTTTGGCAAAATGGTTGAGTGCCTAAGGAATGCACTAGCAAATGGGCAGGAAGGAGAGGTGGAAGCACAATGGTGAAAAATCAAAACTACCATCACAGAGGCAACAAACCTTTGTGTGAAGTGAATAAAGAAAATAAAATGAAGTAAAAAACCACTATGGTTCTCAAAAGAGGTGGTGGGGAAAGTTAGAGAGAAAAAAATAGTATTCAGGAAGTATAAGGAATCACAGAAGGAGGAGGACAGAGAACTGTATCAGTTAAAACAAAAGGAAGCGGGAAGGCTGTCAGAATAGCAAAGGCCCAAACTGAGGAAAAGATAGCCAACTCAGTTAAGAAGGTGAATGAAACCTGTTATAAGTACATTAGGGAGCGAAGAGAGACCAAAGGAGGGAGAGTGAGGCTTAATAAAGGGGAAGGGTGGACAGAGGGTGATAGTGAAAAGCCAGAGATACTGAATTAATACTTTTGCTCAGTATTCACAAAAGAAGATGAGGGGGAGGTACCTAAACCAAATAGAAGCACTTTGGATAGGTGGGTCGATACCAGTCCATTCACAGAAGAAAAGGTCCTGAAAGAACTCCTAAAATAGCAGAAATACACAGGCCCCACAAAATCAAAAATAATACACACCCTAGACCCAAGAGAAATCATTGCATATCAGTTACTAAAACTTGAAAGAAAAATACCTTACTGTCCCAAACAGGTTGCATAAAATGCAAATAACCTAACTAAAAATGCTTCAGAATTAATGAAACTAATAACATCAGTATGGAAAAATAACAGTAGTCTGAGTTTTGATCATTTAGAGAAAATAGTTATTAATTGGTCTGGTAAAAATACTTTTTTGGGTGTGAAATGTCATGATTTGCACTACTCCAAAGGCTCCCCCGCAAACACACACGTGTGTGCTTGCAGTGTGGCTGTCAGACAGTATGAACCAGGATGTGGGAGTTTTGTTGAGTAGGTAGGGGCAGAGACCCATCTTTAAAAGAGGCTAGGTCCTGCCAGGTGTAAGAGTCAAGTTTGTGGATTACTAGAGGAGTTGTGAACTTTAGAGATTATATAGCAAATGATTGTTGGAAGAAATCATTTTCGGGGTCAAACATTTCTGTTTTTGATAAGTAATAAGTGTCCCCTGCCCCCTAAATTCTCCTGGCTGTGTGAATATAGTCACTAATCTTCTGTACCAGAGTTATCTATACTCACTGACTCAGACAATGTTCAAAATGTTATGGTTTGTACCTTAGCCTCCTAAAACTGTATTGTTCAAAATGTTATGCTTTGTAACTCATCCTTCCTGAAACTGTATTGTTTTCTACTGACTGTTGTTCTACTGTTGTACTACAGTTCTGTAACCTCCTGGGTCCTGCTTGAAAATATTTATTTATTAACATCTCGGATTAACACCTTTGAGCTACACGCTCATTTACAAAGGCTCCACGTCATGAAATTACAACAGACATTAAGTTACAATGGACAGTAGAATACATAACGTGCAGGTCAGAAATATTTACAATAGTTAATGTCTGATTATAGCTTACAATGAGCACTAAGGAAGGTGCTGCAGAACGGAAAGAGGGTGGAGGAAGGGAAAAGGAGACGTAGTAGACTAGGGGGAGGCAATAGGCAGAGGGCAGGGTAAACAAGGAGAATCGAAGGGAGAGTAGTTAGCACATAAACAGAGCAGCCAAAGCCTTGTTGGGAAAGGATGGGAGGAGTTTGGGTGGAGAGAGGGCATGTATGGGGGGAGTAGGGGGAAAGGGGAAGGGGGAAAAGGGGGAAGTAATGGGCAAGAGGAGCTAGATAAACTTTCAGTGGTTCAGGGAACATAGAAAGAGTGGTTAGTGCTGTAGGTTGCAATTACAGTTGCTAAGGGCTGCAAGGTGTGAGTGAAGCTTGCGCTTAAAAGGGCAAGCTTGGGCTCAGAGGAGATTTACAGGGTAAATAGGTAATGATTTGTCATAGTACACTTACCCGGTCAACAAAAATGAAATAAATAAATAAAGCCAGGATCAAAAATTGGCAAGATTTACTGATGGGAATCAGGAAATAAATTAATTTGTTCACCATGAAAATGGAGCTATATCAAGATCAGAACTTCAATATGAGTGATATAAGGGAATTGAAAAAAAGAGTATGGTTTTTAATTGTACCATTGAAACACATTGTAGTTTTCTTAATTTTAGGAGTGTGATTAAATATAAAGCATACACATTACACTGCACTGTTGATCTTTTACATTTAAGAGGAAGGCTTGATTCTAAATGGGGATTCTGAGTGGGGGTGGTAGACAAAGCAAAGGAAATGGGCCTGTTCACACTTTAATGGTCAGCCTGGCCAGGGCCGCCTGAGCTATCAGCTGCACTTAACATCTAATCGGGGAGGTGAGAGTCATGCCACAGTTCAGCCCCTACCTTGTTCGGATTACTTAGCAGCTTGGTCCTTTACAAAAAAAAATGCAGCTCAAGCAGGAAGAAAATGCTATACTGAAAATATTTATTTATTTATTTATTAAATTTTAGTAAATGGGTGAGCCCGCTGGGCCCCGGAGGTCCCTTTTTCATGGGCGACCCGGGATTTACATAACATAAAATACATCACAATACAGTACATGTAGAGAATACATTCATGATACAGGTTATACATAGATGTAGCAGTGTCAGTGGCTCAGTAGGTAGCACACTCGCCTCTGAGGCCGGGAGATCAGAGGGCTGTGGGTTCAGTTCCCACATCTGGCACTTGGGTTAATATCCCAGTACTGACACTGTAATGCAGCATGAGAGGGGTGCTGCATTTCTGAGGTGCCGTCTTTCGGATGAGATGTTAAACCGAGGTCCCATCTGCCTGGATTGGTGGTAGTTCAGGTGGATGTTAAAGATCCCATGGCACTTATCGAAAAGAGTAGGGGAATTTCCCCGGTGTCCTGGCCAAATTTCCCTCATTCACTAAAAATACCACCAACAGCTTAATCTGGTTCAAGGTCAGTTGGCATTCATCTGTATCCCCCTCCCCTGGGTCGTGCCTGAAAATAGGCAGGATTTGTCTAGTGCACTTACCTGGTCAACAAAAGCTAAATAAATAAATGTACAGTCAGCTGGCTACGCATGCTGAATTTGGCATTAGTTTAGTGCATTCGTTATTGATACTACCATAGCTGGGGGGATATAAACCGCAAATGCGGAGGCAGGTTTTGGGCTGTGAGGTTTTAGGCGTCAGACTAGGTGGACCCACCCCTTTAGCAATTGCACTTGGAGGTAGCCATTATATGTGCCTTGAGCCTTGTGTGGAAACTTCTGATAGAGGGAGCTTCCTGGACTTCTGGAAGAAGGGAGTTCCATAGGGTGGATGCGGTATGGGCAAACGACTTACGCCCCCCACCTTGGTTCTGACCCTTGGGACAGCTAGGAGCATGCGATCCATTGTGCGGAGGAGCCAAGGGTTATTCTTTAGTGAAATAAGTCCCGAGAGGCTCGGAGGAGGGGTTGGGATGATTAATTTAAAGGCTTGGCAGAGCAAAGGGTACTGGAGGCGGGCTTCCCAGGAGGGCCAGTTTAGTTGGGATAGAGTGTCACAGTGATGGTTCCTAGGGTTAGATTGGGTGATGAACCAAGCCACCTTATTGTATAGAACTTGGAGTCTATTCATCTCTTGTCTAGCTACTCCCTAGACCACTGGGGCCGCATAAGTAATTGTCAGGAGGAGGACGCTGGTGGCTATGGAAACCCTAGCTTCCGATATCAACTGATCTTTCAACTGGTATAGGATGCCTAGTTTCGCAAGTACGTTTTTAGTTACCTGATCCACATGGTCCTTGAAGGTAAAGCCCTGGTCCAGGGTGAGGCCAAGGTATTTTAGTGATACCACAACCTCTAACCTGCTGCCTGACGCAGAGGTCAGTTGCAGGTGTTGGCTTCTGTCGTGACCGAGGGATCTTGGGCCAAACAGCATGGTCTTGGTCTTGTTTGTGTTGAGGACCATTCTGTTAAGGACAAGCTATTGCTCAAAGGATCTCATATCATCTTGTAGCCACGAGTTGAGGTCTCCTAGATTAGTGGAGGGATGACAGAGGATGGCATCGTCCGCATACTGGACCACAGAGCTCCCGCTGCAGTGTTCGCTGAGTTCGTTGGTGAAGAGGGAGAAGAGTAGGGGGCCAAGGATAGACCCTTGGGGCACTCCCTCTGTTAATGGGAGTGGCTCAGATATGGAGTCTTTCCATTTTACCCTCTGTGAGCGCCCAGTTAGGTAGCTATCGAACCACATAAGGGAGTGGCTGTCGAGGTCTACATTGCTCAGCTTGGTCAGTAGCAGATTATGGTTGACCAGGTCGAATGCCTTGGATAGGTCAATAAAGACCACTCCAGTGGGGGTCCCCTTATCCAATTCTCTGAGCATATCAGTGGAGAATTTAGTAAGGGCGGTGTCCATCCCATGTCTAGTTCTGAAGCGATGCTGGGAGGGTGCCATGAGTTGATGGAGCTCTAGGTATTCGCAGAGTTGCCCGTAGATCAACCTCTCTTGAATCTGTGCCAGGCTGCAGAGTAGGGAGATTGGCCTGTAATTGCTAGTAGACTCCCTCTGGCCTCCCTTGTGGATAGGGACCACGTAGGCCTGTTTCCATTGTTCAGGGATAGCACCCTCTATTAGGGATCGGTTAAGGAGCCAGGTCAAGGGTCTGACTAGGGACTGGGCCCCTTCCTTCAGTATCCTGAGGTGAATCCCATCTGGTCCCCCTGGATCCAGAGGTTTTGAGGATCATTAGCAATGGGAGAACTTCTTTGGGTTTTACCAGTCTGATGTGGAAGGTTGGGCGGTCCAGGTTAGGGAGTGACCACCCATTAGGGTCCGAGTGGACAGGAGGCAGTCCAGCCTTGTAATGGTCGAGGTTCGTGAAGTGGCAGTTGAGTGTCATGGCAATGCTTGGGTCATCATTTGTTAGTTGACCATTTACCTCGATGGGGCCGTGTTCAGTCTTGCCTTTCCCCTTTAGTAACCCATTTATGTGTGCCCAGAAAAGTCTAGGGTTTCCTAGATTCTTTTTCTGTAATTGTGTGACATATTCCCTTTTGGCCACTTTAATGGCCAGCTTACACCTGTTTCTGAGGGTTTTGTAGCTCAGCAGGTCAGCAGGTAGTGTGGAGAGTTTGTATTTCTTTCAAGCTTTGTCCTGGTTTTTCATTAGGAATTTCGGTGGGGGGGGTGATCCACTTGTAGCAGCTACCCTTGGTAGGGAGTTTCTTCATGGGGATGACTCGGTCGGCTGCCATAAGGATTGTTCGCTCAAAGAAGGCGACCGCCTCGTCCAGTGATGGGAAGAATTTGATTGGGCTCCAATCAATGCTGTTTAGGTAGTCTGATAGATGTTCGGGTAGTAGATGGGTGAAGTTCCTCGCAGGCAGGATTCGCGTTCAGAACCTGGGAGCCCTGTTTTTACAGGTACAGAATATTGGGGAGTGGTCACTCAGGGCATCCGCTAAGGTGCCTGCTGCCTATATGTTAACAGGTTTGCTCGTCAGCACCCAGTCAAGCGTGGAATGGTTCCCTGTTTTGTGATTCATTCGTGTAGGCCCAGCGATGACCTGCACAAGGTTTGCTTCCTGTACCAAACCTTTAAGGGAGTGATTTTCATTTGAGGCCCAATTTAGATTAAAGTCCCCCAGAATGAGTATCTCAGAGGCTACCTCTTTGGAGATGTCTTTTAGGACTGCCTTGAGTGATGTACAAGCATTCTTTGGGGGGTTGTATATGCATCCAATGTTGAAATGCTTGCAAGGGTCAAGGGTGATGCGTACAAAGACCAAGTCACCATCCATGCTGGTAGCATGTTGCAGGTTAACCTACACTGAGTTAAGGGTATCTTTTGTGTTGATTAGGACCCCTCCCCCTTTTTTATTCACTCTATCTTTTCTATGGGAGTGGTACCCAAGGGTTTTGACCTCATGTGAGAGTACTTGAGGTTTGAGCCAGGTTTCTGATACGGCAAGGACATCTGGATTGTACCGGTCCAGCCATGCTTGTACTTCATGCATCTTAGATCGTAAGCTACATATATTCATATGTGTGATCCACAGGCCCTTCATGGACACCCGTTGAGGGTCCTGAGAGGAGGAGATCAAGAGGCTGTTAGGAGGGGGTCCAAGGTTAGGCTGGATGTCACCTGCCATTAGCTGGAGGGCAGCAAGGAGGCAGAGTGAAAGGAGGCTTGTGAAGGGAGAAAGGGGGGAGTAGATTAGTGCATAGTTTTCGCTTGATGAATAGTAAGGTAGCGTACCAAATTCCTTTCCTGCAGAATTCATGCGCAATCAGGAGTGACTGTGTACTATTGTGGGGAGGGGGAAGTAGCATTGCCAGTATGAGCGTGGCGGGGTCTCAGGCGGAGGGGGAATTCTGGTGTCCGAGTCTCCTGCGCTAATAATCCTATCAACCCAGAGTAGGGACAGGATGTACATGGTGGCCAGGAGTAGCCCTCTGTTTGGGCAGCTAAGGTAGGGTGGTCTTTGCTTTATGGGCATCCTTGTAGGAAAGGGAAACTGTCAGCCACGGAGGGAGAGTTCAAATGAGGGTAAGGTTTTATGCCTTAGCGTTGTCGCCCTATGTCCAGGGTACTCCGCTTCTTTACAATTCCCTATCTCATAGGAACACTGAGTCCCTAGTGTGACTAATCAGGGGAGAGACAGGGGACAATGGGATCACCTCCTAATGTAAGACTGGTATGTGCCGCTAACCCTCTATGGTAGATAGGTCAGTTCATGAGCAGCAAGTAAGATATGCAGTACCTTCTAAAGTGCTGAATTCCGAGCTGTAATTTCATGCCACCAGAACTTTGGCAGGCTGACAGGCTCAAATACAGTCTATAACACAGGGGTCACCATAAGCAAGTGTCTCCTCGCTATTTTAACAGATATCAGGTCGGTGTCAACCTATTACTATCAAAGCCCCTGTAATCAAGTTGTCACATTAATTTCAATAGAAGTAGGCAATCAGGCAGGCTATCCAGTATTTACAAGTTAAATAATCTTGCATATGCAGTCTAAAAAATTAATAGTTCTAGTCTCAGCATATACTGTACTTCACCCTAGGAGAGGAAACTGCAGGCACCCTATTAGTGCCACTATTGTGACTGGAAGATTAACACTACTAACAGAAGCAGCAATGCTGTATTCCTGTACAGATTCAATTTGACACTGTTAGCTTATGTTCAGCAAGGGTATGGGTTTAAACTGACCAGCACTCCATCTAGGGAGTTAGCATGTTTGCAGACAGTGTATCGATTTTCATCGACAGAGTAAATCACAAAGGGGCAGTGAGAAAAGGGGCGTGCACCTGTTCATGCTGCCTCTTCCTTGATTGGTTCCCTATCCAAAGTAGGCATGCTCAGGGAGCATTTAGTGGGAGGAGAGAACGGGTGGAGGGTGGGTCAAAAATCAGCCTTTGTTTCCAAGCCCCTGCTTTCATTCCTGTAGTGACCTTCGGGAATGCTATGCTGTTCGTTGGGGGAGGTCCACCTGGTTCGAGGTAACATACTGGCACCTCAACCCCGAGGTTGACTGCTTACTGCTGCTAAACAAATTCAGAGTTCTGCGATGTCCATTTGGAGGGGGGAAACGAGCAGCCCCAGCCACTCTCTCCTCCCCCTGCAAGTAATTGTTAGCGATGCTGTTCACCGGCACTCCGACCCAGCCTTTTGTCCAGGCTGCCAGAGTGTCAAGGGGTGATCCACCAATTAGGCACAGTTGCCTTTTTCAAATTTGGTGCCTCGAGTAGGTTGGGAAGGGGCTCCAAGTGAGTTCCTGGTCGGCGGAGCTGAACAAAAGCAATCAGTTCCTTGTTTCCAACCGCCCTGCTTTCAATCCTGTAGCGACCTTTCGGAATGCTATGCTGTTCATCAGGGGAGGTCCACCCGGTTCGCAATAATGTACCAGCACCTCAACCCCGAGATTCACTGCTTACTGCTGCTAAACAAGTTCAGAGTTCTGCGATGTCCGTTTGGAGAAGGGGACACAAGCAGCCCCAGCCACCCTCTCCTCCCCCCCGCAAGTAATTGTTAGTTATGCTGTTCACTGGCGCTCTGACCCAGCCTTTTGTCCAGGCTGCCAGAGTGTCACAGACTGATCCACCAATTAGGCACAGTTGCCTTTTTCAAATTTGGCACCTCGAGTAGCTTGGGCAGGCGCTCCGAGTGAGTTTCTGGTCAGCGGGCAGAAATAAAAGCAATCAGCCCCTTGTTTCAAGCCCCCTGCTTTCAATCTTGTAGCGACCTTCGGGAATGCTATGCTGTTCATCGGGGGAGGTCCGCCCGGTTCATGGTAACATACAGGCACCTCAACCCTGAGGTTCACTGCTTATTGCTGCTAAATGAGTTCAGAGTTCTGCGATGTCCATTTGGTGGGGAGAAAATGAGCAGCCCCAGCTACCATCTCCTTCTTCTGCAAGTAATTGTTAACGATGCTGTTCACTGGCACTCTGACCCAGCCTTTTGTCTGAATTGTTGGGGGGCCCCTAGCAGGCAGGGGCCCAAGGCCGGTGCCTATGTTGCCTATGCCTTAATCTGGCCCTGAGTTCACTTTGTGGTCCTTCTCAGAAAAATACATAATCATCAATAAACCTCTTCCAGAAGTTTGCACACTTTTTGAACAAAGCATTCTCATAAAGGAACTATTCCTCCCACAAGCCAACATAAAGAGTTGCCAGACTCGGGCAAAGATTGCCCCCATGGCAGTCCCTCTCACTTGGGCAAAATACTTATTTTGATACACAAAGCAGTTGGAAGTCAAGACCATATCTGCCGTTTCTATAAGAAAATCTGTATCTGACATACAGTATGGGGCTTATCCCTTCGGTTCAGAAAATACCTCAGAGCATCCAAACCCCCCATATGAGGGATATGTGAATATAAGCTCTCAATATCAAATGTAACCAGTAATGTCTCAGAACTCACAGCAACACTTGCCATCGCATACAAAGCATCACTCGTGTCTCAGAGATATGATTTCAATTTGATTATCCAAGGTCTGAGATGACAGTCTATTAGTTGTGAGAACGGTTCCATAGACAAACCAAAGGCAACGCCACGACACTATGAATACAGAAGTGTTTAAACATCCTCGGACTGGCAAGAAGTTCAAAATAAACTCCTTTATCAACTGTTCAACAACAGTGGTCACATAGCTTCTCATCTGTCCATGTGGAATGGGGTATGTTGACCAAACCAAACGCCCACTAAAGTACTGCATTAGTGAACATAAATCAGCAATACGAAATGCCTCTGAAGCCAATGCTATGGCTAGACACTATGGGGAGATCAACCTTGGGTCTAAAATTCTTCAGAATAGAAAAAGTAGAACTTGGAATAAGAGAGAGGGACATTGCTGGTACATTTTCGCAGAGAGGATGTTGTTGTATTTTTATGTTGGATAAACTGACCCTGAGGGGATTTAATGAAGAGATACCGTTGCGGTGCTATTTATGAATAGCTTTATTATTTTACTGTTTTTAATCTGTTTTATTGTGTGTATTCTGTGTGTTTGTGTGCGTGCTGTTTGTATGTACCTCCCACTTGATGAATATTCATTTTCTGACTATATGAGTGAATGAGCTGGGAGAGTGAATCAGCTCTGAGAAAGCGTTTTGGTGAAACATCAGCTGCTTGGTCAGCACAGTTTGGTCATGTGTGCTGATGTCCTTGCTGCTAGGGTCTGCTGCGGGTGCACCTTCAACAGTGCGGGCATGATTTATTTCTCTGTCGATGTAGTTCGTATGCCATTTTTTTATACCTGTACTTTTTTTTGGCTACAGTTTTTAAAGCACCTTTTTGACACTCAATAAAGAGAGAATCAGCATACGGTAAGCTGTCTTTGTCGTAACTATGATTACTGAGCTTGGTGCTCGTGGGTCAGTGCAATAGCATTTGCTTGGCATGTACATGACATGCCAGCTGTTGGACAAGTCTGCCATGAGATAGTGCTACCGCTGCCCTACCACCATGCTTCCACATTGTGGCAGTGTAGAAGCAGTGCTGGAGGCTGCCCTCCCCGGGGCAGGACAGCAGTCTGTGGACACTCAAGCCTCTTCCCACCCTGGCTGTTTCCCAGTGACCTGCATTCATCACCAAACCCAGTTTGCCAGTGTGGTGGCTGATGACGTGCCCAGCGCCTCCACCCTCTGCAGCACTGGGCTGGCCTTGAGATTGTGTGATCTTTAATAAATGTTCTCAATTCTCCAGTCTCAAGTGCAAAAGTTTGTTTTTGGAGACCCCAGCCATGTGTGCTACCAGTGCTCAGATTGCATTTTTATTGGTTTCTGCAGTCCCAGATTTTACATCATCCATATGTTGTTCAACAGTTATACGTCTGTTTGAAACCGTGTACATTTTTTATCTTTCATCACGACCGATTTGCGGAGTTGGTCCACGCAGACTTGAAGGGCTTCAAGTGCTGTGCCTGCTCAGTCATCTTGTGAGCTGCAGCCCAAGGTCTTGGCTCCTTCCTGTTGGCTGCCATGCAGCTGGAAATAAGTCTGAAAGGAGTTCTTCTGTGAGGTATTTTCCCTGGGGCTCCCCCCAGTTGATAGTCTGTCCTCTGAATCCACTGGACACAGAGAGTTCCAATTCGAAGTCAAAAGACACTTACAGTATCTACATGAAAGTGGTATTCCTATAGGAGCTTCAGTGGAGTACTGCTACTCTGCAGGGTGGCTGGGCTTCACCCTCTCAACAAACACATTTGCTCACTCTCTCATGGCTGTACCTGTTAACACCTCTTTGCCCACTCCTACACAGCAGTGCCCATCAACAGAACCATTTTACCCCCCCCAGTAGTTCTAATGAACGCCCCTGTATTCACAACATGACTCCCTCACTGCTGCGGCCTCTGCAACACCTCTGTGACTGCTCCCCCACAGCAATGTCCATCAACAGAACCATTTTACGCCCCCCCCACCGGTAGTTCTAATGAACGCCTCTATATTCACAACATGACTCCCTCACTGCCGCGGCCATCTGCAACACCTCTGTGACTGCTCCCCCTCAGCAATGTCCATCAACAGCACCTCTGTACTTGCCACCCCATGGCATAATGTTGCAACATGTGTGGCTCCAGTTTACCTTTTTAAATCCTGACAGTCTGGGCCCGTAGCATGGATGTGCTTAGAACCAGCTGGTGGGTGAGTCCATCATATATAAATAACATAGAGAACAAATTCCTCCTGAAAGTCCAGACAGTACAACCAGCCTAGTAAAGAATGTTTGTAGAAGGATGAAATTGAAAGTCCAGACAGTACGACCAGCCTAGTAAAGAATGTGTACAGAATGATGAAATTGCTAAGGCAAACCCACACTCTTGGCCTGTACAAGAAATGGCAGAATCCAACATTATTACCGCTCCCCTGCTCACCACTCTCTTTTAGCAATGGCTTGCCTTTGCAAGCACCTTCCGTCTTGAACTCATGACTGCAACTTGGCAGATGTAATTAAAGTCAGTCTCCATATGTGTCCGTCAATTTCCAAGGAGCGCCTTGCAGATGTGGAGGGCCGGCATGTAGCCCTAACTGCTCCCCATGGCTCTCCCAATCTGTAGTAATTACTGATTAAAGGCTTGTAGGAAACATGGGCTGATGCAGCCAGTAAAACATTAACTGCTGTCCCCCGGGCCTCATATCTCTTTATGAAACATAAAACCAGGAAAGGTCTGATTTAATTAACAAGTTTGAAAAAATGGCAATGCATGCACTGTTCTCTCTAGTGAAATATTAAAGCTGAAGTGCCTAGCTGTATAGGAGACCTTCTAAGCCTTCACAGGATCAAGTCAAATGAATCTGTTGACAAACAGTGCCTAATGTACTGCCGTGCTCTCGCTGCCTTGTCTGTTCATGTAGGTATCTCCTCACATCCATCAGATCACCAGGAAAAACACCAATAAAGTTGCGGATCACTAAAAAGAATGCTACTTTTTACCCTACCCAATTCCCAGTCATGGCTTCTGTCTGTGTTGGGCAGTGGTGGGGGGAGGGGGGTTGTAGGTGCAATGAGGAGGGGACACGCCTCAAATCAGAAGGGAGAGTTGTGGCTGTGCCAGTGTAACCATCTGGTAGCCTGTGGGTTCCTGCAACAGAGACTGGGACTCTAGACCCCAAAGGGTTAACTTTCTAGAGCTGGAAAACAGAGTCACTGCCAGGGGGTGGGGCTTACTTCAGTAACATAAGCCACCCTTGAATCTTACTTTGACAGTTGGTGAGGGGGCACTGATCTGCCAGCATCTTCCAGTTCCTGTTTTTACTCCAGTTTCTGTGAGAAAAAGAGAACTCCAGCTTGAAGTGGTTTGTGTGTGTGGGGGGGGGGTGTCATTTATACAGCAGTCCCTACAGGGGTACAGCCTGCTTAGAGACATTTGCCTAAGATAACAGTAAGTAAAAGCCTGAGGCCTCAGCCAGCCGGCGCAGCATTGGATTTCCGCTTGCGACGCTGGCGATCCGGGTTCGGGAATGGACCTGGGTCATCGGATGGCTGGCTGGGGGAGAAGGATCGAGTGTCCCTTGACTGCTCTCCTTCTCCGAGGGAAGGGAGGCACGCATGGTCAGTGCAGCAGAGACACCCAGCAGAGGCTGGATTCGTCACAAGCACCAATGCCTACTCCACTCAAGGGTGGGGCGAACACAGGTTGTCATTGCATGTCCCCGCCCCTGCCTTAAAGGGGGAAAAAACATTGTGTCCCTGGCTGTCTCCATGAGACCCTGCCCCCAGGCCTCAATTAGCCTCTGCAGCCAGCTCCCCGACCAGATATTGGTATCACGGCACTGGTAGGGGAACAGTGCCGTGAAAGCCAGGGGTGACTGTGCAAGCGCAGGCATATGCGGAGGTGGCAGTATGGGGGTCCGTGACCAGGGCAGACACTAATGGCTGAGGGCACAGCAAAAAGAAGAATAAAAAAAGAAAGCCTGAGGCCTTCTCTGAAAGTGCAGTGGAGTTTTTCACCCTGTTCAGCTGCCTCTGAAGACTGATGCTCTGTAAATCCGGCTAGGAAGCCAAGGATTGCACAGAAAAGACTATTTGCTGAACTTTTGTAAGATCTGCCATAATTTATCTGACATTTTCCTGAGAAAGAAAAAATGTTTAAACTGCCATTTAACATATGTGACAACCCCAAATCCTATCCTGTCAGCTCAGAGTGAGGGTACAAAACCCTGTAGCCGCCTTGTTAGCCAGAGGGAGCAGAGGCCAGCCTTATGTTCAAGAGGACCAGTGACTGCACTGTAGTACTGACGGAGGCTGGAGAACCACCTTTCAGAGTGCCCCTTAATTGAGGGTCACACTCATATCCCTAGGGGTCCCTCCCAAGTGCAGGATGCTCCTGTGCCGGGCTATGGCTCAATGTGGAAATGAAGTGGAATTATAAAGCTGTTAATGAAGAGTTCCTGCTGAGGGCTACCAGCTAGATAGTCCAACTGAGAGCTGAAGGCTAGCATCATGTAAATTGCTCTACTTCTGCAACTACTGCAGCCAATGGGACTGCCATGCAGTCTGAGTTTGAACTGTCAGATTAGTCATCTGATGGAAACTGTCTTTCAGATGCTAAATTCTTGGTGCTTCTAATGGAGTTTGAACTTTGCCTGCCCGTTAGGCTTATTTTCACAACTGTGTCACCAATCTGGACTTTTAAAAATGTATGAACTTGAATACTACCCTACCTGCAGGCTAAATGTTATTTTCTGGAGTACAGTAAATTGGATCCAAATGCTTTTTCTCTTCACCAAGTTGTGGAGCTCACATTTGTTTCTAAATATTTAGAAGCTTACCTTGCCATTTGCCCCCAACCCTCTTACAACACAAACAAATCGGCACATTTGAAAAAGATCTTCGTACCCTTCTGGGCAGAGCCAAACACTGTGAATGCATCACTTAATCACTGGCCACGACTCCTGTGCACTTGGCTTATTACCACTGTCTTCCTCCTTTCCCTCCCCCTCTCTCCGCCTTATGTCCCTTAACCAATCCTTTCCACACCACCCCCACTCCCCACCTTCTTGTTATACCCATCTGGATTCTCCACAGTCAAATTACAATAACCCCCACCCCCACCCCTCTTACTCAATTGCACTCTTCTATGACAATGCAACCTCTGGCTGCTACCTCCACACGCCCCCTTATACTAACTCCACTTACCCCTACCCACCGCCCCCTGACAATGCCATTGATGGCTGCTACTTCCTCTCCAACTGCACTTAACAATGAAACAATTTGACTACTGTAAATTACTGATATTTGACTTCCTACTTATTATGATCTCCTGTCTGTAACATACTGTGTATTTGAGGATATTGTGTCATTTGTATCAGCATGTGCTGTACAACAACTCCCACTCTGAGTTGTAATAATACCATTCTGTTGAATCTCCTACTGTATGCCTTCTGTAATGTATTAGTTCTTTGACTTGGAGCCTTTGTAAAAGAGCTTCTGGCTCAAAGGTTGTAATTCCATAACTGAAATAAATAAAAAAAAAATAAAAAATTAGCTAATTCCAGTAAACCCTGCCTTCAGCTACTGGGGAGGTCACCCAAGATTCAGAGGTCAAGAAAGTGCACAATATAGAGGATAATGTAAGGGCAGCCATATACAACAAGCCTGTGTCTGCATCAAAAGGTTTCTATAGCAACCAAGAATATCATGAACAAAGCTCTAGAGGTTCTCTGGTTGCAACTGAAAATCTGAGATGAAGACATAGGCTTATCTGTGTACGGATGCCCATATATTATCTTTTATAGTGTATGGGCATCCATGCCAATTTCAGCCACTTGACTTCCTTTCAATTAACTGGTGGTTGGGGGAGGCACTTGAGGGTTGTTGGAGGGCTCAAATTACTGATTCAATGTGCGGCTAGCGACTGCAGCTGTTTCTGCAAGTTCAAGTTAAAAAAAAACAGCTTCCAGGTTGATCAGCTAGAGGAAAGCAGCTGTGCAGCAGCATTCTAAGCCGTGTTGCAGCAGAACAACATACTGATGTCACTACTGCAGCACAACAACCCTATTTTAGGCATGAATTTCCATGCAGCACAACCTCCCATCATACACAATAAAAGTATTTGATGTATAGCTTGCCCTCTCAGTAAACAAGTGCTGCTACGGTTTTTTCCCTAGATCTGGGAAGGGGCTTACAGCAGCACTCCTAGAAAATGACTGCAGCCAGGTCATCATAGCACAACACTTATGCAGCCCAATGGGTATCCTTTATTTATTTATTCATTCATTCTCGGATTACAATACCTTTGAGCACATAGCAGCTCTTTTACAAAGGTCCCACATCAGTGGGCAGGGTGACAGACATACAACGGATGGTATTACACACAGTTTTGACAAGAAAGTATTTAAAATGGCAGAGGCTGCTTGCCAGCCTCTCCCCTCATACTAGAGCAGGGCATGATAGCCTCGAGCCGAAACTGCTCAGGCTAGGAGCCCACCTTCTAGCCAGGCCTATAACACATATCTTCAATTCCTCTCTAACCACTGGTGTCATCCCAGATATCTGGAAAGTGGCCAAGGTTACCCCTGTTCTTAAACAAGGAAACCCCAAAGATCCCCTGAACTACCGACCTATCGCTATTCTGTCGGCCGCCTCCAAACTTCTGGAGAAAGTTGTGGCCTCTCAGTTAACCGAGTACTTACAGGTACACAACCTCCTCTCTCAGGCCCAACACGGGTTTAGGAAGGGGCACAGCACGGCTACCACCCTTGCTGTAGTCACCTCGCAGATCAGAACTGCAACCGACCAGGACAACCTCACTGGAGCGATCTTCGTGGATCTCTCCAAAGCTTCTGACAGGGTAGATCACTCTCTCCTTAGCTCCACTCTTCTCTCCCTCGGACTCTCAAACCCTGTCCATTCCTGGTTCCTCAATTACCTCTCTGGTAGGAAGTAATACACCAACTTTAACTGGACCCTCTCCAACCTCACCATTGTCCAATGCGGGGTCCCTCAGAGATCCATCCTCGGTCCGACGTTCTTCTCCCTTTTCATTAACGAACTGCCGTCCGTCACCGCCCAAGGGCTTACCGCCCTGTACACCAATGACCTTGTCATTCTGGATAGTGCCCGCAACATTGTCACCATCAATTCCCAACTAAACTCTGACTTCAAGTGGATCCAATCCTGGCTGGTTGAACACAAGCTTATCACCAACCTCAAGAAAACCAAGGCTATGCTCTTTGGTTCCCTGAACAAAACAAATGCCTGCCTACCTTCCATCTATGGGGCGACTGACTTGCACCCCTGCAGCAGTTGCCGCTGTCAGAACCTGAGCACTCTGACCCTCAGCTGGACCTCTCCCTTACACATCCAAAACATCTGCAAGGCTACAAATGTTAAACTCGGTCTCACCTACAGAGCCAAAAGCTGTCTTACCCCGGCTGCTCAGGTGGCCCTAGCCAGGGGTGTTGTCCTCCCTTCTCTCTGCTATGGGCTAGTGACCTTTGCCTCCGTGCCAAAATCCAACCTTTTGAAATGGAACACGGCCTACAACAGCATCTGCCGCTTTACGCTTTCTGCCCCTTCCTTGATACACCATTGAGACCTCTACACACGCCTTGAGTGGCTCCCTCCTGAGAAGCACCGCATCTTTGTAGTAGGGAACTTCATTGACAACATCGTCAGATCAGCCACCCCTGCTGCCCTTGCCCTTCCCCTCAACCCTGACACCTCTTCCTACCACCTTAGGTCAAGGGCGGCATTCAATCGCCCGGTTTCTAGGATGTGCACCCTTGCGGGTGATCGGGCCTTCACCAACTATGCCCCTAAATTATGGAATTCATTCCCAGCCTTTACTTGGTCCACCCCCTCCCATCCAGGCTTTAAAACTTCCCTTTGGAACTTCCTGAAGGGCTCCTCCATCTGTCCATGCACCTTGTCGCCCCCTGCACTATGTGTGCATGAGGGGCTCTGCGCCCTCAGGGTCCACTGCACTTATTCTCCCGTCAACTGGTAAAATAATGGCTAAATGGCATCCCTATTCCAGTCTGACTCCTGGTCTTCCTTCTCGAATGGGGTCACCTTGCCCTCTTTCCCCTCCCTCCCTCCCCCTCGTTGGCTCATCCCGAGGTCCCCCCACCCCATATGCTGGCACTTACTTCAGTTTATCATATGACTGAGCCTGTGTTGTGGATATTATGTGCATTGTACCTATCTTGTCCTAAACCTTTTGAACGCTGTTAACTACCTACCCAAATCATGCTAAGCATGCCATTTCTTCCTTGAGTGCCATATTTGGTATCGCATGCTCTCCCATTGTATGTAAATTTGACTCACTCACTGTATGCTCTAGCTTGTAACTCTCCCGGGTCATCTGTAACCTCCTCCTGAGTTCGTGACTTTTATTGGTTGTCATTCTCTTATATAACCTGATATCTCACTGTATGTAAAATTGATTTGTCACTGTACCTGTGTACTCAAGTTTGTAAGTCTCCCAGGTCGCACCTGAAAATAGGCACTTGGCTGTCTAGTGTGACTTATCCGGTAAACAAAAGCAAATAAATAAATAAATTAATTAACATTGCAACTAAAATTAAAACTATGAATCGGTAGGAAATCAAAGTAACCTAATAAAAGGAGGCAGCCCAAGGTGCTTTGTTAAATAGGTATAGGTAGATTTAGGAGAACAAAAGTTCAGGTAAGTGAAGATAAACAGTGGAAAGAAGGTGGAGGACGAGAGGGGTGAGGTGAAAGAAGGATCGGGGAAGGAGGCAGCATATAGGGCAGAGCGGTTAGAGTGAAAGTGGTCATTCGCAGAGAAAGGGAGAGAAGTAGGTACACAAGGATGTGTCAATACTGCTGAGGTATCCTTAGCACGGTGGGTGTAGCATGGCCCCAGGGAATGACAGAAAACAGGAATCAACATACTAATGATACTGAGAGGCATCAGGCCATCCCAAACAGAAGCAGGGCCTCACTGGTAATAAAATGGGGCATCTCTGCTAGGTTATATCCTAGGATCTTTGTGAATGTCAACTTGTTATTTCTACAGCAGCCAATAAAAAGCCACTGGTGAGCAATTAACTTGTCTAGTCACTGTCAGCTAAACTCAAAGCTACAACAATACATCTCAATATATCAGTCCTACTCTGAAATTAGCCAGTCCACAACACGCCAGTGTAGGAGGCCCATATTACAGTCCAAGGCAGCATACAAGAGAAGCAGCATAAGAAAGAGGCAGTTTGGAAGACGAGCAGTGTGTCACGTGCATAAATGGTATGAGAAGATACGTCATATCTGATTTACTTGTTGTTTGTAAACCTCTCCAAGCGACAAGCATGTCTTCTAAAGCCCACAACCAAGTGCAATGCATCATGAATATGCAAATCCTTGGGGTAAACTGAACAGAAAATTTCACACATAATTTTAATTCCATGGTTCATGCACTATCAGTATTTCATCAAAGTACCAACGCCACTAAGAGATGCTGGATAAATCTTTTTCACTGTGCTGTATTTTCTTCAATTTCCTCAGCTGTCTTTCTTTCACTCCAGCTCCTAGATTGTAGGACTATAGTGAGTGCCAATTTGTTTGATCAGCAACTTCCTACCAAGGACCATAATGAGCAATCAGCATGTGTAATCATTTCCAGCCCAACACAAACCCATGGCAATAACGCATGATGCAATCACTCCTACAGTGAATCATCCAGTCCACTACAAGCCAATGTACGGTATGAGGCACATATTACAGTCCAAGGAAGAATACAAAAGACACTGCATAACAGAAAGGCAGTTTGGGAGAAGAACATTATGCAGGATGCATAAATGTACAAGAAGACAGATCATTTCCAAAAACTGTTTTTTTTCTAACTTCCAGCCACATGTACGCATGACAGAGGCTAAACTACAGTTAAAAGCATCATGGGAATACAAATTCATTGGGGAAGGGGGTTGGTAGGTTGAATAGGAAATGTCTCAACTGGCACTACATTCTGCTAACCATGCCACTACACAGACTTCACCACACAGTGAACATAGCAATATTCTTGTCAATTTGCACAAAGGAGTAAACATGCCTACAACAGGCACTCTAGCTATTGCTTGCCACTTTTAAATGGGGACTGTGTTATTATGATGATGGTAGGAGCATTGCCTAAGTCTCCTAAGACCCCAGCCCTGAACCTGACTATCTAGACACTGGGCTTAAAAGCAGATATCCATTTCAATATATGTTTTTAGAAACATACTGTTTAAAGTATTTAAAACTTTGAATATTTACAACCTCAATAAACCCAGTGCTCTGCACCAAATTCAGATTCACTCTGCCTCATTGCAGGCACTTCCACATGATAAGTGCTGTAAATAATAAAAGTTTTAAATACTAAGATGTCAACAGAAAATTGTCAATATTGGTGGAATACCTTAACCAGCTGGCACTGGACTCTGGGAAGAAATTACAGCCCAAAAGGGACCCATTCCCTTTAGGCTCCTGACAATAACGGTTCTGGAGTAAACAGGCATTGTCTGTTGACTCCACTCAGTTATAAAAGTCTACATAAATAAACATTATATTTTCAAATGTCTAACTTCTCAATCATTGGTGCCTGAAACTTGGGCCCTGTCCACACTGGAGATCTTAAAACGTTACAGACGCCCTGTAATGTTTTAAAATTGGGGGAACACGGTTCGTGTCCACACAGGTAATGTTACCGAACCTGTTTCAAAACCGTGTTTAAACCCTGATACAATCAGGGTTTTAGCAAAGTTTTGAAAATGGTTTAAGTGAGAAATGTTTTCATTTACCCTCACATCTTGGTATACCCAATGCTGCATTTTTCACCCTCTCCCCACCCTACCTACATTCCTTCTTCCCCCAACTCCTCTCCTCTTCCCTCTCCCTATGACTCTGGCACTTATCTCTTGTCTGTTTTCTCTGACAAATGCTGCTGGCTGCCTTGCTTACAATGTTACCCTTGAATTGTATTAATCTCTAATCTGTTTGCAATGTCCACATTGTTGTAATGTCTGTCTTGATGTTTCCCATAATTTGTATTTCTCTGATGTGGAACCTTTGTAAAACAGCCTTGGCTCAAAGGTATTTGTAATCCTAGACTTGATAAATAAATAAAAATAAATAAATAAAAATAAATTTACCAGTGTGTATGGGTGTCCACTCAGTGTTCCCTGCCGGTGATCCTCCTGATGCCCATGATACTACACTGGCAATCCAGTCGACAGCGTGTTTAAACACGCTTTCATTTTGGGAGGTGTGGACAGGCACATAACCGTGTTAAGACACAGTTCCCACATGTGTGGATGTGGCAGCATGGTATGTTCCATAATGGTTTGAAAACCATTGTCAGATTTTACCTGCAAGTGTGGACAGGGCCTTATTTATTTATTTTTTTAATAAAAGCTAGGTGCCAGATCAACATAAATAGACAGTATTGATATGGTTTTCATGTGCTGATAAATGTCTATTCATGACAGCAGATAAGGACCACTTGGCCCACCCAATCTGCCTATTTTTCCCCAGCCTATCCTATTATGTCCCTATAATATGCTAGCAAAAAACATGTGCTGTAGAGAGACGAGCAAGAGGAAGGAGGTGCTGTTAGAACTTTACTACTCTACTGGGCCTAAAGAATTAGAACTCTACTACTGGGACCTTCAATTTAGGGTAAAAACAAATGTAACCCCTAGATGGCGCTATCCCAGGGGCTACTACCCCTGCCTGATTTGCCACTAACAGGTTGAGGGGCCTGGATCCAATGGCGGGTGCCTCCACCCAGAGGTCAGGGTTTGCAATAGTTAAACTAACTTGGTCACAGCCCTCTGGGACACTGCAACCCCTTTCTTCCCACTAGTGGCCCACACAATATATCAGAATTACCTTCACAGTATACATTACCCCCAGGTCTGGTTCCGGCACTGGGACCTCCTGTGAAATGAGATACAGTGCAACAATCACAGTACAGTACTTTAACATAGACAAATACCTCAGGCAGTATAACTTTGCTGAAACAAGCAGCTCTGATTTATTTAGGGGATATAACAAGGACGGGAAATCAGGTTAATTAGCTTATCACTCTAATAATCTACCTATGGCTCTGTGCACAGGCCTATCCCTATCAGTTACTGTCCTGGGTACCCCAAGCCCTAGTGGCTAGTCCAAACCGTGGCAGCTGGTAGGGGCCCTTTCACACAGAGAAAGGAGAATTAAACAGTCAGCAGTACAGTAATTCCATTTGGATTTAATGTGGCAATTCAACAGGAGCGACCCTGAATTAGTACTCACGACCTCCAAATAAGATAGGGTCCTTCAATGTCAGCAGGGCTCACTTGAGGTACACAAACCTCTTCACACATCCATATAAAAGAAAGCACTATACCAGGCAGGCTGCATCTGTATCCCGATCGCAATTACTGCACAATACCCGGGAGAACACACAGCAGATTCAGTTCCTGACAGACCGAGTGCAATTTTCAGCAATTCTTCCAGTCTTCTACAGGGTGAGCCTGGTTTCTACTCTTCAGAGATCCTTTGATTCTTTTCACAGGACCAGTTCAGTCCTAACAAGCTGCAGACCGGAACTCTGGGCCTTACACACATTTTTGACTAAAACTGCACACTGAAAAGCACTGGGCTCCTTCCTTCTTCACTGCAAAGCTCAACTGAAACTCCAACCCGACAAAACCGGCACTTCCTTTGAGTTCCTCCCAGTTCTTGACTGGATTGGCTGTCACTCACAATAGACTGCTGCTGTTGGTCCAAAAAGGCACTGAAGTCTAAACTACATCTCCCAGAGTCACTGCTCATACAATCCTCTTGTGGCTGGCTCAGATTATGAGTCCAAGTTCTGATTCGTCCAAGGCACCATTTTAGAGCTAGCTTACCCCACACTGATTGGTCCAGTTCAGCAGTTCAAAACTAGAATGGGGAACTAGCAGACACAGTTCTGACTGCAAAGAGCAGGTTAGACAAACTGTAATTTCATTATTACTCTAAATAATTTCTGGCAAACAGTTACATCTTTCAGATAGGTTCCTTTGCACTCATAGTGACTGCAAAAATGAAGTAATTGGCAGCAGCTTGAGTGGTACTCAATCAAAGAAACACACAGTCCCCCATACAAACTAATTATGTCTGCAAGCAGACAGCTCTTAAAGAGACAGTACCAGAGGTTCTAAAACACTCACTGATAAATGGCTTAAATGCCAAACACCATTCAGGCTTGGAGCACTCAAGCAAGCTCCTGGAAGTCTTTTAGGGAACCCCATTTGCAGGGGTTACACCCTTCCTGGCCTGGGAAAGCTTGACGTCCGCGTCAAGCAAGTACCCTAAGTTTTAACTGCAACCGTATACATTTGCATTAGGCTCACACATGTAATCATCAGTCAATATATCATTTTACCAAGAACACATTTCTGAAACATTGCAGTACGTCCTCTTTACAGTAATACACACACATTGTACCATAACTCAAGTTATTACCTCTTGTACATGAAACCTGAAGAGAGGGGCCTTCCTATCAGTTACCTTGGGCTGGATGGGGCAAGGGCACCATACTTAGAGGGCAACACAAGTAACTTGGAGTTAGCACTGATGCTCAGTTTGGGCAATGAGCTCAGGGACACATACACTCCTTTATGGACAACATTGAGAGGCAAGTCCACAGGCCTCCCAAGTGAATCATAACTGAGGTGCACCACAGGCTTTACAGCTCGACCAGTCTTTCTAGGGGAACTGTTATAGTCTCTGCACTCTGAGCCTCATTTTCAGCATTGTCCTCACTTGTCGGGAGTCTCCATGGGGTAGAGAGGCTAGAACTTAGGCACTTTCAGCTCCAGGAGTTACAGTTTCTGAGTCCACAACATTTGGCTCGCATGGAGAGCTTTCGGACACTGGCAGTGGACTGTCAGGGCACTCAAAATACTCTTCTTGTTCGGGTATCACCAGTCTGCCCCAATCTATCATTTTCTCCCTGAAAGCTCAAACAGTTCAACCATGCACAATGATTCCATTTCATCTGATCTGATGCTTTGCACTTCACTTTCTGGGAGCATTGGCTCCAGGGATGAAGCTGGGGCTTAGACAGTCCAGAAGGCCCAGCTTTGTCTCCAGTATTGACTAGGGATTGCCCCGAAACAATTGACTCAGTTCATAGAAGGATAGTATTCAAAGTCACTCTCACTTTCTTCTGATATGGACTGACAGTCATGCTCAACTGGGACTTGTGGAGGGAACACTTTAACTTTGCTTCTGTAGTGCAGACTTTCTTGATCTTTTCTTAGCAGCAGCTCTAGTCACTGGTCCAGAGGGGGCATCTTCTAGGGGCTCAGACTCAATTAAGATTTGTCCAATGGGCAGTAAATGATTTCTATGCATTGTTTTTACATCTTTTGAATTATTCTCAGGCCTTACTTTGTACACTGGCATATCATCTAGTTTGCCCACTACAATGTGAGGGAGATGGTGCCATCTGTCAGCAATCTTGTGCTTGCCATGCAGTCCCAGATTTCTTAGCAATACCCGATCTCCCTCCTGGAGTTCCTGTGCTTTCACCTTTTTATCATACCTTTCTTTGTTGGCCAGATTTCTTTTGGCAGCCATGGTTTGAGCCAGTTGGTACGCATGAGTTAGCTGGGCCTTTAACTTTTGCACATACTGTAAATAGTTGTCAGCTTGAACCCCATCAGGAGAGACCCCAAACACACATCTACTGGTAGTCGAGCTTCTCTTCCAAACATCAGGCGGTAGGGGAGAATCCAGTGGCATCACTTTTGGTGCAGTTATAAGCATGTACCAGGGTGCTAATTTGTTGGCTCCATCTAGGCTTGTCCTTTGGGTGCAGGGTGCCTAGCATATCTAGCAAAGTGCGGTTGAAACGTTCCAGGCTGTGGGTCCCCCTGGGGTGGGTAAGGAGTGGTTCTGGACTTTCGCACTCCCACAGAAAGCATCTCTTTGATCAGGCGACTCTCAAAGTCTCTCCCTTGATCAGAATGGATTCTTTGTGAGCCCCATAGTGAACAAAAAGTTTTCTACAAGTACTTTGGCCACAGTGGATGCTTTCTGGTCTTTGGTGGGGAAAGCTTGGGCATATCTCGTGAAATGGTCAGTGACCACTAGCACATTACTGATATTTCTTTGATCTGACTCCAAACTCAGAAAATCAATACAGACCAGCTCCATGGGTGCACTGGTGGTGATGTTAACAAGGGCAGCCCTCTGGGGCAAAGCTTTCCTCTGTAAGCAGCGACTACAAGTTGAGATTGTTGCTCACATCAGCCCCCATCTTAGGCCAATAGAATCTGGATCTCACCAAGTCAAGTGTTCTGTCTATACCAAGGTGCCCCATGTGGTTGTGCAAGGACCTCAGTACTGAGTCTCGAAGGCAGTGGGCAGCACTAGTTGTTGTTTGTCTACTTGTCCCCTCTGTCTACTGTTTCTCTGTATAACAGTTTATTGATCAGTTTCAACTTAGGACCTTCTTTGTATAACAGTGCAGTTCTCAAATCAGTGGAGCGTAATTTGGACACATCTTTTCTCCTGCATAGAGGGCTTCTAAGCTGCTTTGATCATGGGATCGCGGGATTGAGCCCGCCGAATACTGTCATTGTCCAGCTGAGGCAGTGCACCAATGTCTATTGCAGAAAAGTGGCACAAGCAGCAGGTATGCAATTCTCAGAGGCTCCCAAGCAATCCACCATGCAGTCCCTGCGTCCGTGGACATTTGTTTCCTCCTGTCAAACTTCGGCCAGAGTGCCCAATGTCAGGTTCTGCCAATCGGACCCAATCATTCTGGGGAACAGGCCTCCGGGAGAGAGCATCAGCATCTATGTGGTTCAGACCTGCTCGTATTCGAGAGCATAGTCATATGTAGATAATGCAGAAAGCCACCTATGGCCAGTGGCATCCAACTTAGCTGGAGGTCTGCACATAGGTCAAAGGATTATTGTCAGTTTTACTAGTATTTTAGCCCCACATAAGTACTCATGGAATTGGTCAACAATAGCTCACTTCAAAGCTAGGAACTCTAACTTATGTACAGGATAGTTCTTTTCGGATGGGGTCAGGCTTCTACTGGCAAAGGCCACTGGTCTCAGGCCATTCTTCGTGTCTTGGTACAACACAGCCCCCAGCCCTTGCAAGCTAGCATCAGTGTGCAGGACGTAAGGTTTTCTTGGATCGGCATAGCCAGCACTGGAGCATGGGTAAGTTGATATATGATCTCATGAAAAGCAGTCTCACAATCAGGAGTCCAGCTGGCCCCAAATACTTCACTCGATGAAAATACACTCTTTCAGTCTTGAGGACACTGACTTTTGGTATTTTTGTGGGTTGGGGATACCCTTGAGTAAGGTTAAGTAAAGGGCGGATCACTCTTGAATAGTCCTTGATGAAGCGCCGATAATAACCACAGAATCCCAGGAATCTTTGCAGTTCTTTTAGATTTTGGGCTGTGGCCAGGTGGTCAAGGCCTCAACTTTACTTGGGTCGGTCTCTATTCCCTCGGTGGATACTATAGGTCCCACATACTTTACTGATGTTTGAAAGAATTGACACTTATCAATGGACAGTTTAAGGCACAAAGTCCTCCAGTCGGTCCAATACCTTAAATAATCTGCTCTCATGTTCCTCCAGTGAGCTGCCAAACACAATAACATCATCTAGGTATACCAGGCACTCTAGTAAGTTCATGTCCCCACTGCACGCCTCCATCAATCGCTGAAAAGTGGCTGGGGCACCTGGAACACTTTGAGGCATCCTCATGAATTCATAGAAGCCAAGTGACAGATAAAGGCCGCCTCTCACGGTCCTCTGGGGCCATCGGGATCTGGTAGTACCCATCAGGAGATCCAGCACAGAGAACCACTTGCTCCCGCTTAGGCAGTCCAAAGCATCCTGAATGCGGGCATTGTGTACTGATCTAGGATAGTCCGTCCGGTTTAAGGTGCGATAATCCACACACATCCTTACTGTTCCATTCTTTTTCCTCACTACCACAATGGGGAAGCATAAGGGCTTCTGGATTCTTGTATTACACCAGCAGCTAACATCTCTTGCAGATGCTGTCTCACATCATCTATGTCAGCAGGTGCCAGGTCGAGACCTCTCACTGAAATGGTCTTTCCGTCGTGCAGCGGATATTGCGCCAGCTCCTGTACGCATCCTACATCCCATTCCTTTTAAAGAAAACACCTGGTCTCTGGGCAAGCTTCTCACTGATCCTCACTTTCCATTCAGCTGGCAGCGGAGTCGCTGAAATCAAACAAGTCAGGCGTACTCTGTCATTCTTCCTTGAACTCTTGCTGGGTAGCACTGCAGTGTCTGCACAATGCACATTAGCCAGGATGCAACCTCTGTTTACTCAATGTCTCTTTCAGACACATTATGAACTTGGACCATTACCCTTCTGGCATAAGCATGGGCTCTAGCTGGCAAAATACTAGGCTTGACCAGCAGTCCCTCTGGCAATTTTCCATCGCCTGGTGCATCCAACATTAATATTTTATTCTTAACATCCTTTCTGATACGGACCTCTCCCTGTAAGGTACACTGGGCATTTGGCCAGGATCAGGAGACTCAGGATCCTTCTTCCATACAATTCCGACCGTTCCTCTGGTTCTGTTTTTCAGCATCTCTGTGCCTCATAGGCCTTCTTAATTAAAGCCGAACTCTTAAAGCTCTACTAGTCTTTGACCCCTGTTTTTCATAACACAACTGTGCCAGCCTTCCGAACATATGAGCATTTGTTCCAATCAACAAAGGGACACCATCATACAGTCCAGTGGGGACACACTAAGGCTAGGGTCTCTACTTGTTCGGCCACTCCAGCCACGGAGGTGGGGAAAGACAGCCAAATTCGGATATACCGGAATAGGGTAGGCCTTCTCACTTAACCCCCATACATGCAGTCCTTCTAATGGTTGTAAGGGTATGTCTGACAAATGCTTCTGATACCAATCCTGGAACATAATTGTCACTTGGGAGCCACTGTCTAATACAGCTGTTGTAGACATAGAAACATAGAAACATAGAAGTTGACGGCAGATAAGGACCGCAAGGCCCATCCAGTCTGCCCATTTCTTTTTCTACCTTATAAATGTGCCATCGGCCTTTGCTCTGTCAGTGACCTATCTATTCGTAGTCATTTGTATTGCTCCCTTATGCCTATCCCATGCCTGTTTGAAGCCCTGCACTGTATTCATAGCCACCACTTCTTGTGGTAAGCCATTCCATGCATCTACCACCCTTTCTGTGAAAAAGAATTTCTCACATTCCCCTTAATCGGCCTCCCTCTAATCTCATGCTGTGTCCTCTTGTCCTGCTATTTTTCTTATATTTAAACATGTTAGACTCTTTCACCTTGTTTATGCCCTTAAGGTGTTTAAATGTCTCGATCATATCACCTCTCTCCTCCTTTGCTCAAGGGTATACATATTGAGCTCCATTAATCTGTCCTCATATGTCTTCTGATGCAGTCCCTGCACCATTTTGGTTGCCCTTCTCTGGACTGCCTCAATTTGTTAATGTCCTTGTGAAGGTGTGGCTCTCACTGCACGAGTACTCAGATGGGGCTTAACCAATGTCTTGTACAGAGGGATTATTACTCTCCTCTACGACTTGTGATACTCCCTACTATTACACCCTAACACCCCCTAGCCTTACCTACTGCTTTAGAGGTCTGCTTGGATGATTTTAGGTCATCAGTGATGATGATGCCCAAGTCTCTTTCTTCCTTTGTGACTGCTAGAAACTCCTCCCAGCCTATAAGTGGCTTCAGGGTTTCTCTTCCCTATGTGCATGATTTTGCACTTTTTGCATTAAATCCCAGTTGCCACTCTTCTGACCATTCTGCTAGTTTATCCAGATCTCTTCTCATTCTGCCCACCCCATCTGGATCATCTACTCTGTTGCAGATCTTGGTGTCATCTGCAAACAGACAAGCCTTACCTCTAGTCCATCTGTGAGGTCACTAATGAAGATGTTGAATAGGACTGGCCCCAGGACTGATCCCTGAGGTACCCACTTGTGACTTGCATCTCTTCTGACTGTATACCATTTACCACCACTTTCTGTTTTCTGCCAGTCAACCAGTTTGCCACCCAGTTGACCAACTTCTGACCCACCCCGAGCCTACCTAGCTTATTTATCAATCTTCTATGTGGAACAGTGTCAAAAGCTTTGCTGAAGTCAAGGTAGACGACATCAACTGCTCCCCCTTGGTCCACCACTCTGGTTACCCAGTCAAAGAAATCTATGAGATTAGTTTGACACTCCATTCACCTTTACAGTGGTCTCCATGGAGGGACCCACTATTCTGGACCAGTCTGGAGAGGCGGTAGTGGGGGCCTGGGCAACTGACCTTGCCACAAAAGGACGTGAATTAGCATTTTTGGTGCCCTCACTGGGATCATGTCGTGCACCTCTTAACCACTGATTTCTTCTCCTAAGCTCTCCTTGTAGCCTATATGCAACTTTGTCAGTGTCTTTGGGGACTGGCATTCCCTTTCATGTGCCCATCTTTCCCACAATTATAGCAAAACATACTTTCTGGAGTTTGAGCTGGCCGAGGCGCCACACTGGGAGCCAGGGCGGGGTATTACTAACTGAAACCTGGGTGCCATCTCTGTCTGCGGCGCAATAAGCATTTGGAGACATCTCGTCAGTTTCTCCACTTCCATGGTCAAGGAATCGAGTTCGGAGCTGTTATCAGCAGGAGATACATGGGTGGGTACCCCACCCCACTAGCAGATGCAGTCGGATATAGGTCAGGGCCTCTTGCAGGCGTGGCCTTCATAAAGGGACTGTTTTTGAATTCCCGGATCTCTCTCAACAGTTCGCCCCATTGTGGCATATCTTTTTCCTTGTCAGAGCACTCATTGACTGTCAACCTCTGCCCCTGAACTTCACTTGATGGGTCACCTCAGTCACTCGGGTCGAGCCACAGCTGTTGGTGCAGGTACTCCCGAGGTCGCTTTTCTCAACTCCCTAATTTCTCTCATTAACTCATCATAGGAGGGTGGGATCTAGCCGATTTGCCAGGCGAACTGAAGCAACAGCAGTTCTGAGAAGGGGCAGACTTAAGGATTCTGTCCAGTCTGGTCGGGTCCAGTTCAATCGCTGGCAAACTACCCTTTCTGAGGCATTCTTGCAACAATTTTTCCAGCCGAGAGACATACACAGACAACAACTCCCTTGGTACTGTTGTGCATTTCTTACTCTCCACCATAGGTCCTCATCAGAATCTGGGCTCCTACACATTCTCCAAGGCCTCAAGATAGGCCTGTGCAGTCGCCTAGGGTTACTGGGCCTGCTTAGCACGGATGGTAGCTAGGGTAGGACCCCGGAGGCCTCACTAACCCTCTTTCGCCTTTCCGAGCATTGCCATTCTAGCACTTGGGGACAACATAGTCTATCCAGGTCTCCCAGTCATCCTCCCCTTGGGGGGTGGGGAGGGTGCCAGAGAAGATCCTCAACCTTCGGTAAGAGTCGTGACTAATGGCAGGTGTAGAAATAGGAGTCTGCATTGGTTCAGCCACCATTACGGGCACTGGAGCAGGAGAGGGTGTTGGGGGAGGAACACCCCCAGGTGGCAAGAATAGTTTCTTCAAGTCCTCCACAGTTTTCCCCTCTCCCAGCAACCATTCAGCAAATTTCTCTTCAAAAGTTTCAGATAGTGGTGGGGGCTGATTCCCCCCCGGGTCTTTACTGTCCTTAGTTATCACTCTCCAAGCAGTGAGGGCTCCCTCTGGGGTAATGGTCTGTGGCACTTTGGAGCTATCTATGGGATCCTTAAACTCTACTAGGGCCAGGAAAGTGTGGGTGAGCAGATTAGCATGCCGACCCACCACCACAGGGTTTTGTAAACCTTCCACCTTGGAAAGTACTCCTGCACAGTGTCCGTATTGATACCGGGGATGTCCAGGATAAGCATAGCATTTTGGGGTCGATCTCCTCCCAGTACACCCTCACCAGCCGGTGCACAGCCACTTCTGTCGGGTACCCATTTTTTTCTTAACAGTGGTTCAGTAAATATGGCCACTAGAGGACACACAATCCCAGCGTGAGCCTCCAAGATGTAACCCCTAGATGGCGCTATCCCAGGGGCTACTACCCTGCCTGATTTGCCACTAACAGGTTGAGGGGCCTGGATCCAATGGCGGGTGCCTCCACCCAGAGGTCAGGGTTTACAATAGTTAAACTAACTTGGTCACAGCCCTCTGGGACACTGCAACCCCTTTCTTCCCACTAGTGGCCCACAATATATCAGAATTACCTTCACAGTATACACTTACCCCCAGGTCTGGTTCCGGCACTGGGACCTCCTGTGAAATGAGATACAGTGCAACAATCACAGTACAGTACTTTAACATAGACAAATACCTCAGGCAGTATAACTTTGCTGAAACAAGCAGCTCTGATTTATTTAGGGGATATAACAAGGACAGGGGGAAATCAGGTTAATTAGCTTATCACTCTAATAATCTACCTATGGCTCTGTGCACAGGCCTATCCCTATCAGTTACTGTCCCTGGGTACCCAAGCCCTAGTGGCTAGTCCAAACCGTGGCAGCTGGTAGGGGCCCTTTCACACAGAGAAAAGGAGAATTAAACAGTCAGCAGTACAGTAATTCCATTTGGATTTAATGTGGCAATTCAACAGGGAGCGACCCTGAATTAGTACTCACGACCTCCAAATAAGATAGGGTCCTTCAATGTCAGCAGGGCTCACTTGAGGTACACAAACCTCTTCACACATCCATATAAAAGAAAGCACTATACCAGGCAGGCTGCATCTGTATCCCGATCGCATTACTGCACAATACCCGGAGAACACACAGCAGATTCAGTTCCTGACAGACCGAGTGCAATTTTCAGCAATTCTTCCAGTCTTCTACAGGGTGAGCCTGGTTTCTACTCTTCAGAGATCCTTTGATTCTTTTCACAGGACGGATTCAGTCCTAACAAGCTGCAGACCGAACTCTGGGCCTTACACACATTTTTGACTAAAACTGCCACTGAAAAAGCACTGGGCTCCTTCCTTCTTCACTGCCAAAGCTCAACTGAAACTCCAACCGACAAAACTGGCACTTCTTTGAGTTCCTCCCAGTTCTTGACTGGATTGGCTGTCACTCACAATAGACTGCTGCTGTTGGTCCAAAAGGCACTGAAGTCTAAACTACATCTCCCAGAGTCACTGCTCATACAATCCTCTTGTGGCTGGCTCAGATTATGAGTCCAAGTTCTGATTCGTCCAAGGCACCATTTTAGAGCTAGCTTACCCACACTGATTGGTCCAGTTCAGCAGTTCAAAACTAGAATGGGGAACTAGCAGACACAGTTCTGACTGCAAAGAAAGCAGGTTAGACAAACTGTAATTTCATTATTACTCTAAATAATTTCTGGCAAACAGTTACATCTTTCAGATAGGTTCCTTTGCACTCATAGTGACTGCAAAATGAAGTGAATTGGCAGCAGCTTGAGTGGTACTCAATCAAAGAAACACACAGTCCCCATACAACTAATTATGTCTGCAAGCAGACAGCTCTTAAAGAGACAGTACCAGAGGTTCTAAAAACACTCACTGATAAATGGCTTAAATGCCAAACACCATTCAGGCTTGGAGCACTCAAGCAAGCTCCTGGAAGTCTTTTGGGAACCCCCATTTGCAGGGGGGTTACACAAACAAACAAAAAAAAAGAGTTAGTGTGTTTGTCTGAGTTGGGTGAAGGGATTGTTATCTGTGCAGTTAGCTAGGTGAAGAAGGAAACTGTAAATTAGGGGGAGTAGCTTAGGCAGAAGGAAGCCAGGTGTTTGGATTTAAAAACTGTCCTAGATAACTTTTGGCAGAGAACAGCAAGAGGAAGGAGGTGCTGTTAGAACTTTACTACTCTACTAGGACTATATTGCCCCTCCATCCACCCTTAGCCAGTTCTACTTTTATAGGCACAGGATTTGACTGACAACAGGAACTTTCTGTTTGGGAGCAGGAAGGGAGTGATCACAGAGGCACAAAAGACTCGCCATTCTAGAAGGAAAAGAGTAGCTCTCCATCCACCCTAGCTGCTGGAGGTCAGACTCTGAGCAAGTAAGAAGGAGACTACTGAGGAATATAGGAACTTCCTGTCCCAGAACAGGAAGATCAGAAGCTTTAAGGGCACAGAGGCAGTAGGAGAGTTGGGAGAAAAAGAAAATATATAAAATAAAAAAAAATAAACAGAGCGAGGAAAGAGTAAGTATACAAAACAGTTAAGAGGCCACAAATAAGACATGATGGGAGTGGTGCAGTGCAGTGGCTGTGGAGCAGCAGTCTTCCCGGGAGACGTTCTAGAGGATGCGGTGTTATTCCATCTGCAGGCAACTCTCTGGGCTAAGGGAGGAGGTTGCTCATCTCCAGGCTGAGTTGGCCTAGATTCGGGGGACCTCCTCTCCCACCCAGCGACCACCAGGGCCACTGCTGGTGCCTCAGAGGTTGCCAAGAAAGAGGAGCAGTTGGACCACAGTGGGCTCAGGGAGGGTGAGGGTGGTGGAACAGAGGTGCATCCCACCAGGTATACCTCTCCACAAGTCATATGCCATTCTGGCAGAGTGTGGTTCCTCTATGGAGGCACCCACAGTGGAGACCAAACAGGATACTGGGAATCTCCAAAAAGGAGACCAACAGGAGGGTGACATAGGACCCCACAGAGGAAGGAAACAACTCCTGGTGGGGGGGACTCCATTGTTAGGAGGGTAGAACTTGGGGAGGAAGGGGAGAGGGAGGTAAGGTGCCTGTCTGGCGCCATGGGTTGGAGGGACAAGGAGCCAATCATCAGGATCGTGAGAGCAGCTGCACAGGGAAGGGAGTTGGATGTCATTATCCACCTAGGGACAAATTACCTGGCTGGGAAAGGGATCAGAGCAGTGCAGGAGGAGTTTGTGGAGTTGGGGAAGGGCCTTAGATAAGTAGCGCACATGGTAACCTTCTCGGAGGTGCTGCCTGTTTATGGCATGGGTAAGGTTAGGTTGCGCCACACTATGGGATTCAATCAATGGTTGAAAAACTGGTGCAGAGCTCAGGATTTTGGCTTCATTGAGGACTGGGGGTCCACCTGAAGGGATGCAGGCCTATACTGGAGTGATGGTCTGCATCTGTCTGGGAGAGGAACCAGGATCCTAGGTGATAGGTTTAAATGCTTCATTGGCAAGCATATAAACTAGCCAAGGGGGGTGGCATTCAAAAGGAGCAGGGAAAATCCTAGCCCCCCCCCAAAAAAAAATCAGGGTAGTTAGTGAGGTAAACACCAAGATAGAAAAGTCAATAGGGAGAAGGATACGGGTAAATGCAGAAAAAAGCAAAGGTAAGGACAGGGATGGGGCAAAAAGGGTATGGCCATCAAAAATGTAGGGTAATGAGTACCAATGCCCGTAGTCTAGGTAACAAGCTCCCTGAACTGGTGGTCTTGATGGAAGAGGGATGCCTGGATATCGTGGCAGTAACAGAAACATGGTACACAGAGAACCATGACTGGGATGTCAACATACCAGGGCACACAATGTACAGGAGGGACAGGGAGGGTAGAAGAGGAGGAGGAGGAGTAGCTCTCTATGTAAGGGAAGGGATCAAAGCAATGAAACAAAAGGGTAAACAGGGAGAAGAGGAGGCACTGTGGGTTACCCTGGAGACTAGAAATAGCACCATAATCCACAAAGGGGTTATATACAGACCCCCATCTCAGGGGAGGAAATGGACAAAGAAATGATAGAAGGCATCCTTAGGATCTCAGAGAAAGGGGAGCTATTGTTGATGGGGGACCTGAATGTGCCAGATGTTAAATGGAGCACCTTTGCTGCAGCCACATCCAAGAGCAGGGCCATTCTAGATGCTCTACAGGGGCATGTCTCAGACATGTAGTGTTAGAACTCACTCAGGAGGAAGCAATCCTAGACCTGGTACTCTCAAATGAGGATGAAGGGAGGATCTCAGATCTAGAAGTGGGCAGGGGTGTAGCCAGGGATTTCAGATCTGCACACCAAGTGGACTCACTGCTACCCCACTCCCCTTGTTAGGGTGAGCTACCCCCCCCCCCGGGTGTAGCCAGTCAATATACAAATGCACACCAGGGCCGTGTTTGTTGCATCATTTGGCACACTAAATACAACTTTTGCATCTCATGATAGTGGTTGTTGCCATGCATGGGTAAATACAAATGCCATGCATTGTTCCCCAAGACACCCACATACAACCCAGAGCCTGTAAAGTTGTATTATCCTTGGGATGCAAAGACAGTTTTAGTGACCAGTCCTTCTAGTTTCAACTCCTATGATTAAAATTACAGAAAGGTTCAGTATTTTCTTTGTTAGTTTTCATTGAAAAAGGAAGCAGTTCAGAGCCTGTTTTCTACCCCTCTTAAATAAAATTGCACACCATGGAGTACTTGGAGTATGCTTGCCTACACCCATAGAAGTGGGTAGCTATCTGGAACAAGTGACCACCAAACAGTGTGGTTCACGATAAACTTAGCTGCAGAGTCAAGCCATACAAAAGTGAGGGTACTGGACTTCAGGATGCCTGACTTTGTCAAAATGGGAGAGTGCCTTAGAAAAAAGCACTAGCAAACATGCAAGAAGGAGGGGTGGAGCAACAATGGGGAAACATTAAAACTGCCACCACAGAGGCAACAAGCCTTTGTGTGAAGCAAGAAAACAAATCAAAACAAAAGAAAAACACTATGGTTCTCAAAAGAGGTGGCGGGAAGGTTAGGGAAAAAAAGATAACATTCAGGATGTATAAGGAAACACAGAAGGAGCAGGACAGAGAACTGTACCAATTAAAGCAGAAGTAAGCGGGGAAGGCAGTCAGAATAGCAAAGTCCCAAAACCGAGGAAAAGATAGCCAACTCGGTTAAGAAGGGGGATAAACCTTTCATAGGTACATTAGGGAGCGAAGAAAGACAAAAGGAGGGATAGTGAGGCTGAATAAAGGGGAGGGTGGCTGGGCAAAGAGGGACAGTGGAAAAACAGGGATACTGAATGAATATTTCTGCTCAGTAGTCACAAAAGAAGAGGAGGGGGAGGTACCTATTCCAATCAATAGAAGCACTCTGGATAGGGGGGGTTGATACTAGTCCTTTTACAGAAGAAAGGATTCTGAAAGAACTCCTAAAACTGAAGGCGGACAAAGCAATGGGGCCTGACAGGATTCACCCCAACATTCTAAAAGAACTAAGAGGAGAACTAGTGACAACACTGACTACCTTTTTTAACAAATCATGGGAGGATGGTGTGGTACCTGAGGACTGGAGGAGGATGGATGTGATTCCCCTTCACAAAAGTGGGAGCAAGACAGAGGCAGGAAACTACAGACCTGTCAGTTTGACCTCAGTAGTTGGGAAAATGATGGAATCACTTCTTAAGAAAAGAATTGTTGAGTACCTAGAGGCCAGTGGTGTACAGGACCCAAGGCAGCATGGATTCACAGCAGGAAGGTCATGTCAGACAAATCTAATCGATTTCTTTGACTGGGTGACCAAAGTAGTAGACCAGGGAGGGCTTGTGGACATGGCCTACCTAGACTTTAGCAAGGCATTTGACACAGTCCCACACAAAAGATTAATAAACAAATTAGCCAGCCTGGGAGTGGGTCCCAGGGTGGAAGCCTGGGTAAAATACTGGCTGGACGACAGGACACAGAAGGTAATAGTAAATGGAGTCCACTCCAAAGAAAGGGAGGATACTAGTAGGGTACTGCAGGGTAAAGCACTAGGTCCGGTCCTTATTAATGTCTTTATAAGTGACATTGCAGAGGGACTGGAAGGAAAAGTATGCCTCTTTGCAGATGACACAAAGATCTGCAACAGGGCTTATACACAAGGGGGGGGGTGGAAAGGATGAGAAGGGACTTGGCAAGATTGGAGGAATGGTCAGAAGTATAGCAGCTTAAATTCAATGCAAAGAAGAGCAAAGTAATGCACCTGGGAAACAAAAACCCAGGGCAAGAGTACACAATGGGTGGGGAGGTAGTAACAACAACAAAAATGGAAAGGGACCAGAGGGTAATCATATCAGATGACCTAAAGGTTAACAAGAAATGTGAGAAGGCAGTAGGAATGGCTGGGGGGGGGGGGATACTGCCAGATCCACCTTGCAAATGAGTTCTCCTCAATGGTGTTTCGCCTGGTAAAATAAAGAAATTGATTGATTGATTGATACTGGGATGTATAGGGAGAGGCATCACCAGTAGAAAACAGGACGTTGTCAGCCCTCTGTACAGACAGTTGGTGAGACCCCATCTGGAGTAGTGTGTACAGTTCTAGAGACCCCATCTCCACAAGGGCATAGACAGGATGGAGGCAGTCCAGAGGAGGGCAACTAAAATGATGCAGGGTCTGCAACAGAAGCCATATGAAGAGAGACTAAAGGAGCTTAATATGTATACCCTTGAGGAAAGGAGGGAGAGGGGGACATGATAGAAACTTTTAAGTACCTCAAGGGAATTAACAAAGTCCAAGAGGGTAGCATCTTTCAGAAAAAGAGATAAGGGACACAATTTGAAGATAGAGGGGGACGGCCTAGGGCAATGTGAAGAAGTATTTTTTCACAGAGGGAGTGGTGGATGCATGGAATGGCCTTCCTGAGGAGGTTGTGGGGTCAAAAAACAGTAGGGAATCAAGAATGCATGGGACAGACATAAAGCAATTCTTGTGGGGGTAGGAAGAAGTAGGCTGTTGGTTAACTAGGATCTGCAGCCTATCCATTAGGTAGGGAATGGGCAAACTGAGGGCCAAGCAGTCCTTATCTGCCATCAAAGTCTATGTTTCTGTGTTGTTACTGATGCTTAATTTTTTCAGTTTTCAAAGACAGTATCACTACATGTTTGTTTTTAAATACTGATAATGTGAAATGTAGGCAAGTTTCTTATATCTGTACATAAATTATTGTATCAATATAATTAATGGGTTCCATTTTTTTCCTTAGGAAACCCATGGCGTAAATTGCCTTAATAAAGGAGTGTTTATTACGGCAAATATGTGCCAGGTTTCCTTTCTGCCGCACATGCGCCAGCACAGCAGCCACTCTTCCACATATCGCCACAAGCGAAAAAGGACAACAGACCAGACCGCCGCACTGATTTGGCGATAAGTAAAACTTTAAAAACAAACAAAAAACAGCTGCATTAAACAATTTAAAACTGCCTAACCAAAAAAAAAAAGACATCTCTTCCTTCCAGCAGCCGTATCCGACCACTCTGCTGAAACCCGTCGGTCGACGTCGACAGATACATCTTCACTTTATTTTATATAATTGCTGTGGCAAAATAACTGAAACTTAGTAATTATATAAAATAGATATGGGTCGCTATGTAAACTTGAAGTTTACATACACTCTTGGGGTTAGATGCTATTCATAAACCCGTGAGCAAAGTTTATGCAGCACCTAATCCTCTGTGTGTGTAAACTTCTGTTACACACACCGACTCCACACTTTATTCTAATTATATAATAATTTTAGGTAGCAATAACAAAGTAAGTTGGTTTTAAAAACATGTTTTTTTCCTACTTTCAGAATGTTTGGTATTACTACACAATATTTAAGTAGGTCCTGTGTACTTTGCAGCCTTATATTCATTTACTGTATGCCCTTAATCATGCTGTAAACATTTCAACTCCCCTCTAGTAGCCCCTATTATTCCTTGGCAAAAGATAATAAATAAGCTGTCAGATGATTTTTGAAAGACATATTGAAATAAGTAGTGCATTATCTGGAATATACCAGACACCAATAACAGGAAAAAGTAATACAACTTAAAAAAAATTAAAGTAACATAATTGATGTTATTATAAACGTTTCAGGCATGTTTTGGTTATTGTAGGTACCTGTTCTTTAAGCAGTCAGGCTGTAATTCAAGTGATTTGGCCCTCGCTGTAGTTGTAGTCATGGGACAGCTGTAAGGCCATGTGGGGGTTCTGAGGAGGAGGCTCATGAAGAAAAGGGCCAAGACATGAGCAGGAGTGTCAGGGGGACAGATAAATAACTAAGCACTATCACTGTGCCTTTCATACAATCTCTGAACTTCACGCTAGAGAAGGCAGAACAGTCTAGTGAAAATTCAACCCTCCCTCCAACCTCACTCGTCTCCTACTTCCAAACCAGGCCAGTTATATTTTTTTCCCACCTTGTTTTAAATCACTTTAGCTGCTGACCTGCCCCCCATCTGGCCAGCCTCTCAGCCACATCCCCCACCTTCTGTAGGCACTTTTTCCTAGCCTCTTTGTCCCCGCTGCTCTACCTCATCAGTGGCAGTTGAATTGTTGGGACTGTTTCAAACTATTTGAGCAAAATTTGCTTGAATAATTCAAAATGGTTTGAAACTAAATTTGGATTAAAAATAAATCAGCCAAAAAATGTGACAGGAAGCACCCCAGTGGGTCAATGGTGACTCACCATACCTTGTACCTGCGTGCCTACCTCCAGGCTGTATTATGTGATCAGCAGAACTAGATCACTCAAGTCGAAGCCACTGTACTACTCACATATTAGTAACGTACTGTAGTATTATAGCATTGTGGTTACCTGTGATCACCCGAGTCAGAACAGAATCCAGTTTGGAAGTCACGCAGAACAGATCAGACAGCACTCAAGACACTTTTTTTGACATCCACCTGCTTGAAAGACTCCTGCTTAACATAAGTATTTGCAGACAACCTGCTATATCCATGCAACCCTTCAAGAGGCTCACTGGAAACCAAGCCATGGATGCTGGTCTTGGACTGGTTTAACTGCTCCCATCTCTTTAGGAATCCGAGCTCACTAGTATGTAAACAGGATGGATCAGGCTTCCCCTGGCATGAAAACGAGTTACTGGTCTGTTCCTCCCTGTGTCAATAACACCAGACAGAAAAGAACTTGCCTTCTTATTAGTTCCCGATATCTCTAATCAGCACTGGCCCTAGCTATCATGTGGCCTGTGCAAGCCTCCTGCTAAGGCCCCATATCAGAAGTCACAAAGTCCCTAACAAACATCCTCATCCCTACCATGGTCTCCTGCATCTTCTTTCGGCTAGTTTTGTCAGTTATGCACTTTACTTGAATTAGAACGTAGAGAACCAGGAAGAAAGAAGGCCAGCTGAACAGCTGAGGCTTTTTGGGTGCGCTCTGTTTTGAGACCCTGTGCAAATTCACAGTTCCCAGCATGCTAAGATAGGCTCTGCCTCTAATAATGAGCTATCATGACATGATTGTCTGCAAGTACCAAAGTATTTCTCCTGCACTCTAATGCATAACCTTGTACATTCAGTTGTCAAAGATCTTCATCAGATCAAACTGCACTTTGATGTAAAGTAACAAGACATGTACCATTTGGGGCAAATGTATTAACTGCTGTTGCCAAGACCTTATTATTGGCCTTGACTACAGTGGTAGTCCCAGTAATGGAGATACCTACGGGTAAGTTGTCCACCAGACCCAGAAACCTAACTAGGTCCAGGTCCCATTTTGCATGTAAGTGAATCACTTCAGTACTTGGAAGTAGTCTAATGAGGGAGCATGCATGTGAACCCCATAGTGCCATGTTCTGACCAAAGATGGGATCCATTGAGCTATCATTAGTCTCCTGCTAAAGTAGAAAACAAGGTTGACTGTGTAGCCCCTGTCACCCGGGTTACTAGAATCCCACTTAGATCTAGTGGCAGGCAGGAAGACAGCTTATGAAACACCAGTTAAATGGGTTTCACACTGTCTCACTCTGTCCTCAGTCTCAGCTGAGCTGGAGGGATGACATCATATAGAAATCTCGCAGCAGCATAAGCCACAGTGGAATGTTGCAGCTGGGAGTTAGGTTAGAACGTTGGGGTTTTCAAAGTCAGTCTTGGGCAGTCTGTAGTGGAGGGAGGAGGTGCACTGTAGTTGGCAGTCCCTCAGAGCCCTCAGCTCTGTTCAGAGCTACTCCCATAGTGGGTGTGTGTTCTTGCCCTAGAGAAGGACACAGAAGAATACTTTTTGAAGTGGTTGAGACCGTCCCCCAGTTGTTCCAGTGCCCCATCCCTGAGAGGGATGGGGGGTAACTAGACCAGCTCTTCAAGGGCAATTCCCTTGGCCCTGCTGGAAGAAGAGAAGCTGCCTGTGAAGAAGATTTGTGCTGAGGCTCGAGAAGTAAGTTTGTGTTTTGTTTTCCTGAGAAAAGCCTGTGGGCACCTACGAACTAGGTAGTTCCTCTGCCACAGAGCCTAGGTTTCACTGAGACTGCTGTGTTAAGTATCTGCTACTGTGGGTCAGGAAAGGACAGCCAAGTACAGTACTTAAGTTTGTGTATGGCTTGAAATGCATCTAATCAGTGGGGGTCTGGTGGGATGGACATAGCCACTTAAAGAACGTTACAAGTCAGGACACCATTTACCAGAGACAGTAGATTGTTAAATATGATATACATTTCGAGATAGCAATCTACAGCCAGAGAGTTTCAAAGGAAAGGTGTTGACTCCAAATGAATGGACGGGTATGAATTTGGGGACAAAAGGTGGGAGACCACCCATCTGGAGAATCCAGATTTGCCTCCACGGATTCACTTTGGGCACCTATAGCTTTCTCCTGGGCACTTGGCCAGTGTTCACTGAAAGTACCCAGACATAGGATTAGGATATGTGTTTTCCCCTTAGAGCTTGGAAGTGCTCGTGGGTGCTAGAGGGAGCCACCAGCAGAAATGTCCATGCCATATGGAAAGTGTGTGCCAGTGCTGGCGGAGGGCCATGCCAGGGAATCCAGGATAGAGAGAGTACCAGTTCGGGCTGAGTGCCCAGTGTGTTCAGAACCTGAGGGTAGAAGTTGTTGTGATGATAAAGAAGATGTCTTCTGACCTCTATTGTTCTGTACCGCCAGTGAGTGTAGCCCCGTGGGGGGGTCCATCCTGCTTTGTATTTCTGTGTGTAAGTGAATAAAAGCCCCACTTTAGAATCCCACTCCTGGTTTGGACATTCACAATTCTTGCTTCCTGTGTCCGGAGTTACTTGGGTGCCCCTGTCCAGAAGTACAAACCTAGCCCTGATGCCGAGTAAATGTTTTCTCCCGAACCCAAGCTCACCAGGTATTGGGTTATATAAATGCAGGCACTGGGCGCAAATAACATCAAAACCCTTTAAGATCAGGACCCTGGTTACAACTGTATAACCATCCTTTGTGTGGATGTAGAAATCTCTTGTCCTAGTTCCACTGATTCAGTAATATAGAAGAGCACAACAGCAAAATTGTTCAAGGCATTGTTGACCCACAGTCCCAAAGCAATATTAGTCTTGGAGGCACCAGCATGACAGAAGAGAATTCCTAAGCAAACTCCTGCAGAAATTCCCATTCCAGCTGCAGGGGGCACTAGATAAAGACTGTTCTGCAACTCAGACCAGCCACACCCAAGAGAGAAAGCCACTCAAGATAAACAGACAGGACATGTCAGCACTCTAGCCAGTTTCTCTCTATATGGACATAATTATATCATCCGCAACTGCCACTTCAGTTTTTCCAATGGCAGCTGGACAAGTAGCATTGTGTTGTGGCTGACCACATGATGTTTCCCAAGGCCCCTGCCTGTAAGGTATGGTAATGCGAGCACTACCTACAGTACCAGAGGAGCTATGCGGAACTCTAGGAGAAAACAGAAAAAAGCCAACCTTACATGTCAGGTGATGGCAGCCAGGTCTGCCACATCATAAGGCCTCTGATGCTCCTCAACTCTCTTTCCAAACCACTGTCCTGTTTATGTTCCTATAGAGAAGCGGTGAGGGGCAGAAGCAGAGCCATGGTCCTGTACCCCAAGCCAAGAGACAGACCGGACACATGCACAGGGGTATAGTAGCACCTGGGCTGTCTGAATGATAGCCCACCGAGGTTTAAGGAGTCCCCACAATGGCACAAAGTGGCATAAGTAGGCCCACAGGAGTGAGCTGCTAAAGGGTAAGGTTGCAAACAAAGTAAACAGAGCACATGAAGTGCCTTGCAGAAATAATCTTTCTAAGTTTTCTGGCTAACTTGCATGCAAAATAGATCAGCAAATGGCATGTTCTTCAGCCTAGAACATATTGCCCAGTCCATTCACAGGGTCATTTTGCTCACATTTCAGGTGCACAGTTCGGCACGAGGGTTCTCATTACTCATAGATTTCAACAACTGATGAAATGGCTATGCTGGTGAAATGTACACAAGAAGTAGTGATGCACTGGGAGCCAGTGATTGTAATTTTGAGGGTGACCCAATCAGTTTCTGAAAACATCAGTGCAAATTACACAACCAAAATACTTAGTTCACCTCCACAACAGTGCTCTACCTGTTCATAATCTTTTGTTTAAAGGATAACAAAACTGAGTAACAGAACTGGAACCGAACCAGTACTTTAAGAACAGCTCCTGATGGGAAAAATGGCATTCAGGTTCAGCACAGTTCTTCTTTAAAGGGTGAGTCTTCATTCTGGGCAGCACAGCAATGTGGTTTACAGGTTTGAGCACACACTTGTGAACCACGAGGTCCTAGGTTCAAGTCTAAGAACAGCAATTGGCTGATGTGTCTAAGAAGGCAATTTGGCCTACTGGTAAGAATACAGAGCTGTTAACATGGGGAGGCACAAGGCTGAATATCACAACTGCCACTTATTCACTGGTGAGGCTAGGAAAGCAACCTCCTATGTTTAATCGCTCATAATCTCCTCTCCCCATCTCTCTCTCTAATCTCTGGGCTGTTTGAATCCTTCTGTGTGCCAAATGAAACAAATTATCCCCTGTCTTATACTTTAAACCTATTTGGTATGAAAAGCATGATAAACTAACTGCCCTTCTTATGACCTTCAGCAAATGACTTGACCTCCCAGTGCTTTTGTACCTCTGGGACAATATAAAATGCTCTACAGCTTGGATAAATACACTGCACTACTTCAGTGGAGGACACCTGACACAAACAAACACCAGACAGGGTGGTCCTTCGTCCCATAGCTGTATACCCTGGCACACAAAGGAAGAAATGCTCACCAGGTGAGGTAGCTTTAAAAGGATATCCTCCCCTCCAGCTAAATCCCAGTTTTTTTTAATATTCCAGTGGAAGGCATTCGTGAGATTGAGACAAGGAAAACAAGTAGACAACTAAACTATATTAATGAAGAGGGGTGTGGGAAGGACTACCAACACCAACATCTGTTTCCTATTAACCCAGCAGCAAAAAGCTGGAAACAGAAGAGAACTAGAAAAGGACATACTCTACCCTACCCTACCCACATTGTTCATTATTAACTCTGTATCGCCCAACAGAAAATATCGCACTGTTTCTTTAACTCAGTGAGTCATGGATCTGTAGTAGAGCAGATTCATCTATATAATCCCAACAATATGTATATAGGGCCCTATGCACAATGCCTACGCACTGCGTATATGAGGCACGTAGGCATCCCTATGTGTGAATGCTGTGCAGTAGGGGTACTGCGGCATTCACTATCAGTGCGCCAGCCAGATGTGCTCCAGATCTCCAGGCCATGTGGGCAGTTACATGCCATGTGCATGCTGGGGGTGTGTCAGGGTGTGCCCACATCACGATTCACAAAGGTGCAAAATCGGTGGAGGCTGCGGAGTTACGGGAGGCCCTGCCATAACTGTGTTACACAGCCAACCCTTGAGCATACATAGGGCCGCTGATGCCACTTCCATCGGGTATGATCCTGTGTTTTCTTGGACACTATTGTGTAGCGGGTGTGCAACAGCACAGCGCTTCACCCCGATCCCCAGTGAGCCGGCCCCAAATCTCTGATTCCCCATGTACACTTGGTCCTGGCAGAGTATATCCTGGTGTCCTCCCGGGCACAGGACAGCATCTGGCGCAAACCTGCTGCCTACTACCACAGCAGGCTGCTGCATGCCTCCTACAGGTATTGTATAGCCATGCAAACAGTCATAGTGCTATAGTATCTGCAGGGCATCAGTATATCAACATGGAAGTGTCGAACTGGTGTCCCGCAGTCCGTAGTTATGGACCTCCACAAGTGGAAACCTGCTCACACCAATGCCATGCCATCACACAGAGTCATCCATGGTAGGACTGTGCAGCAACCTGATGTATTCTACAGGTACGCATGGCTGGCATTCCTGGCACTGTGGTGTACAGTCTGCATTGGGAGTGCCTGGTATGGTAACCTACTGGTCTGCAGAAGTGTGCTGGCACTCAAGGGCACAGTCAGCCCCACCCCTCTGTCTCCATACATTACACAATACTGATCCACTACCAGACTGCAGTATGCCTGCAATGGGTAGATGTCCTCTAGAGGACCTGCATTCCTCTGACACCTGAGCATTCCACTGGACATGCAACCATGGGTGTTCTGTTATGGGCCATCTGTACCGCTGTGTGGTACACAACGCAGCTGTATCTGCTGTACAAACCTGAGGGGGACTCCTCTCCATGTTGCTATGGCCCTCTGGGCATCAGGAAAGGGGAGCAGGGGGTGACCGTTCGGAAGGGTGCTTGTACTGTCTACAGGTCTGGACCCATGCTGTCCCATACTCCACTGCACCCGCTGTGCAAGGGATCCATTCTGTGACCCAGGACAGGCCTCCAATTGGATGCCTGCCTGTGTCCTGCACTGCGCCCCCCCTTGCAGCTCTAATCCAGCAGTGCGCCAGGGGGTGGGGCCATGGACAGGTGCCCTGCGGGTGCTTGTGTTCATGAATCCACACACCCTGCACCTGTCTGGGGCCGCAAAATTGTCTAGGTGTGCAGACACTTTACACGTGAATTGTGTGTAACTTGCACACTTTTGTGCATAGCCCCAATAATGTTTTCATTAGAAAGTCATCTGATTTGTTCACACAGGTCACATGGAGTTGTAAAACTTTTCATCAGACCACATACTTAATACTCAGCTACTGTATATACAGGTAAACAATAACAGCTACTGCAACCAGGAACTATTTTCTTTCAAAACTATTTTTTTTTGTTTAATAAAAAAAATGAAGAAACACAAACCACCTTTTCAAAATCTTCCATTTTATATGACCCATTTATAAATAGGATAACACGCTTCTGGAGTTTTAGGGAATATGCACACTACTTGGCACTTAAATATAACTTGAGTTTAACAACCACCCAAGGTATGTATATTTCCAATCCTTCTCACCCTGTTGTGTTTTGTCCCTTACATGTATGTTCAGGAGGGAGATGAGGAGACACTTTTTTACAGAGAGGGTGGTGGCTGGGTGGAATGCGTTACCTGCTGAAGTGGTATGCAGTAGAACAGTGGACTGCTTCAAACGAGGATGGGACAGGACAAGGGAGGGTTAATGAAGGGAAGGGTGGAAGGGAGGGCAGTTGTAGAATAAGGGTGCTAGCTGCACATTCGAGAGCAGACTTGATAGACCTCTAGCCTTTATCTGCTGGCAAATTTCAGATGTTCAGTATTTACCCAGGATAGCAACCTGAGATGGAATGACTCAGTTAAAGGAAACCCCTTTACTGTGATTGGTAGAATCTGATCAGATAACATTGGTTTATTTAAGCAATAAAGCACAACATGGCATAGGTTATGTAAGTAACAAAACACGGCAGATTGTTGGTTTCTGTTCATAAACTGCAAGCCCAGTTGCCTTCAAGTGCCTGAAAGTGCAGTCAATGCACAGAAACCAACACCCTGGCGTGTCTTTTTTGCAAGTATAAAATTGATTTATTACATAGATTAATATTATCTCAAAGTATGTTATAACTGAGTATCTTTATTTTTTCTTTTACTTGTTTTGGTTGTTTATTGTGCATTCTTTTACTACCTCTGTATGTATGTTGACCCTCATCCTTTGACGTGGAACCTTTGTAAACTAGCAGTTTCTGCTCAAAGGTATTTGTAATCCGAGAATTTAATAAATAAATAAAAATAAAATAAAAAGGTTTTAAAAAAGTAAAGTTTTAATAACATTCTGTTTTAATGTGGATAAAATACACTCTGCACAGTTGGTTTGGGCTTCTAGTAGGTGGCACTAGCTACAGTATGTCGGTGGCCAGTGTGAGGCACTGGTGTGCCATTTCCCCCTCCCCCTGCTGCTTTCCCGTTTGTTTTCAGTTAAAAGTAAAAAAATAATTACATGGATTTATTCTGCTAGAGGTCTGGGTACACTTGAGTAGGCTGGCTTCATAGTTGCACATAACAAAGACTGTTTAAAAGTAAAACCACTTGTCTGTCACTGTTTTTCATTTTGTCCTATTAGGTCACTGAAAGCACTAATATGCGTTGAGGGTGAATGTGAGGCTGGGCAAGTAATCAGTCCAGCATTTTTGTGTATTGTGTGCAATGCTGGATTTAGATGGCACTGGCAGTCTTGAGTGGAATTTAATTTTGCAATTTACAGTGAGTGGCTTCAGGACCATGTAATGGGGGAGAAACCCACACCTTGTGTGATGTGTCATGAGACTTAACCACAGGAGAAGTAGAAATCCCTCAATTACCGACTCCCTGGAGTGCCTTATTGCAATTACACAATGGACCACTGAGTATACATTTAAAATATATTTAATTATGTTTGTTTTTCATAAATGCCCTTCCTCAACTGTGGGTTATTGCAGGATTTACCCACCAGTAAAGACCTCGTTGACCCATTGATCAACAAGATTTTTTATGTCCATTGTATAACAGAGCACAACCCTCAGATACGCACTTTTCTGGCACCAGTTAAACCACTTTTATTTGTAATATATCAATTTTATAAGCGTACTAACATACCCCAGGGTTTGTGAACTGTGCTCTAGTATTAACCTCAGTGACTTCAACTTAGGGCTTCTGCCCACCTGTCTTGAGAGTTAACAGAGCAAACCCACCTCCTGTCATGTCATTACTTACTTCACAATATACATTATTGAGAAGGCCATGGGGTTTAGTGGTTACAGCACAGAATTGCTAAAAGAAGAACATAGGTTCAAATCAAACCACAGCCACTGGCCCACTGAATGATGATGATCTAGTCATTTAAAGCAGCAGTACTGTAGTCAGCAAAAAATATAATTTTTTCACCAAAATGTATTTCTGACATCCTTAGATTAATCACTATCTGTGTATGTTTACCTAATTTTGTCACTTATGACTCATCTCATTAAAGATGGCCACCACTCGCAATTTTTAAAAATCTGTTCTGCTGAAGTTGCTGCTAAATGTACATACTAGGGTTGTACTGTGGATGTATTGGGATGGTGCTACCATATGTTTGTGAAGGTAAACAGCACAACACTGTACCAAGATGTTTAATTATTTTTGTGATGAACATGGCACAGGAGTGGAACTTTTAAAACTTCAAAATCTTGTATTTCATGAATTAAAGAAAAACAAAAAATTTATATATTTATGTTTTTACCAGATGAATATTATCATTGAAAAAAACAACAACATGTAGACTAACAGATATTGCACCTTCAAGCTCCTATGCTTCCCCCCCCCCCAAGTCATAAAAAACAGGGTAGGACAGAAGCAGGACCCTACTGTAAGCAAGATGTGCATCTCTCCCACTGGGTTATCCTGGGAAAATACACTGTCAAATCAAAAAATGTTACAGCTGTGTGGACATACTATGTTCCAAAGGAGGATATACTCAGACAGAATGCAGCAGCTATTTGGCAGAGCTGATGCTAGAGCTTTTTATGTAGGCTGATTAGCGCAATATCAGCATTTGCTGATGACCTGAGACTGTTTTCCTGTTGATGAAATTTCAAGAGAAAGAGACTGCTGCCAGTTCAAGGCACGGCTTCCATTTGTATCACTCCCACAGAACAGATCAACAATAACAAGAAACCCAGACAAAACAGTCCAGTACAAGGTCAAAATAGCCCCCACATTTTTTTTATTCTACATGCAATACAGACACAGGGAGGATGATGAAGGTTTTTAGAGCCTCTTGAAGTCAATATTAACCCATGACATTATAGTATAATCTCAGCCATGGTGTTTCAAACTACTTTTACAACAATTCTGAGGGTGACTGGACAGTTGTGAGAAAGTGGCATAGACAGTAGATGAAAAAAGACCTCAACAGTCAAACATTTTGAAAGTATCAGTATTTTGTGTGAGGCACGAACACTTGTGTGGACTGGAGAGCCCTGGAGGAATAATGAGGTGGTGTTCTCCCAAGGGACCCTGTTGAGGGCAGAGGGCTCACTGGGAAGGCCCATAACATCATAGGTAGCCACAAAGCAGCCAGTAGACATAATGCCTGCCCCGGAAGATGATGACCCAGCAGAGACCAAGCCAGGTAAGTCACTTGGGGCAGACAGGATACACCCTAGGATTATAGTGGAGCTACAGGAACAAATGGTAGTGCCAATGGCAATATTCTTTCAGCAGTCTATCTAGACAGTTGTGGTGCTAGAGGATTGAAAAGTGGCCAGTGTGGTCCCCATCTTCAAGAAGAGGGCAAGATCGGGCCTGGGCAATCATAGGCTGGTCAGCCTGACAGTGCTGCTCAAGGCCCTGGAGGCCATTATCAAGGGCAGAAAAATAAGCATGTTGTTGGGCAGAGGATCTTGCCCACTCTCAGTATGGCTTTCTGAGGGGCAAATCTTGATAAACCAACCAGATCAGCAGCTTCAGGGTGAGGTTGAACAGGAAGGTGACAAGGGCAGGCCTATGGATGTAGTTCATCTGAACTTGAGCATGCCTTTGATACAGTGATGCATGACAAGCCTTGGGCAAAGTAAACCAGTGTGGCATACTCAAGCTCTGTATAGAAGATGAACTGCTATCTGGCTTGAGGGGTGGAAGTACAGGATGTTTGTAAATGGGGTACTACTCTGAGTGGATAGGAGTACTCATTGGTGTCCTTTTGAGATCATTACTGGGTTATCTGCTCTTCAGCATGTTCATGGGACTCATCTGTAAGCAGGTTGCTTAGCACACGGATAACACTAAAGTAGCCAGGTTTCCAAGTTGAAATGGAAGATCTTTCTAGAATCGTCCCACAGTCATCTGATGATTTCATCCTGGGCCCATCTTAACATAATACTAGAATCATATTCCATATTTGTCTGAAGTCATCTTGGAGTATGCCTGGAGGCTGAAATATTTAAATTAGATGATTCTAGTGAGGACTTTAGAAGTAATCCCAATAACTATTCAAGGATTATTCAGGATGACATCAGGATGATTCTAGGATATTATCAAGATGATTACAGGATAACATCAGGATGACTCAGGATGACATCAGGATTGATCCCCGATGACCTTTCACAGATTATGGACAGTGTTCAGCACATTGGACCATGCAACCCATCTTCAGGCAGCATGACTACCAACCTGAGATGCTGCCCAGGGTACTCTGTGTCTAGGGGTATAGATGTTATGCTCATCAAGATCCCTTGCACTCAGTGTTTATTGGTTCACTTATGTTCCTGTAGGGAGATGCTAGGCATATGAACATATGACAATGCCAGCAGATTTATCATGTCTGCTCGAACGCAGCTCACAGTTAAGTCACTGCAGCTGCCCCCCTCCCCTTTCCTCCCTCCTGCCATAGGTTGCCTCCCTGAGTCCCCCTTCTGTTCACTTCCTCCTAACTTGTACCTTGCCCATGAACCTATCCCATCCTTTCTTAAACTCCACACTGATTCCAGTGCAACCACCTCCTCAGGTAGAAAATTCCATAGCGTCACCACCCTTTACATGAAGTAGTGCTTCCTCAGTTCTCTCTTGTACTTCCTCCCCCCCCCCCACCAGTTTCAGGCTATGTCCCCTCATGGTCCTTCCCTTCAATCTAAACAAACCCTCAGTGTTAACTCTGTTGATACTCTTCATGTACTTAAAGGTCTCAGTCATGTCCCCTCTGTCCCTTCTGCCCTCCAGGGAGTACATGTTGAGCTCCCTCAGTCTCTCCTCATAAGGCTTCTCCCCCATTCTGTGGATCTTCTTAGATGCCCTCCTCTGGATACTCTTCAGGATCATGACACCCCTCTTTAAGTATAGGCACCTTTCACAGTGAACAGGACTCCTGGACAAACTGCTTCAGGCACTTGACTATCTTTACAAGGGTGTCAGTCAAACTCATGGGTACAATATACTGTTTCCTGACCCAAGGATCCCAATCTTTCACCATCATACAGTTCATTATAGCTTTCTGTAATATTATCTTAAGCAACACCACCATGGTAGCAAAAGTCCATCCCCTCTCCTTGTGTCTTGTACTTCGTGTAGATCATGACTAGACTGGATGGACAGGGGTCTGCCATAATTTTCGATGTCTCAATGTTACTTCAACATAGTTCCTTGGCTTTTCCTGTCCTTTAACCGAGGGAGCCTCAGTACCTGGGGTCTCCTATCCATGGTACAAAAATGTGGAAGAGGAACTCTCACTTCACTGATAAAACAAGTCTGGTGTTAACAGGTAACAGAGGATGTCAGTTTGGAAATTTGAAACAATGTTTACCAAACCCTGTTCCACTGGCCCAGAGCACACAGTTCATAGATAAAATGCCTAATAGCCTACTTTGATTGAAGATAGTATTTATTCAGAGTGCATAGGTGCCCACCTACATATGAAGCTTGTGCAAAAGTGCAAATGGCGGCAGAACTGGAAAGAGTGTTATAAACTAAATAAACTCACAGACACTATGAGGTGTATCTCAAACAGCTGAAAAAAATGAGCAGTGGCTGACACACAGCGTGCATGTACTACAGGTGCACGCACCACGCAGCTAACGTTTCAGTAACCACACCTTCCTCAGAGCTGATTTGCCCACCACCCATGACCACATAAATAAGCTGCTTTATGTATATTCATGCTGGGGGTATGTCAGAGATAGCAACAATGCTCTCAGCTCAAATGCCAGGAAAAAACAAAAGTTTGAATTGCACACACAAGGAACGACTTAAGACCTCGAGCAATAAACAATTATACCAAAACCAAAACACATAAAATAAAAATAAAAGAAATTAAACAGAGGGGAAGGAAAACGACGGGGAGCAGGGAGAAATGACAGAAATGGTCTCGGACAACACACATAAACAGAAATACATACAGAACATCAGTCCAAAAATTGCTAGCAAATTGAAAGGAAACACTGAAACAGCAGCTTCTCAGTAAGACCTTTGGGGCTTAATGTTTGTAAAGTATAAACCAAGTAGCATGCCCTTTGTGAAAGTTTCTTCTGCAAATCGCCCACCCCCCCAGCCATCAGGTTCCAACTGTCACTTTCTCAATCTGTGTAAATCTCAGATTCACTGGGAAGTCACGACCCATCTCAGTGAAGTGGTGTGCCACTGCATTAGGGCTGTCTGTGTTCCTTACTGCAGAATTATGCTCACAAAGTCTAGCTTTAAGTTTAATAAAAAAAAAAAAATTTATCTTTCAGCTGGCGCATGGTTTGCCCCACATGTGATCTTGGTCACAAAGGCTGTGCTATTAGATTTATCAAACACTGAACCCCAGAGGTCTTAATAGGGAGCTGCTGTTTCGTGTTTCCTTAAAATTTGCTAGTAAGTTTTGGACAGATGTTCTATGGGTATTTCTGTTTATGTGTGTTGTCCAAGCCCATTTCTGTCATTCCTCTTTGCTTCCCATCATTTTCCCTCCCCCTCTTCATTTCATTTCTTTTATTTTTATTTTATTTGTGTGTTTTGGCTTTGGTATTATTGTTTATTGTTCAAGGTTTTAAGTCATCACTCGCACATGTACTTTGCACTTTTGCTTTTTCCTGGCATTTGAGCTGAGAGCATTGTTGCTATCTCTGACATACCCCCAGCATGAATATTCACAAAGCAGCCTATTTATGTGGTCATGGGTGGTGGGAAAATCAGCTCTGAGGAAGGTGTGGTTACTGAAATGTTAGCTGCGTGGTGCGTGCACCTGTAGTACACGCACGCTGTCTGTCATCCACCAGTCATTTTTTTCAGCCATTTGACATACACCTTTGTCATCTTGGTGAGATTATTAATTTTATGATGCTCCACAACCACAATCTGCAACCTACCAAGGTGTTTCCTTTCTTGACTGGAGTAGGACAATCCTCCACCCACCACCAATTGGTTATTTCAAAACTGGGAGCCATCAGAGGAACGAGGAACCTGGAAGGCGGGAGATCATGAATGGCAAGTGGATCCTAGGGTAGGGGCACTTGTTGAGCCCAGATGAGTGAGATGCCTAGGGAGGGAGAGGCCCAGGTAAGCTGCAAAGAAGACCTATGTCATGTGCCTGTCCAATAAGGTATGGTATCAATCGATCAAATCAGATCATGAGTAAACCTGTCATGACATCTTGGCGGTGCTTGGGCATATTGCCTCTATGCTGCCTAGTACATGCCACGTGCTTACCACCAGAGGTCGCCATCAGAGCAGTTTAACAATGAATCAGAGGGGAGCTACCTACAGGATGCTCTTTTGATCTCCTGCCTTCATCAGCTTTCTGCTCTGGGCTAAGGGCACAAATCCAGATTTCAGAGCAGTCTCCCATACCACTTGAGGCCATGAAGCTGGCCTGCACTTCTGTTTTTAGATTTACCATTTTGCCTCACCTTGGTGCTAGTTGATTTGTGCCACTTTCTCAGGCCACTCTTTCCACCAAATTTTTGTTGGCCTCCTTCCATCATAGAGCATTCAAACCCAGACCCTTGATAGCGATCTCCTGAAACTTGCTCTCTCTGGCGGTGCTCAAGCTAGAGGTAGAAGATCATCTGAGGAGGTAATTATGCCATAAAAGCACTGGGGGTTGTGCAGAGCAGTGCCAGTGATGGGGTGGGGGTCAGCTACCATCAAGGCTAATGGCAGGTTTCCATCTCTATGTAGGTCCTTCCACACACACCACGCCAAAGCAAGTCTGCTGCCACTCCTGTACTGACCTGTGGTGAAGGAACTCACTCCTTTTGGTCACCTGGTTCCTCACAATCTAGAAAAGGAACTGCGGAGTGAGCAGCACTAACACCCTTTTCATACGCTGCCTCTGAAGCATGACCAGAGAGCTGAGTCTCTCCATGTGTTAGTGCAGCACACTATAAGCCAGCACCACCATGCCAACCCTCACCTGCATTTGTTTTACTCTTGGCACACAGTCCACCCTCATTAGCTGCCCCAACCCCCAGCATTGTCACCCGCCTTCTCCTGGACTTGCCCATGCCTCCTTATTCCTCCATAGCTTAACCCCCAGGGTAGAATCAACATGGTCAGCCATGCCCCATTGGATGTCCTGCTTAGCCTATATGTGAGTTCTTGTGTAGGCAGTGTCAGGCCTGCGCAGTGGGAGCTGGAGTCACTATGCCTCTGCTGGAGTGGGTTCTCATTATTGCATTACTGCTCCCTCTGGGACACGGAAAGGCCAGAACTATCGATGCATGCTCACACAATTGTACATCAGCGCATCAGGTTCTAGCTGCACCCCCATTCCCTGACTACCAGCTTCACTTGCACTGCTACCTGTGGTCACTCAGGCAGCGGTATCACAGAGGAGTCTGGGAACCCTCTGCCCCCTGAGTAGGAGCGCGTACTGTGGGACACTCGATCCTCCTTCCATACCTGACCCACAGACTCAGGCTCATTCCTGAATCCGAGTCGCCTGCATCACAAGACGTAGCACTACTGCTGCGTCAATCGGCCGGCTTTGACCGGCACTTTTTACAGCTTTTATTTTATTGCATTTCATTACAAAAATAACTATGTGAAAACAATAGAACAGACAGTCACAATGTGACACTTCTCTCGTCGCCCAGTTGGTATGCTGGGGTAAACCTGAAGAAATAAAAATACTGACAGCAACAGTGAGCACTGACAAATAAAGAGGTAAAGAAAGATTTCCAAAAACATTTAAAAAATACCTCCATCAGCATATAAATCTTGTCTAGGTAGCTTAGTATATTAATAAACATGATTGGAAGGCTGGGCCTGTAGTTCAGTGGACAAGCAGCCAGCCACTCCTCCTTCCTGAGCTATATAAGCAGTTCCTCTCAGCCTCCTTCTGAAGCACTTTTTCTTTGCAGCTGGTGGCTCTGTCGGTCTGTTCTTTGCAGCTGCTGGGGCCTCCCACTTGCTGTGCTTTGGCCTCTGCTTGTTTTGCTGGACTTCTGTTTACTGTTCTCATGCATTTGGTTTGTATTGCTTGCCTCGGTTGTGTGCTTCTTTGTGTTGCTTGTTCCTGTTCTTCTGTGTTTTTGTGTCTTTTGTTTTGCATTCTTTTGGGGCCTCTGTTTCTAAACTCCTTGTATTTTGCTAATCCTGAGCTCATACTACTTTCCCATTTACTCACAATGTAACTGCAATCGTTATCTGAGTGTTTCAGCTCAAGCTGCTTCCCTGCTGCTCTCCATGCTATGCACCTTAATTGTTTTCACCTGGTTCAGGCTCACTCTGAACCCTAGCCCATGCAGCTCAATCCTGCTTCCTGAACACATACCACGTACCTCATTGCTGCTGTTTTCACTGCTCTGCCTAGCCAATTTGCTGCTTTCACAGCGGTGCCTCCCTACAGTCTATGTTCATTCATTGCTACCCTATAACCCATAGATCTTGCTCGAGATACAGCTCTTGCAGCAGGTTACACCATTAGGACTGAAGCCGTCAGGCGCCAGGACCCCAGGGAAATTTTCTAGCTAGCAGTCTTCAGCGGGGACTGCCTCTGACGTCAGTCCCGCCCCCGACATCAGGCGTAGTACATAAGGAGGTGGTCCCCCCACAATCCTCAGTTCTTTTCCTGCCGTCGACATCGCAAGCATCGACCTCTCAGTCACTTTCTAGCGTGAGACTACTTAGAACTACGACGTTCTCTCTTTTCTTATACGGATTTGGATTCATCTGATGTCCTCTCCAAACACCTCTCTGGAAGGTCACCAATTGAAGTGTGCCTGCGGCAAACAGATCCCCTTCAAGGATCCTCACTCAGCCTGTGTGCGTTGTCTAGGCCCGGAACACAACACCAAGGCCTGCTTCTTCTGCCAGGGCTTCAACAGTCGCACCAGGATCCGCCGCCAGAAGGCCCTTCAAGCGTTTCTCTTGGAGGAGAAACTAAAGACCATGGATAGGGAACCTTCCTCCAGGGAGTCGTCAGGGAAGACCCACAAACACCGGGAGAAACACCGGGAGAAGGAAAGACCCAGGTCCTCGGTGAGGGCCTCGGACTCCCAAAGCTCCGGCTCGTGGTTAGACAGCTCTCCTTCCAGGGCTCAATCTCAGCCTCCCCCGGTTCAGGTCAGATCCTCCAGCGGCTCCTCTCTGCAGTCTCTCAAGACTTCCAGGCCGTTGGCTTCATCCACTCCTTCTAAGGCCTCGTCTAAATCTGGGGAGTGCCACAAATCTTCCTCCCGCCGTCGGGACTCCGAAGCCAGGTCGGTGTCCCAGCCTCCGCATGGGTCGGACCCGGTCCCTCGTAAGACTAAGGACCTGACGTCCCTAAAATGGATGCCAGACCCGACGTCTGCCAAGCATCACCGGCACTCCCAGGAGCCGGCGACAGCAAGACACCCGTTGCCGACCAGGCGTTCGCCTCCCAGGGCGTCGGCCCAGGACCGGCGTCGCTACTCCAGAGAGGAGGACTGCACCACCGTCGCCAGTTGACATCGGGTCAGAAGGAATCATCGGAGGAGGATACCACTCAGCCCGAGGACCAGGCGGAGACACTGGAGTCCGCTGGCCCCACGGAACCTTTCCCCAGAGCGGGAGACCCCGGGACCTGAGGCCCAACCCCGGGGACAGGCCATTGGCGCCGGGCCCATCGTCAGGCTTGAATCTGGCAGAGGTAAAGGAGCTCTTTACCTTCTGGTGGGACACCATCAGGAAGGATGTGGTCACCACGCACCCTCCTCCTACTCCGGCTCCGCCTCCACCCACTCCTTCACTGCTTCCACCCCCTCCTCTGCCCAAGGGGCCTGTAGGACGGTCATCAACCCCCAAGGAGCCAACACCTCCTCCTAGGGGCAGATCCTCAGATAGAAGACCTCCCTCAAGATCCACTTCAGGGTCACCTAGCCCTAAGAGACCCAGACGATGCCAGTACACCACGCTTACGGAGGATTCTAGATCTGACACCTCAGGGTGCTCCAGATCTCCTTCTCCCATCAGCATTCCCTCTCCAGACCCACACAACCTACCCAGGTCTCCTCTGGATGATCCCTCTTTCGCAGAGTTCATGAGGCACATTCAGGAGAATATGGGGTGGGATGCTGAAGAGCTCGACCCCGAGAGGCAGCGCCTTGCCCGCTACCTTCAGCAGAAAGACCCAAAGCCTGTGGTAGTGCCACCCTTGGTGGACACTTTTGCGGACGTCACCAAGGCTGCATGGAAACGTCCACATTTGACTCGGCAGTGCCAAAGAAGGCTGACCACCATACAAGGCCCCTAGGAGGACCAGTATATGGTGAACAATCCTCTGGCTGACTCCTGGTCATCACTGCCTCACGCATGACCGGTCTCAGAGACCTCAGCACTTGAGCACACAGCCACCGGACCTGGAATCCAAGCAATTGGATGTCCTGGGTAGGCGACGCATGCAGGCTGCGACTTTGCCATCAGGTCTCTGGAATTACCTCATCCACATGGTTCAATCCAGAACGCACTGTGGGAACAGGGACAGGACCTGGTTGAGAAGATGCCCGATGGTGGCCAAAGGAGGAGCTTTTGAACCTCCTCTGTACGGGTTGGATGTGGGGACCCAGGTGCTCAGAGCTGCATCGACTCTCGGACTCTTCAGCCAGAGCTGTAGTCTCAGGCGTGTGTCTCCGGAGACACTCTTGGCTCCGTGTTCTGGTTTTACCTGACGTCCAGAAGAACATCTTAAACGCCCCTACAATGGTGAAGTCTTTTTGGTGAAGCCACCGAGAAGGTGATCACCAAACTTCAGGACGCAGGGAAGGTGGTAAGATCTGTCCAGGCCATGTACAGGTCCAGGCCCAGTTCCTTTCGTAGGAACCAGAGTCGCTTTCGTGGCTGGATACAAAGGCAACAACCACGTCCCGGCCAACAGCAGAGGGGCACTTTCACCCGAAAAGCCCAGGCCAAGTCATCCCCAGGAAGAGGCCAACGAATTGCAAAGTCGGCCCAGTCTGTGGGATCGGTCGCTACCACAGCATGACTCCTTCCTGGCCCCCGCCCCTCCTCAGGATCAATGGGAAATGAAGGTCAGGGGTCGCATCGCACGTCACCTGCCAGGGTGGCGGTCGATCACCACCAACAGGTGGGTGCTGCAACTGGTCAAAAAAGACCACTATATGGAATTTGTAGGCAGTCCACCTACAAGACCTCCCCTGCTTTCCCGTTACTCGGGTCAACACGCCCTCCTCATACAGCAGGAGGTGCTCACGCTTCTGGAGAAGAAAGCCTTAGAGCACATTCCAGAGAACCAGAGAGGGCTAGGGTATTATTCTCACTTGTTCCTGGTTCCAAAGAAAACAGGGGACCTCCATCCAATTCTGGACCTCAGCGACCTCAACCTGTCAGTCGTTTACAAACACTCCCGCATGGTGACCCTTCCGGGCCTAATTCCCATGCTGAAGAGGGACGCCTTTTGGCATCTTTGGATATGCAGGATGCCTACCTGCACATTCCAATTGCTGAAGTGCACAGGGGGTTCCTGCGCTTCGAGTTTCAGAGCCGCCATTATCAGTTCCGAGCTCTTCCTTTCGGGCTGTCATCAGCACCTCAAGTTTTTACGAAGTGCATGGTGGTCGTAGCGGCATCTCTGAGGAGACAAGGCCACTACGTGTTCCCATACCTGGATGACTGGCTTCTCATGACACCCTCCAAGGAGGCACTGATGACGGCCATTCACCACACCCAGTCCCTTTTTCAATCACTGGGTATCCTCATCAACTATGAGAAGTCTCTCCTGGTGCCATCCCAGAAACTGCAGTTTATAGGAGCAGTTCTGGACACCATCAGAGGGAAAGCCTTTCTTCCCTCAGACAGAGCGGAACACATCAGATCCCTCATCAGGGACCTGTCGGTGAGGAAGACTGTCCCGGCCAGACTGGTCCTTCGCTGCTTGGACATATGGCTGCAGCCATTGCAATAGTCCAGATGGCACGGCTCACATGCGGGTAACCCAATGGATGCTGGGTGCAATGGGACCAAAGGCAAGACCATCTGCAGCAGCCAATTCAAATCATGAATGCCGCGATTCAGGATTGGCAATGGTGACTAGATCTGGGGAATCTGTCTGCGGGGTTCCTTCACAGCGCCGTCTCCGACTGTGACTCTCCACAGATGTCTCAGGTTCGGGAGCACACCTAGACGGTATGTGGTCTCAGGGCATTTGGACAGCCCAGGAATCTCATCTCCACATCAACATTTTGGAAATGAGGGCAGTACTTTATGCTCTGCAGGCCTTCCAGTCGGAGATTCCACCGGGTACTCTCCTGTTACAAACAGACAATACCGCGGTGATGTATTACCTTAACAAACAAGGAGGCACTCACTCCTACCCGCTTTGCAGGGAGGCCATGAGAGTGTGGGAGTGGGTAGTGCAACACGGCACAAACCTAATTGCAGTACATGTCCCAGAAGTGGACAACACCATCGCAGACAGTCTGAGTCGCTCTCAGGCCAGAGTCCACGAGTGGGAACTTCTACAGGAGGTGGCAGAGGATCTGTTTCACAGATGGGGCACTCCAGAGTTAGACCTTTTTGCGTCCCCATCCAAAGCAAAACTGCCCAATTTTTGATCGCTAGATCCAGGGCCTGGTGTTTTCTGGCGAGACACGTTGTCCCTCTCCTGGGCGGGCAGATTCCTCTATGCCTTCCTCCTTTCCCATTGATCCAGAGAGTTCTCTTCAAACTTTGCAGGAGCAGGCGACGCTTATTTGATAGTGCCTTTCTGGCCCAGACAAATTTGGTTCCCTTCTGCATCAGCTATCCCGGAACCTCCACTTCCTTTGCCAATCGGCTCCCATTTGTTGTCTCAGGACGAGGGTTCATTAGTCCATCCAGACTTGGCGTTCTTTGAACCTGCATGCTTGGCTCCTAGAGACATAGCCATGTTGCGATACAGGGTCTCGCAAAGTGGCAGATGTACTCTCTGCCACCAGAAACCGGCAACCCATACAACGTGACCCATGAAATGGCGCAGATTTTGTTTGTGGGCTCAGCGCTGGTTTCTTACCACTAGAATGCCCTAAAAACTGGTTCTGGATTACCTGCTTTCCTTTTCATTCGGACTGGCTTACTCCTCGATTAAGGTGCACCTTTGTGCAATTTCTGCTTACCATGCCCGATAGGCCAATGGACGGTGGCCCAGTTGGACACTACTGTGCCTTTATGAGGAGTCCTCCACCTTAGGCCGCCCATCAAGGATCCGATTCCTCCTTGGGACTTGCCTCGTTCTGAGTAGCTACGCTGCCACCTTGAACCAGCCGGATTATAGCCACGCTTTTCTGTCGGAAAACGTTATTTTAGTTGTGGTTATTTCGCAAGAAGGATCTCCGAATTGCATGCACTAATGTGCAAAGAGCCTTATTTAGTTTTCCATCAGGACAGGGTATCCCTGAGGACAAACACAAAGCTTCTGCCTAAGGTGGTTTCAGCCCTCACCCTTAATCAGGATATTGACTTACCAGTGTATTTCCCAAGGTACACCAACCGAGGAGAAGCCCTTCTGCACACCCTTGACGTGCATCGGTGCCTCAGATATTATCTGACCAGAACCAAACAGTTTCGGAAAGGCGGATCAACTGTTTGTCTCCTTTGCTGTTAGAATGAAAGGAGCTCCTGTTTCTAAACAGGCTCTCTTGATGTGGCTCATCCATTGCATCACTTTCTGTTATGATAAGCGCAATAAACTCTTACCGGGCACGGTCAAGGGTCATTCCACGAGAGGGGTGGCCACTTCCTTTGCGGCGTTAAAGAACGTCTCCACCTCAGCTATTTGCGCTGCAGCCACTTGGAGCTCTGTGCATACCTTTATCAGGCATTACAGCCTGGACATTGCATCGAGGCGAAGAGCAGGGTTCGGGCCTAGCCGTCCTTCAGGGTCTTCTGTCCTAGGCTCGAGTTGTATTGAGACTTCTACCTTTCCTCCTTCCTGTGGCATAAGATTGCCACTATTGCTTGGAAATCAGTACTAATGGTGTAACCTGCTGCAAGAGCTGTATCTCGAAGTAAGATAGTACAGTTACGTAAGAACTTACCGTAACAGTAGATCTTCGAGAACAGCTCTTGCAGCAGGTACCATTCCGCCCACCATCCCCCTTCTTGTGGAGGTAGGTCGAGCTAAATATCCATCTTACGTAGATGGATGTTCTGTTTTTAGTCTTGGCCATCTGGTGGCGGATCCTCGGCTCCTCTTCTGATGTCATCCAGTGGCTGGGAGTCTCCGCGGAGAACTGAGGATTGTGGGGAACCGCCTCTTATGTACTACGCCTGACGTTGGGGGCATAACCGACGCCGGAGGTGGTCCCCGCTGAAGACTGCTAGCTAGAAAATTTCCGTAGTCCTGGCGCTTGACGGCTTCAGTCCTAATGGTGTAACCTGCTGCAAGAGCTGTTCTCGAAGATCTACTGTTACGGTAAGTTCTTACGAACTGTACTTTACTCAATACTGATGCTGCTTTATTACATTTGTACACTGCTATTATGCTCTGGAGGTCAGCTAATCAACCACTGATGCTGTAAACTAGTTTTAATATCTGCATGTGGGTCATGGTGCTTTCCATCACTTTCTTGTTTTTCCTACAGCGGGGACTTGGAGGTGTTGTTGAGGAGCTGGCCTGTGGCATACTTACCGCATGTCTGAATCCTGTCTCCCTGCTAAAATCCTCAGAGCATTTTGTCACCTTTAATTGGCTTCCTAGTGGGACTGGTTGGCTTGCTCTTGCTAATTCATATTTGCTGCTCCTCCAACCTACATGCAGGTCCGACCACTGCTTACTCAGCCTTACAGACCTACATGCAGGTCCACTCATTGCTTCCTCTGCCTTACAGACCTATGTGCAAGTCCAATCATCTACTTACGCACAACTCAGTCTGCTCATGCCTGCTAAGCATGTATCTGCCCTCTGTGAGGGTCTCCAACACTTCTTGCTTCATCCAGCTCCTTCCAAATTTGTTTCTGGGGCATGCCAACCATGACCATTAGGCACCATGGCTCAGTCCTCCCTGCAGCCAATGATCTCGCTCTGCACCTATAAAGTCTGCATCTTGAGTGTGTGAAACTTGGGACGGGGTCCTTCTCACCTAGCCCATAGCTAGGAATGTTCTCACTCCAGGTGTAGCTTTAGCTGTTTGAGCCTCGATGGCAGCTCCTGGTGTAGAATTTAAGACTAGCCATGAAGGGTGTTTACAGCGATCTCCTTTGGCTCTAGTATTAATTTACTAGCATGGTATCTTCACTGCATTTTCCCCATGACTTCCTCTGGTTCACCTGGTTTGTTTTTAGGGTGGGTAGGCCAGGTGAGTGCCTCAGCAGTCGTTCCTCTCCTCCTCCCGCCTTGATTGCCCATTGTTGTAGAGTAGTGCTCACAACCTTCCATGGCGTTCCCGTTAGAGGGATCAAGTAAGAGCTTTCCTCCAAACTGGAATATTTTCTGCCCCCTTTAATTGGATTTCCAAATTATAGTAGCAGAGCCGTCATTAAACAAAATATCCCAAGCCTGGAGGGAAGGTGACCTAGACCTTGGATCCCCAGAGATTTCCTCCTTAAAGGTGCTTTTTTTTCCTCTCCTCTGTGCCTCAGGTTATAAATGTTAGTTAGCAGTAGTCAGTGTTCTCTAGTTTCTGTAGGTAGGTTCTGCTGTTGGATGGAGGTGGATGGTGTCCCTGCTTGCCGTTCCTCTCTCCTTAGGAGGCACCCTCACTCTCAGCGCAAACCATCATACTCATGACATTTGCTCATCTCATGCATCTCATTACCTCTCAGGCTGCCTTTGCCTATTCTACCCAGCCTCATGGCTCCAATTACTAACATTCTTCATACAAATACATTTCTTTTGGGGATGCTTCCTACAGTACCTTTAGCCAAGGGAATCATCCTACAGCACCTCTAGGGGTGGAACCCTCTTTGAGAGTTCCTTGCCTTTGGTACCCCTACAGGGTGGTAATTTCTCTGGAACAGAGAGTGTGAATGACCAAAACCAAAGTAACACATTTGCACAAGCAAAACACTATACTGGCTGCGTAGGCCATTGAATAGAAATTCTGCCATATATTTTAGGAAAATGCAACTAGCATGAACTGGAAAACAACAGCTAAAACTGCAGGCAGGTACAGTAGTTTTCCTCTTTGCTCCAGAGTTAGGGGATGAATATTGTGAGTCATAGGACCATACTGTTCAACAGCACATAACTTTGGTCTAGGTAACTTAAAATATTAATAAACACAATTGAAATGTGCCATATAGAAATGTAGCTATGAAATGGAAAACGAACTAAACCAGAAAACTGCAGGTAGGCAGGTACTGTACATTTCCCTCTGCTCCACAGTTAGGAGTATACCTCTCAACCACTCAGCATTAAAATTCATAGCACTGGCCTTCAAAATTCAGAGCAAATGGACAGAATGTGTAGCACTTTCTTAGTTTAAATAATAACATGTCTACAGAAAGAGTAGGTCCCATATATTTAGTGTTAAGGAATGTTTCTATCAAGTTAGTTCAATGATTTTATAGTTTATGTATCCACAAATAGCGCTCTAACATTAAGAACATCAGTAAACCTTTGCAGAACAAGAGCAAATTTCAGTGTAAAGATCAGGAAAACAAATTACAGTGAATACATACGAATTTACAACAAATTGTAGGCAAACATGAGCACATATGGTGCTAATACTTGTAAATATACAATGTAATATACAGTGTGATATACTATGTACTGTAATATACAAAAGTGCTTGTAATGTAATAAAGAAAGGTAGAATTGAGGATAGAGAAAGGAGGAGGAAGATGGAGGAGGAGGAGAATGAAAAATATGACCGAGATTGGTCGGTGGGTGTGATTAGCTAGTATAAGGTGGGAGGTCATGACAGGGGGAGGTTATCAGAAGTGTGGAGGGGTTGTGGGATAACAGATGGATCAGACACCGAACTTCAAGTTTTACACACAATCTCTGTGTGATTTATATTCAAAATGCAGGAGATAACCTTAAGCAATGGCATATCTCTTCTTCAGTACAACAGTTTGCAGCAACAGACCTTGTATGTCCTTTCTCTGCACTTAGCCAGCACCTGCTGATTCTGATTTCTGATCTAACTTAGCAGTTGAGATTCAGCCTCCACCCCTATGAGGGCCTTGTTTGCTTGGGTAGTGGAGGCTCAAATAAAAAAAGAAAACCAAAACAAGCTAAATACAAAGAACCTCCATGCAGAAGCACTGAAACATGGGTTACCCCAAAGGGCACTGACAATAAGCCAAGTTTCAAAGAAACACAACATCACACATACTTCCATATTGCAAAGCATCATAGGATATATGTAAATATCCATGACATTTCAGACTTGCTCAACTTACAGTAATTTACATGCATTTTAAATAGCACAACTAACTTAATTTGTATAATATACAGTCACCTAGTACTTTTACCTTTATGAAAACACCTAGTACCATGGTATTTTCAACGGAAGCACCAAGGGAGAGTGACAGTGAAAATGCCACCTCCCCACAGTGACGGCACATTACCAATGCAGGTATTGTGCTGCCCAGGCAGCAGTGTTTTCTGTGGGGTGCTGTGCCTCACACACCCCATGCGGGGGCTGCCTCCGCACCCCGACTTTAGGATTATCAACTCCAAGTCAGAGTTGGTCCGGGACTGGCGGAAAGCAAAGCACCAAAAGGACTATTACAGCCGACTCGTCGCCATAATGGTCTTTTTTTTTGTTTCGCCATCGGGTGTCGACTCGCAGGGGTACTGCTTTTCAACATTTACAGGTTTTATACACATAAGGTATACACATTAAAGTATTATATGACATAGTGCCATTGCATACTAAATCCAACAAGAGACACAGCCTGTTTTATATCAGCTCGAGTCACAATAACCTCCTGTATGGGGACCTGACAGGAAAAGGAAAATTAAAGAGGACACTACAGCATAGTCAAGAAAGGGAAGGTGGTGCCCATAGGTGACCAAGCTTATGGACTAGAAATTGTAAAGGATAGATTAGGCTAAGAAATAGAAGAACTGTTGCAACAGATTTAAGAAAAGGTCAGTCCTCGAATGGCAGGAGCTCCCTGTCACATATCCCCCACCGTAAGGGGGACGCAGTCACTGCAGACTGCTTACCACCTTCCTGTCCCAGGAAGGGATGGAGCTTCCACCCATCCATCTTCAGAAGCTCTGTCTCAGGGTCCCTATTAATGATAAACATTCTATCATAAACATAGTGGATATCACCATTCTTTATCCTGAGGCATTAACACATTTCTCAATAGATACTAACGGTACCTTCCCATCTCCTTTTGGGGAAACTCTTGACATATTTCTTAAGCAAAAATCTGGATGTCTGTAAAGTCCAGTACCATAGAAACAATTTCTCGGGGGATGAGTAATTACCTGCTCCAACCCCACCAGACATGTCAGCTTTAAGCAGGGACCCAGTCCTAGGTTCAACCCTCTACATAAACTCACTACGTCTCTTGATTCATTCATTTCACTTGCTACTGATACAGACACCTGAGGGTAGACACTCTTTTGGTGTTACCCCAACACAGGTTCCAATCCATTTTCCATCCACCTCCTCCTTGGTAGGTTTTCCCTCAGAAAAGAATAAAGCACATGTACCACCTCAGACTGTTAACATATTGTAACATTTTGGCAACATTAGCATCTTTAGCCTGCAGTATACCCTAGTCAATACTGTTAATAGATTTAGCTGCAACAATACAAGAAAAAGTCCCTTCAGTCTCATAGGCTTCTTCTTGCTTGCTTGGAGTCTTCAGCCCCAACACAGTATCACTAGGCACAGTCTTACCTGGTGTCTCACATTCAAGTTCCATACTTGCATAGAAACATAGACTTTGATGGCAGATAAGGACCGCTTGGCCCACCTAGTCTGCCCATTTCCCTACCTAGAGGATAAGCTGCAGATCCTATTTAACCAACAGCCTATTTCTTCCTACCCCGCATAAAAATTGCCTTATGTCTGTCCCATGCATTCTTGAATTCTCCCACAGTTTTAGACCCCACAACCTCCTCAGGAAGGCTGTTCCATGCATCCACCACCCTCTCTGTGAAAAAAATACTTCCTCACATTGCCCCTGAGCCATACCCCCTCAATCTTCGAATTGTGTCCCCTTGTTCTTGCACATCTCTTTTTCTGAAAGATGCTACCCTCTTGGACTTTGTTGATTCTGCTGAGGTACTTAAACGTTTCTATCATGTCCCCCCTCTCCCTCCTTTCCTCAAGGGTATATATATTAAGCTCCTTTAGTCTCTCCTCGTATGACTTCTCTTGCAGACCCTGCACCATTTTAGTTGCCTCCTCTGAACTGCCTCCATCCTGTCTACGCCTGCAGAGATGGGGTCTCCAGAACTGGATGCAGTACTCCAGATGGGGTCTCACCAACTGTCTGTACAGGGGATAACAACTTCCTGTTTTCTGCTGGTGATGCCTCTCCCTATATCCCAATATCCCCAGCCTCACTCACCGCCTTCTCACATTGCTTGCCAACCTTAAGGTCATCTGATATGATTACCCCAGGTCCCTTTCCATTTTCGTTGTTTTACTACCTCCCCACTGTATAATCTTCCCTGTGTTTTTGTTTCCCAGGTGCATTACTTTTTATTGAATCCAAGCTGCCATACTTGATCATTCCTCTAACCTTGCCAAGTCCCTTTCATCCTTTCCACGCCTTCTTGTATATCAACCCTGTTGCAAATCTTTGTGTCATCTGCAAAGAGGCATACTTTTCCTTCCAGCCCTCTGCAATGTCACTTATAAAGACATTAAAAGGACTGAACCCAGTACTGAACCCTCATGGTACCCCACTAGTAACCCTCTTTCTTCAGAGGGACTCCATTTACAATTACCTTCTGTGTCCTGTTGTCCAGCCAATGTTTTATCCAGGCTACCACCCTGGGACCCACTCCCAGGCTGGTTAATTTGACTACTAATCTTTTGTGTGGGACTGTGTGAAATGCCTTGCTAAAGTCTAGGTAGGCCATGTCCACAGCCCCTCCCTGTTCTACTACTTTGGTCACCCAGTCAAAGAAATCAATTAGATTCGTCTGACATGACCTTCCCGCTGTGAACCCATGCTGCTTTGGGTCCTATGCCCCACTGACCTCTAGGTACTCAACAATTCTTTCCTTCAGAAGTGATTCCATCACTTTCCCTACCACAGAGGTCAAACTGACAGGTCTGTAGTTTCCTGCCTCTGTCTTGGTCCCACTTTTGTGAAGTGGAATCACATCAGCCTTCTTCCAGTCCTCAGGTACCACGACATTTGTTAAAAAGGGTAGTCAGTGGTGTCACTAGTTCTCTGCTTAATTCTTTTAGAATTCTGGTGTGAATTCCATCTGGCCCCATTGCTTTGTCCACCTTCAGTTTTAGGAGTTCTTTCAGAACCCTTTCCTCTGTGAAAGAACTGGGATCGACACCTCCACCACAGTGCTTCTGTTAATTGGATTAGGCACCTCCCACTTCCTCTTTGTGACTACTGAACAGAGGTATTCATTCAGTATCCCTGCTTTTCACTGTCACTCTCTGCCCACACGCCATCCATTCTATTCAGCCTCACTATCCCTCCCTTGTCTTTCTCACACTCCTGATATACCTATAAAGGTTTTATCCCCCTTCTTAACCGAGTTGGCTATCTTTTCCTCAGTTTGTGCCTTTGCTATTCTGACTACCCTCCCTGCCTCCTTCTGTCTTAACTGGTACAGTTCTCTGTCCTGCTCCTTCTGTGTTTCCTTATACTTCCTAAATGCTATCTTTTTCTCCCTAACCTTCACCGCCACCTCTTTTGAGAACCATAGTGGCTTTTTCTTTCATTTTGATTTGTTTATTTGCTTCACACAAAGGTTTGTTGCCTCTGTAATGGCAGTTTTGATATTTCCCCATTGTTGCTCCACCCCTCCTTCTAGCCTATTTGCTAGTGCTTTTCTAAGGCACTCTCCAATTTTGCCAAAGTCAGCCCTCCTGAAGTCCAGAACCCTCACTTTTGTATGGCATGACTGTAGCTGAGTTTATCATGAACCACACTGTTTGGTAGTCACTTGTTCCCAAATGGCTACCCACTTCTAGATCTGAGATCCTCTCACTGTCCCCATTTGAGAGTATCGGTCTAAGACTGCTCCCTCATGAGTAGGTTCAAAACTAGCTGTCTGAAGCATGCCACCTGAAGGGCATCAAGAATGGCCCTGCTTTTGGATGTGGCTGCAGCAAAGGTGCTCCAGTTAACATCTGGCATATTAAGGTCCCCATCAACAGTATCTCCCCTTTCTCTGCCATCCTAAGGATGCCTTCTATCATATCCTTGTCCATTCCCTCCCCCTGACATGGGGGTCTGTATAAAACCCCTGTGTGGATTGTGGTGCCATTTCCAGTCTCTAAGGTGACCCACAGTGCCTCCTCTCCTCCCTGTTTACTCTTTTGTTCAGTTGCTTTTATCCCTTCCCTTACATCAGAGCTACTCCCACCTTCTGCCCTCCCTGTCTCTCCTGTAGGTTGTGTACCCTGGTATGTTAACATCCCAGTCATGGTTCTCTGTGTACCATGTTTCTGTGACTGCTACACTATCCAGGCATCCCTCTTCCATCAAGGCCACCAGTTCAGGGAGCTTGTTGCCCAGACTATGGGCGTTGGTACTCATTACCCTCCATTTCTTGATGGCCTTACCCCTTTTTGCCCCATCCCTGTCCTTATTGCATTTGTCACTTTCTCCATTTACCCCTACACTTCTCCCTATCGACATCTCTATGTTGGTGTCTACCTCACTTTGTACCCTGATTTTTTTGGGGGTGCTAGGATTTTCCTGCTCCTTTCCAGTGCCTCCCCCCTTGGCTAGTTTAAATGCTTGCCAATGAAGTATTTAAACCTATCACCTAGGATCCTGGTTCCCCTCCTGGACAGATGCAGACAATCATGCCAGTATAGGCCTGCATCCCTCCAGGTGAACCCCCAGTCCCCAATGAAGCCAAATCCCTGAGCTCTGCACCAGTTTTTCAGCCACTGATTGAATCCCATGGTGTCGAGCACCCTAGCCTCACCCATGCCATAGACAAGCAGCACCTCCGAGGAGGTTACCGTATGTGCTATTTGTCTAAGGCCCCCTCCCCATCTCCACAAATGCTTCTTGCACTACTCTGATCCCTTTCTTAGCCAGGTTATTTGTCCCTAGGTGGACAATGACATCCAGCTTCCTCCCCTGTGCAGCTGCTCCTGTGATCCTGAGGATTCGCTCCTTGTCCCTCCAAGCCATGGCGCCAGGCAGGCACCTTACCTCCCTCTCCGCCTCCTCCCCTAGTTCTACCTTCCTAACAATGGAGTCCCCCACCAGGAGCTGTTTCCTTCCCCTGTGGGGTCCCATGCCATCCTCCTGTGGGTCTCCTTTGTGGAGGTTCCCAGCATCCTCCTTGGTCTCCACTGTGGGTGCCTCCATAGAGGAACCACACTTTTCCAGAATGGCATAGAAATTGTGGAGAGGTACAACTGGAGGGATGCACCACTGTTCCACCATCCTCACCCTCCCTGAGCCCACTGTGGTCCAACCGCTCCTCTTTCTTGGCAACCTCTGAGGCAACGGCAGTGACCCTGATGGTCCCTGAGTGGAAAAGGAGGTCCCACAAATCCTGGTCAACTCAGCCTGGAGATAAGTAACCTCCTCCTCAGCTGAGAGAGGTGCCTGCAGATGGGACAACACTGCATCCTCCAGAACATCTCCTGGAAGACTGCTGCTCCACAGCCACTGCACTGCACCACTCCCATCATGTTTTTTTTTTCTGGCCCCTAACTGTTGTTTGGAATACTTACTCTTTCCTCTGTTTATTTATTTTTTTTTTTTCATTCTGTACTTACTTACTGCTTCTGTGCCCTTTAGCTCCTGATCTTCCTGTTCTGAGACAAGAAGTTCCTATATTCTCAGTAGTCTCCTTACTTGCTCAGAGTCAGACCTCCAGCAGCTGGTGGGGGGGCGAGAGCTACTGTTGCCCTTCTAGGATGGTGAGTCTTTGGTGGTTTCTGTGATCACTCACTTCCTGCTCCAAACAGGAAGTTCCTGTTGTCAGTTAAATCCTGTGCCTATAAAGTAGAACTGATTTAGGTGGAGGGAAGGAAGGAGGGCAATGTAGTCCTAGTAGATAAGTTTTAGTTATACCAGTAGCTCCTTCCTCCTGGTGTTCTGTCTGTTCTCTGGCAGAAGCTTCTAGGCAGTGTTTAAATCTGGTTTTAACCTGGCTCCTTCTAGCTAAGCCACCCACCTACTTTGAAAATCTTTCTACTCTTAGTTAATTTCACAGATAACAATTCCTTCTGACACCTGTGACAAGCACCTAGATAAGTACACAGATAACACAGATAACAGATAACAACTTACTCCAGCTACCTCTGACAAACACACTAGCTTTTTTATAACCCTAAATTGAAGGTCCCAGTACAAAAGTTCTAGTTCTAAGTCCCAATAGATAAGTTTTAGTTATACCAGTAGCTCCTTTCTCCTGGTGTTCTGTCTGTTCTCTGGCAGAAGCTATCTAGGGCAGTGTTTAAATCTGGTTTTAGCCGGCTCATCAGCGCAGCGGTTGGATTTCTGCTTGCGACACCGGCGAGCCGGGTTCGGGAATGGACTCGGGTCGCTGGAGAGCCGGCCGGGGAGGAGTAGGCTTGAGCGTCCCATGACTGCTCACCTACTCCAGGGGTGGAGGGGATGTAGGCTCGCTTGTCTGTACCTTCTGGCGGAGGCCGGGAGACTGGCAGCAGAGCCTCAACATTGGGGGCAGAACGCCGGCTATGCCTTGACATTTGTGGCACACCACGCCCCGGGAGGAAAGGAATACCAGGCCCTGGTTCGCCGGATGATGGCTGCCTGCTCCCGCTGGTCTCGAGATGTCCTGGTGGCCTCGAACTCGCCTCAGCAGCGCCAAGGACTGATGCCTAGTACGCTGGGGGCCCTTCCTCCTCCGTGTCTTCCTCAGAGGAGGGGACCCACCCGCAGAGAGGATATGCTGAGCCACTCTTGGGTCAGCGCGATCTGAGGTGAGGGAGGATTGACAGGACAAGGGGGTCACGGGCAGCATGAGCAGCCAGAAGGAGTGGCTAACTAGGGGTGAGGAGGAGAGAACACATAACACAAAAAGATCTGGTTTTAATCTGGCTCCTTCTAGCTAAGCCTACCCCTACTTTGCAAATCTTTCTACACTTAGTTAATTTCACGGATAACAATTCCTTCTGACACCTGTAACAAGCGCCTAGATAAGTACACAGATAACACAGATAACAGATAACAATTTACTCCAGCTACCTCTGACAAACACGCTAACTTTTTTTTCCTAAATTGAAGGTCCAGTACAAGAGTTCTAGACCTCCAACAGGTAACATCCTGGGAACATAGGTGTGGTGATTTACATATGCAGCCCATGATGTTTTGCATTGCTGGGCATGTGTGATTTGTATTTTCTTGAAACTTGGCTTCCAGCCAAATGCCCTTTGGGTAACCCTTGCCTCAGTGTTTGTGCACAGAGGTTCTTTGTCTTTAAAAAGAATATCCTGCTCAGTCAGGGGTCCTCCTCTAGATGAGCCCACAAAAATCCTCTTCCGATTCTTTATCCAAACTCTCTGGCAGGGACCTCTCGAGCACCTGGCACCAGTGTTCCGCCTCTGCATAGTCAGTCTGCCTTGACCTCGTGGTAGTTTCTCATCCCTTTGCATCTCTTCATCTTCAGGCTTGGCCTTCCTCGAGCTCCCAGGTCTGGTCTAGGCAGAAGCTTCTCTCCGTCTGTCGGCCATGGTTCTGGTTAGCACTCTGTGGGCTTTCTTCTCCGGGTTCTCCTATGGCAACTCCTGGTGTATCGATCTATCTGGGTGACATCCACCAGAAAATGTCCCTCTTTGGCCAGTCCAGACACTTCCAGCAAGTTATCCCACTGCTGACACCAAGTCTGTGTAGGGGTTGGGGGATAACAGATGGACCAGACACCGAACTTCAAGTTCAACACACAATCTCTGTGTGAATTTTACTCAAAATGCAGGAGATAACTTTAAGCAATGGCATATCCCTTCTTTAGTACATAAGTTTGCAGCAACAGACCATGTATGTTCTTTCTCTGCACTTAGCCAGCACCTACTGACTCTGATCTAACTTAGCAGTTGAGATTCAGCCTCCACCCCTATGTGGGCCTTGTTTGCATGGGTTGAGAGGGCTCAAATAAAAAAATAAAATCAAAACAAGCTAAATACAAAGAACCTGAGTGCAGAAGCACTGAAACATGGCTAACCCCAAAGGGCATTGACAATAAACCACGTTTCAAAGAAACACAACATCACACATACTTCCATAATGCAAAGCATCATGGGATATATGTAAATCACCATGACATTTCAGACTTGTTCAACTTACAGCAATTTACATGCATTTTAAATAGCACACCTAACTTAATTTCTATAATATACAGTCACCTAGTATTTTTTACCTTTATCAAAAACACCTAGTGCAATGGTATTTTCAGTATTTACAGGTTTTATACACATAAGGTATATACATTAAAGTATTTTATGATATAGTGCCACTGCATACTAAATCCAACAATGAGGAACACAGCCTGTTTTATATCAGCTCGGAGGTCACAACAATAATCTCCCTGTATGAGGACCTGAGAGGGCAAAGGAAAATTAAAGAGGACACTATAGCATAGTCAAGAAGGGGAAGGTGGAGCCCATAGGTGGCCAACCTTGTGGACTAGAAATTGTAAAGGATAGATTAGGCTAAGAACTAGAAGAACTGTTGCAATAGATTTAAGAAAAGGTTGGTCTTCAAGAGTGGCAGGAGCGCCCTGTCACAGGAAGCAAGCGCAGGCTTGGGCTGAGGAGTGATATGATTTTAGGAGCTTGGCAAAGACATAGGGAGAGGAAGATGTTTTGACAGAAGGAGGTAGGGAGTTCCAAACTGAAGCTGCACGATAACTAAAAGAACGCTGCCCATATTTGTTCGAAACTTGGTTATTATTATGTTGTTTTTGGTTGCAGAGCGGAAGGAAGGAAGGTTGATGAGAGAGATTTGGCTATTCAGGCAGGCAGATGTCCCAGCATGCATAGTTTTCTTTATTAGTGTTGCAACAGCTAGACTGGATTTGATGTCAGGGGGAACCAATTAAGGGATCTGAGAGCCATACAGTGGTGAACACTGGACCTGCAACCTAAGGCAAATCTGCATATTTTGTAGTATAGAGTATGTTTTAGCTGTAGTGTGGATTTATTGGTGGCATCAATTACAGCTGCTCCATAATCTAATGATGGAATAGGTTTGTTAGTGCAATATGGGTTCTGGCTTCAGGAGTTAAGAAGTGTCGAACATGCTCCTAGCTTCTGATGTAAAAAAGAGGTGGTGTGTTGGAGATGGGATTCAAAGGATAACATAGGGTCAAGATGAACAACGAGGTACTTGAGAGACAGTGTTTTAGCTAGTGGTGTACCACTGCTGGTAAGGACCCAGAAACTGGAGTATACCTTGTTTATTCTGTGCCTAGTCCCAAATAGGATGGACTGTGTCTTGGGAAGGTTGAGCACCATATTTTCCATTACAAACCAATTTTGAAGCCCGGCTAGGCAGGAACTGAGTGAAAGGTTAATGGCATTAATGTAGTTACTATGTGTAAAGCACTTTCATTCAAATTCATAGCAGTTGACAGGGATGGTTAGGAGACAGACATATTGTGAACCACATGGCCAAACTGTTTAACAAATAAAGGGTTATGCTTTTCAACTACATTTTAAATGCCTTTTGTATATACTGATGTCCCCAAGCCCCAAATTTTAATATTTACCAGCTTTACAGTAACTCATGCTGCCATCTCTCTCCAGCCGACTCTTTCCAACTTGTTTTTTAAAAAAAGATTTGTTTTGTCAGTTATAAACAGGAAAACAGGAAGCAGTCTTATTTAGATTTGCATCAGCAGCAATCATCAGGATAGATGATTCTAGGATGAGGTTACAATAATTGCAAGGGTATTTTTTAAGTTATCCTAGGATCGTGTAATCATCATGTTATTTCTTCTAACATTTTCTGATGACATTTTGTCTTGATGATGCTTCGTAACACTGGAATAGCTTCTAAAATAGTCCAGTGATCATCAGATTACTCTGGGATGGCTTCCTTCTAAAGTAATCTGTTATGGCTGTTATAGCTCAGGATGGTGGACTCCCTTGAGGCAGGGAGCAAACTTCAGGATAATCTGAGCAAGCTGGGCACACTGGTCTGGCTCTTGGAACCTCAGATCCAATGTAGCCAAAAGCAAGGTACTACATTGGTAGGAAACACAGAAATAGGACCTGCCTTGTGTGGGGGGCTCCTCGCTCCTCTTCCAGCAGTTGAGGAGGAAAAGGACCTGGGGTCATGATAGACAAGAGGCTGAAGCAGGACAAGCAATGCAACGATGCTGTCAAGAGGGCCAGCAGAATGCTTGTGGGGCATTAAATGCAGGCTACCATATTAGCAAGAAAGGGAAGTAATCATGCCACTTACAAGACCCTGGTGAGGCCTACCTGAGAACTGTATGTAGTTTTGGTCTCTTCAGTACTGAAAGGACATTTAGGCAGTCAGGATGTTGCAACACAGGGCCAACAAAATGATCAGTGATATGGGAGGGGGCGGCAGAAACCATAAGGAGAAGCTGAGAAGAACATGTTCTCCCTGGAGAAAAGGAGGTTGAGAGGGACATGATCTCAGTCTTTGCATACTTAAAGAGCCCCTAACCAGAGGCATGCGCGGAAGCCGTGAACAAGGGGGCCCAAAAGCCTAATAAAGCTGGGGGGGATCTGGGGGCATGCCCCCTCCCAGGGAATTTTTGAAATAAATCACTGGAAATTGTGCATTTTCCTGCATTTTACAGTTAGGCAAGATACAGCCCAAAGCATGAACAGGTGTGCACATTTGGAACTGAGCCTGGTGCTCTGCAAGGGATAGTAGCTAGCCACTGTAAATCAAAAGACAAAAAGTTCAAGGTAGTAGACCACTCACCAGTCTCCCTCAATAAGAAATGCAGGAGTCAGTAAATATGTAAAAAAAAAATCTTCACTTTTATTGCAAGTAATTAACAGACACACACGGTGTGGGCTTACCGCCACACCAAAACCCCAGCGCTTCCACAAAAGTCTTCCTGAGAGAGGCAGTTTTACAGTGTCAAAATAATTTCTTTTATACTGTTTCCTGAACCAACATACTGTTTGCCCCTTGCTGTTTTAAATACATATAGACATGTTAATTCATGATTTAGATTTAAGCGTCTGTGGTGGGATTTGAACAGTGATAGACAAAATGCAACACAAAGGAACATAAGAAATAAAAGACAAATGAATATAGAAAAAATGTATTCAAATCAGTCAGAACTGCACTAGGGAAGATGAGTTTGAAAAAGAATCTCTGGAACTATTGTCATACAAAGGGGCTATGAAATAGGCTGACATTTGACAATGCTCTTGAGATAGCTAAAAACATGGAAAGGGACTTCTTGTTAGAAACAAAGAATCAGGGACAGGGTGTTAACAGATCTGTCTATCACAAAATACATTAGGGCACCAGGGGACATAGGGAACATTATTAGAAAATACTGGCCCGTACAGTACTTCTTAATGATTCTATTTTATTAGGAGAATTAACAGAGTCTTAAGACTTACATTTTCAAGAGCAGATAATCTTACAGACAGGCTAGTACTATACATTTGCATTATGTTGAAACCAAACCTAAAGCAACCCATTGGCTATGGTTACTCCCACCCCCGAAGGGATGTTTTAATGTGGGAAATGTAACATCTGGGAGTTCTGCAGCCAGAGCAATAAATTCCAGCTTGAAGGATATGAAAACACTGTTTGGGAAAGGAAGCTTTCTTAACTGCAGCAGCTCAGGACTCTGAGGTCAGGCAATGTAAACAACACACACAAAAAAAAATCAAAGGGCATTTTTTTTCTCTATTGATAGCATCTTAACGGGGGGGGTCAAGGCCAGGGTCAGCCCCCCTCTATTCATGCCTCTGCCCCAACACGATCAGGTAGGCAACTCGCACACCTAGCTGCCTGCCCGTGGAGCTTTTTCAGTCCGATATTAATATTTTTTGAGCCATGGATTTTAAAATGTTTAACTTGTAAAGCCCCAATCGTAGCTTCCTGGAATGAGCCGAGTGGCTGAGGAGCACTGCAGCCCTGCCCCAAAAAGTAGCATAATTATGATGCAAGGTCTGGGATGGGGCTGCAGGAGATCTATGTAGAATTTACTGTAATTGGGGGTTGGGACTGCCTAAATGTACTACGAGTATCATTGTTGGCAGCACTGGGTCAGAATAACACTGGCAAGAATGCCGTTAGCAAGAAGGGCATGGAAAAAATAGCGACCGATATTTCCACTCTAATAAGGATTCTATTCTGGGGTAAGAGGATCACGGGCAAGAAAAAATATGTGGAGTCATGGAATACTGTTTCCACAGCCACTCACACCAGTGTTAAATTCTGATCGGCAAAACTTTTTGTAGACCAGGATTAGAATGCAGGTATCTATTGTTGCCTGGCTGAGCTGCTCTATGCCCAAGCCCTCCACCCCACAGGAGCAGCTTGGCCAAGCTGACAGATTCTGCTGCCCTTGTCTGTATAGCAGTACCATGGACCCATGACCAGTGAAGTGCACATGGCTAACGCTGTAAATCCCTGCTCGCTGTCCGTGGTAGGACTTTACCAGACTAGTGCCTCTTGACTGGCACTATAAATGTAGCACTCATCTAACTGGGTACCATTGCAGGGCATGTTTACATGTATTTGCTAATACATATGAGCCCAATACATGTAAACATGCCGGCAATGATACTTATGGTACATTTAGGCAATCCCATCCCCCGATTACAGTAAATTCTACATAGATTGCTTGCAGCCCCGTCTCAGACCTTGCATCATAATTATGCTTCTTTTCGGGGCTGCAGCGCTCCTCAGCTGCTCAGCTCATACCAGGAAGGTATGAATGGGGCTTTACAAGTTAAATATTTTAAAATCCACTTCTCAAAAAAATATAAGTATCGGGTTGAAAAAGCTCCACGGGCAGGCAGCTACGTATATGAGTTGCCTGCCCGATCATGTCAGGGGCTCTTTAAAAGGCTTGACTGAGGTTTGGTGGGTGGCAGGAACCAGCCACACCCCCTTCTTGAGCTATATAAACCAGCTTCCCCTAGTTTCATTCAACTGCTCCATTTCTTTGCTGCAGTCAGAGGCTCTGCCTCCCTTCCTGTGGCTGCTGTCTTCCTCTTGATTCCTTTGGGCCTGCCTGTTTGAGTTTTGCCTTCTGCTGCACTAGGGTTAGTATTTTACTTGTAGCTTTCTACTTTCTGCCTTTTAGGGCAGCCACTCCGCTGTTGTTTGTCCTCATATAACACATTATTTACTTGCAATATGTTTTCAGTGTGCCTATTTGATTCTATGTCCTCGCCTCTTTTGCTGCATTATTGTGTCTGTTTTCACAGTGTGCTTTACCTGCTTTTCATATCCAAATGCTTCCAACCTTTCCACTACTTACCTACTGTCATAACCAGCACTTGCAACCTTTCCACTGCAGTTCTTCCGCATGCTTTGCTTTCATATACACAACTACTGCTGCTTAACTCAGCCTAGCTAATTCTCCTCAGCATTTCCTGCTAACTCTGCTCTCTGATTGCATTAAGCAACAGTCCCCTTTTTTCATTGCATACATATACTCTCTAGTTTCTACTGCTGTGCTTTCTGACACCAGTACCAAAGTATTAGGATTTCTGCTGTGGGCTTAGATAGTGGCCCGTCTTTTCCTACAATCCTGTTATTCCCTCTCTCCTCTGGAAGCCACAGCTCCTTCACTATCACTTCTCAAAAACTATCAGCTGTCTTTTTCATCACATTGTTCATCTATGTTTGCAGCTCCTGCTTTGTAGTTATTTTTAGGTGACTTCCTAAGGACCTTTAGCCAAAGAATCACATTCCTGCAGCACCTCTAGGGTTTGCCTTCCCAGTACCCCCACATAGTAGTAGTTCCTTTAGGGAACAGAGCTGCTAATGACCAAAGGAACTACAAATCACAGTCAACATCCTACATGCAACTAGCCTTCAACTATTAGAAAGTTGCAAAAGCACTGCTCAATGCTTTGGTTCCATACGCCCATTAAATTAAAAGGCTTGCTGAGGTTTGATGGGTGGAAGCAACTAACCACATCCCCTTTCTGGGTTATAAAAAACAGCTTCCCGCAGATTCATTCAGCTGCTCCATTCCTTTGCTCTCACTGTCCACCCCTTCTCCTCCAGCGGCTCGCCTCTCTCTCCATGGGCTCCTTCCTATGGTACCTTTAGCTGAAGGAATCACATTACCATGGCACCTCTAGTGGTGGAACCATCCTCAAGAAGGTTCCTTTACCTTCCCGGTACCCCCACAGAGTGGTGGTCCCCTCAACAGGCAGAGAGTGGAAATGGCCAGAACAACTACAAATGGCAGTCAACATTCTGCCATGCAACTAGCCTTCACCTACCAGCAAGATGCACAGTCTTTACTCCACATTGCAGTTGCATGTGTCCATTACATTAAGGGTACTGACAAACTCGAACAGTTGGAGGTGTTTGATCTAGTGTCCTGCAGCAGGGTGCGAGTACACACCCTGAAACTCAGGGGTGGTAAAGCAGGGGCAACATTAGGAGGCACATTTTCTCCCTGAGGGTGGTGAACGATGGAATAGCTTACCAAGGAGACAGATGACATGAAGATAGTGCAGGCCCTTAAGAGAAACCTGGACAAATCTTTGCTTACCAAGGCAGACACCAGGTACCCTGGGTAGTAGAGTGAGTAGGAAAGCCTTATAAATTGTTACATGAGTGCACAGAGCATGCTGATTTCACTTCATCCCCTTGTGAAGTGGGGTTTGCAATGGAGTTAGAGTTTCTTCCAGCCTTGAATTATGTTATTAAGATGTGTATGCTCAGCCAGGCATATTCAACATGGGCCCACTGCAGTTCCTGGAAAGCATTGGTTTATTAATTAATTAATTAATTTAATCAATTAATTTCTTAATTAATTTATTCATTTTGTTAACTGGGTAAGCACTGGACCAATGCCTTTTTACAGACACTACCAAGAATGGAAGGCAGAACATACAAAACAAATCCATATAACAATATACATTATTATAAAGTTAAAGAATCCACACCATACTATAACTTTAAGCAGTGTCAGTGGCTCAGCAGGTAGCACACTCGCCTCTGAGGCCGGGAGATCAGAGGGCTGTGGGTTCAGTTCCCACATCTGGCACTTGGGTTAATATCCCAGTACTGACACTGTAATGCAGCATGAGAGAGGTGCTGCATTTCTGAGGTGCCGTCTTTCGGATGAGACGTTAAACCAAGGTCCCATCTGCCTGGATTGGTGGTAGTTCAGGTGGATGTTAAAGATCCCATGGCACTTATCGAAAAGAGTAGGGAGTTTTATTGTATTATTAAACACAATTAGAACAACTCAGTGTAATCAATTATACAAGTAAGAACCAAAACTTAATCTAACAAACTTATATAATAATCAGAGTAATTATCAGATTATTTTATACATTATTTGAACTTAATAAAATGAAAAAACCCTTTCCACATTTTTAGTAACTGAGTCTGTACTGTCCTTGAGCATCCTGAGCGTAAATCCTCGAGTTCCTGTGAAACCAAAATACTAAAACAAAATAAGGCATTTTTCTTGATATATTACCCACTGACACCTTGCCTGCCATAAATAATAACGTAAACATCCAAAAATAATGACAGTGTTTCTTCATGAAAATCAGAAAGAGTCGCTGAATAAACCCCTAAAACCAAGATTTGATATGTAAGAAAATTCAGCCACTTAAAACCCCAAAGTGCCGCCAATAAACCCACAAACCCTTTGCATAGGAACAGTGTAAAAGAAAATGCTCCATCGATTCCTTAGTATTTATACAATCCAAGTAAGGACACTTCCTTTCTTCAATGGCTTTGTACTTGGCATTACCCTAACATTTAAACGGCCATAGAATATTAGCCACTGTGTTTCCCATTGCATTTGAGGCAATCTCGACAGTTAAGTTGGGCCAATACTTTAGGATTCAAAGAAGAAGGGCAATTCTTAAAACATGGCTCTAAAGGAAGTAAATTTGCCATTACCACCTGATAAAATTCTTTCATGCTATTACTCAGAATTGTCTCTTTCTATTTTCCATTTATATAATTTTTGTGCAGCTGGTCTAAAATACTGTGGAATATAAATGTGAGGATTTATTTTTGGAGCCAAAGAAAGCCAATTCCTAAAGTATTTGTCCAATGATCTGGAAATCCATTTATCCCCACTCCCTGCTTCTAATTGTAAGCCACTTTTCACTGAACACATAATGAATAAAGAGTGAGCAAAAATCACTGGATCCACCATCCCAAGACCTCCTTGTTTTTTACTTAAATATGTATAGCTTCTTTTAATGGGGTTTAATCTATTACCCCAAACCATTTGAAAGAATAAACCATACAGTTTAGTTTCTAGATGCACTGGGAGCGGAAAATCATAGCTACATACTGAACACATGGTAAAAGAAACTGTTTGATAACATGTATGCATTTCAGTTTGGACAATTTCCACTTTTCCATCTATTGACTTTATTCTCCACTGTTTGTAGGGCTATATCCCAATTTTCAACTGGTATGTTCTGGGGCCAAAATGTATGCTCAAAACTTTAAGGGAGTTCTGGAAAATGGATACCACCCTGCACCGCTTCCTTATGACCTGTTGCTCCGATAAATAATCTTTTGTTTTGTGCATTATTTATTTTGCATTCAAACTTTCAAAAGCCTCAAATGCGTCAAAAATGTGCATATATGAATGATTCATGTAAATATACAATCAAATCATCTGCATAGCTCTGTGCCAGAAGATGTTTGTCCTCAAACTGTACTCATCAGAAATACCTGGCCACAATGTAACAGTAGTTAATTTTGTAGTAGGGATCCAAAGAAAAGATATAGAGTAGGGGCTAAGAGGCAACCTTGACGTAATTCCAGTATGTAAATGAAAACATTTTGCCGCCTGACCTGTACCTAAGGGGAACACAATATTATGTTCATATAATTTTTTAATTATATTAACAATGTGCAGTGGAACTCCATAATGTATTAACGTTAGAAATAAAAAGGCAAATATACCCTATCAAAAAAGCCTTTTTCCAAATCAGCGACCATCATACAATTCGTGACTCCCACTTCAGAAAGATGTTCAATAACTTTCGTATGATCATTAAGGCTGTCTGAATTTGCCTATTAGGTATCCCACTAAACTGGTAAGGAGAAATTACCCATCTGGCGTAATTTTTAACCGATTATTCAAAATACTGGTGAAGATTTTATAATCTGAATTTAAGAGGTAATTGGTCGCCAATTTTAATATTTTATCTGTCTCCAGATTTGAATAAGTAAATCAGCAATCCCTCAGAAAAAGAGGAAAGAAAACAGCAGTTTCCATAAAATACTGGAATAAAATATACAAGCATTGACTCAATTCCTTTGAAAAACTTTATACAGATTATTCGAAGGCCATCCTTACCCGTGAAATGTTTAATTTCAAATTCCTAATTACTTTTATTATTTCTTCTTGTGTAATTGGATCCAATAATGTTGAGATTTCTGCTAACCTTGGGGGCTTAGATGTTTTAAGATATGAAAGCATTTCTGCCTCTGTAATAAGAGAGGGGGTCTAGAGTTGAAAATGCCCAATAATTGTTTCTCTGAGCTGAGTAACTGTGGTGGCCAAAGAGCCATCAGGTTTTTGCAAAGAATCAATATTAGAAGAAGCCTTCAGATTTTTACAGGTTTCAAAAGGGTCCTAATGGGGATTTTTATGCTATTGGAAAAATAGACTGTAGGGTTTTGTTTTATCATATTGGAAATTCCTCATTTCCTCCTTTATTTTACTAATTTGGTCTGAATAGTCTAAGTGAGAGACATATGCAATTGTCATAAGTTTCTGCAGTTGTTGCCTAAGGGACAAATATCTCAAAAACTTAAAATTTTTGTTTTTGCCCTTGCCTTTAAAACAATTACATAATTCGAACTTAGTTGTTAACCACCAATCTCCTAAATCCTCATAAAAAGTCACTGACAACCTGGCTGCTAGAATATGTTTCACCCGGACTGTATATATGGTATATCTAATATAGTGTTATTCAGTTTCTACCTGAGCTGCCTACGCTCAGGGAACCTGTAGATAATGAACTACAAGAAAGTAATAAATGATCAGAAAATTCACAATGGATCATCTTAAAGGAATCCAGTTGTACATTATGAGAGACAAACATGTAGTCTATTAGGAAAACAATTCCTTTGTAAATGAATACCTTGGCCCTTGAGAGGAAAGGGAGATACAGTTAAATAAACCTGCTATTTTAACTATATTAGCTAGCATGTGAGAATCACAATAAATTTTCTTTTCTTCTGATTAGGTGAGTCAGAAATTGTGCAATTAAAGTCACCTCCCAAAGCACCTTAACTGATGTCACCAAGTAGGGTTGAACAGCTTTTAAACAAGAAACTCTACCAGCTTTTGTCTGTGGATTGTAGATGTTAATAAATCGATAGCATATATCATGCCATTTCCCATCTAATATCAAGACTCTCCCTGGAATAAGATCTACTAAATTATGAAGTTTAAAGGAATAAGTATTGAATAAAATCCCAATACCATCTGCTGTATCAGTTCCAAAGGACCAATAGGAAGAGCCCCACACCCAATCCCGTTTGAAAGTAGTGAGTTGTTCTGCTGAGTACATCCAGGTTTCCTGTAAAAAACATACTGATAAATTTTGTTTTTTATATAGTGAAAAAGGGCTTGCCTCTTAACTATATTAAGCAAACTATGAGTGTTCAAAGAGCGCATGACCACTGCATTAAGCTTTATAAAAAGAACTACTTTATCATTTTTTCTCTTTTTTTCTTTTTTATAGTTATCCACTGGCTGAGATCGAGTGGAAGATTTTTGGGAGTCTGAATCTCCTAATTCCATCTCTGTATCTCCCCAAGGAGTAAACAATGCAGCATAAGAGTTGCTAGTCTCTATGGGAGGAGTAAGGGGGTTTGGGATGCAAATGCCTAGATGATCTAAGTGCTTGGGGTAGTGAAGGCCTAATATTTAAAGCCTTAGATGCTTCTCAGAAGTCTCCACCGAAACCTCAGAGTAACACACAGGGGGAAACCAAAAGCTCAGGTGGGCCTATACTTGATTTTTAATGACTTCTATAACCAAAAACAGTTTGTTCCACCTTGTCTGCTATTCCTAAGGATTTGTCAATGGGGGTACTACACCAAGGGTCTGAACTTTGGTTTGAGAAGAAGAAACAGGTAGAGGGGGTGTGAGCTAGAGGGGAATTGTGCAGCATCCTGAGCTTGCTGAATTAAAAGCTCTGAATTTATACAGGATGTTTTATTTTTGCAGCCCAAGGGCAAACCCAAAAGAGTGGCGAGATTCTTCACAAAGCTCACATTTGAGCTGATTGTGAATACATAGTTGTGTGTCCAACCTCCCCACAGTTGTCACAACGTGGTTGGTCACAAACACTTGAGAGGTGTGTTTTAGCCCCACATCTGTAGCAAGCCCGGGGTTGTCCACTATAAAAACAAACCCCTCTGTCTTTTCCTAATAGAAAGGAATTGGGAATATGGACTACCCCTGTCTCAGATTGCCTCAGTTTAGTTTTGTATTTCCATCCTCCCGTCCAAAACTGTTCAGAATCTAGGATAGGTTCCGGCCCACTTAAAATTTCACACTTAAGGGACAACCAAAATGATATATCTTCCACATGAACCCCCTCGTTTCTAAACATGACCGTAACATGTTTTATCAGGGGTTTAGTTAAAGGAATCACTAAGAAGGGGTCCATAGAGGAGAGAATTTAACCTGGTTGTATCTATCCCAGAATAAGTCCAATGCATGTGGTGTCCTAAAACTGATGTCAAAATTATCCTCTCCAGAGATATTAATAAATGCATACACATCTTTGGGGTAAAATGCAAGGACTCTTTTAATAAGGTTTTCCCACGTAGTGTCTATCTGGTCGATCCTCCAAACCCCTTTATAACGAATACGAACCGCATTCGAAGTAGGTGCTGCTTCTTTTTAGTGTTAGAAAATAATTCAGACATAAGTGGTTTCTGAGGAACGGATTCCGTTGGAGAGGGCGTGAGAAGAAGCAATAGGCTCCTGCAGGGTGTTACCAAATCTGTATTCAACGAGGAAGGTAAAGATATCTGTGACTCCAGGGATGTAGCTCTCAGTGGAAGTTTTTCTACCTCTAAACAGTTTTATTGTCCTGCAAATCTTGCTCCAGCTTTTGCTGTTTGTAAGTCCGTTTCCACTCTGGTGAATGCTGTGAGAGGGTATAATCAGAGTCCCAAGTAGGATCAGGCTTCCATATGCCTGCTGCATTTTGCTTCCAACCTGCTCCTTTGAGTGCTTTATCAGGGGACCAGAGCTCTGAAACATTATGTGTTTGTAGACCAGATTTTATAAGAGGTATTTCTTTTTTTTTTTTTGGAAAGAAGAATTCAGTAACTCCAGTTTGGGAAACAGCTGAGGACTGATAAACTACATTATGCTGAGCCCCATGCTTTTTAAAAACGAATCCAGCTGATTTGTCTAACCATGCAGACTCAGACTGCTTTAGCTCTGATGCAGACAAAGTCTGTTGTACTCCTTTGGGGACTCTGTTTTCGCTTTTCAATTGTTAGGGCAGTGGAGCTATAGCGGCTGAATGCACTCACTAACCTCTATAGTACTGTTAGCAGCTTTACTAACAGTCAATTTTACTTCAGGAACTTCGGCGTAGCTGCTGGGCTATAAAGAGAGTGGTCTCGCCTGCCAGGACTCCACTGAACCGAGTCAGCCATATTATTATTAGAGCAACGCTGCAGCTGTCAAGCCCGATTCTACCTGCTGCAGAGTTAACAACTCAGGCTGAGCGGCTGAACGCCGAATTGCAAAGTCCATAGAGTGCTCAACTGCTTGCTTCTCCTTACTCCCGTAACACACTGATTGTGTAGCGAGAGGAATCACTTTGCTGTACATTTTTAAAGCGGTAAAGCAGATTGTAAAGCCGTTGTCTGTTTCAGTAGCTGCTCCTAATAATAAAAATTGTTGCAAAGACTCACCATGCTCCACGGAGCTTTCTTTTAAGTGCAGTCCTGTATTTTCTCAGTTTTAAACACCTCGGTTTCAGGAGAGTAATATTGCAGGTATTAAGTATCCATGTCAGTCAGGTTCCAAGCTGGATTTGAACCTTACATCCAAAGATTCCTTTTCAAGCATTTCCTTTCTCCCAGTCCTTTGAGAATTTTTTTTCTTAAATCAACTGCTGTATCCTCCCAAAGAACCACTGCATTGTGAAACTCCATATCAGAATCCATATCTTGAGTATTCAAAGGGTCAGCCTCCATTGCACACTGTGGGAGCAGAGGCCAGCTCTCCCACCAAGCAGACGTCCCTCCTCCTCGCCATCTTGGTCCCACCAGAAAATGGGTCCCCTGCTCACAGTGGAAGCAGGAAGTAGGGAATTTCCCGTGTCCTGGCCAAATTTCTCATTCACTAAAAAATACCACCAACAGCTTAATCTGGTTCAAGGTCAGTTGGCATTCATCTGTATCCCCCCTCCCCCGGGTCGTGCCTGAAAATAGGCAGGATTTGTCTAGTGCACTTACCTGGTCAACAAAAGCTAAATAAATAAATAAACTGTAATAACCTTATCTGGCCCATACGGGGGAGCAGATTGTTCACCAGTAGTATCTGGCTCAGAGCTGATGGTCTGGTGTTAGCTCTGAGGGGGATAGCTCAGTGGGAAGAACATAGTGTACAAAGGGAGGGTGCCCTGGAGACACTGGGGAAGTATGCCTTTTTCTTGAGGCTTGGAAAGGTGGCAGCCTGCGTAAGGTTGATAAGGAGGAGATGGCTTTAACACCGGAGCTCTTAGACAGATTCTAGGAAATGGGGAGCTGGGGGTGTTTATGACAGAGCACCAGTAAATGGAGAATATGTAGTTGGACCACTGGCAGGGTAACAGAAACCCTGGGGCATTTTTCCTCAAGTGGAAACAGTCTAATGTCCAGCTGGCTCGTGATGGGTTCCCCACAAGACATCTATAAAGATCCTGGTGTGTGTGTGTGGGGGGGGTGAACTCTTAAGATGCACCCATGCAGAAGTTTTAGCACCCAAAGATGACAGGTGAGGCTCCGGCAAGAAGCAAAGCTGCTAGACAAATTAAGAGGCTCATCTCTAGCATGAATAAGGTGACCTTAGTGTATGGGTCCTCAGCATGGCCACCACCATTCCACATCAGTGTAGCCTCACATTTAGTTTACTGTGACAGTAAATCAGGTTGCCCTCTGTGGGCAAAATCTTATGGTTGCATGATGCCCCACACCCCAAACTACCTCAAATTACAAAACCCTGGCCAGCCTCCCCGCTCAGGGGACACACACCAGAGGACCACGTACAAAGGCATAACTGGGGTAGAATGCTGCAGTCATGCCCTACTTGAAATCATCCCATGAAAATGATTATGCCACATTACATATAAATATTTAGAGGCATTGTCTCCGTTACCTTGATTGCTTGTGAAGGTCATTCCATTATGTATGAAGTCACTGGCTCCTGCTGGTATGTTATTAATGAAACAGTACAATATGTGTTGCAAAAATACATTTTATAGTGTGACGTTAGGATTGCGATTTTGGACAAATCACAAAAAATCAGGAAATGTGAAGTTAGATTTCTTGAATGTCTCATGACTGTTCCTGTTCTGCCAAATTCAGCAGGTACGGTAGGTTGCTTTACTACAGTACAAGTCACATGAAACTGTTCCTCCAATGAGTTGTTTTAGCATTTCAAACCGAAGTTGCATAAGTGTTGTTGGATCCTGCACAAAGCCCTGCAAAAACTGTTTTTAAGATTTAAAACTCAGTTTTGCATTGTATTGTGACTGGATTGCAGATATAGTCCAACTAAGTTGCAAAAACGTTTTACAAACATTGCTATTGAGCTGGTTAAGGACTGAAAATAAAGAAATATGAGTTGCCAGTGCATTGCCAACTGTAAAAAAACAATGTTAATCCAACTCATTGGGGGAACAGTTTAATGCGAATTGTACTGTAAACTGCATGTCACCCAATTAACTATGCTATCCTCTCCTGTACCAAGAATTCCCTGGTGTCCAGTGACAACCACTCCCCACCACCTTGTACCAGGCACTCTTTGGTGTCCAACTGCCCTCTCCATCTTCTAATCCCATGCCAGGCACTTCACAGTGACCAGAGGCACCCTTTGTCACTCCCCGCCCCATATGCTGAGTACTTAATGGTCACTGTCCAGTGGCATCCCCCATCTTGCTCCATTCTGAGCCAAGACTATATGATGGCTTGTGGCTGCCCATCCTATGTAAATTCTCCTTGGTGTCTGGTGGCACTCCCGACCTGCCTCACCTGATCAGTTGCTGATACAGCCCTCCTCTCATCTCCTTAGATGGCTGCTGTCTGAACTAGTTATCTCCTATCATAGGTGTGAATGAAAAGCCTAGTATTATATACTAAGCTTTTTATTTATTTTGCTGTTTGCAGTTATTAGCTCAGACAACAGTTGACCAAGAAGTTGAGAAGATGGCTGTACAAACCGCTGAGGGAGTAGGCCATTAAACACCAGGAAGAGGGCACACCCTAGTACCACTAGTGCAAGGGCAGATTGTTTTTTTCTGGGTTTGCATCTGGTGGAGATGGGATTGGGATACATTGGGAAGAGTTTTTTTTTTTTTTTTTTTAATGCTGGGGGGATCCAGCACCAACTTGATGTTGGGGTGCAGTGTGTTGCCAACATCAGAGCTGGGCTTCCAGTGCAGGACTTGATGTCTGTGGAGGGGTTACTGAGGATGTGCAACCATGACCCGATTTAATATTCATGGGCAGGCACAAAAGACATCAGCACTCCGCATCACAGGTGTCATAGCCAAAAGAGGCAGAACAAAAATATGGGGCACTGACTGTGTAGAAGCCAGTTGTACATTATTTTACTAAAGTGCTGGAAAGCTAAAAATCCCCCTGAAGAAGACTCTGATTCAATACATAGATGAATGTTTTAGTTTACATGGTCAGCAGCACAGCTCTACAATTGGTGAATGTATTTAGCTTTTAAGTTCTTTAATAGAAGAAATTATGACTGACTTCTGCTCCTGAGTGCCCAGCATTTTTCGCTCATCTTAATTTTTTATAGGGGATGGGCTACTGCTGCTGGTTTTCTTGCAAGCAGGAAGTATTTTCTAGGCATCTGGGGTGCAGGCTCCTGTGCTGGCCATCTTGTCTGGAGGGCAGAAGCAGTTTTCTGGCACAGGAACTGGGCTCACATTGCCACCAGAATTGATGCTCAGAAGTGTTAAGTCAGCACTAGAGAAGGGCTACAATGCTAGCCATCTTGTTCATGGATGGAAGCATTTTCTTGGCACTGGAGTTGGGCATCCTTGTGCCAGCCTTCATTTGGGGGTGGAGGGTGTTACTTGCACCTGAAATGGACTTCTGGTGCCTGAGTTCCTATGTGGGAGGTTTCTACATGTTGCTATTCTTAGAGACATATGTTAAATGAATGTGACAATAAGAATAGCAAGTACACTCAAGAACAAGAGTCTGTTTCTGCATATGGTGCATTACCTCTTTTGTAATTTTTGTCCTACTGTTTGTGCCCAGAACATTATTTTTAAACCCAAACTATTCAAAACTACCACATTACTTAAAATGGTAAGGATGGTAAATACTGTTACCTGGCTTTAACGCTTGTGCACTAGACCACTCCGAAAACAAATGGCAATTACAAATAGAATAATAGATAGCTTAGTGTGGATTACAAGGCAGTAATCCCATTGAGAGTTCTTGGGACAAAGGGAACCTCGAGGAAGCGAAGCTTCGAGGGTTCCATGTCCCCAGAACCTCAAGATGTGGATTACTGCCTTGTATTTACCAACTGTTATTTTTAATATATGGATCCGAGGTGGATTGACTCACCTCCATTACGTGGATCCAGTCAGGGGTCCATGTGCTGTGTGCTGACAGGGTTGCTAGGAGCATCAGAATGTGGCAGCGTGGTCCCGTCCCCCTTTTCTTCGCTGTCTGCAGTTCCTCGGCAGTGATCTCCATGATCCATAAGTACTGTAGAGGATGCATGGGAGACTGAGCCATACAAACTGGAAAATGGGATGGAGTAGAAGGTGCAGAAAATACAACTTCTACGATGACCGTTTCTCTCGCTAAGCGAGAGCGGCAGCCGCCATGTTTTGCGAGTCGTTCTGCCCACCCACACACGAAACTGTCCAATTGAAGACACGCTTGCAAGACGATGGGAGACAGACTTGCACCTGCACAGTTCAGTTTTAGGATAATACTATCATTCAGGTCCCAAACGATAGAATTACGGCACCTAAACGATAGTATTATCACTTTGAAAGGTGGTATTATCACTCCAGGAGTGATAGTATTATTGGGATTTTTTTGAATGCTTTTCAATACTATTATTTTAAGAATCCATATATTAAAACATGTTTTTGGCTTTTCATTTTTTTATTAAATCTGTAATTTAAAAACAGCTGAATGTACTGAGTTGACATTTTTAGAATATGTAACTTGTGACAGCAACAACAAACCCTGAACAAAAAAAAAAATCAGCCTAATCTGTCCCCAGGTGCCGGAGTTACAAGTGACCAGAAAATCTGGGTTTACCATAGAGGTTACTAATGACTAACTATAGTGATGGATGCTACTAGCTCTTGACAAAGTAGCACCCGAAGTACATCAGTCAAACATTGCTGAAATCAAAAACTACAGTAAGTCAATGCTAGGCATGAGTTGAGACTACTTGGGGCACTAAGGGATGTAGTGGTTCTGCGGTATCTAGGAAATTGAGGCATACTGAGCTCATTTCCAGGGTGTTGGGAGGATACATAGCGGGGAAATATAAGGATTGTGAGGGGGAAATGATTTTATGAAACAGCATTAGACCACCTTGGAGTACTTCATACCCAAATATTCAGACCTAATTACATTTTTATTTCATTAATATCGTGTATCTATTTCCTCTTATTCATAATCACTGAGGACATTTGTGTGCAAACTGGATCTTTGTTTCAGACATCCCCTTAGGGGTCAGCAGGGCTCACATGGTACTAGCACATCTGCTTCTGGGCCAAAGGGTTGGGATTTCCTGTCCCACACAGGATTTGGCTCATACCATTACCATTAACGATGACAGCTGTACTAGGGAGGATGCTGTACTGTCCAGATGCACTGTCCTTCAGATGAGACATTAAACCAGGTCCTTTCTGTTCATCTTTGGTGCTGTCTTGTTGGGTGTCCAGGTGGAAGTAAAAGAACCCAAGGCACTTTTCATAAGAGATAAGAACTGTCCTCAGCATCCTGGCTAGCATTCCACTTCCCATGAAACTGGTTCAGGCAGTTGTCCAAGGCTGTGTGCAGGTGCCGATTTGCAAAATAGCTGCCACTACATGTTCTTGCAGTCACACTTATTTCACTATCAGTCGCTTACTGCTGGTAAAGTGCTTTGAGATACAATGTGTATGAAAAGCCATGGGTCCAAATGGGAGAGCTGCCTAGCATGCAGGATGATAGACATCTCATAGACCTGAGGATGATGAAGGAAGGAAGAGAAAGGAAGGGCTCCTGTTACAATGTGACACCGTGTCTGGTGCTGCCTACCCTGTGGATGCAGGATGAGGACTGGCATCCACAGGGGTCTGAGCATGTACTACAATGTGTCACAAATCTACCACCTGCCCTTACGGAAGCCTGGGAGGAAGATCCTAGGGTACCACAGCCCTTCACTGTGCAGTACCGCTAGTTAAGTGGCTTTTCGGAGGCTAATTATTTTCTTCTTATGCTTTTGCAGGAATAGCCAAATATAGAATGACAAATTCATCTAACTAAAAATGGCTTTATCTCTGTGGGGAATGGAGCAGGGGAAAGGGGGATGCAGGGATGGGATGGGATGGGTGGATTTAAGCCAAAAACATTGAAAGTGGACTGCTGTGGGTGCTGCTCAGAAAGGTGAACACAGGATTCCAGTAATGACCATGTCTTTTGCCCCTTCTTAAGCACACTGCTCAAAGGATACTGGCAGCGAGCGAGTCACATTCAGGGAATTGTGAGCAATCTGAGACTTGTACACCTGCCTGGCCCCCTCTGAAAATCATCTGATGTTTGCCCTTTCTGGAAGTTCTCCCATCCAAAGTAGTCTGGGTTCTGCTAACATGAGCTATGTTATGGTAGGTAAATCTGGAATCCCACATTAAGCTCCAGTGCTTTCCGAGCTCAGTTACTATTCTCAGTATCCCTTCTCCATGCAGTGTTGTGTGACAGGCTCTAATGACATTGCAGCTTGTTACCAAGGTGCACTGTTTGCTGCACTGTGTTTCTAACAATTTGCAATCAGGGTTGAACATGTTTTGGGAAAGGTGACTGGCAGGCTGGTTACAGAGCAATTGTAAAAAGTACCAGGAGACTCACTCAATAATGTGGTGCCTTTTATTGGACCAACATACCATAGATATTTTATGTGGATATAGGAATAAAAATACACAGACATTTGGGGACACATATATTATGTCTCTTCATCACAAAACACATATATACACACACACCTACTCACCCCACAATGCATGTGCAATTCTCTCTCACAGCTGGACACAGTATTCACATGTCATGTAATACAAGGCACACTGATAAAGTACTTTCAACGAGCTAGTGAAACTAAAAATGGCAGACAGGAAAGGAAAAATCAAAATTTAAATACCTGTAAATTTTCTTTCTCCTAAAGCTGATCGCAGGGCTACATTACAGCTGGGATCCACTTCCAGTGGTGAAGTTCAGGCAGGAACAAAGCTCTGCAGCAGCAGGATATCCTCTCCTCCCCCATCCAGATCCCTCCATTATTTTGTCAAGCAACCAACCTTGCACAAAGACACAAACTTGAAAAAGAACATTAGCTAACACGCCAACTGGCCAACTTTATACATTCGGGATGGAAGGAGCCCTAACCAGCAGTCAGTGAAAGAAAATTTACAGTATTTCAATTTTGATTTCTCTCCTAAAGTTGATCGCAGGGTCGTGCTACAGCTGGGATATACAAAAACAGTGTACCAACTGAAACCCCTGGATGGGAAGAATGCATACAGGATTTATGAGTAAACAACATCCTGTTGAACCCTACGGCCAAAAGATGCAGTGGCTGAGGCAGCCACATCCAGCTTATAAAATTGTGTGAAGGTGTGTAGAGAAGACCAGGTAGCTGTATGACAGATGTCTGCCAGGAAGCGTCTCTGAATTCTGCCCAAGATGTAGCCAATGCCTTAGTGGAGTGGGCTTTTACCAGACCTGGTACAGGAAGCCCAGCTTGTCTGTAGGCGATGCCGATTGTTGAGCATATCCATCTGGGGATACAGTCCTTTTTACCTATATTTGGACATGCTGTAAGAATGAAAAGGCTTGAGGTCTTGCGTAGGGACTCAGTTCGCTTAAGGTACAGCTTTATGGCTCATCTAAGGTCCAGGGTATGCAATTCTCTTTCCTTGTCATTGCGGAGGTTAGGGAATCAGGAAGGGACTATCAGTTCCTGATTGCAGTGAAACAGAGACATTATCTTCGGTAAGAAGCCTGGGTCTGTGCGTAAAACTACCGAGTCCTGATGAAAAACTGTATAAGGTTCCATGTTAGACAGTGCGCCTAGCTCACTGATTCATCTGGACGATGTAATAGATATGAGGAAGGCCTCTTCATTGTGAGATGGAGCAGGGGCTTCCCCAGGGGCTTGAAGGGGCTGTGGCGAGAGCCTTGAGAACTAGATTGAGGTACCACACAGGGACAGTGGGCTTCACTGGGATGGGGTGCTTTAAGGTAGCCAATCTCAAGAATCGCTTGACGTGAGGATGAGTCCCCAGAAACTCCCGTGTCTACAAGCAGAAGTGCCTCCAAGGCGGAGACCTGAACCTGTAAAGTAGCTGGTTGTAGACTCTTCTCAAAATCCTCTTAGAGGAATTGAAGAATAAGAATAAGTAAGGATACTGGGCAATCAGGCAGCTGCTTAGATTGAAACCAAAATAAAAACACGCACCAGATTCTGTAGTACACCTCAGACAAAGACTAGCAATGAGACTGTATCATCTCAGTCGCTGTGGGAGTATCCAAGGTCCTTGAGAGTTTCCCACTCAATCTCCAAGCTGAGAGGGACAGATTGTTTAGATTCAAATGTGTTATAGGAGCTTGATGAAGAAGATCTGGGCTGATTTGAAAGGTAAGTGGAGGAACTCTCACCATGTGGATCAGATGTGGGAACCATTGACATCAAGGCCAGCTAGGGTACACTTAGATCATTTTGGCCCAGTCTCGAGCCACCTTGTGGAGAACTCTGAACAGGAGATAAATGGGAGGAAAGGCATAAAGGAGCCTGTAGTGAACCCAGTGGAGGGAGAAGGCATTCCAAGTCACCGCTTGCTTGTCACTGGCAGGGAGACAGAATTGTTGAACTTTGGCATTTTGTCTGCAGACAAAGAGATCCACCTGAGCACAACCCCAGCAGTGAGTGAGGCACTGAAAGGTGCTGTCCTTCAGTTCTCATTCCCCTGGCAGAATGTCTTTGCAACTGAGCCAGTCTGCTGTAATGTTTTCTTGTCCTGGGATGTACATAGCGACCAGACAGGACAGATGCTGTTCAGCCCATTAAAATAGTAAGAAAGACTCTCTGATTGCAAGTGCTCCTTGTGCCCCTTGTCGGTCGATGTACCATCGTCGGGTCCAGGGTTGTCTGTAAGGATCAGGACATCTTGATTGTGGACATGATCCTTGAATTTTGAAAGCTAGATGAACTGCTTGCATTTCCAGTACATTGATGGTGAGGTGGGACTCAGTAGGGACCAATTGCCTTGAACAGAAAATGATTTATTTGAGCCCCCAGCCTCTGAGACTGGCATCAGTAGTAATTCTCATTTGATGTGGGTGACTCAGCTTGCAGCTCCTCATTATGTTCACCCTCACCACTCACAATGAAGACTGTTCTTCAGCTGGTGTGGAACAGATATCTTGTGGTTCTGGTTGTGCCTGTGTGAGACCACTGCTTGAGGAGGCTTGCTTGAGGGTCGTATGGATTAATACCCATGGAACTGTCTGTCAATGAGACCACTGTCCCTATGAGCTACATGGACATCTGGGCTGGAAGTTGAAAAGTGTGTTGAAACTTCTGCAGAAGGGCTTTTAAGTCCTTGAATTCCTTAAGGGTTGGAAAAACCTTGCCCATTCATGTTTTGAAGTCTGCCCCCCGATGATTCAGAGTCTGTGCTGGAACTAGGGGTTTCTTTTGTCTGTTGATGACAAAACCATGTGCGGATAGGCCCTGAACAACTTCTGCCACCGCCTGTAAGGCTTGTTCAAATTGTGGGGCTCAGATCAGGATGTCGTCCAAATACAGGAAGAGTTGAATCTCCTGGCTGCGTAGCTGTGCAATCATTATCACTAGGACCTTGGAAAAAGCCCTCGGGGCAGAGGAAAGCCTGAATGGTAGTGTTCTGAATTGAAGTGACTGTCCTGCACCTTGAATCTGAGATACTGTCTGTGAGATTCTCGAATAGGAATATACAAGCAGGCATCCTGTAAGCTGATGGAGGCCAGAAAATCTCCCTGATGGAGTTCTCTGAAGATGGATGGCAGGGTCTCCGTCTTGAATGATCTGTTGTGCACAAAGCAATTCAGGAATTTTAGATCTAACACTGGTATGAACCCCCCCCTTGCATTTTTGGACGATGAAGAAAAGGGAGTACACACTCCTGTTGTTCTGTTGTGGAGGGTAAACAAGTTCTAGGGCCCCTTTGTGCAGAAGGTCTGTTATTGGCTGGAACATTGCTTGCCTTTTGTTTAGTTCAGTCGAAAGAGTTAAGGGTAGAAAATTAGGTAATGGGGGCTTTGATTCAACCCAATTAGACATCCCTTGCTGACAATGTCCAGAACCCACTCATCTGTTGTGGTATGTACCCATTCCTAAAGAAATTAGAAGAAGCCTCCCCATATATGGGATGGGTCCGAACTGTCTCATTGTGAGGATTTCTTGGTATGACCTCTGACTTCACAGTTTTCGCTTCCTCTGCTTCTGTTATTGGGTTGGTCATGGGATAAAATGGGATAAAAACCAGGATCATTTGCCTGCAAAACCTCTGTTTTGTCCTTTGTTGTATATTGGGCCATGAAAAGGCCACCGTGATCTGTCAGACCAAGGTTTGTCCCTAGATCTTCATTGGGGCATGCGTACCTTAGCCGTTTCTCCAGATTCCTTCACTGCTTCTTTGAAAGTGGACCCGAAGAGCAGGCTTCCTTCATATGGGCATTTACCAGATGCATTTTGAGGACACATCTGCTTGTTATGACTGCAACCAAAGGTTGCATCTAGTTGAAGTCTAGTAGAACATAGTCCTGGCTGTACAACAAACTGCATTTTCTGACATATTCGCCATATAGGCAGAGGTGAGGCCTATGAGCTGAAGTTGCTGCAGTGCCAGCTGAAAAGTCAGGTCCATGGCCCAGGAAAGAATGAACTTAGCAGAAAAAAGTTAGCTGTTGCTACATTCAGGGAAGCCGCTGATGCCTGAAAAGCCTTCTTTAAGGAGGAATCCACCTGGTCCACTAGGTCTCGGAGTGTGGCCCCGCCATCTGCAGGAATAATGGTCTTCTTTGTGAGGTTTGAAATCAAAGGGTCGATCCTGGGCAGGTTCAGCCATGTTTCTGTTTGCTTCTTGTCGAATTTTAGCAGTTTGGTGACTCGTTGAGAAGCAGGGCAGGTTTTTTCCAGGCCTTGCCACTCTTCTTTTAGCAACTGCTGGTGGAATAGGAAATGCTGTTGATGTCTTGGATGACAATGACAACTTGAAGGCTGGTTTGGTTGACTTAGTAGGTGTGGTGCCTAGATATATCTCTTTTATGATGTTCTTAATGAAGAATTCCAGGTCATCTAAATCTAAGTTTCTGGAGGATGCTGTGTCTGAATTAGAGGAGCTGTACAGAAGCTCCCCTTCCTTTGGTGAAGGTGAACTGGAGTCTGATGAAGAAGATAATCTAGCTGTATGCTTCTTCTGCTTATGATGACTGAGACTGTCTCGTGTCTTGTCCCTAGAAAAAGGGGTGTGGGACCATTTATTTTTCTTGGCATGACGATGAACCGGGGTTATTCTGTGTCTGATGAAGGAGTTGGAGTGCATTTTGCATAGCTTTCTCATAGCCCCTGGATGTACTGTAGTAGGGGATAAAGGGGGCTGCAAATTGAAGCAGGCTGGATTTAAGGCAAATGCTCTATTTATCTTTTTTGATTGTCAGGGGCCAGCTGTACAGTGGTCTGCTGCTGGACTTCCCAGGATTAAGAGGATGTGGGTCCCTCTTGTAGCGTGATCTGCTGCTAGCTATAACGTGGGTGAGAAGATGATGCAGACACCTCTTTTGTGGCAGCAGAGTCCAGAGAGGTTGCCTTCTTACATTTTAATCATAGAGAACCGCAGAAGTGGCCAAAAGGGGGATTTGCATTTGTTGCATTTTCTTCCCTTGGAAGGTTTGTCCGATGTCTTGCCAGGCGCCATTTCTGATGACATGCTTGTAGCAGGACAAGGTGCTTTGCTGACTGCAGGCATCAGTGTGGCCCAGACCTGTAAGAAGTACCTACTGTGGGGCGCTTGTGTGGCACAGAACTGCAGGAGGCACCAAATCTCGCCAATCCCAGGGGTAGGCAGTCAATCCCTGATGGAGAATCAAGTTGAGGAAGAAGGCTGCAATGTCAAATTGGAAGACCAGGCTCCCCTATATGATGGTTGCTAGAGATGGCTTGTTAAGCTTCTGTACTGGTAGTACAGGGTGTTCAGGAGAAATTCCAGGATACAAAAGGGCGCCTGTGAAGCCCCGCAACCCTGGGTGGCTGAGAATGCAGACGGGGAGTCCAGCGTGGTAAACACACTCAATCACTGCTCCAATATGGCTGCCAGCATGATTTTTGTGCTCTTTTTACTGCTTACTGGTTGTCCTCCCTTCCCCAATGTCAACTGTGCCCCACTACCACATTTGGTCCCACACTGGTACTCACTGTTGTCCGTGGCCCATGAAGGTTCCCGGGAGACAGCCATCGAAGAAATTTAGCGTGATAGGGATGACAGCCATCGATGAAATGGAGCCTGACTGAGACTGCCGTTGATGAGTAGAGCTCCCGATGCTGGTCCTTCTCCATGGTCAGTTTCTCTCTGCAATTGCTGTGGTCCTTGGGCATCGCCGATACCTTTCTGCTGTGGTTGGGGGGGGGCAGGCTGTACAGCATGCACAGCTGAGCCTGGAGCCCCAATGATGGAGAGTTTCACAGAGCGGTGTGGTGGATGTTGTTTGATGAAGGCACCGCTGAAACTAGATCCTGAGGATATCAAGAGAAGAAAAATAACAAACCGAGAAAAATTCTGATTCAGCTACTTCTGCTCTGTCATAAAGTGACATAGCACTAGTGCAGAGTACCTGCCACTTGAGAGGCAGGAAATAGAGTGAAGGGATCCAGATGGGGGAGGAGAGGATATCCTGTTGCTGCAGTGCTTTGTTCCTGCCTGAGCCTGGCCACAGGAAGTGGATCACAGCTGTAATGTAGCCCTCACGACCTGCTTTAAAAGAGAGAATATAACACATTTTAAAGCAGCAATGCAATGGAATCGGGCAGATTTGACCCCACTTTTTTCACTATAAAAGATACCAGGCATCTTCCAGTTGGTGGTGAATTTTTAGTTCTACCAAAATGTGAGCATTTTCTGAATCATCTAATTTAGTTTATTTCTCAAGAAAAACTGGTCACCACATCTGGCATAGAAACAGCATTATAGAACTGGAAAGGGTTAGGAACGTGAAAACGATAAAAGCTCACGAATTCCAAAGGTGGTACCTAGAAAAGTAGATTTGATATGTGTGTTAATATTTTTATTATTTGTAGCTGAAACTAGCTTTTTTTGAGGGAAAAACGTTTTTCATTGCATTGCTGCTCTAAGTACCACCCAGGTGTGGCTTTTTATTTCCGTAGCATTTCTTCTTTTTCCTTCTGCTCCTTCGAAAGATTTCAGTGTTATAGTATTATGCAGGATGTGTGGAATATCACTTTGCCTGGCAGCTAACATGCAGTATCCCATAATTCCTCCTACTGCATCATCAGCACCGTGACCTCACTGACAGCGACATCACAGGAGACTGACCTGGCAAGTGCTGAGTGGCTCTTCCAGAGCAACTGTAGTGTCAAAGTCAGCAAGGGCACAATCCTAATGATGTGACGGGAGGAACAAAGTTAGATATGTCTACTGCCAGGCAGAGTGTTGTTCCACACATCACACCTACTAAAATCAGGTAAAACTGTCTAATTAACCGAAGGGAAAAGAAAAAGTACTACAGATATAAAAGCTAATACTTGACTGCTTTTATGAGCTACTATTAGTTTTAGGCAGTATACTAGCCTTTTAAAGGCCTGATATATAAATTCTCCATTCTGCTCCATACACATTATCCATCATCATGGGTTCTTTTCATATTTAATACAGTTCAGTGGATAATAGGGCTCCCTATATAATGCAATGCTTAGGCAACTTAGGCAATGATTGGTAGGCTTTGGCATGAATAAAATGATGGAGGGAAACTGATGATTGAGAGAGAAGGGTAGGTACTGGGGTAGGCTGAAAGGCAGTTTCTGAATTCTTGTGTAACTTGATGTAATTTTGGCATATGATGTCTCTGTTACATAGAAACACAGACTTTGATGGCAGATAAGGACCGCTTGGCCCACCCAGCCTGCCCATTTCCCATTTTATAGAGACTACCACACTTTCAGCGTGCTGTGAAAACACAGGAACCCTCTTAAGAAGATTTCACCCATAGAGGTGCAACAGGGACATGGTTCAGTAAGGTCAATGGTACCTTATGGAAGAAGGCTCAAACACAGATGAATGAAACAGACACAATACTAACTTCCCATAAATAGAAAAGAGATGCAGTCAGGGAAGGAGACACCAATAGAAAAAAGCATTTGTCAATGCCGAATGTTGATTGCTTTGCTCCGTTGAGGTCGCTCACTCCCTCTGTCTCACTCGCTCATTCTGTTTCTCCTGGCGCTGCAGGCTTCCCTTTTGTACTGGGCTCCTGCCTGCGTTGGCACCTTTGTTTGCCCACAAAGAAATCTGCAGCTGTCCCAACAGAGCTCCGTTGAGGTCGCTCACTCTCCCTCTCTCACACGCTCATTCTGTTTCTCCTGGTGCTGCAGGCTGCCCTTTTGTACTGGGCTCCTGCCTGCTTTGGTGCCTTTTTCTGCCCACAAAGAAATCCACAGCAGTCCCGACAGAGCTCAGTTGAGCTCGCTCACTCCCTCTCTCACTGCCCGATACTAATCTGTCCCAAACACTGATTTCTGAAAGTGACTGTGTATTCTGCGGCAGAAACGCCAAAGCACATTTTGGCCAGGATGTGAAAAATGACAGCTGTACTGTTCATAAAGAGGTGTGAAAAAATGCCAGTGTTGAAAATCTGGCATGAAAATGTTACTAATTTGCGAAGTTACAAGGTGTGCGTGGAAACTGCACAACGCACGCTCGTAACACAGTCATTTTATGGAGTTTCATCACAAAATTTTCAACATTGGAATTTTAGGACCTCTGCTCCTGAACAGTGTCACTGTGATTTTCGTAATGTGTCCCAAACACTGATTTCCCACAGCGACCTCACATTCTGTGCCAGAAGTGCAAAAACACATGTTGACCAGGATGTGAAAAATGACAGCTGTACTGTTCATATGGAGGGCTGGAAAAAATGGCAATGTTGAAAATCTGGGGTGAAAATATTGCAAATTGGCGAAGTTAAGAGCGTGCGTGGTAACTGCGCAACGCATGCTCGTAACACAGTCATTTTATGGATGTTCATCACCAAATTTTCAACATAGGCATTTTAGGACCTCTGCTAATGAACAGCATCACTGTGATTTTTGTAATGTGTCCCAAATACTGATTTCCCACAGCGACCACGCTATTCTGCGCCGGAAGTGCAAAAACACATTTCGGCCAGGATGTGGAAAATGACAGCTGTACTGTTCATAAGGAGGTGTGGGAAAATGGCAATGTTGAAAATTTGGAGTGAAAATATTGCAAATTTGCGAAGTTACGAGCATGCGTAGCAACTGCGCAACACACCCTCGTAAAACAGTTATTTCTTGGATTTTTTTCCACCAAATTTGCAACATAGACTTTTTGAGAGCCCACGTCATGAACACTGGCACTGTCATTTCGTTAATCAGTCCCAAAAGGTGATTCCACGCAGTGACCACGAAATCACCTTTCAGGGCCGAATAATGCCATGACAGTGGCTGAATTCATGAGGAAGGGTCCCAAAGACACCATATTGAAAATTTGGTGCCAAAATTCCCAAAAATGCCTGAGATATGCATCAAAGTTGAAAAAACCCTATTTATGCCATTATACAGCTTACCAGCTTACCAGCATTTCCTCAGTTCGCGGTCGACTTTGAAGAGTGCAGACGTGTTCCCGGTCCACTTAAGATCACCGTGCTGGGCTCCAGAGGTAAGTATGGGGTGAGAGGGAAGGCAGGGGTGTGCAGAGGGTGGGCATGGGTTGGGGAGGGGCCCGGACTCGATGAGGGACTGTTTTTTGCTTTACAGGTAAAACCAAAAAAACAAAAAACATTGCAGGACTTTTTTTTTTTAACAGGGATATTTATGGACATTTGGCACGCTGGGGTGGGCTCCCAGTGTGCCAACCTACTGTTGTGTGGGGGGAGCGACTGTACCCAATGGGAGATTGGGCACCCCTGTCGGCATATATGGGGGGGCACAATAGCCGAGGGGGGATTGGGCACCCCACTCGGCACACACCTATGTTTCGTCACAAGGGGGACATGATGCCAATGTGGAGTGGGCTCCCCTATCGGCAAATCAAACTGGGAGGGGGGAGACTATGCCGATGGGGAGTGGGCTCACCCATCAGCAACCTGAACGCATGCAGGGGACTGAAGCCAACGGGGATTGGGGCCCCCGTCAGCAAACAACCACTGTTGTGGGGGGGGCACATGCTGCAGAGGGGGAATGGGCACCCCCTCGGCACTGGGGGCTCACTAATAATGTTTGTGAACATGGTGGCAAGCCGCCACTATGTTCACAAACAATATCACAGTAGCAAGGTTCCGCCCAGCAATGATGGTTCGCTCTCTCATTGCAGTGGAATGGCTTACGCTGCAATGATGAGGCTGTGGCATGCTGGCTGAACTAGTGTCAGCAGCAGCATGCCACCCCATTGGGAAAGCGGGCCAAACCTCCAAAGGCTGTGGGGGCATTGGCCACAACAGTGCCGTGCCTCCACAACCTGCTTCTGCAGCAAGCTGCCGCAATATGTTTCTTGCGCATTCATGCAATCAACATAAAAAGGAAACTTGTTGAGAAAACAAAGGACAACCATCCAATTCCAAGTCTTATTATTATGACCTTCAGTTTGGAATGGAGACCCCTCCCCCCAAGTGGAGGAAACTTTTAGAGAATCAAGGTTGAAGTCGCTATCCTCTCAGCTTAAAATGATTTATGTCCAGGAGGACCTCAGATACACTGTTTCAATTAATAGAATGAATTGCGGAAAAATAGCCATAATATTAGGAAAGGTACACCAAAAGGTTGGGGCACAGGAAAAAAAATGGACATCGCAAGGTTTGTTAGGCACACTGGGGTGGGCTCCCAGTGTGCCACACAATGGAGGTGGGGGAAGATGCTGACACGGTCGGCTTTGTGCAAATAGCAGCACACTGGGGTTGGCTCTCAGTGTACCACATAATGTGAGGGGGGCATGCCGACATGGGGATTGCACCCCCAATGTCAACTTTGTTTGGGGATTGTGTGTCGCCAGCTCCGCTACCGCCATGTTTCTTGAAATGTTTCACCAGGAGACGCATTATGGGAGGCGTGTCATCTCTGCCACTGCGCAGCGAGCTTGTCTCTGATTGCAGCGACACATGTCTCTCAAGTTGGTGGCACTTTACATAATTCTTGCGCCAGCTCTAGCATGCTGGCTAATTGGGGAATGGAGGATGCACCTACTAAAGCGTGCCCTGCATTCGCCAACAATGACACACCTCTCACTGTGCTATTACTACCAGAAGATGTTGCTTGTGCACGTGCAAGACAACATAAAAATCAATGATGCTGTCATGTTCTTTGCACTCTCAAAGCATGCTAACTTGTCATACATCAAAGATTAAATCAACACTGGTGGCTGAGCATTTTGTCATTTTGAAACATTACTCTGGAATAGATTTTAAAGGAAACTCCTCAACGTTAGTGTCCTAGGCAAATCCATATAAATCCTCATGCATCTTTTCTAGAGGTCAGTTGTGACTGAACCTTGTTAATCATCAAACCAGGGAGATTTCAAGGGAGATCTTGATCAAAGAACATCATCTAGATCATGGTTTAATCATCAAACATGCAACTTTCAAATCACCAGCAGATGATTATTAAAGAGCTAGTGGAGCCAAAACAGGCAAACATGGAAATAATAACATTTTTAAGTAGTAGTAAGTTGTAACTTTTCATTTCTGAAGTATTTTCCTTTTCCTTTTGTTCATCAGAAAGTCGTCTATGTGATAATATTGTGCTGGATGTGTGGAACAGCTCTTAGCCTGGCAGCTATATCTAACTCTACTGCCCCACACTACATTATGATCTCACTGACAGTGACATCACAGGTGAATGACCTGGCAGTCACTCACTTGCTGTTCCTAAGTAGCAGTGATGTCACAGTCAATGAGGTCACAATGCTGATGATGTAGTGTGGGGCAGTAGAGCAAGATATGTCAGCTGCCAGGCTAAGAGCTGTTCCACACATCACACCTACTAACATCAGGTAAACAATCTTCTAATTAAACAAAGGGAAAAGAAAAAGTACCCCAGATAAAAAAAGGTAATGGTTGGTTGCTTTTAAAATCTAATATTAGTTTTAAGCAGTACACTAGCTCTTTAGTTATTTTTGTAAGCTTAAATCAGCATTAGAGTTTCTGATGATCTGCGGAAGATGAATTGATGGTTATTGATGATTATATTAGTTATGTATTTGTAAGATTGTAAGTCACATGAGTAATAATTAAAGTTTTTTGTTACTAATATGAAAATATGAATGTCAAATATCAGCAAAAGCAAATGAATTACATAATCATGTGAAGTCAAGTTTCAGATACATGCAATGATAGGTATAGTACACATTTTCATAAATAATTTGCATATTTCAAAAGCACAATGTATGGACCAAAATAATGGTAATTTAAATTTTTAAACTAATTTTGCATTGACGGTGTAAGTCTGTAGACTGTTAGGAAAGGCTTTGAACACGAACCAGGTACTTTGAGGAACTCATCACATCCATAAAAGTAACCACTGAATGGAGCTTTTTATAAACCAATTTAGGCCTTCATCTCTCTAGTAAGAAGTGAGGTGTCAGCATAAGTATAATTGAAACCAACTTAATTGTATAGAAGCTGTACCTTAACTGATAATTCTAAAAAAGATGTCTAAATTGATGGAAAGATAAATTCTAAAAGTATAGAAAAAATATATATATTTTTAATTTACTGTAGTAATCTTGACCATGGGCAATCATGAACAATCATGATGATATGAGATCATCATTAATGACAGTCACCATTTCCAAAACATGATGGTTTTTGGTTGTTGGCTATTTAACTTTCATGTTTAATAATCGTTAGTCACGATCACAGTGATGGTTTCTGAAGCTTGAATATGATCTTTAACATAGCTGATAATGATCATTCTTGACATACCATTATTAAATGATCATCTTTTCAGCTGGGTTAATCCCCTACATTTCCTGATCTTGCAAAGTCCTTCACCCACCTTAGCCCTCCCTCCTGTATCGGGCAGGTACTCATGTATGTTTTCGAATGCAGCCAATTCTATGCATATTTTCCCACGTTGGCATTCACATAATGTAAGCCTCTATAGTGTAATAAAGGAATAATGCATGACAGGGTGTGTGTCGTGCTGGGATAACGTCACACTTGGGGTGATTAGGCACGAGGCCGCAGGCCGAGTGTGACTAATCACCCCAGAAGTGACGTGTCCCAGCACCCACACACAACTTGAGTGCATTATTCCTATTATACAATTGCTTTTGTGTTAAAAAGAAAGAAAGAAAAGAAAATGACTTTTTTAAAAGTACATTTTTTCAGTGTTTTTTCTAATGTGTAGGTTTACTTTTTGAAAAAATAGTGCCTAATTTTTGGCCAGTAGAGGGGGCTCCTATTATGTAACTGTGGCTTTAGACACTTGAGTCCTCACAGATACCTTTCTGTGGTGTTGTTTTTGTCTGCTGTGTTTGTTCGGTGTAAGCCACGTTTTTTATTTTTTTCATCTGTGTCCTGTCTATTTTTACTCTTCCTGCTTGAGCTTCCGGGAAATGTGAGTTGGTCTCGGCCCCGGTGCTCCAGCAAATGTGACTTCACTTCGTTGGCTCCCCCCACCCCTGGAATCACGGCTGTTGGAGATAGCTCAACACCATGGACTGTAGCGGCAGTGTGTGTTCTCTCGGTGGAGAAGTGACTAATGGAAAAAATGATCAGGTAACTTTCTGTGAAACGCACTGTTGCACGCGTCACTATGGTTCTGTCAATGGGGACCGGGACGTAAGTGGGAGGGAATGCCACTAAACTGATGAAGTGACGGGTTTACATGTGGCAGCAAGGAACGTGGAGACCAGAGAGGCAGTCGGGTACTTGATTCAGAAGCCAATGTGATGGCTTTTACTGTAGATTTGTTTCGTAAACAAAAACAAAAAAAACTTTTATTGTGTTGGCGCCAGACTGGGAGACTGCCAATAGAGTGAGCGGGAGAGTGCTGTGAGGCTAATCACAAAGTCAGCTTTCATGTAGCTCTTTTTCATCATAAGAAAAGTAAGTTTTGGTGGAATCTGTGATGGTGCTGGGTGCTATTTTGGTTGTTTGCTGGGGGTGGGATGAATTTATACTTAGTGTTGCTACGTGAGGTGCAGTCAAGTCGGTGATGGCTTGTGCAGTGATTTATTTTCTCATTTCATTCGGTCTTGTGGGTGCATGGACTAGATCCATGATGTTATGCCAGGATAACATCACGAGTCCAGCCCAAGACTGACCAATCAGAGACCAGGAGTTTTCCTTGCCATTGTATAATTCTTATTCTTTAGGTTACTAATTGCATTGTACCATATGTTTCTATTCTGTTTCGTATATTTGTTAGTATATATAACCTGAACTCCTATCCCTACTTCTCTTTGTTACACCCCCTCCCATACAAGAGCGTGCATTATGCACTTTCTGGGCACCTAAACATGAGGAAGATGAAGTCAAAGGAGGCTGGTGATTACTGAGTGTGGGGGCAGGGCAGGAGTTGATTACAGTACTAGGGATAGCAGTGACATGTCCTAGTGAGAACAGACAGCAGAGCCAGCCCCGATGCAATACAGGAACTTGCAGTAAGTGACATGTCAGAAAATACTGCATGACAAAAAATTACTGTAGCACCATGCTCAATTAAAGAAAGAAGGAACTTGGGGTTCTTTTTACCTGGCCTACCCACCTCATGAAAGTGACTATTCCCGAGTTTGATTACGAGACTTAGATGTAGCAGACCAGGTAAGGTTGTAGCCAGGATTTAGGAATGTGGAGGTTTCCACCAAAGAAATCCCATTATTAATCCAGGTGTACAAAAAAGAAATTATGAAAACATAATGGACTGGCTGTTTCTATGCTAGAGTAGGGCTGAGTGCAGTCTCAGGGATAGGGGTGATGGTTAATCCCTATATCAGGGACCATACTGTGGATTATACTGTGGTTATAATGTGGAAGCAGGCCTTGTAGCCTATTTACCCCCCACTGCTCAGTGGTAGTAGGACAATTTTGCTATGGACATATGAACGCTGAGCACTTCTTTTGAACAATACCTTTGTTTCGCAGTTTATGATATATTCTGGCAAGTTGTTCCATATGTTTATCACCCTTTGTGTGTAATAAATTGTCCTCCCTTCTATTTTAAGCATGCATCTCTGTAGCTTTTTTGTGTGTCCCTTTAAGTTAAGGTATGAGGGTAATTGCTAAACGGGAACTGTGGAAGTGGGCATACTACTGATCAAGACAGTTGTTGAGGTTTACTGCATTTACTTGGTGGGGTTTTCTTTATCAGGGTGGACTCGATGGACCTTGGGTCTTTCTTTGCCTTTATCTCCTATGTTTTTACTAATCTGGGAGTAGGGAAATATGTGTTGAGGCGGTGTGCTTAACGAATGGGAGGGTGACATGTGCGACTGGGACAGGGGTTTTGGTCGAGCGATGTCTGGCAGCCTGCTCAGTCAAGCATTGTGGTCCATTGGACCATGATGGCTGACCATATGCTGGACCTTAAAGCAAGCTGGAGTCAAGCTTTGTTGCTTGCAAGCCGTTTTACTTTGCTTGTGGTTAAGTTGGATAGGCTCATCTGCATCATTGTCTGTACACTGTATAACATCTGTTATATGATGCCTTTGTGGCAGTTTTTTCCATGGGACACCCTTGAAAATGGGCATTTTATGCTCATGGGCCTTCTTGGCTATCAACTAAAGAAACAGAGAAATCAGGCCCAGTGACACGTGAGTTCAAATGGGGGATTATGCAGAGCATTTCCATTATGGCCCTCTTAGGCCTGCAGACTGTCTCACTTTGCCCATGGCCTCGAGGGTACAAAGTTTATATGGGGCCCTTCATTATTGCCTGATATGTATTCCTGCACTAGTAGTAAATGTGACATCTAATTTACCCTACTCACTTTCTCATTCTCTGCATTACTCATGTAGCTCTCCTTTTTTCCACTCATTCTCAGCCCTCCATTCCATTATTGGCGGTCTGTCATTATTCACTCATCTTCATTACTGCTCATAGAAACATAGACTTTGATGGCAGATAAGGACCACTTGCCACCCAGTCTACCCATTTCCCTACCTATTGGATAATCTGCAGATTCTAGTTAACCAACAGCCTACTTCCTGCAACACCCCCACTATAATTGCCTTATGTCTGTCCCATGCATGTTTGAATTCCCCCACTGTTTTAGACCCCAAAACCTCTCCAGGAAGGCGGTTCCATGCATCCACCACTCTCTCCATGAAAAAAAAATTTCCTCACATTACCCCTGACCATCCCCCTCTATCTTTAAATTGTGCCCCCTTGTTCTTACACATCTCTTTTTCTGAAAGATGCTACCCTCCTGGACTTTGTTGATTCCCTTGAGGTACTTAAAAGTTTCTATCATGTCCCCCCTGTCCCTCCTTTCATCAAGGGTATATATATTAAGCTCTCTCAGTCTCTCTTCATATGGTTTCTAATGTAGACCCTGCACCATTTTAGTTGCCCTCCTCTGGACTGCTTCCATCCTGTCTATGTCCTTGTGTAGATGAGGTCTCCAAAACTGCATGCAGTACTCCAGATGAGGTCTCACCAACTGTCTGTACAGAGGGATAACCACTTCCCTTTTTCTACTTGTGATGCCCCTCCCTATGTGTAACCCCCTTGTTACCCGGGGTTACTAGAATCTCAGTCAGACCTAGTGGTAGGCAGGGAAGGCAGCTTGTGAAACTCCAGTTAAATGGGTTTCAGACGGTCTCACTCTGTTCTCAGTCTCCGCTGAGACTGAGGGACGACATCACCAATAGAACTATCGCAGCTGCATGAACCACATTGGAATCTGCAGCAAAGGGAGTTAGATAGAACGTTGGGAGTTTTGAAGTCAGTCTTCAGTGAGTGGAGTGTGAAGTTGGGAGCTTGCTGGTAAAGCAGCTCAGTGAAGGCTCTAGGAGCCTCAGCCCTGACAGAGGGCTACTTTTAAGTAGAAGGGTGTGTGTCTCCACCTTAAAGAGAGACACAGAAGATTATTGAAGTGGTGGAGACCGCTGTTTTCGGGTCTCAGTGCCCCCTCCCTTCGGGGGGGGGGCAGGAAAGGTTTCCCTGCAGATTCCTGGGGCAACCCCCTAGTTCTGCTTGTGAAGGAAAAGCTGCCTGTGTGTTCCAGAATTTATTTGGGAGAACAAGATTTGTGAGTCGCCTGTGGGGCACCTGCAACGTGAGAGTGAGTGCCTGCTCTTGCTAGATGGGCCTATATTTTTTCACCCAGGGACTTGTGTGACAGTGTGAGGATTAGACTGCTAAAATTGGGAAGCCTAGAGTAATGGGCTAAGCAAAGTAAAAGTAGGTTCAAATCCAGAGCTTGTTGGGATGCAAATGTTATGTAGAGAAGATGTGACAGATGTCTACCCTTAATCTACATTTGAAAGTTCAGTAAAGGAATTGTTCAGTTTCCAGAGAAATGGCCGGGTATGGGCTGTGGGAGCTGGAGGTGGGTGGCTCCCCCATCTTTAGTGACCAGGTCCACCTCTACTGATTTCTTCTGTGGATTTCTACTTTGCCTCAGGCACTTGGCCAGTGATGAGGGAAGTACCCAGACATGGGATTGTAAGGAAAACTCTCTCTAGGTGTCATAGACTCTAGTGTGGTTTGGGGAGCCATGACAGGATAATTGGTTCATTCTTCCAATGGACCGTGAATGGGATAATTGGTTCATTCTTCCAATGGACCCTGAACAGGATAATTGGTTCATTCCTCCAATGGACTGCGGATCAAGTGTCCGGCGGGGGAGCCGGGCCAGTGGGAAAACCCAAGTGTGTACAAGTCAGGCTGTGTACCCAAAGCTGCGTGCAAGTCCAGGCTGTGTGCCGGGTGGGTTTAGAGCCTGAGGCTGGAAATAGAGATAAAGCGTTCTGTTGTCTCTAATCTGCATTACCAGGAAATGTAGCCTCATGGGGGTCCGTCTTTGCTTTGTTTGTTCAGCTTGGATGTGAATAAAAGCCACACTGAAGAATCCCATTCCTGGAACTGGACATTACAGTTATTGCTTCCTGTGTTCGAATTTACTTGGGTGCCACTGTGCAGAGTAGCCAAACCTAGGTCCCCCTGTGCCGAGTAACCTCATCCTCCCCGAACCCAGTCCCCACCAGGTACTGCTGTCAGCTTCAACAGCATGCCACCTGTCATTTTGCTAGAAAGGCAGGGGTGAGGGGTTACATATGCATCCCAGTATCCCCCTGGCTCTCCTTACTGACTTCTCACATTGCTTACCCACCTTTAGGTCATCTGATATGACTACCCCCAGGTCCCTTTCTATTATTGTTGTTGTTAGTACCTCCCCTGCTATTGTGTACTCTTCTCCTGGATTTTTATTTCCCAGGTGCATTACTTTGCACTTCTTTGCACTGAATCTAAGTTGCCATATGTCTGACCATTCCTCCAACCTTGACAAGTCCTTCTCATCCTTTCAACCCCCCCTTGTGTATCAACTCTGTTACAGATCTTTGTGTCATCTGCAAAGAGGCATACCTTTCCTTCCAGACCCTCTGCAATGTCACCTATAAAGACGTTAAAGAGGACTGGACCCAGTACTGAGCCATGAGGTACTCCACTAGTAACCCCCCTTTCTTCGGAATGTGTTCCATTCACTGTTACCTTCTGCATCCTGTTGTGCAGCCAGTTCTCATTTTCTGTCATTCTCAGCTCATTTTTATGTTGCTTGCACACATGTGCAAGAAACATAGTGCCATCATCTGAGTTTTCGGAGGCGTGGCAGCCCTCTTCCAATTCAGTCAGTGTGTTTGCAGGCGCGGCCGCAGTTCTCCAATTGCTGCTGGAGCTGCCTATGACAGTAGTCGAAAATGCAGTGGCGTACAGTTGAAAGGGGGAGCTACACTTCAGTGAGCAGCGATAAGATATCGCCTGCTCATGCGCACTCCCCCTACACACACACACACACACACACACACACACACACATACTGCGTGCTGCCCCCCCACACACACTGTTGGCTGTGCTGCGCCCCCAAAAACAGAGTTGCACATGCCACGCTGTGTGCCCACCCCAGCATGGCAACACATTGTATAGGCGACAGGGTGCCGAATCCCCATCGGCTCCACTTCCCCCCTCCGAGAGTTCACGGTGCCACGCTGGGAGCCCACCCCAGCGTGGCAGCAGATGCTATTGCCGACAGGGGTACCCAATCCCCCATCAGCTACACAGCCCCCCCAAACAGCTGTCCTTGTGCCACATTGGGAGCCCACCCCAGCGTGGCAAATGTCCCGTGTCGTCCTGTTTTTTAAAAAAAAAGAAAAACCTGCAACACAAAAATGGTCCCTCGCTGTCTGGGCCCCCACCCACGCCCATCCACTGCGCACCCCACCTCCCCACACCCCCCTCACCCCATACTTACCTCCGGACTCCGGCGTGACAATCTTCGGTGGACCGGGAACACGTCTGCACTCTTCAAAGCCGACCGCGAACTGAGGAAATGCCGTAAGCTGTATATTGTAATAAATAGGGTTTTTTCAACTTTGCTGCATAACTCGGGAATTTTTTGGAATTTTGCACCAAATTTTCAACATGGGGTTTTGGGACCCCTTCTCATGAATACTCTCACTGTCATGGTGTTAATCGGGCCGAAGGGTGATTTACGAGTCACTGTGCAAAATCACCTTTCAGCACCGATCATGGCAACTTCTGTCAGTGTTCATAAGGTGGGCTCTCAAAAGCCTATGTTGAAAATTTGGTAAGTACCTAAATGACTATTGTTTTATTTAGTGTGCATTATGCGCACTTCCTGTACCATGCTTAAGTTTACTTAATTTTCAATATTTTCACTCCAGATTGTCAACATTGTCATTTTACCACACCTCCTTATGAGCAGTACAGCTGTCATTTTCACATCTCTCCCAAAACGTGTTTCCATTTCATGTAGCTTATCAATGGCAAGAGTCGGTGTGCCAAATCACTGTATGGGACATTAAGAAAATCACAGTGATACTGTTCATGAGCAGAGGTCTTAAAATGGCTATGTTGAAAATTTAGTGGAAAATTCCTGAAAATGACTGTTTCTGAGGCCTGCATTCGCAATTCCTTGCAGCGTAAGGTTCTGCAATTTTCAATATTTTCCTCCAGATTGTGAACATTGTCATTTTACCACACCTCCTTATAAGCAATACAGCTGTCATTTTTCACATCTCGCCCACAATGTGTTTCCGCCCATCTAGTGTACAATGGCGCAGTTGGTGTGCAAAATCAATGTATGGGACACATTAAGAAAATCACAGTGACACTGTTCATGAGCAGAGGTCTTAAAATGGCTATGTTGAAAATTTGGTCACAAACTTCCTAAAAAATGACTGTTTCATGAGCGTGTGTTGCGCAGTTCCTACGCACGCTCGTAAGTTTGCAAATTTTCAATATTTGCACTCCACTGACTTCCAAATTCCTACACAGCACATACAAGCAAGCAACATTCAGCATTGACAAATGCTTGTTGGAATAAACTTTCTCTTCTTCTTCATTAACATGACTATACTCCTCTGTTTAAAAAACAATTCCTTTTCTCTCTCGCTTCCCCTTCCTTCTCACGAGTCTCTCTATTTTGGTTAGCTATAATAGCATATCTAATATATAGTACACCTCACTATTTATTCAGTAGAACTATTCAGTTGTTTTGCACTTTATTATAATGATTGTTTTCCTGTAATTTTGAGTCCTTGAAATATATGTTCTACATTTTGTCTTTTTGAGTTTTGAGACAATTTGGTATAGAAGACGCAACACAGTGGTCTACTTCATTCAGGCCTGCCCCAAGTCTGGGGGTGTGGGGGGGTATGCGTTATTGCATCTCCAAAGTTACAGAACAGGATTTGTAGCTCCAATGTTACAGAAGAGGACTGTGAGTAGGGTTGCTCAGAACCTGTCTGACATAATTGGATTCTTTGGATTCCGAGTGTTTTTCAGAATTGGAATTTTGGTATTGAAGTATAAAAATCAGAATTCCTAAAAACCCTTGTCAGATGCGGAGTTGGAATCCAATTCCAATTCTGCTTCCTAAAACTTCTACCTCCCCCACCCAATACAGTTAACAAAAGAACCCTCTTCCTCCCCATCCTCTTATCTTAGTTACTGGTGACATGGCTGCTGGGCTCAGGCAGCTGTAGGTGAGAGGCAACCTTACTGGTCCGATGACTTCATAAGCTGTTTCTCTTTTGTGTCCACTGTGACTGTACATCCAATCAATCTGAACCCCCTTCTTCCCCCCAGCAAGCCTCTGCTTAGTGAGCACCTCCATGTACAAATGCTCCTTCCACCGTAACCCTGGCCCCCATCGTCTGACCCAGGCCCTGGCCCTAGAGGGCAAAGTCCAAATAGTACCCTGATGTACCCCGACCCTGAGAGAGGATGACCTCATCCTGCCAATTTTGCTGGTGGTGTGGCAGCTGGCAAGTTAAAGTTAACAGTATTTAATGTTCCACTGACATCGTACCTGGCTGACTCCTCCCATCCACTCCATGTCTCCCCCTTGGTAAAACTAAATACTTCCCTAAAGCCCTAGTTCTCCCAGTGACCTGAGGTGGCTGACCTAAAGAAAGCCCTGGGGTTAGCCACCAGGCACTGAGGTCATCAGTCTGGTGATTTATTACAAGGAGTAGAATTAGATATGTTAGCCTCCAGGTAGAGTACCATTCCAAACATCACGCCTGGCATTGTCAGGTAGAACAATCTAATTAGCAAATGGGGAAACAAAAATTACTTCTGATATAAGAAGTAATAGTTTGCTACTTTAAAAGTTAATATTCTTTTCAGGCAGTACACTAGCTCTTTAAGTATCTCTGTTTAGAGTTTAAAGAGCAACTGACATGAATGTTGGATCCGGGCAGGCAACCCATACAATGCAGCTGCCTGCCCTAGGAGCTATTTGAATCATTTTATAGGTATGGGGTACCAGATTTTGGGATGCCAAAAAGAAGACACAGTCCCTCCCCTGATGAGCCCTTGTACCACACCCCGAGTAAATGGGTTTAAAGTCTCCACTGCCTTCACAGCTCATTTACAAAGAGGTCCTGGGTAGGAGATAGTAAAAAAATTATAAAAATAATAATACAACAGGATAGAGAAGGTACATGAAGAATATTTGGCAGCTGGAAAACAGGACATGTCCTCGTAAAAGAGGACATCTGGTAACCCTATATAGGTACTCTGTTACTTATAAAAAGGGTTTTTGCTTCTGGTAAAGCCCGGCTTGTAACTTCCCTGTATGAGCCAAGCGCTGCAGCCCCACCCCTAAAAACAGTATAATTATGATGCAAGGTAGAGAATAGGGCTGCCGGCACTCTATGGAGAATGAAATAAGACTGGGGACATATATTAGCCCCATACATGTACTGTATGCCTGCCAGTAAAGATAATCTAAGTATATTTAGGCAGACCCCCTTCTCAAGCCTATTACATTCTCCATAGAGTGCTTGCAGCCCCGTTCCCTACCCTGAATCCTAATTATACTGTTTTTAGGGGCGAGGTTGCAGAGCCCATAAGTGTTCGGCTGATGCAAGGAAGTTACGAGCCGGGCTTTACGGAGGTAATTACCCTTTTTATAAGTAACAAAAAAAATCAGTATGTGGCTCAAATAGTTCCTAGGGCAGGCAGCTCCATTGTATGGGTTGCCTGACTGGACTGTGACAATAGCTCATTAAGAATTCTAATAGAGCTTACAATTCCTTGTTTAGAGTTTAAGAATTCACACAGAGTGAAAACTTTATCACACAGAGCCTAAGAAGCCTTTCATACAGTATAAGAACTCATACAGCGCAATAGAAGACTGTTTAAGTCTAAGAAGTAGGGCTGTCCGAGTACCTTTTTCCAAACATTTGGTTATGGGCACCAGGTATTCAGGGTTTTTTTAAAGAAGGAAAACAAATAGTCCCCCAACCTCCTCCCTAGCCAAGATCCTTTAAATATAGAAGCCCCCTGTACCTCCACCCTCAGTTAGCACCCAAATCCCCCTCCTCCTCCTCCCAGCACCCATGTTCTGATCAAATTAAACTCCAACGATGGGCGGTTGGCACAACCCACCCTACTCCATGGCTAGTCGCTGACATTCATCAGTGCTTTGTAGTCACTGTTTGTCTCCCCCCCACCCTAGTAGCAGCACACTTGTAGCAGCAGGACACTTGTCTCATAGCAGGCACAGCGAGGACCCTCATGGCAACCCCCCACTGCACCTGCATGTAAGAAGGGAAGAAGGTGACTGACATAGCCCACCCTTCTCAGTCCACGGTCGGACACCTGCTTCTGAATGAAGACACTCATGCATTTTCTCTCATAGTAAAACCAGCTGATCACATGAACAGCTGGTTTTACTATGCAAGCAAGTATGGGAGTGTCTTCATTCAGAAGAAGGCAGTCGGATGTGGACTGAGAAGGTGGGCCATATCGCTCACCTTCTTCCCTTCTTCCATGCAGTGCAGTGGGGGGCTATGGTCCTGCTAGACTGCGTTATGAGTGTACTGGTGCGACACGGTGCTGCTGCCAGGGAAGAGGAAGGAGGACCATCAGTAAATACAAAACACTGATGAAAGTCAGCAGTCGGCCATGGAGGCAGCTAGGTTGTGCCAACTGCCCATCGATTTCCCCATGGTGAGGTGTCAGAAAGGCAAGCTCAAGCAGTCGGACAGGATCCAGTTGGAGCTGTGCCAGGTTGCCAGAGCAGGACCTGTGAGTTATTTGGGAATTATTCTGCCATCCAGGGTGATGTTTCTGTTTTCCTCCCAACTTCCATGGTGTGGAGGAGCTGATATGCAATGACGTCAATCGCGGTGCTGCACACACTTTCATATGCAGCACGTGGGACACTTGCAGTGCTTCTGCCCCTGCATTATGGTTCCAGTGATCTATCCCCCAGCCACCACTCCACCACTCCCACCACAGAGCAGGGCAGCATTCCATCAGATTCTCGATCCTCCTTCCCCTGGCCAACCCTCCAAGAACCTGTACGTGGGACACGAACCCAGGTTGCTGGCATCACGAGTGGTAGGAAGCTCAACCACTGTGCTGATGGGATGGCTGCAGCAGATGAACACTTAAGGGGTACTCAAAGAGGCTGAGATGAAAACTGAATTGAGTGAGTGACCAGGAGTTGAGAAATGAGGAGGTGTAGGCTGGGCAGTTGAATGATATTCAGAGCGAGTGCTTGAGAAGGCAGACTGATAGGCCCAGGTAGATAGCTAGAAGCATAAGGTGGGCATGGCCCAGTATAGTTACATACAATAAACTGAGCCCTGAGAACAAGGCCTGGACAACACCTTGGCAGGATGGTCGACGCAGTAGAAGGGGCAAAGCAACAGGCTGAGGGACTGATTCATGAGGAAGGGTGAAGGAGTGGAGTATTAGATGGGTGGCAACCAGTTTGTCACTTTGATGTATGCCCAGCTGTCATTGGGGTGTGATCCCAGTTGAGGAGTAAGATGATGATGGGTGACAGCCCATGTGGTGTTCTGGCATATGCCCAGCAGTAGGAATGAGTATAGGTGGCGGGTATGATTGATTGTGGTGTCTGCACAGTAGCATTACAGGTAGTTGCAGGAGAAAAATGGAGTCCAAATGAGCAAAAGGAGGACAAATGGAAACAGAACAAAGGGCAAAGGCAGAGGACCTGCAAAGAGGCTGAGGTTGGGGGTGGGGGCAGGTGGGCAGACCAGCAAACAGCAAGCGACAGCAGGGAAGAGATGGAGGGTGAAGCCACAGGAAGAGCAGCAGAGGCAGGAGCAGCCAACACTGAGCAGATTGAAAGAACAGAAGAAAGGAGCAACAGCAGCAAGCAGGGAACCCAGGGTTTATGCACAGCAAGGAGCAGGAAGTGGTGTACCACAAGGCAGGAGGGGCAACAGCAGCTGCAGCAGCATGGAAAACAGGACAGCAGGGGCCAGACCATGGGAGTGCCAGAGGAGCATGAAGGCAGCATGGAGGATGGAGACTGCAGATTCGATACTGCCAAGAACATTGGCAGCTGCAGGCCACCTGGACCACAGGAGCAGCAAAGGACCAGAAAGGCAGTAAAGCAGGACAACAGAAGGGAGAATTGAGAGTCCCCAATGAGCAGTTGCATGGCAGAAGAGGTAGTGGGGGGGAGTGAAGAGTGTAAGTGGTTGCCCTACTGCCTACAAAGAGACCTGGCTTCTGAAGGACATTAGGTATGTGTGTTTTAAGTATTATTGGTGGGGTGGGCATGGCAAGTGTCACCCACTGCCCCACCGAACCACATGCAAAACCCTTCCAATATGCACACCACCAAATACAGTACTGTTTTGATGCAGGTAATCAAATTTAGTGATTCTGAAGCAGCTACATTTTAGGAGTAAGAAAAGCATCAGGATTTCAGCTGCACAGAATTTAAAATAGTGTCATGGTCTTAAAATGCAAGTAGTTGAAAGCATCACAGAAGTACTCTCTCCAGATGAGAGGTCTTTCTGAAATCGACTCCCATGTCACCCAATTCTGGCTTCCTAAGAAAAGTAATTTTTGTCACAGCAGCTATGTTGGGAAATGTCAACGAGCTCATTGCTTTGAAGTTTAATACAGATTTAATTGTGCAGGTGAGTGCTTACACCTGCACAGAGTTGCTAATTGGCTGGAAATGAGTCCATCTGCTGTGCTGTGAATCTAAAGAAAAATTCCATTAACCACTTCCTAGCTAGATTGCTATGTAATGCCTTATTTTTGCAACTGTTTCCATTCTGCCAGCCCCTTTCTACATAGCCTAGCTGCATAAGGGTGGCACACAGTGATGCCTATTGGCTGGGGCAGAGGTTCCTGTGTTTTATGTGGTTTGGTGCCGATTTTATATTTATAGTCCAGAGGAGAACGGGTCCAGTATCACTTCAACCATTTCCTAAAATCTCCCTGAATGCCCACCCTAGAAACAGTGGCAACTTGGAGTTTTCATGTACACTGTGTCCCAGAGTACTTTATAAGCTACAGAGTGTGGCATCTGCCATTAAACATACACAGAAAGGAACGGAGACTGAGGAAGGGAAAGCTTAATGAAGTTAAGGACAGGTTTTGGCTCAGTCCATGATGGGTGCCAGGATATGCTCAAATTCAATGAATTTCAGATGTGGCTGTGTGCACCCCTATGCCCATCAGCACCGGACAGCATCAACAACCCCCTCCTGCTGTGCTCTGCTGGTGCAGATCTGTGTTATGGGGCGGGTGATCAGAGTGCAGCAGGTGCAGACAACAGGCATCCAGGCTGCCAGTGGATCCCTGACTGAGCATGGTGCAGAGGATGATGGGATAGGGCATTTCTCCAATGTCTGGAAAGTGCAAATAAATTAACATCACGCCAGGCAGTTCCAGTACTGCCCACAGCTCACTTTGAGGCTCCAAGGACTGGGGGATGGAGTAAGGGAGGTCGATCAGGCCCAAGGAACAGAGTTGTGGACAGACGGGGGTGCATAGTTGCTAATGTAGCCATTAGTGCTGTGTAGCCTACGCTCCCTCTGCAAGCCATCTGCACTACAGATTTGCATTCCTAGATGCGGTGCTAGCCTGCAGCCACCCCCTAGCCTTCCCCTATCCTATCTACCCATGTAGCCATGCACTTGGATCAGAACAGAGTGCAAAAAGGGTCAGCAGCCCAGGTATGTGGATGTGCGGATGTGCCCGCATGTGCAGAGTGGGACCACTGTACACCATGTACTGGCATAACTGCTAGTGCTGTGTGGAATGCAAAATTCTGTCAGCAAAATTAGCATGGAATGACCATTCTGCCAGTGGAATCTCTGCCAGAAGTTCACTGGTTCTTCTGCAGAATTCTGCATGCTGCGAGCCGTGGAATGAACAGCATTCGTTTTCTGCGGAAAATCATTCCTCAACCATTTCTGTGGAAAATATTGAGATCTGTGGAATAAAATTCTGTGGAAATGTGGAAAAACTCATTCTGCATTTTTCTGCCGTGGAATTCTGCCATTCTATTTTCAGCGAAATGTGGCAGAATTTTTAAAAGTCCATGAAATTTTGTTTCACTGGAATTTGAAAATTCTTCACAGCACTAATAACAGCCCCTCTGCAGGTGCACAGGCGGGTGTGGTCCTTTTTGGATCAGACCCATAGTGAGAGAGAAAGGAACACAGGAGATGCTAAGCACAGGGATGAGGTATGGCTGATAGCCTAAAGGTTAGAGTAATGAGCTGTGAAGGAGCTTGGTACATCCAGCAGACCTGGGTTTGATTCTCACTACCTCCAGTAACATACTGTGTGACTCTGAGCAAGTCACTTTACCAGCCCAAAGCTCAAGGGTCACCCCTGAAAACAGAGAGTTGTACCTAGTGGGCCTTACCTGGTTAACAAAGAAGAATAAATGAATTGCTCAACATTACACAGTGAGTAAGTAGGTGTGGAGGGAATCTAACCTGGGTCTCAGGTTCACAGAGTCCATGCTATAACCACAAGGCCACAGTGTCTCCCAAAACACACATAACTAGCAATTGGCCTATTCAGTCCTTTTAACAGGATTATTCTGATATAAGCTATTTCTTTAACAGGATGTTACTGAAAATACTGAATCAGTGAGAATCAGTGCATAGCGAATAAGTTCATTTTAGGGCTAGTTGATCTAGTTCTGATTCACAGCCCTTTCAGAGATGGGCTGACTCAAACTGACTTGCCTAATCCAAGGGGCTGCCCGTGCCATAACATGTGTCCCGCCTTCAACTCCAGTCCAGATACCTTCAAAGGCAGGCTGACTAAAAGAGTGGCCTAGATCTTCTATGTCAACTTCTGGAAGGTCAAGACTGGAATCTGAACCAGTTGACAGCCACATCAACCATCCCAAATTCATTCAATAGGTCTGTTCTTTTAAAAGATCTCTCTAAACTGGCATTGCATGTGCCAGATGATACAACCCCCACCCTGGAACATTCAGTGCTCTGGAGCCATCAGTATTCTATAGCTTTCTTTCCTTTTGAACTCCCTGGGCCATACAAATGATTAAGGAAAGTACAGTTACGTAAGAACGTACCGTAACAGTAGATCTTCGAGAGAGGCTCTTGCAGTAGGTAATTACATATAGGACTTACGTTGGCAGGCAGCAGGACCCCACAGAAAAATTTCTAGCTAGCAGTCCCTGGCGGGGACCGCCCCCACGTCAGGTGACCGGCATCAGACGACATCGGTATAAAGGGGCGGTCCCGGATGCCCGCCTTCCAGTTCTTTTCTGCCACAGGCCCGGAAGGCCGGACGAGAGAAGCAGATATTTCCTCAATGGAAAAGGAGGCTGAAAAAGCCTGGGGGATGGAGGGCGGGAGGGGATTACCTACTGCAAGAGCCTCTCTCGAAGACCTACTGTTACGGTAAGTTTTTACGTAACTGTACTATCTTACTTCGAGAGGGCTCTTGCAGTAGGTAATTACATATAGGACATAATCCCAAGCAGTCTGGAACAAATGAAAAGGCACCGGGAGGAGGAACTACTCCGAGAAGTAGCGAACAAGCTTGCAAACCTCAAGATAGGAGGCCCTGCAAGACAGCTAACCCGAAGCCTGCTCTACGGCGAGAGGCAATGTCCAAACTGTAATGTTTCGTAAAGGTATGGACGGAAGTCCAAGTGGCGGCAGCACAGATGTCTGCCGCAGACACATTCTTGAAACAGGCAGCAGAGACTGCTACTCATCGAGTAGAGTGGCCTCTGACTTGAGCCGGTTGGGTTTTGTTGTACTTGTCATAACAGAAAGTGATGCAATGAGCCAGCCACTTTGATAGGCATTGCTTGGAGACAGCATTGCCTTCCCTTTTGTGAGCAAAAGAGACGAACAACTGATCAGTCTTTCTGAGATCCTTCGTCCTATCGGTGTAATATCTCAGAATCCTGTGGACATCCATGGTATGGAGCAAGTATTTTCCTTGGTTGGAATACTGCATGAAAAAGGCAGGTAATTCAATAGACTGATTTAAGGTAGGCTCCGCTACCACTTTTGGGAGAAACTTAGGATTCGTGAGAAGAGCTACTCTTTCTTTGTGAAAAATCAGATAAGGGATTTTGCACATAAGGCCTTGGAGCTCGGAAATTCTGCGAGCAGAAGTAATGGCCACCAAGAATAGCGTCTTCCACGATAAAAACTTCAAGTCCGCGGAAGCCGCCGGCTCAAAGGGAGGAAGGGTAAGTTTCTTGAGAACGAAGTTCAAGTCCCGGGGGTGCTGGAGTCCAAATAGGGGGTCTGAGATGAAGGACCCCTCTGAGAAAGGTATTGGATACCTCTAATTGGGCAAAAGCCTTATCAGCGAAAGGGACATGGTAGGCTGAAATAGCCACCATGTGGACTTTCAAAGAGGAGTGACTGAGACCCAGGTCGAAAAGATGATGCAGATAATCAAGCAGAACGGCCACAGGACAGGAGAAAGGCTCCATGTTCCTGAAGGCAGCCCAAATGGAGAATCTTTTCTATTTCATGGCGTAGGTGGACCTAGTGGAGGGTTTTCTAGCCTCCACCAGAATCTCGGCCACCATAGGAGAGACGCCAAAGCGAGATTGGGCTAGGTCTGCAGGAGCCATGCATGAAGTTGAAGAGACTTGAGTCCTGGATGGACCAGGGTCCCCTGATCCTGGGTCAGCAATCCTCGAGATAAAGGCAGAGGAAGAGGAAGAACCTCTGAGTATTGTTGTAGAAGAGAGAACCAAATTTGCCTGGGCCAGAAAGCAGCGATCAGAATCATTCTTGCTCCTTCCAATGCCAGTTTCTGCAGCACACGAGGAACCAGTGGAATTGGGGGAAAAGCATAGATGAATCTGTCCTTCCAGTTTAGAGACAGAGCGTCGCTCCAGAAAGCGCCTCGCTCTGGAGCAAGCGAGCAAAAAACTGGAAGCTTTGCATTTTGGGAGGAGGCGAACAGGTCTACCTGTGGAGTCCCCCAAATCTGAAAGATGCTTTTTAGAACTTTTTGGTCCAGTTCCCACTCGTGTGGCAGAGCCGAAGAATGACTTAGCTTGTCTGCCAGGACATTGTCGACTCCCGGAACATGGATTGCCGTGAGGTGAAGGTTGTGGAGAGTTGCCCATTCCCAAACCCTCATCGCTTCCCTGCACAGCGGGTAGGACTGAGTCCCTCCCTGCTTGTTGATGTACCACACTACGCACATGTTGTCTGTTTGGACGGCTAGGTGACCGGGAAGGATGTATTGGTGAAGGGCCTGGAGAACATACAGGACTGCTCGAAGCTCGAGCACATTAATGTGGAGAGCTAACTCCAATTTTGACCATAAGCCCTGGGTTCGGTGAGGACCCAGATGGTCTCCCCAACCTTCGCCTGATGCGTCCGTGGTCAGAGTCTGAGCGGGGGGAGGATGAAAAAAGGGGACCCCCCGGAATAGGTTCTCTCTAACCATCCACCATTGCAAGTCTCTTATCATCAGCGAGGAGATCAGTACCAAATGATCTAGGTCATCTACAAGTTGATCCCACTGAGAGCGAAGCATCCACTGAGAGATCCTCATGTGGAGGCACGCGCGTGGAACCGTCAGGATGGCAGCCACCATAAGCCCCAGGAGACAGAGCACCAACCTCACCGGAACCCTCCTGCATTCCGATAGAAGGGAAATCTGGGACTGGAGGGAGGCCCCCTTGTCCGGAGGCAGGAAGGCCCTGCACATTGTTGTATCAAGGATTGCCTCGATGAACTGGAGTCTCTGGGAAAGGTCCAGGTGGGACTTGGAATGGTTGATGGTGATACCCAGGCCAGTGAAAACCTGCTTGGTGAGGGAGAGAAAATGCAGGAGTTCCTCCCTGGATGGGGCCGCCAGGAGCCAGTCGTCCAGGTAGGGAAAAACCTGAACTCCCAAAGTATGCAGGTGGGCCGCTAGCACCGCCAGGCATTTGGTAAAGACTCAGGGAGCCGAGGAAAGACCAAAAGGGAGTGCACAGAATTGGTAGTGGTCCCCCTGGAATGCAAACCTGAGGTACTTTCGGTGCGAAGGGTGAATGGGGATGTGCAGGTTCGCATCCTGCATATCCAGTGCACAAAGCCAATGGCCCGGCCGAAGCAGGGGCAAGAGGGTTTGAAGGGAGAGCATCCTGAACCTCTTGTATTCCACATATAGGTTCAGGGAGCTGAGATCGAGAATGGGTCTGAGATCTCCCGTCTTCTTTGGTACAAGGAAGAAATGGGAATAGTAACCCGTCCCGTGCAGGTGAGGGGGGACGGGCTCTATGGGCTGCTTCGTGAGGAGAGCAGAAATTTCTTCCTTGACCAAAGGAAGATGGTCCCTTGAGTAAGAGGAGTTCAGAGGGGGGTGACGTGGAGGTTTCTGCAGAAACTCTATGGAGTGCCCCTCTGCTATGATCTGAAGCACCCATGAATCCGATGTTATCCTCTCCCAACCCGGAAGGTGGAGGGAGAATCTCCCTCCTACCGGTTCCTCTGGGGTGTCTGGAGGTGGTGGGAGAGGGATGGAGTCAGGTGGTGTGAGGCAGCGCTGCAGCTGGGGCACCCGCTGCTTTTTTGGGTGGCAGGGGCCTGGCAGCTGTGGGGGCCCGATGTTTAGTGGCCCGCCTTCCCTGAGGTTTCACTTGAGGCCGGCTGCGTCTGCGAAAGGGACGGCGCTGTGGGGGATGGGGACGGTACATTGAATCAACAGATTTAAGGGCCGTCCCCTTCTCCTGCAAGTCAGTGATGATGTCCTTGACATCACCACCGAAAAGCACAGAATCCCTGACAGGTGCTTCTTGGATTGCTGACTGCACCTCCGGGACCAGACCTGACACACGGAGTCATGCGTGATGCCGAAGACTTACGGTGAATGCAGAGCTCTGTCCTGCGGTGTCCACTGCATTGTAGGTCATCCTCAGAATGTGATGACTGGCCGAATGAGCAGAACTGATCAGGTCAATCTTGGATTCCGCCTAGGTAAGGACAGCCTTCTGGTAATCCCCCATATGCACTACATAATTTAGGGCCCTGATCCCCAGTGTGGAAGAAGCATAGATCTTCCTTCCATACTGATGCAGAAGGCGAGATTCCTTATCCAGGGGAGACAAGCTCAAATGTTTCGGGTGTGCTGACCGGCCGTGAGCGGCGCTAATCACAACCGAGTCTGCACGGGGGTGAGAGTCTAAAAAGTCTACACCTTCCGGAGCCTGGTATAGCCTGTTGGACTTCCGAGGAAGTGGGGCTAAAGCCGACAGTTGTTTCCAAATGGTGGAAACAAGGTGGGCGTGAGGCTCAATCCAGGGTGGCACTAGAGTAGGGGCCATAAGGGGCAAGTCCAGATGTTCGGCGCGTTTGACCCGCTGAGGATCTGGTTCTAAGGAATGCCACTGATGGACTTCCTGGATCTTCCTGAGCAACTCTGTGAAGGAAGGATCCTCCGGAGGAGACTTCGGAGGAGCCCTCGGCCGGGGCTTGGACGGAGAGCGAGGTTCGTCGTCTTTCTCGGAGCATCCATCGGAGGAATCCAAGAAGTCCGAGAAGAAGAAGAGGAATTTTGAAGCAGAAAAGACTCCTAGCTCATCTGGGGAGGAACAGGTTCCTTAGGGGATCCTGGATCGTGTCCTGCCCCTCTCTGGATCAGGAGGCCCGAATCTGGAGGCGGAGGGGGTGTGCCATCTGGGCGTACAGGAGCCGGGGGTGGCATCATTACCGTAAGATGGCTCTCGACTTCCTTGGTGAGCTGAGCCTTGGCCTCAGCCCACCAGGAGGCCAGAGTCTCCTGGAGATCCACCGGCAGCCTAGGGGGCGGTGGAGGAGAAGGGGGATAGTTGCACAGAGGAAATCCGTAAGGAGAGTATCTATAACCTGGCTGCAGGAATACCAGAGCTGGGTATTGCGGCATCGAGTACTGCGGCGTCGTTGGAGTCGGCGCCAGGTACTGCAGCGCAGGATACTGTGGACCCAGGTAAACCAGCGTCAGATAAGATGGTGGATACCCAGGTACCGGAGGAGCTGCCGGAGCAGACGGCCCAGTAGGGAACTCCACGGGCGGATCGACCGTGATAGGCCCGTGGGGTACAGGGGCCGCTGGGAGAGAATATCCCGCCAGCATCGGAGCGGCGGAGTGGAAAGCGGCGTCAGAGGACCGTGTCGGGCTGGCGTCCCGGAGCGGCGTCAGATCCGGCTCTGTAGGAGGGATCAGACAGCGGAAAACATCCCGAGCCTCACCCGGGGATGGAGGGGAAAAGTCCCCGGGGTCAGGCAGGGGGGACTCTGGCTCCCTGGACGGCAGCGAAGGCTGCGGGGAACCTGGGATGGCAGACGGAGCAGGGTCTGCCATAGGCTCCGAGGCCCGGCGCACTTTGGAGGGACCGACGTGCTACCTAGGGGCTGAATCCCGGCGGATGCCAGAGGAGCCAGTGTCCGACTTCGGGGATCCTTCGTCAGAGGCAGGCCGAGGATGGGAAGAGGCCCGGTCCGAGGGGGACACTGCCGTGCGCCGCCCCGAAGGGTCGGGCGTCTTAGCGGCCTTCTCCCGGCAGACATCGGAGGAGCCGACGTCTGGCTTATGGGAGGCGCCCGCACCGGTAGGCCGCAAGCCTGCAGCGGTACTGGGGGCAGAAGCCTCCTTTTGCCCGGAGGCACCCGGCGGGCTTGAACGCGAACCCGACGGGCGGGCTGATGCCTCCTCCAAAGCCTTGGAGGCTGCCGTCGGGCGATCCCTTGGAGGGGACGTTACCTTGGCTGCAGCTCCAGCCGGAGTCGCGGAGGAGGAGGCCTTCTCCCGGTGCCTTTCTTTGTCCCGCTTCTTGTGTCCTTCAGGAGAGGTCGACACCTGCGGAAGCTTCTTCAACTCCTTCTCCATTGCGGACATCATCTTTTTGAGGAGATGGGCCTCTAGAGACTGCTGGCGTTGTCTGCAGATGGCCATGTTGAAATGTAGGCAGTGCGGACACTTGTCAACCGCGTGGTCGGGGCCTAAACAAAAAAGGCAGAGGGAGTGACTGTCTTTGTGAGGCAGTTGGGCACCGCACGAGTCGCACTTATTTTTTGAAGGGGACGACATAAACCGACGTTCACCTGACGAAGAAAATACAGAATAACAATGCTGGAAAACCGATGAAGCAACAGGACTGAGCGCTATGAACTTCACTGCGCTGCACGAGCTGACGGGCGGAAAGAACTGAAAGGCATCCGGGACCGCCTTTATACCGACGTTGTCTGACGCCGGTCACCTGACGTGGGGGCGGTCCCTGCCAGGGACTGCTAGCTAGAAATTTTTCCATGGGGTCCTGCCGCCTGCCGACGTCAGTCCTATATGTAATTACCTACTGCAAGAGCCCTCTCGAAGTAAGATCAACATTTCCCCTCCTAGCTCTCACCTCTCCCCTTTTTCCTTAATATGTACTGATAGTGATAGCAATATTTTAATGTTTGTCTCCTACAGCTTGTACATCACTGCTGCGGTTATTTGTCAGTTCCTGCAAGTAAACCTGTCACTGGTCATGCACAAACCCACACTACCACCAGTACACTAAGCAGCTATTTATTTATTCAGTTTTTGTTGAGCAGGAAAGGAGGGCTAGTCAATTTTGCCTGTTTTCAGTCTTGTCTCAGGTAGTAGTGAGATACAGATCCAAACTTGACATACTAAATTACGTTAAGCTGTTGATGAAATTGTTTTTGTGACTGAGAGGAAAAATTGGCTAGAACATTGAAGAAATGCCCCTGCTCTCTTTTTGACAAGTGCCATGGAAACTTTAACATCCATCTGAACAAGAAGAGAGGACCACAATTTAACATCTCATCTAAAACACAGCACCTCAGGCACCCCCGTCATGCTGCACTACAGTGTCAGTACTGAAGTTTACCCCAAGTTCCTGGTGTGGGGCTAGAACCTACAATCTTCCAATCTGTCAGCCTTTGAGGTGAGTGTGCAACCTGCTGAGCCACTGACACTGACAAGTCAGGGGCAATGTGAGGAAGTATTTTTTTACAGAGAGGGTGGTGGATGCATGGAACCGCCTTCCTGAAAAGGTTGTGGGTTCTAAAACTGTGGGAGAATTCAAGAAAGCATGGGACAGACATAAGGCAATTCTTGTGAGGGGTAGGAAGAAATAGGCTGTTGGTTAACTAGGATCTGCATCTTATCCAGTAGGTAGGGAAATGGGCAGACTAGGTGGGCCAAGTGGTCCTTATCTGCCCGTCAAAGTCTATGTTTCTAAGTGTTGACTGACAGCATGCTACAGACTGACAGAAAGCAGTGGCAATGAACTGGGGAGGAGGATGGGCTGAAGATTTTTAATATGAAGTTCTTGTTTGAAAATTCTGGGGTATGTAAATGAACCAGCAAAAGTGTCAGTAGATGGTGGGAAAAGGGATTTTGTACAAGGTTGGAAGGATGTCTACAGATGTGAGGTGGATAGAAATGTTATACAAGGCTAGGAGTGCAGAGGTCCATTTATGAGGGAAGAGTGCTAACAACGTGAAATTCCCTTTGCACCAGGCAGCAAGTGACCACAAATAAGTATAGATATACCGTACCCTGACTGCTAGTAGGTAACAGGAATATAAAAAAAAATAAAAAGTAATAAATCTAAACAGTAGCACAGGCAGAAAGCTGCAAATTGTGGGTGTCGGCAAGACTGCACACAGTTCAAGAAGAAACAAGCATTTGTCAATGCCGAACGTTCGCTTGCAGGTATTTGCAATGGTGTTTGGCATGTATGGTGCTTTACCCTAATGCCCTGTGCAATTGCTGGTATTTGCACAATAAATTTTCAGCATGACCTTTTTGTTACCCCCATTGTGCGCTACATAGGCGGAAACGCGTTTTGGGCAGGATGTGAAAAATGACAGCTGTACTGCTCATAAGGAGGTGTGGTAAAATGCAGTGTTGAAAATCTGGGTGGAAATATTGAAAATTCATGAAACCCTCTGACGTGTGGGAACTGTGCAGTGCAGCTCGTAAAACAGTCATTGATTAAGATTTTTTCACCAAATTGTCAACATTGGCATTTTAAAACCTCTGCTCATGATCAGTGTCACTGTGATTTTCTTAATGTGTCCCATACATTGAGTTCGCAACCGACTGCGCCATTGTAGCGCTACATGAGTGGAAACAATTTTTGGGCAGGATGTGAAAATGACAGCTGTACTGCTCATAAGGGTGTTAAAATGGCAATGTTGAAAATCTGGAGTAAAATATTGAAGTCGCGAACTTACGAGCCTGCGTGGGAACTGCATAGCATGCGCTCGTAAAACAGTCTTTTTGGAATTTTTGCACCAAATTTTCAACATGGGTTTTTGGGACCCCTTCTCATGAATGATGTCTTTACTTGACATTATTCGGGGCCCAAGGAGTGATTTTGCGTCACTCACTCGCGGTGACTACAGAAATCACCCTTGACAGCATAACACCATGACAGTGGCATCATCAGAAGAGTGTCCCAAACCCATGTAAGTGGTCTCAAAGTCCATATTGAGATATGCAATAAAGTTAAAACCCTATCTGGCCCATTATACAGCTTACGACATTTCATCAGTTAGCGGTCAGCTTTGAAGAGTCGAGCGTGTTCCCGGTCCACCGAAGATCATGGCGCCAAGCTCCGGAGGTAAGTATGGGGTAGGGGGTGTGGGGAAAGCTGGGTGTGCAGTGGGTGAGTGCGGGTTGTGGAGGGACTGGAGACCACGTGGGACCCGTTTTTCTTTACAGGTTTTTAACAAAAAGCGGACTACGTGGGGCGGCTTGCCACGCTGGGTGGGCTCCAGCATGGAAGAAGATGGCTGGGGGCCGAGGCCGGCGGGGATTGGGCACCCCCATCCAGCAAACTCACGGGGGTTGCCGGCCGGGTGGGCTCCCCGTCGGCAAACAACATTGCCACACTGGGTGGGCTCCCAGGCGTGGCAGAAGGATGGCAGGGGGTCGTGGAGCCGACGAGGATTTGGCACCCGTCGGCAAACAACGTTGCCACGCTGGAAGTGGCTCCCAGCGTGGCACCAAAGCTTTGGGGGCGGCGCCGCCGCTGTGGGGAGTTAATGCGATCGCAGCCAGTATGACAGTGGTGGATTTCTTTGAAGCGAAGACCACCACTGTCATACAGAGCTCCCGCACCCATTGGTGCAGGACCGCCACGCCTGCTCAACGGAACACTGGATTGAATGGGAGAGGCACACCTCCAAAGTGTGCTACTCTCCCAAAACGTTCCTTGCACATGCGCGCAAGCGAACATAAAAATTAGTAATGTTTCTTCTAATGGAGTCTTGCTGTATTCAGACATAATGCAGTTCACTCCAGCACTTGAACTGCCCCAGAGAGGAAAGAGTTAACTCTATGCAGAAGCATAGAATGTTGAGATCGAGCTCGGTTTTCAACCCTCTGTCTGTGGTACTTCTCAGTGTAACCATCAGTTTCTTACGAGCTAACTAACTAGTAATTAAAGTATGGAAATTGTTCAAATATAGCCAAAGGGCAAAATATATCTTCTTGGGCTCCAAAAGACTCAAGTCGAGAACCCAAGAAGGAAAGGTAGTGACAATATTTAGTAAAACACCAGAAAAAATAATAATAATAATATCTACCCCACCCAAGAGAGAGGGTACAAGGTACACCCCTGAGGTGCAACACTGTATCTGCCAGCCCACTTCCCAAAACCAGATTCTGAGAGGGGAGGCGGGGGGGGAGGTCTGAATACAGCAAGACTCCACTAGAAGAAACAACATTACTATGGTAAGTAATTTTTTCTTCAAACAACATGAAGTCTTGCTGTATTCAGACATAATGCAGACTACCAAGCAGTTCCCTATGGAGGAGGGAATGCAGAACCTACTTTGGGAAGAGGCTCTGCAGTACTGCTGTACCAAACCTAGCATCACTCCTTGCCTGGATGTCCAGGGAGTAATGCTTGGTGAAAGTATATACTGTTTTCCAGGTGGCTGCTTTACAGATCTCTAACAAAGGTATATCTCTGGCCGCAGCTAGAGAAGCAGCTGTACCCCTGGTCGAGTGAGCCCTCAGGCCTGAAGGGGGCGTCCTGCCCAACTTGTCATAACAACATTGTATACAAGAAACAATCCACCTGGCAATAGTTCTCTTATTGGCAGGCTCACCCTTTCCCACTTCACCATAAGTGAGAAACAATTGAAGACAGTCATTTCTATGTGCCTTAGTATGCTCAATGTAGTAGCTAAGGACCCTCTTAACGTCCAGACTGTGTAACCTTCTTTGACCTGAAGAAGAATGGTCAGTGACAAACACAGGGAGAGATTAGGGTTACCACATGTCCTGATTTTCGCAGGACAGTCCTGATTTGGGCAGCTGTGTCCGGCAAAAAATATGAAAAATGCTACGTCCTGAATTTATAGTAGAGAAAATATTTTCTAACTTTCCATGAAATGTTGCAGAAAACTATAATACCTTAACTTTAATACCTTAAAATGATAAGCAGTAATAGAAGCAACTAAGAAACTACAATACTTAGCCTTAGTTCTGATTATACAGAGAAAACAAGTCTGTTGCACTGGTCAGGGTTACGTACTGTCATGCAAAAAATCATGTTTTAGTAAGAAATGTCCCACTTTGGGCTTCTTAAAAGGTGGTAACCCTAGGACAGAGATATAGACTGGTTCAGATGAAAATCTGAAACCACTTTGGGCAAGAACCTCCTATTGTCTCTACTGTCTCTATCTGCCACCTACTTTGTCCCTATGGAAGGAGATGAAGTTGGGTTCCACTGACAGAGCCTGTAACTCACTAATCCACCTGGCAGAAGTAATAGCTACCAGGAATACAGTTTTCCAGGTCAAGTACTTCAATTCGGCCGAAGCCAGATGTTCAAAGGGTGGCTACATTAGCTGAGCTATGCAGACATTAAGATCCCAAGGCGGAGTGGGCTCCCTAGGGTTAATGTGAACCAGGCCTTTGAAAAAGTTTCTGAAAACAGGATGAGATGCCAGGGAACAGCCCTTCCCTGCTGAGGAATGCAGAGACAGCTGCTAGATGAACCTTCAGAGTGGCAGGCCAAAGGTCTAAACCATTGAGATGAACTAGATAGTCTAAGGTTGTAGAAATGTCTGCAGAATCAGGCAGGATGCCTTTCACCAAATACTGAACCTTTTCCATTTGGAGTTGTAAGTTTTTCTAGTGGAAGGTTTCCTAGAGACCTTCAGAATATCCGGAACTCCCTGAGAAAGATGTAGAGCTGCATATTCTAACTCTTCAAGAGCCAGGCCTCGAGATGGAGAGACTGGAGATTGAGGTACCAGATCCGACCCTGGGAGGAGGACAGGAGATTGTATGTCCTGGGCAGAGACAGGGGACGTGACACTGACAAGGACAGCAGTAGAGGATACCAAAGCTATCTGGTCCAATCTGGAGCCACCAGTATCACTGCGCAGGGTTGAGTCCTGATCTTGATCAGAACTCTGAATAGCAGAGTGAAGGGAGGGAAGGCATAGGGAAACCTGTCCTTCCAGTCCAAAAAGAGAGCATCCTGGGGAACCGTCCCCAGGACTGGAGGTCTGCAACAAAACAGAGGAAGTTGATGATTGTCCGGTGCTGCAAAGAGATGTATCTCTGGAGTGCCTCACCTGGAGAAGATGACCTTCAGTATGTGAGGATCCAGGGACCATTCATGGTGTCCCTGTGAAATTCTACTCAGAGCATCTGCTAGTATGTTGTCCTTCCCTGGAAGGTGAACTTCTGCCAGAGAAGTATGAAGAGAATAAGCCAGAGACCACAGCTTCATGGCTTATGTGCACAAGGCCGAGGACTGAGTGCCTCCCTGCTTGTTGATGTACCACATTGTGGTGGTGTTGTCTGTACTGACTTGGACCACCTTGCCCTTGACTGAATCCGAGAAGCTCTGCAGGGCTAGGAAAACTGCCCTGAGTTCCAGGAGATTGATATGAAGGAGAGACTCCTGTGGAGACCAGAGTCCTTGAGCTGTCAAGGCTCCCAGGTGGGCTCCCCACCCTCGGAGAGAAGCATCTGTAGTTAAAACTACCGAAGGTTATTGAGGGAGAAATGGAACCCCTTGTCTGAGGTTATCCTGGTCCAACCACCACTAGAGAGCTTGGACCAGAGTCTGAGTCACTGGAATCAGTTTGGTAAGTGAATCCTTCTTTTGAGACCAAAAAGACCTCAGATGAAACTGAATGTCCCTCATCTAGAACCTTACTCTCTGCAGCACTGCCGTGGAAGCTGCAGGAGCTGGAGGAACTGTCTTGCTGGGTGGGAGACTGGAGGTCGAAAGGAGGAAGCAAGATCCACTAGGGCCTTTACTCTTGCAAGGGGAAGGAAGGCTTTTGCTTGAACAGTGTCCAGCTCTATGCCTATAAAGGTGAGAAGTTGAACTGGTTCAAATAAGGACTTTAGAAGATTGAGAAGAAAACCCAAGGAGCTGAGTAGGTCCTGGGTAGTTTGAAAAGCTGACTTGACCTGTAAATGAGACTGACCCACTAACAGCTAGTCGTCCAGATACGGAAAGATGGTGATACCCTGTCTTCTGAGGTAAGCCACCACTGCTGCAAGGCACTTTGTGAACACCCTTGGAGCTGATGTTAGACCGAATGGCATGGCTCTGAATTGGTAATGGCCTGAAGGTAACTCGAACCTGAGGTATTTTCTGTGGGAGCACCTGATAGGAATATGGAAGTAGGCATCCCTGAGGTTCAGAGGTGCTAGACAATCCCCTGGCCTTAAAGAGGGAAGGATTATTCCCAGAGTTACCATTCTGAATTTGGGCTTTGAAATGTGTTTGTTCAGAAACCTTAGGTCTAGGATGGGTCACCACTCCCCTGTTTTCTTTGGCATAAGGAAGTACCTGTAATACAGTCCTTTTCCCTTGTGCTGAGTAGGAACCTTCTCTATAGCTCTGAGAGCTAGAAGAGAGGAAACATCTGCCTCTAAGGCAAGGGTTTCTGAGACTGATGCAGGTGGAAAAGACTTGGCCCTTCTTTTTGGAAATTTTTTGAAGTTGAGGGCCAGTCCCTGGCTTACTACTTCCAGAACCCACTTGTCTGAGGTCACAGTCTTCCAGGCTTGGAAGTAATAAGCCAGCCTGCCTTCTACTGGAAATGGGGAGTTAACCCGGGCTGACACATCAGGGTGTCTGCTTGGCAGAAGCTTTAGACTGAGAGGAGGATGGAGCAGCCCTGCTCATCTCCCTCCTACCCCTCCCTCTGAAGAACCCCCTCTGTGGAAAGGGAGAGGAGGCCTGGGCTTGGTAAAAAGGCCTTTGAAAGAGACTGCTGCTTTTGTGGAGTGGTCTGCCTTTCCTTGGCCTGTGCACACCTGTATGTGGTTCTATATTCATCCATTTTCTTCACATATGCCTCTGTCTGCTCCCCAAACAGAGTTTCCTACTACAGGAAAATCCATGGCCTTAGTCTGGATATCCTGTGAAAGGCTAGTATATCTGAGCCAAGCATGTCTTCTGAGAGACACAGATGTAGCCATGACTCTAGATGCCACATCATTGGAGTCCACAGCAGCATGAAATTGCATTTTGGATGCCTCAATTCCATCAGCAGCCACCTCCTCCAGCTCCTTGGCTAGTTGGGGAGAGGCCTGTTTAGCCAGTTGCAGAACCTTGTCCCATCTGGATTTCTGGTACCTGGCTGTGTAGGCCATATAAGTAGCCTGCCTGAGTCCCAAAGAGGATGCCAAATACTGTTTTTTGGCCATGGCATCCACTTTCCTGGAGTCCTTATCCGGGGGTGTGTGAAGCCAAAGAAATGTTAGCCCTGTCACAGGCTGCAGCCTGCACTACCCCAACATGGCTGCAATGACTATAAAGGAACTCCACAGCTGAGCCTGATAACGAATACCTCCTGTCCATTCTCTTATCCACAAGAGGTACTGAATTTGGAGTTTGTAAAATTTTGTGTGTCTGTTTCCCCAAGGATTTATGAAGAGGGATAGACAGCTTTTTGGACTCTGGGATGTCCATCATTTCCACAAAATCAGGCTCTTCATCCTCCTCTACTGCTTCAACCAAAGGAAGCTGCAGGGTTTGTGCCACCTTTTTGTAGAACAAAAAGTGTGAAGGGGACTCAGAGCCTGGGAGGAGAGACACCTGAGGGCCTGTCTGGGGAGATGTCCGGTTCAATGGGCACATCCAGACCCCCTTCATCATCATCACCGGGATAGTCTTTGTCTCCCTCGCACTCCTCATAATAAGCATTTGGGTCATAATCTGGAGCAGACAGATCCTACCGAACCAAGCGCCGAGCCGGCGGTATCGGTTCAGACGGAACCAGTCTAAGCGATTAGACAATACTAATTGCTTTGGTTATTTTCGTCCATGGTTGGAGAGTGGGATACAGGATCCGAACCGGCAGACTTGCACTTTCTCTTTGACAGAACCGACCCCTCAGGGTCGACTTTCCTTCTGCCCAAGGAGGTATTGCTTAAGTCAGTAGGCACCTCCTCAGGTTCGGCCGCAACTGAACCGGGCTGGCCATCGGATCTACGGACTTCTCGGCATCCCTTTCCTTCAGCCAACTCAGTCTTTTATCTAAAGTGGTTTTAGGAAAGTTCTTACAGATTTGGCAGTCTGACTTGAGGTGGTCAAACCCCAGACAATAAACACAGATGAGGTGGGGGTCAGCCTTAGCAAAGGCCTCTCCACACTCAGTACAGTGTTGAAACCCAGTGGGACCAGTTTTCTTCTTGGGTTTCTCAGACATGGCCAACCTAACAAATTACCCTATAGAAGCTTTCAAGCCAGGTAATAAAGCAACTGATTGGTTACAAACCGTGTCACGGGCTTTTTAAAAGAATCAGCAAAAGTCCGGTTCTTTTGAAACCAATCGGTACCAGAACACCACACTAATCCCAGAAAGAGAGAGAAATTTTACAAAGTCAGTTCCAAACCAGAACCGACCGGAAAGAATCCGAAGAAAGACAACTTCCACTCTTTTTAGCAAAATAAAACAGTCACTACCTATCTACATACTACCTGTACCACAGACAGAGGCTGGAAACCCGAAAATAACAAAAATATGCAGTTTAAACCGAACGCTTTATTTTTCTTTTACTGAACCGAGCAGAGGAAATCTCCGGAGCGACTTCACTGTTAGGCAGAGTAAAGAATCTGACGGTTACACTGGGAAGTACCACAGACAGAGGTTTGAAAACTGAGCTCGAGCTCAACGTTCTATGCTTCTGCATAGAGTTAACTCTTTCCTCTCCGGGGCAGTTCAAGTGCTGGGGCTAACTGCATTATATCTGAATACAGCAAGACTTCATGTTTGAAAGATCACTTTTTTTTTTTATTTCAGTGATCATCAAAGGTACAGCTACAGTACCTACTGTATAAAATTATGGATATACAAGTAACTAAACAGACAGCTTGCACCCATAACAGATTTGCCCTTTACTTGAATTGTTTGTTCTTGTGACAGCCGCAAGCATGAAATGTCACTGCTTTAATGACGTAATAAGCCACCTGGACCAGAGAAGCTTCACCGAAAAAAGAAATACGCCAGAATTCTTTCAGCTAAAGATGTAGAGGCATGACATAGATATTTAATTAACAAAAAATGACAGGAGACCAGTATAGTTTTGTTAAGTGCAGGGATACATATTGGTCAATACCAGCAGGAACATCTGCCAGAATTGGACACATAGTGGATTCCCTACAGGGGGAGGGCCTCAAACAACAGGTACAACAACCCACAACAGACAGGACTATCCTAGATCTAGTACTGACTAACAGAGAAAGGATCACAGATCTCCAGGTAGCAGGTCATCTGGGGGCCAGTGACCATCACATGATATGGTTCAATTTGGCCACTACAACTAAATCAACCCATTCCAGGGCAAAAATATGGGACTTCAGAGACGCTGACTTTGATAAGATGGCCAACAGAGTTAAGCTAGCCCTGGCAAAAAGAAATACAGGTGAGGGGGTACAGGCAAAGTGGGCAAACATTAAGGATGCAATATTTGAAGCAATAACCTACTGTGTTAGAGAGAAAAGGAAGTGCGAAAGAAGAAGGAAACCACTTTGGTTCTCAAAAATAATAGCAGAAAAGATCAGAGCTAAAAGGCTGGCCTTCAGGAAATATAAGGGAATGCAGCGGGATGAAGATAGGGAGGCATACCAAACTTCCTTAAGGGAAGCAGGGAAGGCAGTAAGGCGGCAAAGGCCCAAACTACGGAAACACTAGCATGAACAGCAAAGAAGGTGACAAGACTTTCTATAGATACATTAGTGAAAAGAGAAAGTCCAGAAGGGGTATTGCTAAGATCAGAGGGAATAAGGGGGCGTGTGAGGAGGAGGAGGACCATGTAAAGCATCTATCCTAAATAGATACTTCTGCTCAGTATTTACTGAAGAGAAGGTAGGGCAGGGCCCACAGCTCAGCACCATGGACACGGTGGGGGAGGGAGGTGTGCACTAGTCCCTTCACAAAACAAAGGGTCCTACAAGAGCTCGCTAAGCTCAGGGTGGACAAGGCAATGGGATCTGATGGCATACATCCCAGGATACTAAAGGAGCTAAGGGTGAAACTAGCAGAGCCATTATAAGAACTGTTTAGTGAGTCTCTGAGCACAGGAGAGGTCCCGGAAGACTGGAGAAGGGCTCATGTGATCCCGCTCCACAAGAGTGGTAGCAGGGAGGAGACTGGGAACTACAGACCAGTCAGCCTTACCTCAGTAGTGGGCAAGGTTATGGAGGCACTCCTTAAGGAAAGGATAGTGCAACACCTGGAATCCATAGAAGCACAGGATCCAAGACAGCATGGGTTTACAACAGGAAGGTCCTGTCAAACTGTTCTCATAGATTTGTTTGACTGGGTAACCAGAGTGGTGGACCAAGGGGGAGCAGTTGATGTCGTCTACCTTGACTTCAGCAAAGCTTTCAATACTGTTCCACATAGAAGATTGATTAATACGCTGGGTAGTCTCGGGGTAGGTCAGAAGTTGGTTAGCTGGGTGACAAACTGGTTGACGGAAAGAAAACAGAGTGGTAAATGGTATGCAGTCAAAAGAGATGCAAGTCATCAGTGGGGTACCTCAGTAATCAGTCCTGGGGCCAGTTCTCATCAATGTCTTCATCAGTGACATTGCAGATGGACTGGAGGGTAAGGTATGTCTGTTTGCAGATGACACCAAGATCTGCAACAGAGTCGATGATCCAGATGGGGAGGGCAGAATGAGAAGAGATCTGGATAAACTGGCAAAATGGTCGGAAGAGTGGCAACTAGGGTTTAACGCAAAGAAGTGCAAGATCATGCACATAGGAAAGAGAAACCCTGAAGCCACCTATAGGTTGGGAGGGGAGTTGCTGGCAGTCGCAACGGAAGAAAGAGACTTGGGCATTATCATCATCACCGATGACCTGAAATCATCCAAGCAGACCACTAAAGCAGTAGGTAAGGCTAGGTGGATGTTGGGGTGTATTAGTAGGGGTATCACAAGTCGGAAGATGGAGGTAATAATCCCTCTATACAGGACACTGGTTAGGCCCCATCTGGAATACTGTGTGCAGTACTGGAGGCCACACCTTCACAAAGACATTAACCAAATTAAGGCAGTCCAGAGAAGGGCAACCAAAATGATGCAGGGACTGCATCAGAAAACATACGAGGACAGATTAACGGAGCTCAATATGTATACCCTAGAGCAAAGGAGGGAGAGAGGGGATATGATCAAAACATTCAAACACCTTAAGGGCATTAACAAGTTGAAAGAGTCTAACATGTTTCAATATAAGAAAAATAGCAGGACAAGAGGACACAGCATGAGATTAGAGGGAGGCCGATTAAGGGGTAATGTGAGGAAGTTCTTTTTCACAGAAAGGGTGGTGGATGCATGGAACAGCCTACCTCAGGAAGTGGTGGATATGAATACAGTGCAGGGCTTCAGACAGGCATGGGACAGGCATAAGGGAGCAATACAGATGAGTATGAATAGATAGGCCGTTGACAGAGCAAAGGTCGATGGCACATTCATGAGGTAGAAAAAGAAATGAACAGACTGGATGGGCCTTGTGGTCCTTATCTGCCATCAACTTCTATGTTTCTATGTTTAATACACAGGCTGCAATAAAAGTACCAAATATAAGACCATTCATTTTAAATTCGTCATTGATCTTTAAAGGGGAGGCAAATTAATACCTAACTAGGGTATAGCAATGGGATAATCTGAACAAATGAGGGAACTCAAGAAACCCTATCTGGGGTAAGGGTATAAATTAATTTTCAGGTAATAGGGTGAGTTGATTTGCAAATGAGGGTGTTACAGTGCAGTGCTTGTGGGGCGGCAGTCTTCAGGGAGACTTTTGGAGACTAAGGTGTTGCCCCATCTGCATGTACCACTCTGGGCTGAGGGTGGAGGTCTCTAGACTCGGGGTTGAGTTAGCTAGGATACAGGGGGGGCCTCTTTCCTCACCCAGGGGTCACCAAGTCCACCACCTTTGCCTCAGAGGGTGCCTGGAAAGAGGGTCAGCTGGATTGTGGTGGGCTCGGGGGGGGGTAAGGGAACACAGTCCTCAGCCAGTTACACTAAAGAACTCTCTCACCACCCTGGTGGAACAGGACTGCCAAGAAGAGGCACCCGTGCTAGTGGCAAGGGAGAATGTGGGGGTCCTTCATAGAGGAGGCCCCAATGTGGGAGGAAGAGGAACCCAGTAAAAGAGTAAACCACTTCTGGTGAGGGAATCAGTTGTCTGGGGGATAGTTTTGGGAACATCATGGGAGGGAAGGAGGGAGGTGAGGTGCCTATCTGGTACCCCGGTATGGAGGGATGGTGAACGAATCCTTAGGATCTCTACAACAGCAGGACAGGAGGAGCTGCTGGACGTTATTAACCATCTGGTGCTGCTGGTTAACTAGGATCAGCAGCTTATCCATTAGGTAGGGAAACGGGCAGACTGGGTGGGCCAAGTGGTCCTTATCTGCCGTCAAATTCTATGTTTCTGGGGACAAATGACCTGATAGAGGATGAAGTTGGGATGGTACAGGATAGATCTGGGGAGCTGGAGAGGGGTCTGAAGCAGGTAGCACAAATGGCGGCCTTCAGAGAAGTGCAGCCTGTGCAAGGCTGGGGAGAAGTGTGGAAACACCACACTGCAGTCTTCAACAGCTGGTTGAAGGCATGGTGCAGGGAGAGGTGGTTGGCTTCATCAGGGACTGAGTCCAACCTGGAGGGTTAAAGGCCTGTATAAATGGGATTGCCTCTCTCCGTACAGGAAGGGAATGGCAGTCCTGGGTGGAAGGTTAAAATGCTACTTCAACAGGCATTTAAACTAGCCAAGGGAGGAGGTACAACAAAACAGGGAGGCAGTGAATGCCTCCCCCCAAAATAATGAAGCAGCAATGAAGAAAAGCCCAGCTGAAATAAATTCAGCAGGGGTAGTGAGGAGTATTGGCGAGGAGGAAGGGACGGAAGGGGCAAGAGGTGGAACTGAGGCTGGGAAAAATACTAGGGAGGGTGGGCAGAGGGAGGATAAAAAGGACAGTTCCAGTGAATAGGACTGTCTGAAGGATGGACTCTTAGAGAGAAGGCAAAGTAGGGGCATGGGGAAATGAAAAGTGTGGAGGGCCATGTGCGCCAATCCAAGGAGCTTGGGAAGCAAAATTCCTGTCCTTCAGGCTACCATCACAGACGTGGACCTGGATCTGTTGGCCATAATGGAATCATGGTGCACTGACAACCACAGCTAGAAGGTGGCAATACAACATGTTCCATAAGGATAGGGCAAGGAGGAAAGGGAAGTTGTGTTATATGTAAGGAAAGGTATAAAGGCCATGGAAATACAAGGCTAAGTGGGGAAATGGAGGGGCTGAAAGTTCTTTGGGTTGGCTTAGAAATGGGGCCCGGGGCCTTTATATGCATGGTAGTGGTGTACAGACCACTAACACAGTGGGAGGAATTGGACAGAGTTTTGGGGGAGGCCATAGGCAAAATGGCAAGCAAAGAGGAAGTAGTAATCATGGGTGACTTCAGTTTGCCAGATGTGGACTGGAACATCCTGGCTGCAGGTACGTCTAGGAGCAGGGTCATCCTGGACTCCCTGTAGGATGCATTTCTCAGGCAACTGGTTAAAGGGCACACTAAATATGGGACAGTGCTTGATCTGGTACTTACAAACAGGGACAGTATAGCAGACATCGCAGTGGGTGGCTCCCTGAGTTCAAGCGAACCTCGTACAGTGTGGTTCGCATACATATTGAGTAGGGGAAAAATCATACTAGAACGATGGTCCTGGACTTCAGGAGAGCAGATTTTAGAGAAATGGGGGACTGCCTTAGAAAATTCCTTGGGGGAGGGAGGGATAGCTGGGGGTGGAGGCACAATGGAATAGTATAAAGAAGGAAGTAACTAAGGTAACATCAAGCTGTCTAAAAGGTAATACGCAAGGGTAAGAGGAGAAAGAGGCTACTGTGGTTCTCCAGGGAGGTGACTACTGTGATGAAGAAGGAAAAAACAGCTTTCAGAAAGTACTAGGAGACACATGCAGCGGTGGACAGAGATATATCTAGAGAAACAAAGGGAGGCAGGAAGGAGGGTAAGGACAGCGAAGGCTCAAACTAAGAAAAGAATCACCCAAGAGGTCAAGAATGGGGATAAGACTTTCTTTAGGTACATAAGCGAGAACAGTCTAAATTGTTCCAGTTTTTACCAGAACAGTTTGGCCACTGCTGGAGAGGTTGAGGGGAACCTAAAGCCATGCATACACACATATTTTGGGCATGTCCCGAAATAATTCCATTTTGGACACAGGTTTCTGATGCTATCCAAGCCTTAACAAATAAAAACAATGGTGCTGACACCAGAATTAGCCCTTCTATCTATTTCCCCAGTGGGTCTTAAAATATCCCCAAAGGATATGATTCACACCTATCTCTTTACTGCTAAAAAGGCCATTACTCATTATTGGCAATGCCCCATTCCTCCGACATTAGAGATATGACAATCCATTCTAAATGAAATGTACCATGTAGAATATCTGATCTCAGTAACTAGAGATGGAGCAACCCAATTTGACCTTCGCTGGTGACCATAGGTCCTTTATATTATGGACAGGGATACTTCCTTTAGCCCATAAGCAAACAGGAACCTGTATGATACATTCTACTATTTGAATTTAATATGTTTATTTATAAAGACCAGGCCCTGGGATGCAGGAGTTTCGTAAGCAGAGCCTTTCCTGAAAGGAGGGACGATGGTCTCCCCCCCCCCTCCAAATTTAGCCCCTTCCTGAATGTATGTATTTTCTAAAGAACTCATTTGTGGTTACAACCCTTTATAGCTATTGATCAATTGACTGTAAACAAATAGGATGTGTATGATTATAGATTGTGCATCTGTCCCTTGGATATATTTTGAATTGTAAAGTCTCCCTTTTTCCTAGATGATAAATGTTATGAATTACCTATATAAGCTATACACACATATATATATATATATATAGAGAGAGAGAGAGATAGATAGATAGATAGATAGCTAGATAGAGATAGATAGAGAGATATAGATAGAGAGATATAGATATAGATATATACAGATAGATATAGATAGAAATATATATATATAGATATATACACAGATATAAATTTATATAGATATATATATATATATATGTGTGTATGTACATGTACACCTTGAGAATAAAAAAAATAAGTGAGAACAGGAAGACAAGGGGTGGTATAGTGAAGATTAGGAAACCAGGAGGTGGGGACGGTGGACTCCTGGTGGAGAGGAAGACCAAGAAAAAACTAATATTTTAAATGAATACTTCTGCTCCCCTACTCACAGTATTCACAGTGGAAGCGAAGACAGGTTGACATGCATTAACAGGCACTGGGGGAAGGACACAAGTCCATTTACAGAAGAGAGAGACCACCGTGGGTTGTAAGCCCTAAAGGAAACCAAAACGATGGGGCTGGACATGATCCACCTACAGGTACTAAAGGAATTGTGCGCAGTGTTAGCTGCCTCTCTGGCAACACTATTTTGTACTTCATGGAGATGAGGGTGGTTCCAGAGGAATGGAGGTGTGCCAATGTCTCCCTCTGTTCAAGAGCAGCAGCAGGGAGAAGGCCAGCAATTACAGACCAGTCGGTCTCACATCAGTAGTGGGGAAATTGACGGAATCCTACTGAAGGAGAGACTAATAGAGTACCTGGCGGCATATGGGCTACAGGACCACTGGCAGCACGGCTTCACAGGGTGGGGGGGGGTCATGTCAAACAAACCTCATAGGTTTCTTTGACTGGGTAACTAGGGAAGTGGATATGGGGAGGGCAGTGGATTTGGCTAACCTGAATTTCACTAAGGCCTTCAAAACTGTGCCACACTGTAGGCTGATAAAGAAATCTAGCAGTCAGGGAGAAGTGGTATGTTGGGTATCAAACTAGTTAAAAAAAAGCATTTGTCAATGCCAAATGTTGTCTCTCTGGCATTGGCATTGGTAGCGCCAGAGGTAGAGATGCATAATAGGAATGGCAGTGAAGTATTGAAGTGACGTCAACCCAACCCCCACCCTAAAGAGACCGACAGGCATTGGGGTGTGCCTTTGGGTCGTCAGCTATAATGCTCATGCCACTGTACCTCACCCTAACCTGTAGACACTGACAAGTGTCGTGGTGTGCTTTGGGGTCTTTGGGCGTTATACTTACCGAATTCCATAAGGAAATTCACTGAGGTGGGTGCGGTATAGGAGAATGGGGTGAACTTTGTGGCCGAACCATACAAGGCACGCCACGATGCCCATCACTGCCTGCAGGGTGGGGGTGGAATGGCGTGAGCATTACAGCCGATGATCCCAAGTCACACCCCTGACACCTGTCAGTCCCTACAGGGTGGGGTGCTACAGTTGGAAACCCTAACACCGTAGGCGTGTGTTGGTATTTTCACTCCAAATTTTCAACATGGGCTTTTTGTGAGCCCACCTCATGAAAAGCAGCACTATCAGTTTGTTAGCTGAAAGCTGGTTTTGCACAACTGCTATGCCATTTGGTGACACAGGGATGAAAACACATTTTGGGCAGTATGTGGACAGTGACAACTGTATTGTTAATGAGGAGATGTAAAAAAATGGCAACGTTGAAAATCTGAAAAATTGGTGAAGTTATGAGCATGCATAGAAACTGTGCAACACACGTCCGTAACCCAATTATTTTGGGGATTTTTTTTAACCACATGTTTAACATAGGCAGTTTGGGACTTCCCTCATGAACAGTGGCACTGTGATTTTGTTAATTTGTCCGAAATGTTGATTTCGCACAGTGACCACGCCATTGTGTGCCACAGGTCCGAAAACACATTTAGAACAGGATGTGAAAAATGACAGCTGTACTCTTCATAAAGAGGTCTGAAAAAATGCCAGTGTTGAATATCTGGCATGAAAATATTGCCAATTTGAGAAGTTACCAGGGCGCGTGGAAATTGCGCAACGCCCACTTGTAACACAGTCATTTTATGGAATTTTGTCACCAAATTTTCAACATAAGCATTTTAGGATTTCTGCTCATGAATGGTGTCACCATAATTTCCCCAAACTGTCCCAAAAACTGATTTCGTACAGTGACCGCGCTATTGTGCGCTGGACGTGCAAAAACACATTTTGACAGGATATGTAAAATGGCAGCAGTACTGTTCATAAGGAGGTGTGGAAAAATGGCAATTTTGAAAATCTGGAGTGAAAATATTACAAATTCACGAAGTTACGAGTGTGCGTGGAAACTGTGCAATGCATGCTCGTAAAACAGCCATTTCTTTTTTTCCCACCAAATTTGCAACATAGGCTTTTTGAGAGCCCCCCTCATAAACAGTGGCACTGTCATTTCGTTAATCAGTCCCGAAAGGTGATTCCACGCAGTGACCGCAAAATCACCTTTCGGGACTGAATAACGCCATGACAGTGCCTGAATTCATGTGAAGGGGTCCCAATAACCCAATGTGCCAAAATTCCCAAAAATGGCTGAGATATGCACCAAAGTTGAAAAAAAAACATTTATGCCATTATACAGCTTACTGGCATTTCTTCAGATCACGGTCGGCTTTGAAGAGTGCAGATGTGTTCTCGGTTCACCGAAGATTGTCACACTGGATTCCGGAGGTAAGTATGGGGTAAGGGGGGTGTGGGGAGGCAGAGTGTGCAGAGGGTGGGCGTGGGTTGTGGGAGTGGGCAGGAGACTGCAAGGGACCATTTTCTTTTCTACAGGCTTTTTAAAAAAAAAAAGCAAACATTGCAGGACAGTTTTTTTTTTTGCAGGGGATTTGGCACTTGGGGTGGGCTCCCAGCATGCCACCTAAGTGTTTTTGGGATACTATAGCCCGACGGAGTTAAGGCACTGCCCGTCAGCACATACTGAAGGGGAGACAAGAGCTGAGGGATTGGGCACCACCTTGCACACAACAAAAGTGGGGTGTAGAGACATTGATGTGGGGAGGGCCCCCATTGGCAAAATAAACGGAAGGGGGATAAACACTGACAGGGATTGGGCCCCCCATCAGCAAAGAAAAACTGTTGGGGGGGCATGATGCCAAAGGAGATTGGGCCCCCCCTCGGCATACATTATGACAGGAGGCGGCGGCAGTCACTGCCACATGTTGCGTGGATGTCAGGAGGCGTGTTGTGGTCCCACTGCATGAGAGCTTCACTCTCATTGCAGTGGACCTTTTCTTAGATCTGGTGGCCACATTAGGGATGCGCAATGTCAGCGCCTGCTGCTGGCTGATTGAGGAATGAGGGACGCACCTACTGTTGCGTGCCCTGATTCGCCCAACAGTGACCGCACCTCCAAATCTGCTACTACCACAATATGTTGGCTGCGCATGCGCGAGCCAACATAAAAAGGAGGCATACTGTAGGATGGTGGTAAATGGCAATCTCTCAGAGGAAGGGAGAGTGACCACTGGCATGCCACGGGGATTGGTACTGGGCCCTGTCCTCTTCAATGTCTTCGTAAGTGACATTTTTGAGGAATTGGAGGGGAAGATGTGCCTCTGCAGATGACACAAAAATATGCCACAGGGTGGATACTCAGGAATGGGTACAGGGAGAATGCAAAGGGATCTGGGAAGACTAGAGGAGTGGTCTAGAGAATTGCAGCTGGGTTTCAGTGCCAAAAAGTGTAAAGTCATGCACCTGGGGCAGGGTAACCAAAGGGCTGTGTACAGGATGGGATGGAGATACTAACAGTTACCAAGAAAGAGAGAGAGAGACTTTGGAGTGATCATAGCTGATGATCTCAAGGTTGGAGTGCAGTGCGTCAGGGCAGTAGACAAGGCAAACTGAATATGGGATGCATAGGAAGGGAGATCTAAAGCAGGAGAAAGGAGGTGGTGTCTTTGTATCACTCACTGGTGAGATCCCACCTGGAGTACTCCATCCAGTTCTGGAGGCCATACCTCTGCAAAGATATTGACAGAATGGAAGCAGTCCAAAGGAGGTCTACTAAAATGGTGCGGGGGTTCCATGAGAAACCATATGAGGAATGACTGCAGGAACTCAACATATATACTCCCTGAAAGAGAGGACAGCAAGAGGGTACATTACTGAAACCTACAAGTACCTTATGGGGGTGAGCAAAGTGCAGGAGGGGAGCCTCTTTCAAAGGAGGAGGAGCACCAGTGCATGGAGGCATGCTATGAAACTTGAGGGGGGCAGTTTAAGAGGGATGTGAGAAAATACTTCTTTACTGTTAGGGTGGTAGACACCTCAAACAGCCTGCCAGAAGAGGTGATGGGGCAAAGACAGTGGGGAGCTTCAAACGTGTGGGATAGGCACACAGGTATTATAAGTAGACATGCCAAGCAGTTTTTGTAAATGCACTCAGTACTGTACCTTATTAAAGCACAAGGCAAATCCATCTTTATTTGTAGATATTCCTAGGGGACTGCTACAGAGTACACACTGTGGACATTTGTCTAGCATATTGGAATATCTACAAATGAAGAACTTGATTTATTTACTCAGCTGGATTTGCATTGTGCTTTAATAAGGTGCTGAGTGTATTTACAAAAATGGTTTGGCATATTTACATTGTGGGCTGGCTGCCCTTTTCATATTTGCACTGACCCCAACTTCACTGGTTGCAGCACTGCCTGAGGAACATATTATAAGCAGACGTAAGGGAGGAGGGAGAGACACCTGTGACCAGTTATGGTCCAAGGTGTACTGTTAGGCAGGGAAAATAGGGAAGACTAGATAGGCTTACTGGTCCTTTTCTGCCGACACTTTCTATGTTGCTATGTTTCTATGTTTCTGATGAGAGAGGGAGTGGAATGTTATAAAAGACGGGAAGGGTGTCTGCTAGAGCTGCGCAGAATATAAAATTCTGCTGGCAGAATACATGTGGAGTTACCATTCCAGTTCTATGGAATTTCACAGAATCTGAACACATATTCTGTGGAATTTTGCCAAATTTAAAATTTGGGTTATTTTGGTCTTGTTTTCTAATTACATATCCAAATGGCACCATGTTTGCCAGGTATACCGATACTACAGGCCCACATAAGTATACCACAATTTCAGAGTCCTAGACTGAAAGGGAGCTCAGTTATGGGTGGTCCAACTTTTAATAAAAATTTATTTTTCAGTTATTTCCATCTAATTTTAAATTTCTTATGAGTTTAGGGAACCAGAACATGGGTATGTGTACCTAGTTTTAAGTCTCAAGCTTTGAAGGGGGCTGTTCTATAGGCAGCCAAACATTTCACTAAAGTTTAGATTTTAATTATTTTATTATAATTTTGAAAGCATTCATCGCAATGTTATAGACTTTTACAGGTATACAGGTTATTATATTTATATATGTGCATAGCTTCAGATTTCTAGCTCCAATGGTGCCTGAGTTATATGCAGATACATATTTTCATGAAACCTCCCACAAAAAATAAATGGACAGACATAGAGTGCCTACATTGTGGGACGATGCAGCCTAATGTCTTGATATTTCAGACGACATTAGATCTCCTATAATCAAATAATCAAGCCAAATGACAGATCACTAACTCAATAGAAGGCTGGGTTATGACCAAATTAATATATTTCAAAAATTTCACAGAATTTTGCCCAACTATAAATTTCAGTTATTTTGGTCTAGTTTTCAAAGTAGGGATCCAAATGATGCTAAATGTGTCTGGTATACAGGTACTAATGGCATTCATAAGTGTTTCATATTTCAGAGTCCTATATTGAAAGGGGTGAGTTGTGGGTGGCCAGCCATTTAATTAAAATTTAATTTTCAGTTATTTCCATCTAATTTTAAAATTAATTACCCAGATTTCTTCACAGTTTCTGGATTTCAGGAAATGTGCAACATGGGTATGTGCACCAAGTTTTAAGTCTCAAGCTTTAAAGGGGGCTATGGTACAGTACAAGTAGCCAACCATTTTGCCAAAATTTAGATCTAGTTATTTTACTATAATTTTGAAAGCATCCATTAAAATCTTATAAACTTTTGCAAGCACATGGGTTCGTACAACATTTATATATGTACCTAGTTTCAGATTTCTAGCTGTAAAGGTGCCTGAGTTATATGCAGATAAGGATTTTTATGAAAGTAGCCACAACAAAAATAAAATAAAATTACAGATCTGAGCATCTATAATATTGAGACAATGCATCCTCATGTCATGGTATTTGGCACACCATTAGAGCACATGTCATCAAGTAATCATGCAGAATTGCAAATCTCTAGCTCAACAGATAGTGGAGTTATGATCAAATTAATACATTTCAAAAATTCCACAAAATGCTAATGAAATTCCACGGAATTCTGATTCCCCACAGCTTTAGTGTCTGCAGATGAGAGAGAGAGAGAGAGGGGATATTGTACAGGGTAGGGAGGGAAGACTGCAGTAAGTGGGATAGAGCTTGAGAATGGTTTACAAGGTTGTGGTGGGTGTTTTACAGATGGTAAGGGAATAGGATATTTTACAGGGTTGGGAGAGCATCTACTGGTAGGAGGAGAACTGTTAGATTTGTGTTCATTTATTTAGTTTCTGATTACCAGGTCAGAGCAGTAGACAATAATATGCCTATTTTCAGGCATGACCCAGGAACATACAGTTATAAATGCAATGGAGTATAAATACTGTAAAGAAATAATGAAATTAGAAATATTATAGTTTCACAATACAATACGTGATCAATGTACCAAGGCGATCCAATACATTACAACAAAACCAACAAGAGCATAAGGTGCATCAAATAATTAAATAAATTTGGCAAACACCTTCTTAGCACAAGTAACGTAAATGTACAGGTTAGAAGGGTGTATATAGATGGGAAGGGAATGGAGATGTACTGTACACGAGGACTGGAAGAGTGTATGCAGATGAGAGGGTGATGGGGACATTATAGAGGATTGGGAGGGTGACTAGAGATGGCAGAAAAGATAGAGAATGTATACTGAGTTTTAGAGGTGTCCGTAGGTAGCAGAGAATCTACTGGTGGGATTAGAGATTGTACAGGATTGGGAGAGTGTCTGCAGATGTGGATGTTGACTATGGTTTGGTTCACAGCAAATGAAAGGGAGACTGGCAATGTTTTATTGGTTTGTATGGTGTCTGCCAGTTGAAGGGGACAGGGATGTATTGCTGGGATGGTGTTTACAGGTGTGTAGTGGATTGGGGATGTACATGTTTTGGGGTGTCTACAGATGGGAGCAGGTTTGGGGATGCTGCACAGGGTTGGAAGGGTATCTGCAGATGGGGTGGATTGGAGATGTGGCACAGTATTGACAACATGTCTGCAGAAGGGAGGTTGTGGGGATATTGCAGAGAGCTGTGAAGATATCTGTGGATGGGAGGGGATGATCTGGATGCCCCAGGGCAATGTGCAGTGAGAGCACTTAAAAGGGGCATTGTGGTGTAAGAGGATTTTGGACCATGGATCCCTGTGAGAGAGACGATTTTTGAAGGGCCTGTTTTTCTGTGAGAGGAGTCTTGTTAGCCTACCAGTTTTTCTGCATATTGTTAGAGGGTGGACTGTGGAGATGTGGGGCCAAAGAGGAGTCTGACACTTTGACCTTCCTTAATACTGCTTATTGAACTTGCTTGTCATGTTTGTTACAGGGACAGCCAGGGGTGTATTTTTGCTGATTTGCATTTGTCTGTTTTGTAATATTGGTGTGGATGGCAGTGTTTGGATGTAAGTTTGGTGTGTGAGTGTGTCATAAGAGATTTGAGTGTGGGGGTGGTCTTATTTGGGTTGTTTTATTTTTAGGGTTTGGGGATCATGTGGTTACTGGTTGGGGTGGGCCTTTTGTTTTTTTTAGTGTGGTTTTAGCTTCAGGATGTCTTGCAGCAAGAGATATACCCCATTTCTCCTTCTTGTCATAGCAACTTTGCCACCAACTCTGCCTATTCAGCTGTCCCCTGATCCCTGCAATAGCTCTCCACTGCTGGGGAGAGGTAGGGATAGGTAGAAGGCAGGGTCTCCAGCATGATTTTGCTCTGGGAGATGGAGAGGAAGTGGGTATGATCAGGAGTAGGATAAGGAGCCACCTCAGATTGAACTGGAACTAGGACGGGGGTGCTCCCTGACTGGTTCCAATCCCGAGGGCTCCTAGAGTGTCATTGGATAGAGTAGCCATTGAGTTCACAGGCACTGCTCCTCCCCATAGGGCAATTCTTTATAATGCAAAATCTATTAAGCATAAGACTGTGGTAAAAGCAGATTTTGTTGTGGATTCCTTAGCGGACCTAGTGTGCATTATCGAGATCTGGTTTGGAGATGACTCCAGCCTTGTGCTGGCGACTGCTTTCCCTTCAGATTATACAGTGGTACACTGCCCTTGGTAGAAGCATGGGGGAGGAGTGGCCAACTGTTTTAGATCTGGCCTGAGACTTGTAGCCTACCCAGTGGGACACACCAAGTCCATTAAGGGTGACACAGGTGTGAGTGGATAGGATTGTTCTCATATACCGACCTCCTGGTTTCGAGAGTGGACTCCTACCGAATTTGTAGAATCTGTGGCTTGGCTAGGCTGATGCTGGAGTATCCCAGGTGGCTGATGCTGGGTTACTTCAGTATCTGGGCCAATGATGAATCCCGTTTGCCTGGTCAGCAATTCCTCCAGCAGATGAAATTGTTGGATCACCTTTGAAACTCACCAATTTGCTCACAGCTTGGACCTGGTTTTCCCACTGTGGCTTGATATGTTTAATGCCAAGATTAATCCAATCAGTTGATTGGATCATCATACTGTAGGGTTTCAGATCAGTCCCCGAAGTGTACAACCCTCATGGTGCAGCTAGCCCAGTACCGACCTTTAAGAGATTTGGAACCTTCTAGACTCCTGTCAGTATTGGACTGCTCAAGCCTACAAAGCTGTGTGCTGAAGGGACTGAGACTGTGATGGAGCCTATAATAAGGCTACCAGCATGACTCGCAATTCAGTTGCACCATATCATGTGTTCCCGAGGATTTCTCAACAGAGGTACCCCTGGTTCAGTGAGGAGCTCTGATGGTTGAAGGCCAAAGGGTGAAGACTGGAGCATTCTTGGCAGAGATCAGGATCAGTGGAGGAAGAGCCAACTATGAGAACTCACAAAAAAAAAAAATCTGGGGCTAATCACCCTGGGAAAGGCAGAGTTCCTGTCATGGGTGATTGCTGCAGAGAAGAACAGACCAGCTAAGTTCTGCGGCACTGTAGATAGGTTGTTACATCCAACATGCCTATAGTCTGCGGGAGACTTGACACTCAAATGTTGTGAAGAGTTTGGCCAGTTCTTTCTTGATAGGGTATCCTTTCTCTCCTTCTCAATCTCCCTGAAACACAGAATTATAGAAATCTGAAGCAGTAAAGGTCCCTTCTGGCTGATTGAGTCTGCCCTTTACCCCCAGTCTCTACTCACGCCTAAGTCTAGAACTTTCCTGTCTGCCCTCTGTCCAACCCTTTGTATCTGTCCCATGCCCACTTGAAACTTTCCATGGTTATGGCTCCAACACCTCCTCCGAAGTCTGTTCCAGGGGTCCACCACCCTCTCTGTGAAGTAGCACCCTTCCATTGGTCCTAAATCTTCCTCCCTCTAATCTCTGACTATGACCCCTTGTTCGGAATGAGTTTTCAGGGCCCAGCGTAGCCTGGTCTGTGACTAATGAAGGCCTTTAGTCTGTCTGGAAGAAGTGTCACCCTTTGCTTACTAAGGAGATTCTCTGTGTGGTCATGAAGCCTCACCTCCCACCTCCTGTTCATTGGATCCTGGTCCTACCCGGCTGTTACTTGACTGCTGGGAGTCCTTGGGTCCCGTGATTGCTGAGATTGTTCAGGGTTCTCTTGGGAAGAGTGTGTTTCTGATGGCATTGAAAAGTGCTCACAGTCTCAAGAAAGCTTGTCTCCACTCCACAAACAAACACACCAGTACTTTGTCATGGATATCTTTATTGTAATTAAAACAACAAACCACAGCAGAAACTTTGCTGAAACCCACCACCCCACCCGGTAGTGCAGCCAAGGTTTTCATGCTACACTAACACTTTCTGAAGACTGACCAAGTGCAAGGTGTCTAGTGATTAAAAGGTACACCATTAAAGTGACAGTACACCCAATACATATAAAATACATGTATGTGAATACAATACAAAAATCAGTGCTACAATGCACAAAATGTAAACCCAGGCATTAAAACCATTCAATGAACATGGAATCAATATCAAATATAATAAATGCATAAACCTGCAAGCATTACAAAAATCAGAAAGAAAGGGGAAAGGGGAAGGAGGAAGGGGGACAAAAAAAATGAGATGAGCAGGTGAAACCAAAAACAAATTAATAATGAATAAAAACACACTGTTTAGGTATGTGGGAGATCACTTATTTGGTACACATTTGATTTTGCTAATTATTAACTATACAATAGAAATAAGATATCATTAGACTCCTAAACAATCCATATGACATTATAAAAAGGGGGATAACTGGAAATGGTCGTTTAACGCTGGAGGGTAACAAGATTTTATCTGATAATGCCAGAAGGCCTCCCTTTGTAGCAGCCTCCTATCTAAGGACCCCATATTCAAAAGTGGCATGGTGCGCTGCACAAGTGAATGTTTTATTTTTTTTATTTCAGTCTTTGATAACCAGGTAAGGCCCACTAGGCACAAGTGTCTGTTTATAGTGGCGACCTGGGAGTACTGGGCAGTTAAGTGACTTGCTCAGAGTCGCACAGTATGCAAGTGGATGTTGTGAGAATCAAACCCAGGTCTGGATTGCTGGATGTACCAAGCTCGTGCATAGCTCATTACTGTAACCTCTAGGCTATACTGTGCAATTAAATGCGCCAGTACAACATAATGGGATATTCAGAAATTGCGCCAGCAAATGGCAATCACGCAAACTAGACTGAATATGCATGATCACGCATCCGAAGATGTGCGGTGCAGCAGGCCACATTTGAATATGGATGAACCGTGCACAAATGGCCTGGGGACAGATGGACAAACAGAGGCTGTGGAGCACTGCATGTGTGCACATGGGAACATGGCAGGCCCATAAGTGCGGCAGCTCTGGGCACAGCGCAGGCTCAGTGGCACTCCACAGGTGCAGAAAGGGCCTTGCAGAAGGACTGCAAGGGGGACAGCACTGTGTAACATACACACTTGCCCAGGCACGTGCACACCTATGCACAATGCCCATGGTATAGGCACGTGCACACCTATGCACAATGCCCACAGTATAGGTACGTGCACACCTATGCACAATGCCCACAGTATAGGTACGTGCACACCTATGCACAATGCCCACAGTATAGGTACGTGCACACCTATGCACAATGCCCATGGTACACAAACACCACCATGGATAGGGCAGCACAAAAGTGGTCATGACGAATGGTTAGCGGTGATGTGGTAGGATGATGGGCACTGCAGCAGACATGCCAGTGTGACAGAAGGCCCACAGGCCCACTATGCAACCTGTGTAGGTGAACTCAGGGACACACACAGTGGAGCCACCCCCTGGGGACTGGGAGTGGTGGGAGGAGTGAAGGCCAAAACCCACCACTGCACATGTGGATATGTGATGGGGGACACATGGGTAACCACTTGTTAAATATCCCTAGGATATAACACACCTCAGACTGCCATGTGAAATATGAATATATATATATATAACTATGAATAATCCAACCAGCTGAGTCATAATAAGAACAGTGAACAATAAAAACCACAACATCAACAATAACAACAAACATAACAACTACCTAAAAACAAACACAGGGAAGGTATTCTGGTGGTGAATACAGTGGAGAAGGGTGGGAGGAGTGGAACTACGTACAATGCAGGGATGGGGGTAGGGGTCGGAGAAAACTGTGATACAGGGAGGTATCAGTCCAGCTCATGGCCTAACAGGAGGTGCTCATGCCCATAGATGGTATGAAGGGATTATCCCTGCAGTGATGACCCCTACTGCCCTGACCAGTGCCCTCACGGCCCTCAATATGGCATGCTGGTATAGAAGGATTGCCTGCAGCAGTGACACACTTCCCCGGGCTGACCATCGCACCCATCTCCTGGCAGGTTGTCCACCATCCCTCTCTCCATTGCCAATGGGTCAACATGTATGCAAAGATAGCCTGTGCCCCCACCAACAATGCTGGTGATGAGCAGCCATGCATGTGTGGTGTGCCGTCCACAGACCTTGTCATAGTGCTGCATGTAACAGTGACCACAGATGTGCGGTGGACATGTGTGCCACAAAGCACAACACAAGAGTGGTGGGTGTCGCACCATAAAAGGGCACCGCAGGACATGCAGCCCCAATGGCACAGGGCAATGTTGTGGAGATGTATCTTGCTTTGTGTAGGATGTGCAGTAGCCGCAGCCACCATACACTATACAATAGCAGAAGTGTGTGCGTGACAGCCACAGGTGTCAGGCCCATGTGACAGGGGTGCTGACAACCCTCCCACAGTATTCCCTGACTGTCAACAGTGGCCCCAAATGCATGCAAGGATGGACGGCATGCAGCATGTACCCATGTGGGGAAACAACACCACCCCACAACCGATGAAGACACCATAGTCTGGTGGCCCTGGGGACAGCGGTGCAGAGGAACATGCAAGTGTTGATGCTTGCACCAGCATGCCAACAGAATACTGGTGGATGCTGTACAGTCATGTGGAGAACAGCCCTGAACCAGTCTATTGAATCAGTAGTGGACACAGACAGGACTCAGTGGTACAGCAGCTGGACTATCGAAATAGTCCATGGGCCAGTGTATAATCCCTATCACCTGCCCTCCTGGCCAATGGACACAGTCCTAAATCCCCCAAAGGACACATGTGGAGCACCACAGTGCCATACCTGCACACAGAACACATGGTGCAGTGGATCCTGCATGCGACCAAGGCACATACCCTCTGCTCCCCCTCCTCTGCTATACATACAGTATGTATGCAGATGATACAGTCCTGTCTGCATCTGGCTCCTGTCCTGCTGAGGTTACAACCAGCTTACAGCAAGACTTCGACAAGGTTCAGCTCTGGTTTGCTAACCATCAACTTTTCCTCAATGCCAAGAAGACTGTCTTCATGACCTCTGGCACAAGGCAGAGACTCTCTAGCCTTCCTTCCCTACCCAATTTTCACACCCTTGATGGGACTTTACTTGAGGACACATCCTCCTTCAGGTACTTAGGTGTTTGGTTGGACCAACACCTAAACTTCTCTGGACATATTGATGCCATCCAGAAAAAACTGCACCCCAAGCTTGGTGCCCTGTTCAGGAACCGTAGTTGCATCCCTTCTATGGCTAGGCGAGAACTTGTTCAAAAGATGATACTGCTCATTTTTGACTACTGTGATGTAGTCTATGGTGCTGCCCCTAAGTCCTCCCTGACCTAACTGGACACTCTCTTCAATTGCCCCAAATGCCCCCCTCGCACCCACCATTGTGATCTCTATCATGCCCTATCCTTCCCCTCTCTTACAAATAGACAACTCTCCCATTGTGCCAAATTCACTTCCAAGCACTGGTTGGGTGATCTCCCTTCCTACCTCACCTCCTACTTTATAACCCCCCATCCTCCCATTCCCTTAGATCAACCAACTCCCGCACCCTGGTAGTCCCCTGCAGAGCCAACCAAATTGGCCAATCAGGTTACTCTCACTGCCTCCCAAAAATTTGGAATTCCTTCCCCCCTCAAATCTGGCACTCTTCCTCCACCTACTCCATCAGCTCTGCCTTCAATAATTACCTTGCACCTAGCTGCTTCTGCCATGTCCCTCTCTAATGCACTCCTCTAAGCCCTGGATAAATCTTACTCCTCTACCGTCACCTTCATTTTACCCTGTGCACCCCCCCCCCAAATTTCTAGCTCTCCTCCCCTTCCTCCAAATTGATCCCCCTTATTGGCCTCTCTTGATCTCTCATGGAATGTAAGGGACCCCGAATGCTCTCATGGGTCCCTCTCCGACCCCCCCCAAGGGGCTTGTATCTCTCATCTGCTCCCTTCCCCACCATCCCTCCAATCTCCCTTGACTTGCAGTCCTCTTGCAGGGTTCTTAGCATCCTGAAGGGATCCTACTGCATCTAGGTTTGTCTCTTCTCCTTCCCCTTCCCCCATTTACCTGTCGCCCTAGCCTCTGCAGTCCTCTTGCAGGGTTCTCAGCATCCTGAAGGGGCCCTACTGTGCCTAAGTATGTCTCCTCTCCTTCTCTCCCCATTCTACCTTTTTTCCCTAGCCTTTGCAGTCCCTTTGCAGGGTTCTCAGCACCCTGAAAGGGTCTTACTGGGCCTAGGTTTGTCTCCACTTTTTCCCATCTCCCATCTTCCTTTCTCCCTGGCCATCGCAGTCCCCTTGCAGGGTTCGCAGCATCCTGAAAGGGTCCAACTGAGCCTTAGTATATCTTCCCTATTCTTTTTTTTTTTTTTTTTACAGTTATATTTTTTTCTTTTGCCATCTAGACCCAGGCGGTGTTCCTTCTAGCCTAGTCCCCAGCCCTGTCCCCAGCTCACAGCTTATCTCTGGCTTCCTCCATGGCTTGCCCTTCATGGCGGGTGGCAGGATCCCTCAACCCTGCCATTACAAATCTGGTGCCAGGGTTACTGTTTAGTTGCAGGGGCAGCATCTGCAGGGATTGCTTTCATCCAGCCGTGCCCAGGACATGGTTTTTTCCTCTGTTTTCTCTCAGGAGATGAGGCATGCAATTATGCCCACAGAGGAGTCGCAGCATCTGCATGCGCCCCTCCAAGCATCAGCCTCTTCTCCTCCCTATTTCTGAAGCATCAGTGTGCTGCCCCCAGCCACCACTAGAGCCAGTCAGGCACCAACTGCTGGTGACCCTCCTCCCTGGAGAAGGAGAGCAGTCCATCAGATGCTCAATCCTTCTCCTCCTGCCAACCCCCAGCCCATGCTCGTTCCCAAACATGGGTTACTGGGCGTGAGGTACAGCATCTAATGCCTCAGCCCTCAGTGCCACTGGGAAGGCCTATATCTCCTCTATTCTGTTAAGCCACTATCTTGGCTTTTCATGACTACTACTAGCAGGGTCCAGTTGCATCCTGATGGACTACTGATTAATCCACATCCACTCCAAAGAAACAAATTCTCTTCCCCTCAAGGGTTCAATTCTCACTCCTTCCCTCTCCTATCACTCTCTTAATCCCTATCTACTGACCTTCCCCAACCCCCTTGCAGGGTACCCCGCATCCTGAAGGGTCCTCTCTTGGGTTAGGTCCTACTCCACCTTCTTGCATTTAAGTCACACCTCCTCCTTCTCTCGCCTCCCTCTTTAAGTACCTACAGCCTTATCCCCCTTTTCTATCTAGCTCCACAGCCTCTTTGCAGGGTTCCCCACATTCTGAAGGGGCCTTACTGGGACACTGACTTATCCCCTTCTCTCTGGTTGCCCTAGTCCCCTTGCAGGGTTCCTCGCATCCACAACTCTTCCCCCTCCTCCCACCTATCCCCTCCCTCTCCTTTACCTCTTTTCTTTCATGTAAGCACTTGTTTACTTATTAACCCGCACTTATTATTGTCCACTCATTCTACCTATTATGCACAACACTGTTGTAACACTGTTTGTAATGCCTGCCTTATAACTGTATGTTAATGTTGATTTTGTAACTTGAATGTTTAATGTCTCATTCCTATTGTACCCTTCCCCCAGGTCACACCAGGAGACAGCGACTTGTCGCTCAGTGTGCCATCCTGGTGAAACATTTCAATAAATAAATAAATACCCATGTCCCCACCACAGAGAGGGCACCATGGGGCTGACACCTGTCACTGGGTACAGCTAGCACATCAGGGTGACACAACAGGCCAGCACACACTAGGTATGGTGGAGGACAATACAAAGCCAAACACAGTATCACCATGCACCACTGCATGGCACAACTACCACTGGCACAATGGTATGTGTCATATACACAGGCAGTCGCTTATGCGGGTGTGAAGCAGAGGAACAGGAGGTGGTCACAACCTCGATCTGTGTAACATGCAGTCTGCACAGTGAAATGGTGATGTAGGTCATCTGGAGGGGCTCTCAGGTACCTGGTCAATGCCAACATACAGCCATGGCCACAAGCACATTCATCATGTGCTCATAGGTGAGTGCCTGGCAACACATCCAGCATTTGCTGATGCAAGAATGCCATGGCTGCCCACCACGGCCATGTGTGAGGCACAGTATGCCCTGGGCAGGGATCACAGTGCTGCACATTCAGGAGATAGTCATGGCCATATTATTATCCCGGGGCAGCACATCTGGGCACAACACAATAACATACCATGAATCACAACCAACGCACTGGCAAAGTATGAGGCACAGCACCAGAACAACATGATCCAAAACAATGTGGAGGTGATATGTTGGGAGGGGGGGATGTCCACTGGATGCAGCAGCATACCGTGTACGTATGGCTGACACCAGGTGTGTGGCGTGAACAGTGCAGTTATTAGTCTGTGTAGATGTTGTGACATACTGGACTATGCAGAGGCCCTGAAGCTGTAAGTGGCACAGAACAGAGCAACAGCATACTACGGCCATCCCAAGGGATGGATAGGAATGCCACCAGTAGTAGTAGTAGTAAAACATTATTTTATACAGGAAACAAATCTTTAGGCCAAAGGCCCAGTTTACAAGACTTTCCTGTTTGTGGCATGTCACCTATACATAAAATATAAAGTAAGAAACAGTGGCCCAGATATTCAAAAGGGTTGCGCATGGCACAACAATTGTCCATGCACAACCACTGATGCGCTTGTTGTCGATATTCAAAAAGGAAAAGTCGCGCACAAATCCCAATCGCCGAGCACATCAGTAATGTATGCAGGCACAGGTGGGGGCGTGCCTATACAAACCTGCACAGCCCGATATTCAGCCGGGATGTGCAGAGTCATGCATGCGCACCCTACCTGCGCCTGCACAAAGTTACGCCACAAAAAAGGAACAAGTGATGGCCACCCACAGGTCAGCTGCCGCATTGCAGGATGCAACACAGCAGCTGCCACTTGTGGGTGGCCACCCAAGTTCCTGCCACACCTGGCGGCGCCCCCCCATGCCCCATCGCGGGCATCCGTGTAGCGAAATTCCCCCTGTCCAATATCCCTGGTGGTCCAGTGGACCTCTATGTGCCTGATCGCGGGCATTTGTCCTGAAGAGTAAGCCCCCGTCCCATATCCCTGGTGGTCCAATGGACCGCACTCAGCCAGACCGCGGGCATCAGTAATAGAACCCACCCCCAAGTCCAATATCCCTGGTGGTCCAGTGGACCGTGCTGCCCGATCGTGGGCATCTGTAACTCATCAAATACCCTACTACCTGGTGGTCTGAGTGTACCCCCTCCCCACCCGCCCACTGAGCCCCGCCCGCTCCCTCTCCGTCCAGCGGCGGGTGGCAGCACCCACCACCTGCAGCCCACCAACTGACAGCTCGGTAGGGCTGCGTCCATTGGTTCACAGCGTGAGCCAATGGGCGCAAGCCAACCATACTCTCAGTCCAGATATGTGAATGAATCATTCACATATATGGACTGAGTAGGATGAGAGTTGCACGCCCATTGGCTCATGCTAGAACCACGGGCGGCAGCCCACCGAGCTGTCAGTTGGCGGGCGGCAGGCGGTTGGGGTGCTGCCGCCCGCCGCTGACGGGGGAGCGGGCGGTGGGGCCCAGTGGGCTGGGGGAGGTGGCACCTAGACCACCAGGGTAGTAGGGATATTTGATGAGTTACAGATGCCCGCAATCAGGCAGCAATCGGTCCACTGACCACCAGGGATATTGACTTGGGGGTTCACTACTGATGCCCGCGATCAGGCACATAGAGGTCCACTGGACCACCAGGGATATAGGACGGGGGGGTTATTTACACGAATGCCCGCGATCAGGCTGCAGGGGGCATTGATTCCCGACGCTGCTGCCTGGCAGGGCGCCAGGTGCAAGTCGTCGGATCGGCGCACCTGCATGCTAATGGCATGCAAATGGGGCCATAATGAGATGCAAATGGCTCCCTGTGCGCCTTGCATAAATTATGGCCCCATTTGCATGTCCCCTTTTGAATACCACAGGTGCTGTGCATGGCGCAATGGCACTTGCGCCAGCACATCTCCATGCTCCACTCTGGCCACTTGCACTGGTGCAGTGCCACTGCGCCATGCAAAGTGGGGGTGGCCAGGGTGCGATATTCAAAGCTGCTGTACCATAGCGCAGCTCCGTTGAATATCGCGCAGGCCACACCCCGGCACAACAATGTTGAGCTGCGTCCAGGCTTGCGCCACAGCCTGGCGCAGTTTGAATATCTGGGCCAGTGTATTTTCACATACATGACAATACTTAAACAGTCAATCATTACATTTATTCCTTACCACCCCTCAAACACTCTAACATTTCATTCATTCAAATTACTTAAAGCATAAGCAACTAACATGACTTAAAGCTATCAGTTCCCAGAGAAACTGACTATACATGGAATATACAACTATAAAAGTAGGGAAACTAATTTACAAATATCATATAGATTATCCAGAGCATTATATCAATGAGGGCCTGTTTGGAGGGTGTGACCAAGTAAATTTAAGACCAAAAGGACTTGCCAAATAAATAAAATGTATATCTCTCCAACAAAAATAGATATGGTGAAAAGACTTACATCATCAAGCTGCTAAATTTTGTAATAACCTACCCTATTTTGTTCATTCATTTCAGTGTATATTCAGTTTCTATGGAATTGATAGCATTAAGTCATGCTAGTTGCTCATGTTTTAAGTAATTTGAATGAATGAATTGCTAGAGTTTTGAAGGGTGGTAGGGAATGTAGTGACTGACTAAGTATTGTCATGTATGTGAAAATACATTGTTTTGCTACGTCATGGCACATCTATTCTCAAGTGTTTGCCCTGTAGTGTACATGCCGCGATGTCACAGACCACAACGGCCCGGTGGGGTGGTCACATGACCACACCACCATGACAGATATGTGCAGGTGTGTACATGGCCCCATTGTTGAACACATGTAGCTAGAAAGGGACACAGAGGGTACCACATATTCTACGTAATGTACCTGCACATACTGTGTACAGTGGAGCCCTACAGGGGATGTGAGTCCAACACATACATGAGTTATACAGCCACTTTGATTATGTCATGTGGCACAGGACAAGACTATCTTGCACACAGCACCAGAAGCTTGTTAGACACACTGGCCCCCCAGGGTGGACAAGAGGGTGTGGAAGGTCAGAATGTACAGGGTGGATGCACCACACATGTGACAGCATGACGCAGGCACACATGCGGTGGATGAAAGCCCACATTGGATGGATCATGGTGAGGTTGCAGAACAGAATGGGCATGGCACTGTCAAACACACATGCATACTCACATGAGTGTCCTCGCAGCAACACCCTAGCTGTGCTGTCTGGCTGCTCCCGGCTCCTCATGGTCCCTCCTCCACCCGTCTCACTGTGCCCACCTCCTGGCCCCTCTGTCTGCAATGCAAACACAAAGGCACAATCAGAGCCATACATCGCCAAACATGTCCCCCACAGGACACCCAAATATGATGCTGCATTGTGGATGTCCACTGTACACCCACGAGTGAATGTGTGAGCCCCCAACAGTGGATGGCATACAGTGCACCTCTGCATAGGCACGATATTCCCTTGAACCAGGAATGGCACAGTCGATACTTTGGTGATCTACAGACTGGCACAGAGGGAGGAAATGGACAGGGTAGTAATAGAGGAAATTCATGACATGGCAGCTAAGGTGAAATCCTGCTGATGGGGGACTTCAATCACGCGGATGTAGATTGGACCACCCAAGCAGCTGCTTCAGCCAGAAGCATGGCAATTCTGGAATTTCTGCAGGGGGCTGGACTCAGGCAGCTGGTGCATGAGCCAACCAGAGACTGTCACAGGGTGACCTGTGATGAGTGAGGGTTTTAGAAAAATGTCAGCCCCCTCCTGTACAGGATATAAAGTGCTTAGGTGATTTAGTTATTTATAGTACAGGTACAGGATGCAGCTTTGTAATGACATGGGGCTGGAAAATATTTGTTTGAGGTGCCTTTGGGGATTTGTTTTCCTAATAGGAATTACAGGTGTCCTGAGGATGCTATGAAGTAGTGAATGCCCAAGTTAGAATTCCCTGCTGCTTCTGGAATGTATTTGAATAATAACAGATGCTAGTAAGCAATAGTGCACAAAATGGTGCTTTGAATTGTGTAGTGCTCTGCTATTTGTCCCTATATTTATAGTGGGAAGCAGGAGTGCTTGAATAGTAAAAGTAAATAGTGAAGGTAAATAGCGTAAGCCACCACTCGGGGACTTGCAGGTGGTAGATAAAGGCTTCTTGTGGTGGTGGGGCTTCTCTAATATTATGCTTATGCAGGCTGCATTTTGGGAGATAAATGGGTTTAAGCGCAGTGCTGTGAGTCTGGTAGTTCTTTAAACCCTTTTATGTAGTCCAGAGAGATTGACAACAATAGGTTTGAAAGAATGTCTGTAAAACAAACACACAGTTTAGCACTGTTTTGCACTATGTGAGGTACACATTTGAATGGGGAATGGGAGATTGCTGTGGGATGTTCTCCTTCCCCCGCCCCCGAGTGAATGCAGTGGAAAAGCCTGTGTTCTCCTTCAGCTTCTCGGGTGTTTGCCTGTTAAGGGGAATAGTTTTGACGGTATGACTTGGGGGTAGGGTTATGCCATTCAGCTGAACAGCTGAAAAAGGTGAAGGAGCGCAGGGTCGGGAGCAGCAAAGCCACCGCCTGCAAGGACATGGTGCAGTTGCTCCGCGGCGGTGCAGCTTTGTGGTTGTGTGGTTTGTTTCCCAACCTGTTCCCTTTGCTCCGGTGCTGGGTGTGGCAGACCGCCATGACTTTAGGCACATTTGTGCTGCTGTAGATACTGCTACTGGGGGGTTGGTTTGCACTTCCTAAGTGATTATTTCTTGTAGGGGGGGTGCTGCTAGCAAATATGGTTTCTCAGGTAGAGAGCTGCCCTTCCTCACCCTTCATGGACACTATTTTACTATGCTGTAAAAAGGGTTACAAGGCATAGTAGTGTTAAGGTTAGACTGAAAAATAGTTCAAGGATGTATCTTTTACATTTCCTCTCTTCTCAGCACAGAAAACAAAAGGTATTGGAAATACAATTGCTGTATTTGCACTTACTGTTGGTTTTCTGACTGGGGCTTGGTTAGAATGCTATGGGAAGGATTGTTTCCTGTTTCCACTTCACCTGTGTGTAATTTACTTAAAAGGCTTTAAAATGCTGACATAGAAACTGTTCAAAGAAACTGAAGCAAGCGGGTTTTGTTACTAATTGTTCAAACATTTACAGTTAGGTGAATAAATGGCACTAATGGAAGGAGTTCCATTTCCCCTCCTCTCCCTCTCTGGTCTGCTCTTTCCTGTGTAAATTCAGGACTCCTTTAGGAGCCTCATGGCCTGCAGCTACTAAATTTATACAGCCTAAGGCAGGACCGTTTGAATGGAGGTGGAGCTCATTAATTATATATGAAGTCCTTTGGTTTTTCTTTTGAAATATGAATTAAATAGTATTTATTTCCAGTGTTATGTTATACAAATGTTAGAATAATACTATTAAAGGAAGATAGAAGTAAAAACAGTTTGTATTGTGTAAATAAAAGTTTGAAATACTAGATAGGGCGGGCTCAGAGTCACATTGGTTTGTAAGCAAGTATATAAGGGCTGTTGTTGCAAGCTATTTCAGGTAGGTGTTGGGTCTGGAGACAGACTCCAGCAGGGAGCGCTAAGCATTGCTCCCAGGTATTAAAGCAGAACACCTGGGATGGCTAGCCCTTTCTGGCCATGTATTCCTAGTGATCTTTGTGATTTGTGGTTGCCATTTATGTTTTTATTTATGTCGTACCAGTTCGCTGTTTAAATATGTCTTGCTAAAAAGAAGAAAGATGCTGAAGTAAAATAAATTTTTTACCTGCCATTGTGTCACACTACTGTGCAGTTTGTTCAGTCCATGAAGTTACCCGCACCCTATGACACATGGTGGCAGTGGTAGGATATTGTGGCTGGCCTGCCCAAGGCTTCGTGACCTGTTGTGTTGCAGGACAGAACAACGGATCCATGGGGGTGCTGTGAAGTCCATATACCCCTGGATGTTGGTTGGAAGGAGACTAGAGGTACGACTTCTGAATATGGCACCAGTGGTGGTGATGCCAAGTGCTGATGGTGACCTGGGTGAGCAGTATCTGCAAATGACCCAGATGAGCCTGGTACGCTATCGGTTCGAGCGATGGGTGGAGGCTGAGAATCAAAGGAGAGAGGACGAGCAGAGGTACGTGGAGCTGTGGATCCAGAGGTTAGACCGTAGTGAATCGTGCAGGGAAAACGGCCTGAGAAGGTGGATGTAGAGATGCCTGTGCTACCTATGTTCTCTGGGTTGGAGTGTATTAATGAGGAGATGCCTGTGCTACCTATGTTCCCTGGGATGGAGTGTGCCAATGAAGAGATGCTTGTGTTGGAGTATGTTAATGGGGAGATGCCTGTGCTGCCTATGTTCCCTGGGATGGACTGGAAGGGACAACATGGAACTGAGACTTTGGAGAAGTCCTCAGGTGAGACTGGTCTAGATTTTGTGTGTTCTGGGGTGAAGTTTGCCGACAGGGTAGAGTCATCCGTCAAGAAAGAAGAAGCAGTAACTGCTGAAGGGACATTTAAATGTGCTAATAATAAGTTGTCTTGTGTTAATTGGAAACAGTTACAATCAGGAGATGTTGAAGTGGATAAGCTTTGTACATTGGCTACCAACAAAATGGGGAATAGTAAAGGGAATATATTGTGGTGGTATGAATTCAGGGATGGGTTTTTATGCCACATGAGGCCTAACCCCGTACCCAGCAGACAGAAGCAAGGGTGGTGGTACCTAGGGTTTATAGGAGGGAACTGTTGGAGATAGTATGCAGGGGTGTTCAACCCTTAGATCATGAGGAGGTTTTGGGAAACCTTACACAATACTTTTATTGGCCGGGAATGTACTGCCAGGTAGCGACATATAAGGGGCAGGACTGTTCGCCATTGTAGGGAGATTACAGAACCTGGGAGAGTAGCCCAGAGGGTTGAAGTTCACAAACAGTAGCACCCATGGAAAAGGGGAGGTCTGCACATAGAGTAATGGGTTCCAGATGGTAGACAGCTGTTCAGAAATATGGTAGAGTTGGCTAGCTATTGATTTACCCTTTCAAGAAAATAATAAAGGTTGTGGTTACATGCTATAGGAATCTAGTGATACATGTAACCCAAGTCAGTTATGGTAATTACATTCCTGGGGTAATAGAAAGTCTTTAGAGGTGTTATTTAGTACAGTGCTAGGGTTATGGCAGAAAGGTGTATGCTTCCTCTGGGTGGACTCTGGGCATAAGGAAGGGCCATAGCTTAACCTCCCTCCCGGTAGAATGTGAGGGATTGTCACTGTACTATTTCTTGTTATGCAGTCTTTAAAAAAAAAAAAAGTTATGAAATGTGTCTCATAAACAGAGCACTGAGTATATTTCTCAGACAGTTATGACAATGAACGATTGATGAGTGGAGTGTTATAAAGAAGTAACCTCAGTTACACACAATGATATAACATTACTGAAGACATGTTTGTGTATTGTGTGTATTATGAACTGTGATTTTGAATTTGCATTTGCCTTGTGATTCTAAAAGATTTCTGATGGCTTCAAAGGGGTGCATGTGAATATGCTGAAACATTAAGATTTCTTTTTCTTATGTTTTTTTTTATACTGTTTAGTTTTTCTAGCTACTCTTTTTTTGGACTGAGGGGTTTGCCGCCTTCAGCTGTTTTTCTTTCTGAACTGTCTGATGTCTTCTAGCTTTCTTTTCTCTCTATTTCAGGTCACAAGTATATCTATTTTAGTGGTTTACTGTCAGTAGGTACACTCCAGAAAACATCTGTTGGGAACATTGTTTAGGTTGCCTACTCTGTTCCTGAATGGATATAAGGATTCTGTCAGTTCGGAACCTGGTATGGATCAATGAAAACAGAGTCAGAGTCCAGGTGGAAGGGCAGCTGGGATCCATTGACCACCACAAGGTGTGGTTTGGCATGGAGACAGGGACTCAATTAATCCACACAAGAGCAAAAGTATTAGATTTCAGGAGGGTGGATTTCAGTGAAATAGGTAGATGTTTAAGAGCAGCCCTGGAGAAGGGAGAGGTAATGGAGGGAGTGGAGAAACAGTGGGGGAAACTAAAAGGAGCCATAGTGGAGGTAACTAACCAATGCGTTAGGATACTGTCCAAAGGGAAAAGAAGAAGAAAACCACTATGGTTCTCTAAAGAGGTAGCAGACAAAGTAAGGGCTAAAAGAGCAAGTTTAGGAAGTATAAGGAGACCCAAGGGAGGACAGAGGTGTGTCCTGAATGTCTAAGGAAGCTGGGAAAGCTGTTAGAGAGCCAAGGCACAGACAGAGGAGGATTTAGCATGGACTGTGAAAAAGGACAAGACATTCTATAGGTATATCAGCGATATAAGAAAACCGGGGGTTGTGAGGCTCATAGAGGAGGAGGGAGAGTGTAAGGAGGGGGATCTAGACAAGCAGAAATACTGAACAAATACTTCTGTTCAGTATTCACTAAGGAGGGAGAGGTCAAGGACCACAGTTAGGAGCAGAGGCAGTGGTGGGGGGAGGACACCAGCCCATTCACAGTGGAGAGAGTTCTGGAGGAACTCGCAAAGCTGAAGGTGGATAAAGCCATGGGGCCAGACCACATACACCCAAGGATATTAAGGGAGCTGAGAACAGAACTACCAGTGCCTCTGGCCACCCTGTTCACAGAGTCACTCAATATAGGCGTGGTTTCAGTGGACTGGAGGAGGGTGCGTGTAGTCGCACTGCACAAAAGTGGCAGTAGGGAGGAAGCGGGAAACTACAGGCCAGTCAGCCTCACCTCAGTGGTGGGAAGATCATGGAGACACTGCTGAAGGAAAGGATAGTGGCACACCTGGAGTCCAATGGTGCCCAGAATCTGAGGCAACACGGATTCAGAGCAGGAAGGTCTTGTCAAACAAGTCTGATAGATTTTTTTGATTGGCTGACCAGGGAAGTGAATCAGAGAGGGACAGCAGACATCGCCCACCTAGATTTCAGCAAAGCCTTCGATACCATCCCCCACAGGAGGCTGGTTAACAAGATGAGTAGTCTGGGCATAGGGCATAAAGTGATACATTGGGTTAGAAACTAGCTGATGGACAGAACACAGGGTGGTGGTAATTGGGATCCAATCTGAGAGAGGGGTGACCAGCAGAGTACCACAGGGATCAGTACTGGGACCAGTCCTGTTCAATGTCTTCATTAGTGACATTGCAGAGGGGCTGGAAGGAAAGGTCTACCTATTTGCAGGTGACACCAAGATCTGCAAAAGAGTGGATTCTCCAGAAGGGGTGCAGAAAATGAAGAGGAACATGGAGAAGCTTGAAAGATGGTCGGTGGTCTGGCAACTGAGGTTCAGTACAAAAAAGTGCAAGATAATGCACCTAGGTAGGGGGAACCCTGGGGAGAGCTACAGAATGGTGGGAGGTGCTGACTGTCACCAAAGAGGAAAGGGACCTAGGGGTTATATCTGATGACCTTAAGGTATCAAAGCAGTGCGTGAAGGCTGCAGGGAAGGCCAGTGGCATGCTGTGGTGCAGAGGCATTACTAGCAGGAGACAGGCGGTGGTGATGCCATTGTATAAAACACTGGTAAGGCCTTACCTGGAGTACTGCATGCTGTACTGGAGACCACACATGCACAAGGACACAGACGAGGTGGAGGCTATCCAGAGAAGAGTGACAAAGATGGTGCATGGCTTGCATCACAAAACATATGTGGAGAGACTGAGACTTCAATATGTACTCACTGGAGGAGAGGAGAGAAAGCGGGGACATGATAGAAACCTTCAAGTACCTCAAGGGCATAAACAAGGTGCAAGTGGGGAATTTTTTCTAATGTAGAAAAGATATCAGAGCAAGGGGATACGATATGAAATTGGGGGGGTAGATTAAGAGGTAACGTGAGGAAGGTTTTCTACACAAAGAGGGCGGTGGATGGTTGCAACAGTCTGCTACAAGAGGTGGTGGGGGCAAGCATACTGGGGGGGTTTAAACATGCCTGGGAAAGGCACAAGGAAACATTGGGTGGGGAGGGAGTGAAGAAAAGCCATTGATCACTTAGGGTCAGTGACTGCATACAAGTGTAGGGCTTACAGGCAGACTAGATGGATCTAGCGGTCCTCATCTACTGACAATTTCAATGTATCTAGGTAGGGATGTACACATCCCCCCACCACAATACCACCAGAATACACAGTCAGTACAGTGACTGTAAATGGTACATATAGCCAGTGGGTGTACAATGTAATCTATATGACACCCTACCTCAGTCACCTGATTGTGTGCCATGCATGTCCAATACATAGCCAGTCTTCTGTGGCCCATGCCCAGGATGACTGGTGACATATCAGACAGCCAGGCTGAGGGAGCATCCTATTGTGCAGCACGATAAACAATGCACAGGAAGGACAACGGTCCCAGTGGGTGGTGCGGTGTGGCCTGCAATGCATACATGGGTCAGCACATTGATAATCATATGTGTATCCCACACTAGAATGTGTGGCACAGATGTACATAGACATGTGACACAAATGTTAGGCCATGGGTGCAGGACAACACTGGATGGGGGTCACTGTCATGGCCATGTGCCTACAGCGGCGATGTACAGCCAACCATTGGCATGCCGTGGATGACCACAGGACCTGTCATGTGGCCTATGACACATGGGCCGACACATACATGGACACATACAGACATCAGTAGCATGGGGATGTCATGTGCCATCACACTGCACATCGGCCATACTGTACATTGCCATGACCACACATTGTGCCTTGCCCATGGGTGACACAGGTACAATGTACTGTTGCCTATTGTGCGCCCTGTGCCTAAAGGCAACATTTCCTGAATGGACGACAGCCATCAAGTACAACTCGGCATCCTGTCAGCTTCTGTTGGCAGATGCTGCCCTAATTGGAACTGACATGGGTATGTGCCACTGTACCCATGCACCAAATAGTTTTGGGGCCATGTCTGTGCCATCCACAACACACTGTTCCACAACTGTTGTCCAAAACGGATGGCATGCCATCATCCACAATGGTCAGTGTCAGGCACAAGCACACCCCTGACATATACTGCCAACCATCATGTCACACATTCATATGGTGTGCATACCTGGGCATGGCACTATGCCCTGCTTCACCATGGCATGGAGTCTGTCGAAGCACGCCCTCTCCCTCCTGATGAGGTCCCCGAACTGGTGGCAGCACTGCCCTGTGGTGCGAGGGATGCCAATGCACCTGCTAAGGCAGCTGGCAAGTGTGGCCCATACAGCTGATCTGGGCCTGTCCAGCTCCTCCTGGCCAAATAGATGGCCATCCCTGGGGACCACCAGGTCCACGCGTTTGCCAGCTCCACCTCCTCCCATCTCTGGGCACGCTGGCAGGGTGCCATGCAATGAAATGCATGTGCCATTGTAGCAGTGAAGCTGCTGGGCTTTAACTCTGGCCACATTCTGGCAGGCCTCTCTCCTGTATACGTAGCATGATAGGGCATACATGGCTAGCCACGCTGCCTTGTGTTTGCGCCCATGACACTGCAAGATAGAGTTTAACAGGCACAATACTAGGCATGCGTGGTAGTGTCCTGTGACATGGCAAACTAAGGTTATGCCCCATGCTACCATGAATACGCAGCTGCCGAGCAATGCCATCTTGTGAAGGGTGCTGGCTGCCATGACCCCAGCCATCCATACCGCACACCACAAGGCACATGCGCAGCAGATGCTTGTGAGGAATGACCGACAAGAAATTGTGTTTGTGCAATACAACACTGCTGTCATCACTGACTTGTGCCATGCATGTCCCGCGCAGTGCACTTACATGTGGTGTATATCACACAAATTCCTGTGTATATGCAAAATGGAGTGTGGCGAAGCTGAAATGTGCAATAACAATCCAATTGCATGGGGCGCATCTTTGCAGTATTCAGCCAGGATATGCAAATTACCTCACTGCACAGTATGTGCCTATTCTGCACATTTACATCTCATTACTGGAATGAATGCACATTCCCGTAATAGCAGGCCTCTGCCACCACTCAGCACAGGTGACCAAGAGGTACTGCAGCCTTGAAGGTAGGACTCATGTCATGGTTCTGTGTGTCTGTACTTCTTCTGTGTAGGGTGCTGTTTTACATGGCTATGTCGTTGTAACTGGGCCTATCCCTATATGTTTATTCTACAAGCACCAGTATGGCATCTGGAAGATAGTAATGTCCTAACTTTACAAAGGAAATGCTAAAAGCTCTCACTGAGACCTATGTGCTCTGGGAGGATCTCCTCAGTCGGAGGTGTGGGAAACCACAGGAGTGGGAATAGGGCTGGAGGGAGGTGGCAGAGACCATGAATGCACAAGGGGAACACAACCGCACTCTCCAGGAGTGCATTAAGCAGATCAGTGGCATCCAGCAGCATTGCAAGGAACTACTGGCCCGAGCCTGCCCTTCCCGTCAAGCAACTGATGGCAGTTCCTCTACAGCTTCTGTCATGATACCACAGGAGGCACTTATTGCAACAACCTTCAGACAGGTCACTGTGGAAGGTGTTCCCAGTGGGGCATTCGAGACAGGTGGTCATCTGTCACTGCTCTGTGAGTGTGCATGTTGCATGTCATGTCTGGTCCTGCATGTGGCGTCCAGTGTCTGTTTGTAACATGTTATCCATTATGTGTAGCACTGTGTGGCCACAGAACAGCGGCCACTGTATGGGTGTGCATGCCAATACATCTCTGTGCATCCTAGCATGTCTGACATGTGTCCTGCTCACATCGTCATACCCATGTGTGGTTCCACCTGCACACCTATTACATGTGTGAGCACTTACCTGTGTACCAAAAAAACATTAAAATTTGTTAACCCAAGTCTGCCCGGTGGCGCTGAGGGTTGAGGTGCTGGATGCCTTACCTCGCACTTGTCGGTAACCCGGGTTCAGGAACTACCTCGGGTCATCGAGATGCTGGCGTGGGGGGGGGGTGGAGCAGGATCGAGCATGCCGATGGGCAGCTCTCCTCTCCCGAGGGTGGTGAGGGTGGGTTGACTCTCTCCCGTAGTTCAGCCCCCACTGGGTGGATGTCCAGTGGGCAGCGTAGGTGGAGAGGTAGTGGTAAAAAGTTACGGGTGGGTGGAAGGGGCTGAGCAGGTGCCACAGGGTGCGTGCATGTCTCCACACACTCGCACAGCTTTGTGCCGGGGCCTGGGGGGGGGCAAGGGTTGAAAACTTTAAAAACACCTATGTGTCCCCATTGCCAGCTGGCGGGAGGAGGCAACGGGACCAAACAGCTGAATTAAAAAATTAAAAAAATAAATATTTGGTTAACCCGATTAATCTCATGGAGTTCAGATCACTTTTCTCATGATCCTTCTCTGAGCCCTGTAAATGTTTTCGCTGTCGCTAATTGTACTACTGCCACTACAGTGATACTTGCAGCTCTCACCCTTCCTCTTACCTTCATCCTTCCCCTTCCCATTTTCCATGTGCCTTTACACATTTCTGTCATATTTCTGAGCAGGTTAATCCCAATAGTGCAACACTGCTTATGTCAAGAACTGTTGTTTTCATGAACACTTATTGTATTTAATTTTTATTTTTTGTTGTATTCAGTGTTGTTGTTTCACCCTATGCTTTAAAAATTCTCAGGTTGTTTATGTTATCCAATTGAGCTGACCATGTTCTACTGTATTACTTATGTCTACTACCCAGGCCCACCTTGCAAATGAGCTCACTCAATGGTGTTCCACCTGGTTAAATAAAGATTGATTGATTGATTGATTGATTGATTGATTGATTGATTGATGTTACGGTACTGTTGCCAAGGACATGCATCTCTAACCATGCTCTCCCCTTTGGTTTACACAGCATCGCCACCATCACATCTTGGGACAGGTGGAGGTCCATGGGTACAGCTGCATGCACAGCATGGCAATGTACCTGTGGCCACAGCGATGGCCAGTGTGGTGCCCACCGCTGTGGACCTGCACACACAGTGGTGGTCAGATGGTGATGATGATGAGACTGTCCCCCTGTCAGCTGTGGCACTCCTCACAGCTCTGGATGTGATCGACAGTGTCATACCAGACACCGCGCCCCATATGGCTCAGACAGACTCCCCACATGATGCACATGCCACCAGCAACCTTCCAAGTCTGGCCCCTGCACAGCAGGTGGGCCACCACCGCAGTCAGCCACAGTGCAGGTAGAGGGCATTGAGTTGCAGCCTGCTGAGGTGCAGCCAAGGGGCAGTGCTGCCCAGCGATGGGGAACCAGTAACCAGCCACAGCCTGACCAGCTGCATGTTGAGGCAGCGCCAGCATGCATTGTTGATGCACGTGCTTCATCCCCACATCCCCAGCGGCCACCCATGGGGCAGCCCCCCCCTCCCCGGAATGGCAGCCTCCCCCACACAACACCACATGGCCCCAGAAAACGAGCTGTCAGAACACACAAGGCTACTGAGGGCCTCCGTGGAGAGCCAGGAGGCACTCCATGACTCTGTGCAGGGGTTGCTGGCAGTTATGCCTCCATGAGGAGCGGGCTGCTGTCCACTATGTGGAGATCATAGGGGCTATTCATCTGTTATGTGCTGACATTACTGCAGGCTTCTTCAGTGTAGTGGTGGCTATATGGGAGGGTACTGCAGCATTGGCTGCGATGCTTGCCATACCACACACCACAGCGCTCTGCAACCCCAGCATCCCTAGCTATAGTGTTTGGTTCTCCACACCCACCTCGGCACATACACATTCATGGTCATGTGGGTCTACCTCCTCAGATGCTGTGTGTGTCCATGGCAGCCGAATGTGCACACTCTGAGGTGTCCGGGCCCTTATGGCCTGCCCGTAATGCTTCACAGCTGCTGGTGGTGCAACATCTGCCCTGTAGTGCCTACAGCTGTGCGCTATCCACACCCTGTGACCACACTGCCCCACTTACCCACCCCTGTGGCATTGTCACACTGTATGGATGGCATCTGGGACACGGATGTGGGCCAGGATGTCATGGGACCAGCATGGGCGTGATGAGTGCACCTGTGGCTTACCACTGTGGGTATGTGCCAATGGTCTATCTCTGACCAATGCCAATTCACTACCAGTACCTCTGTGCATTCTTGGCAGTGGTGTCCCTCCTGTGGACATGTGTCCATGTGACCTCAGAACACCAGTCTGCACATCACAACAGGGTGACTGGTTCATACTGAACATCATTGTGGGGGAACACTGCACCCGACATATTAGTGCCTGTGTGCAGGACTGCAATGTCATTGCTGTCTGCATTACTCACCTTCTTGGTCTGCAAAATGTTCCTGCACATTGTTGTCCCTGTGCCACCATCCCCTTAGGGCCATACTTGGATCCCTCCAGTCTTACCGCAGATACTCACCCTCGTCTGGCGACTCCACATCCTCTGCACTGTTGTCCTCGGGGAGCTGGATAACTATTCCACGGTCCATGGCCATGCTGTGTAGCATGCAACAGGCCAGGAATATGCCACAGGCCTTGTCCAGGCTATTCTGTAGGGCACTGCCGGACCTGCCGAGGCTTCTGATGTGTATCTTCAGCATGCTGAACACACACTGTATGATGCTACATGTAGCCATGTGTGCCTTGTTGTACCTCTCTTCTGCATCAGACCTGGGCTGCAGTATTGGGGTGAGCATCCATGGCTGGAGGCGGTATGGGCTGTCTCCGTGTGGAGGAAGGTGGTATGTTAGTATACATTACACATCCATGGCATTTTGCTCTCCACACAGACCTGTTACATCTAGTCAGCGCCATCAGCACATTTCCCCAGACACAGTGTCCCTGGCATATTCCAGCACCTCTCTATCTGGCCCTTTTCCTGCTTTCGAATTCCACTATCACTGCCACTGCAGCCTGCATGGCGTTTGGTCTGTGGGGCATGGCACTACCCAAGCCTACATATGTCACACAGCACTGTCCCCTTCCAATGCGTCACAGTACGCTTCCCCTACCACACTGTCACAGGCCCCTACTGGCTGGCACCACCCCTGTAACTTGTGCCTATTGCACACCATCACACGTACTCCCTCCCATGGTGGCATTCCATATCTGTTCGGTGACCGCCCTATTCTAGTCCCGTCTCTGCCTCCCTCCCATCATCCCATGTGACAACTGGCCATCTGCCATTGCAGCAACACCATCCTACTGTGCCAACACCTGTACGGCTGCCATCTCTGCACTGTAATACCATGTGGTCACCTTGTTTGTGGCTGTTTTCCACTCACCCACAAGATGGCCACTGGGTATCTCCCCGGACTTAAAACGGTGGCACAGGGATGACTGATGCCAAATGTATGTATCGTGTACACTCCCAGGGTAGCGGGCACAGACATGTCTGATGCACCCTGTGGCATCGCACACCATCTGGCAGTTGACAGAGTGGTACCCCTTCCTGTTTACATAGACTTCCTTGTCTCCACCAGGTGGTGCTCTGATGGCCAGGTGGGCGCAGCAATAGCCCCTAGCATGTCTGGTAGGCGTGCAACCTTGTGAAATTGCTGCATTGTTACTGTCCACTCCACTGGTTTGCTAGGGAATCAAATGAACTCAGTAGCATGGGGAAGCAGAGCTGTGAGAAACTGTGTGAGGAGATGGAATGTGGTTGACTGGTGATGCTGGTGGTGTCACCCACTGTATATGGAAGGTGCTCTTGTCAAGCAGGCACAGCACTGCTGTGACCTTGGTCTCCACCATCATAGCATGACTTCTGTGTGGGGTGCTCGAGTTCATCATAGATCAGCCTACAGAGCTGTCTCAGAATCTGCCCTGTTGAGCCGGGCACAGCCCACAATATCCGTGTCACTGAGCTGTTCGAATATGATGCGGACCAGTACTGCCTCTGTGGGGCACACTGCCCATGGGCCCTTCCACAGCCATCTTACTGTTCCTCAGTTTCACATCGCCATTACTGCTGCCATGTGGTATGCAAGCCCAGACATTGTTGCTGCAGTGCTGCGGCCTACCTCTGGGTGGCTGGTTGATTTAGGGCTGCCCCTTTTGTTCCTAATTTTGTGTGGCCCACTTTTGGGTTGCGTGGCACGTGTGCTGCTCATTTTGGTTGAATATACACATGCACAGCATATTCAGGTGTCCATCCCCTTTTTCCACACAGCATACATTGTATCTGCATGATTGTGCATTCTGACTTGTGCAACACAGTTCCCGCTGTTGAATATCTTGCCAACATGCATTTTTGTGGTTGTGCGCGAGATTCCATTTTGTGCCGCACAACTCGCTTGAATATGTGACCTAAATCACCACCCCCAATGATTCAGAGACTCTCTCTATTGTCTGGAAACATAAAGTGATGTTCTCTACCTTTTATCTGACAATGTAATTGCCAGGGTGCTAACTCCATCCAATTTCTAAATGCTTTTATATATTTCTACAATCCTTTCTCTTAAATTCCTCATAGTAAACTGCAATACCATTATCAAGGTTCATCTGCCCACTATCTGGGCCAGTAGCACACCCCTTCTTTTGCACTGGTAAACCAAGAGGAAACTAAGGGAAAGGACTGGTGGTTGGGGTGGTATCAGCAGATGGGAGGGGATGCTATACAGAGTTAGAGAGTATTCCCAAATGAGGGAGAATATGTATGTTCAGGGTTTGGAGGGTATCTGCAGATGTGAGGGGAGGGGATGTTGCACAGGGCTGGGATGGTATCTGCAGATGGGGGGAATGGAGATGCTGCACAGGGCTGGAATGGTATCTGCAGATGAGGGGGTGATGGGGATGTTGCACAGGGCTGGGATGGTATCTGCAGATGGGAGAATGAGGATGTTGCACAGGGCTGGAATGGTATCTGCAGATGGGAGAATGAGGATGTTGCACAGGGCTGGAATGGTATCTGCAGATGAGGGGGGTGATGGGGATGTTGCACAGGGCTGGGATGGTGTCTGCAGATGGGGGGAATGGAGATGCTGCTCAGGGCTGGGATGGTTATCTGCATATGGGAGGAATGGAGATGCTGCACAGGGCTGGGATGGTATCTGCAGATGGGGGGAATGGAGATGCTGCTCAGGGCTGGGATGGTTATCTGCAGATGGGAGAATGAGGATGTTGCACAGGGCTGGAACGGTATCTGCAGATGGGAGAATGAGGATGTTGCACAGGGCTGGGATGGTATCTGCAGATGGGAGAATGGGGATGTTGCACAGGGCTGGGATGGTATCTGCAGATGGGAGAATGAAGATGTTGCACAGGGCTGGAATGGTATCTGCAGATGGGAGAATGAGAATGTTGCACAGGGCTGGGATGTTATCTGCAGATGGGAGAATGGGGATGTTGCACAGGGCTGGGATGGTATCTGCAGATGAGGGGAATGGGGATGTTTCATAGGGCTGGGACGGTGTCTACAGATGGGAGGGGTGACGGGATGTTGCACAGGGCTGGGACGGTGTCTACAGATGAGAGAATGGGGACGTTGCACCAGGCTGGGACAGTATCTGCAGATGGAGGGATGGGGATGTCCACAGGGCTGAGATGGTATCTTCAGGTAGGGGAATGGGGATAGAAACATAGAATCTGATGGCATACAAGGACCGCTTGGCCCACCTAGTCTGCCCATTTCTCTACCTAACGGATAAGCTGCAGATCCTAGTTAACCAACAGCCTACTTCTTCCTACCCACCACTAGAATTGACTTGTGTCTGTCCCATGCATTCTTGAATTCCCCCACTGTTTTTGACTCTATAATCTCCTCAGGAAGACTGTTCCATACATCTACAACCCTCTCTGTGAATAAATACTTTCTCACATTACCTCGGAGCCGTTCCCCCTCTATCTTCAAATTGAGCCCTCTTGTTCTTGCACATCTCTTTTTCTGAAAGATGCTACCTTGTTGGACTTTGTTGATTCCCTTGAGGTATTTGAAAGTTTCTATAATGTCCTCCCTCTTCCTCCTTTCCTCGAGGCTATACATCTTAAGCTCCTTTAGTCTTTCTTCATATGTCTTCTGGTGCAGACCCTGCACCATTTTGGTTGCCCTCCTCTGGACAGCCTCCACCCTGTCTATGTCTTTGCGGAGATGGGGTCGCCACAACTGTACACAGTACTACAGAAGTGGTCTTACCAACTGTCTGTACAGAGGGACAACAACTTCCTGTTTTCTACTTGTGATGCCTCTCCCTATGCATCCCAGTATCCCCCAGCCCTCCTTACTGCCTTCTCACATTGCTGGACCACCTTTAGGTTATCTGATATGACAACTCCAGGTCCCTTTCCATTTTGTTGTTGGCAGTATCTCACCCCCACAGTGTACTCTTCCCTTGGGTTTTGTTTCCCAGGTGCATTACTTTGCACTTCTTTGCATTGAACCTAAGCTGCCTTACATTTAACCATTCCTCCAACCTTGCCAAGTCTCTTTTCATACTTTCCACCCCACCTTGCGTATCAACCCTGTTGCAAATCTTTGTGTCATTTGCAAAGAGACATACTTTTCCTTCCAGTCCTTCTGCAATGTCACTTATAAAGACATTAAAAAGGACCGGCCCTGGTACTAAACCGTGTGGTACACCACTAGTAACCCCCCTTTCTTCACTGTGGACTCCATTTACTATTACCCTCTGTTTCCTATTGTCCAGCCAATGTTTTACCCAGGCTACCACCCTGGGACCCACTCCCAGGCTGGCTAATTTGTTTATTAATCTTTGTGCCGGACTGTGTCAAATGCCTTGCTAAGGTCTAGGTAGCCATGTCCACAGCCCCTCCCTGGTCTACTACTTTGGTCACCCAGTCAATGAAATCAATTAGATTTGTCTGACATGACCTTCCTGCTGTGAATCCATGCTGCCTTGGGTCACCTTTCACTGACCTCTAGGTACTCAACAATTATTTCCTTCAAGTGATTCCATCATTTCCCTACCACTGAGGTCAAACTGACAGGTCTGTAGTTTCCTGCCTCTGTCTTGCTCCCACTTTTGTGAAGGGGAATCACATCTGCCCTCCTCCAGTCCTCAGGTACCACACCATCCTCCCATGATTTATTAAAAAGGGTAGTCAGTGGTGTTACTAGTTCTTCCCTTAGTTCTTTTAGAATTCTGGGGTGTATCCCATCAGGCCCCATTGTTTTATCCACCTTCAGTTTTAGGAGTTCTTTCAGAACCTTTTCTTCTGTGTAAGGACTAATATCAACCCCCCTATCCAGGGCAACATCTTCCCTGTAGTGCCTATAGCTGTGCACTGTCTACACTCTGTGACCACAGTGCCCCACCCTACTCCACCCCTGTGGCATTGTCACACTGTATGGATGGCATCTGGGACACGGATGTGGGCCATAATGTCATGGGACCAGCATGGGCGTGATGAGTGCACCTGTGGCTTACCACTGTGGGTATGTGCCAGTGGTCTATCTCTGACCAATGCCAATTCACTACCAATACCCTCTGTGCATTCTTGGCAGTGGTGTCCCTCCTGTGGACATGTGTCAATGCAACCTCAGAACACCTGTCTGCACATCACAACAGGGTGACCGGTTCACACCGAGACGGTACCAGTCCCACATCACATTCGAACAGCTCAGTGACACGGACATTGTGGGCTGGTACCGGCTCAATAGGGCAATTCTGAGACAGTTCCGTGAGCTGACCCATGATGAGCTTCAGGCAGCCACACACAGAAGTCATGCACAAGGCTGGGACGGTATCTGCAGATGGGGGAATGGTGGTGTTGCACCGGGCTGGGATGGTATCTGCAGATGGGAGAATAGGGGTGTTGCACAGGGCTGGGACAGTATCTACAGATGAGAGGGGATGGGGTGATAGCACACGGCTGGGATGGTATCTGCAGATGAGAGAATGCGGATGTTGCACAGGACTGGGACGGTATCTGCAGATGGGGGAATGGGGGTGTTGCACAGGGCTGGGATGGTATCTGCAGATGGGAGAATAGGGGTGTTGCACAGGGCTGGGACAGTATCTACAGATGACAGGGGATGGGGTGATAGCACACGGCTGGGATGGTATCTGCAGATGAGAGAATGCGGATGTTGCACAGGACTGGGACGGTATCTGCAGATGGGGGAATGGGGGTGTTGCACAGGGCTGAGATGGTATCTGCAGATGGGAGAATAGGGGTGTTGCACAGGGCTGGGACAGTATCTACAGATGGGGGAATGGGGGATGTTGCACAGAGCCAGGATGGTATCTGCAGATGGGGGAATGGGGGTGTTGCACAGGGCTGGGATGGTATCTGCAGATGAGAGAATGCGGATGTTGCACAGGACTGGAACAGTATCTGCAGATGGGGGAATGGGGATGTTGCACAGGGCTGGGATGGTATCTGCAGATGGGGGAATGGGGGTGTTGCACAGGGCTGGGATGGTATCTGCAGATGGGAGAATAGGGGTGTTGCACAGGGCTGGGACAGTATCTACAGATGGGGGAATGGGGGATGTTGCACAGAGCTGAGATGGTATCTGCAGATGGGGGAATGGTGGTGTTGCACAGGGCTGGGACGGTATCTTCACATGAGAGGGGATGGGGTGATATAAAATGTTGGGAGGGTATCTGCTGATGGGAGTAGTTAGGTACGTTGTGTATGGCTGAGAGGGTGTCTGTAGACAGGAGAGGTATGGGGATGCTGTACAGGGTTGGGAGGGGGTCTCCAGATGGGGTGAGATGAATTTACACGGTTTCTGAGATGCAGCAGGGTGGAACAGGAATCATTTACAGTTTTGAGAGGTTTTCGACAGATGCACAGTGATGGGAACATTGTACGGGGCTGTAAGCATGTCACCAGATGAGAGGGATGAGGATGCTTTACAGGGTTGGAGTCTGGAAGAGAATTCAAGGAGCATGTTTTGGGGAGTGAAATATTTTGATATTACAGTGGTCAGAGGCATTCCAGAGTAATTTGCTTCCTATAGCATTTGCTGGTTATATACTCTAGGTTAGCCATTCCATCTGATTTAGTTATCCGAAATTGTCATCATATATGAAATGGCACTAATGGGATGCAGTATCTGAATTTTATGTAACTGCCACTCCCTTCTGATACATTGGATGCCAAATCCAGCCTCCTGAGATGCCACTACATGCTTTGTTGGTTACCCTTCAAAGTAGGGGCTGGCCAAAAAAAGAAATTTGCATTGTAATGGGACCGCTGCACAACACAGTGCTTGCAAACCAAAATCAGCTGAGCAGAACCAGGATCAAGCACTCAGATGGGAAACAAGGATGTGTATCAAACAGCTGGAGGGCCACTGGAGACCCAATGTTATGGGCCTCACTCTCCCCAGCACTTTGTCAATGTGTGTGTGGCCCCCTACTGCTAGCTTCTTAAATAGCCAGTTACTAAAGGTACACTTACAAAATGTTATATATACTCGTTAAAGTGAACAAGGAAGCCACCATAAAGTGCATTAAAAACAAAACTGTGTTACAAATAAATTGCTTAAAAACAATGTACAGAGTAAGCTATTGGAATCTGTAACTGGCGCATAAAAAGGATAGTATTTTTAATTTTTTTTTATTTATTACAATAATCGGAAATACATCTTTGAGTTATAGACTCCTTGCAAAGGTTTCACGTCATAGATACATAGAAAATTACAGAGGAAAACATAAGTACATAGGAATTAGTCATACAGCAAGTAGTAAAATAAGATCTTAGGGCAGTACAGGGCCATCGTCAAATGTGAGATAAGCAGGGAACTCTGGGACATTTGCCAGACCCAGCATTAGATGAGGTGCAAGTTAGTCCAAGTAATGAAGTGCAGGAGGGACACTAGGGACTAAGTGTAGAGGGCGAGTGTAGGGATGAGGGGTGGAGGAAGGGGACTAGGGACAGTCACAGTTCGACAGTGAAAGGAGCAGGTTTTTGAGGTGGGTCTTGAAAGGGCCTAGTTTTGGTTCATGAATGATGGGTGTGGGACCTCATTGAGCCATTTAGGGGCCTGACACAGAAAGGCCCGTTGGCCAAGGGAGGTCCTACAGTGGGGGACAGCTATGAGAGACTTGGCAGCACTTCTGGTGGGTCTGTTTAAGGGGACTGGTTGGAGTAGAGGGAGAAGCCCGGGGGTGCAGGGTTGAGAAGGATTTTCTTGGCTAGGAGACAGGTGTGATATTTAAGTCTCGAGTCGAAGTTTAACCACTGGGACCATCTGTATAGGTCACAGATATGGGTAAATCTGTCAGAACCTGTGATGAGATAACAAGCTTTAAGGTGATTTTGAAGCGGCTTAAGGCAGTCTGATCAGCGGAGCCATATGTAACAATGCCATAGTCCATAATGGAGAGTACAGAGGAAGATACGGCCAAACGGATAGCTTCGGGAGGAGATAATGCTTGAGGCGGTAGAGGAGATCTAGTCGAGTGTTCAGAGAGGTGGATAGGAGCTGGATATGTTTATGAAAAGAGAGTGATGTGTCTGAAGTTATACTCATGTATTAATTGCTGATGGGAACCATCAAAAGGAAGTAGAGGACAGACTACAAAAGGACTCTTTGGTTATGCAGGAATTTTTTTCTGATTTGGGGTTGTTAATCAACAATAAAAAAAAAAATGCAAACAATGCTGTTTTCCCCTAAATTAAATAAGGAAAATTCAAATCCTAATATAGAGGTTAAAACCAGGGAAGATAATATCTTGAGGCAAACTGAGGTATATAAATACCTGGGAGTTTTTATAGATCAACATTTAAATTCTGAATATCACATAAATGAATTGGGGGAATAAATATGAGATTGGGGCAGCAAAATGGTTGTCGCATTGTACAACTATGAAAGTAAGTAAAACTGTGGCAAATCAATTAATACTGCCTGTTGTGGACTATGGACGCCATATTTACTGTCATGCAAATAAACAGCAATTGGTAAAACTAGATTTGGTTCTAAACAAATTGGCAAGATATGTACTGAAGTGTGAGTTTAACACTCACCATTGCACTATGCTTGGCTCCCTTGGTTGGAGCTCACTGGAGCTCAGAAGGAAACGGGCATGGGCCATACAAGTCCATGATATTTTAAAGAATAAATTGATGTATAAACTAGCAGAGAGGCTAGAAAAAACAAAACATGGTCACAATCTGAAAAAAAAAGCAGCCAGAGAGTTAATAGTTCCTAAATTTAAAAATAAATTCACTGCTATGACATTTCATTATAAGGCAGCCACTTGTTGGAACTAACTTCCCTTGCATCTTAAAGATTTACATATGAAATCAAATGCTTTTAAAATTGCTGTTCATAGGGAATGTAGCATCACTGCATTTGTAATGGATAGTTTAAATTAGATGGAAGAAAAGTAGGTATATTGATTGACAGGTGTGGTGTCTTGTCAAATGGATTAAGCAGTGTAATGTAATAATATTTAGTAGTCTTGTAATTGTATAATCTTTATTGTATGTAATTTGTCTGCTTGGGGTATGTATTGTTTTTGTATTTATGTCGTGTATTTTATGTCTCACTGAAACCTGACACTTTAAAACAGGTGCACCTTGAGAAAGGGCATATATAGCCCTAATGGTGTTATCACTGTATTAATAAATTTTATCTACCACTACTCATTTAAAGGTGTTTACCTGTTGTAACGTGTCACCCGGTGAATTGACAATGGAAAGGGATGATCCAGAGTGAGAACTCTGGCAGTGGGCAAAATCATTGTTTTCGTTTTTGCGATTAAGCATAAACCTATGGTCCCAAAACCAGGTTGGCTTCCAAGAAATAATTTGGAGTGAGTTTTGGAAGGAGAGGTGCTGGGTGACTGCTAAAATGACATCATCATCAGCATATAAGAGAAGTCTACCTGAACAGGACTTAGGTAGTGAGTTCAGAAATACACTAAAGAGGAGGGGCCAAGTATGGAGCCTTGTGGGACACCAGATGGGACAGGGTGGCAATCTGAGAGAGTGGAGCCAATTTTAACACATTGAGCGCTACCAGCTAGGTAGTCTGTGAACCAGGAAATGGTTTCCTGGGAGAGTCCAAGGGCAGGTAGATAGTGAAGGAGCAAGGCATGATTGACCGTATCAAAGGCCTTAGTGAGGTCAATATAAATAGAGCCAACTATAAGCCCACGGTCAAGGGCTTGATGGATGTAGGAGGTGTATTCAACCAGGGTGGTGGTTGTACTATGGCCCCTTCGGAAGCCATGTTGCTCTGGGCAGAGCAGATCGTGATCAGATAGGTAGTGCATGAGTTGGTCGGCTACAACTTACTCTAATGCCTTTGAGGGGGGGCAGTACAGATATGGGTCTATAGCTATTGGGGGAGGTTTTGTCACCACTCTTTAGGATAGGGTTATGACAGCTTGCTTCCATTATGATGGGAATTGGTTAAGGCAGAGAGATTTATTAAGAATTTTAGTCAGGGGATAAGAACTTCATCAAGAGTAGGCGTGGGAGTTTTAAGTCCAGGGCATCATTACTATACAGGACTTGGCCAGAACTTTGGATAAGTATTTCTTGGCTTGATTGGGTGACAAGGTACGGAGATGAGAAAGGGGTATATATTTGTTGGAGGGGGTGAGCCGGGGATGTCAAAGTTGGGGGCAGGACTTCACTGAGATCAGAGAAGGTGGTGTTTAGGATGTTAGCTATCTCCAGGGGGTCTTGGGTACTAGTCCCATCAGTAGGTAGTTGAGCAGGGGGTGGGGAGGTGATTTTTCCACAAAGTTCTCTAATGTTTTTCCAAAAATCACGACCAGAGCCCCAAGAGGAAGTAAGGGCTGCTTTGTAGTGGGATGCCTTGGCCTGACGAATGGCCCAGGTGCACATATTTCTGGCCTCTCTGTAGAGCAGCCTATCCCTCGGAAGACGAGAGTCAATGGCTTTGTACCAGAGATTGTCATGGTGCCGCATCTTATCCAGCAGGGCCTGAGAGATCCAGGGGGTGTCTCAATTTTTAGTGAAGAGCTTAGTGAGGGGGATGTAACAGTCACAGGCGGCATTGAAAGTGGCAAAGTGCGATAATGCAGCATCAACACACTTGGCCCTGTCAATTGGGGACCAGTCACATGCCCAAAGATGGGACTTGATTCAGAGAGGGAGCCTTGTTTTAATCGTCACTGGAAGGAGGGGATCGGGGGCGGGTAGAGATTTTTATCAGACCACCGGCAGGCAACTGGAGAGTGTTCATTAATGGCGTTAGGAAGAACCTTGACTTGAGAGATATTATTGGGTCTGTTGGTAAAGAAGAGGTCAAGAAGAGTCAAATTGCCTGTTTTGTCATTCAGCCTGATAGGGATTGAACAACTTGGGTGAGGTCAGAGCTAAGGCAGAGTCATGGAAGTGAGAGGAGGAGGGTGAGAGCCAGTTGATGTTGAAGTCGCAAATGAGGATGACTTCATTTTTTGGGGGGAGTTGTGCAGTATAGTCTAGGACGGTTCTGAATGCAAGCTTTTGGCTGTGGGGAGGAATATAGGCCACAGAGAGGTATAGGGTTTTCCCTGGGTCTCCAAGGAGCAACTTGACTATAAGAATTTGGGCTTCCTGTTCAGGAGAGAAGAGGTTAACTTGGGTAGCTTGCAGTGTATTTTTTTATGTAAAAGGTGCAACCGCCGCCTCGTTTAGTGAGCCGGTCAGCATGGAAAAATAAAGTAGCCATCTAAGGCTACCGCAGAGTCAGGGGTACAGCTGGTAAGCCAGGTTTCTGTTAGGGCCAGGGTATCAGGAGAGTGCTGTGCAAGCCAGCCTTGGAGGGAGGAGAAATTTTTTTTTGCAGGCTACAGATATTGAGAGGCGCTATTTGGAGCCCATTATGTTTACCACCAAGGGAGTTGAGGTGAGAAGGGGGGCCTAGGTTGGGGTGGACATTGCCAGAGAGTAGAAGGAGAGTACACCGTTTAATAGCATATTTTGGGAGTTTCAGCTTACAGTGGTTTAGACAGGCTCTGGAAGTGCAGGGCCCTCTACACCCTTCGCTTCCATGTCTCCAGAAAAGGAATGTATGTGCTCGGTTGTAATTGTTCTTTTTGTAGGACTCACTTCAAAGGAAAAAATATGTATTAAATGTCCCTCTTAACTGTCAGCGGTTCATTGTATATGGGCAAAAATATGGTTTTCGCTTTGTTACCCATAACACAGTAAATGTTTGTTGGTTTGTTCTGAAATTTGCTAAGGTTGTAGTGGAAGATGAGATACACCTTTAGTGCATTTTTGATGAAGATTGCACTTTCATTGTTGTGTATTTTGCACCATGGTGAAAACTGGAGGTAATTTTGGGGTGCAGTGCATACTGCATGAATGTTTAGTGGGGGATTACATGTTAGTGTCATACTACTCATTGACACCTTTTTCTGGATATATACGTTGTCCCTTGACTCAACTTATTGATGGATGGCTTATTAAAGTTGTAATGTTATCCTATGGGAATTTTCATGTTTTAATTGTAATTGTTTTGTGTAATGTTTTTTTATAGGGCAGATTCATATAACCTGCAAAGGGGAAAACAGACACTCTAACCATGGTGTCACATGACAGGATGTGGCTAATAAAGGTAGGGTCGAGCTTGGGTGGGGGGTGGCTGGGGCGGGTGGGAAGTAAGCGTCTACAGGTAAACACCACAAGCAGTGATGCTAGGGAGAAGGGGTGCCTTTACCTCTTGGCAGCCCCACGTCTACTCTCGAGTCCCGTAGAGCAGTGAGGCCCCTGGGTCTGTGTATCAGGTAATGGCCAACTGTGAAGTGAGGAGGGGGGTTTGATGAGGCCTAAAGGGAGACAGATCAAAGGAGATCAGGTTAACAGCGGGAAGATCATACAGGAGCTGAGCACAACTGCGCATATGAGACAGTCGCGAGGGCTGAGGGAGAGAGAAACCAGAATCTGCAGTCAGGTATGGAGAAAGAACAAACAAAAAAACACTGTCAGGCTTGAACAGTGCGTTAAAGCTGCAGCATTTAACATAGATGCGGTTGCTACTCTGAATCCCCACACCCCTAGCTAAGCAGTAGAACCCCTCAGAAACATGGCCCAACCTTGCACAGAAACAACATGAATGAATTCCCAGGCCATTAAGGCCTAACTCCCAGCAGACAAAACAGAAGCTAGGAACTTAAGTAACCCCAGAAAAGCTGAAAACAGCTGAGTGCTACAAGAGTTGCAGAGTCTATCAGTTACCATCAGCCAAAACACCTGGAAGAGTCAGAATTAAACACCACAAGCAGTGACGCTGGGAAGGAGCTGTCACCTCTTGGCAGTAGCGTCCACTCCCGAGTCCTGTAGGTAGCAAGGCTCCTGGGTCCTGGGTCTGTGTGTCGCGAATGAGCCGACTGTGAAGAGAGGATGGAGGTTTGGTGAAGCCTCTTTGCAGCCCCTGTCCACCCAGAATCCTGTAGAGCAGTGAGTCCCCTGGGTCCTAGGCCTGTGTGTCAGGTAATGGCCGAAGCAAGTTTTATGTGCGTGACATAGGCATGTAATGGTGAAGATGCAGAATCTTCAAAGATTACATGCAACTACACAATACAGATGGGCAGTCTGAAAAACACTATATATTTTATAGTGTTTATATTAGGGATGACAACTCAATCTGACCACTTAGTCTGGTCGAGATAGTGCCCCTAATTGGTAAATCCACTATGCCTCTCTCTGGCCAATACTTTTTAGTTATTAATTGATTTAAAATGGTAACTGGGGCCGCCGGTGGTGCTGAGGGCTGAGGCGCTGGACACCACACCTCGCCCCACTGGCGACCAGAGGAGGGAGGGATCTAGCATCCGATGGACTGCTCTTCCTCCGGGGGTCCACTATGGTCGGCGCCAACTGCCCCTGGCGAGAGGCTGGGGTCGGGACGATGCCGTGACATTGGGGAGAGCCAGGGGCAGACGCCTGGATGGGGACGCCAGGATGCGCGCACACCCATGGTCAGCTGGCATCATTGCACACGCCTGACCCAGTGGAACCAAGAACAAAGAAAAGTGGCATCTACCGCGGGCTTGATTGCCACCTGTGAGTGTTCGTCACGCTTGGCACCCAAACTGGATCCGTGGCGGGTGGAGAGATAGGGGCTCCCTGCCACCCCACTGTGGGGCAAGCCACAGGGGTTATAGGGTGCCAGTGGTCCCGGTCAAGACTGACGGTGGCTGATCCCCAAAATAGCGGATGTGAGTCTAAGGGGGGAGCAGTAAGTTGGCCACAGGAGGATAAATAATAATAAAAAAATGGGTAACTATGAAAGACACACTGAGCCAAGGCTTGTTTCCAGGTGCAACCTAGAGGAGTGGGATGGGACACAGTCAAGCAAATACAATAGGAATTGATGCACACATATAAATAAGGTGTTAGCAAATGTAGTGCAACAAGGCAAAAGTGCAAAATAACAAAAGCGGTTTATAGAACAAGACCTGCTCTACATCCTACATAAAATATAACAACTGGTTGAACATATCAGTGCCAATGAAATTAGGAGACATAAAACTGACCCTGGAGAGATCTGAGCTCTGTAGGGAAGTGGAACAAAGGGCAGGGCAGGTAGGGAGATGACAAGTGCAGGAGAGAAAAGTCAAGAGTTTAAGAAAGTGCTTATGGCAAGCTGGGGAGGGTGAGAGATGGATGGAAGAGGGAGAAGGTTCCAGAGGGAAGGAAGGAAGGCAATAGGAGAAGACTGACTTCCCAGCAGAGGAGTGAAGATGGGCGAGGGAGAAGGTGCGGTGATCCCCGGACAGAAGGGAATACAAGGCAAGTAGAATGGGAGAGATGTGTGGATACATACAAGAGCAGGGCCTCAAAACAGTATTTAGAGATGTAAGATGCACAGTGGTTCAGGCAACTTTGGAGTCCACTCCAAAGAAAGAGGGGTTACTAGTGGGGTACCGCAGGGTTCAGTACTGGGTCAAGTCCTTTTTAATGTCTTTATAAGTGACATTGCAGAGGGACTGAAAGGAAAAGTATGCCTCTTTGCAGATGACACAAAGATCTGCAAAAGGGTTGATACACAAGGAGGCATGGAAAGGATGAGAAAGGACTTGGCAAGGTTGGAGGAATGATTAGAAGTATGGCAGCTTGGATTCAATGCAAAGAAGTGCAAAGTAATGCACCTGGGAAACAAAAACCCAGGGGAAGATGACACAATAGAGGGGGAGGTAGTAACAACAACAAAAATGGAAAGGGACCTGGGGGTAATCGTATCAGATGATCTTAAGGTTGGCAAGTGATGTGAGAAGGCGGTAGGGAGGGCTGGGGGATACTGAGATGTATAGGGAGAGGCATCACCAGCAGAAAACGGGAAGTTGTTATCCCCCTGTACAGACAGTTGGCGAGACCCCATCTGGAGTACTGCATCCAGTTCTGGAGACCCCATCTCCGCAAGGACATAGACAGGATGGAGGCAGTTCAGAGGAGGGCAACTAAAATGGTGCAGGGTCTGCAAGAGAAGACATACGAGGAGAGGCTAAAGGAGCTTAATATGTATACCCTTGAGGAAAGGAGGGAGAGGGAGACATGATAGAAATGTTTAAGTACCTCAGTGGAATCAACAAAGTCCAAGAGGGTAGCATCTTTCAGAAAAAGAGATGTGCAAGAACAAGGGGACACAATTTGAAGATAGAGGGGGGATGGCTCAGGGGCAATGTGAGGAAGTATTTTTTCACAGAGAGGGTGGTGGACATGGAACAGCCTTCCTGAGGAGGTTGTGGGGTCTAAAACTGTGGGAGAATTCAAGAATGCATGGGACAGACATAAGGCAATTTTTGTGGGGGGTAGGAAGAAATAGGCTGTTGGTTAAATAGGATCTGCAGCTTATCCTCTAGGTAGGGAAATGGGCAGACTAGGTGGGCCAAGCGGTCCTTATCTGCCATCAAAGTCTATGTTTCTATGATGAGAGGAGGAGTATAGTGAGCAGTGATGAGTGCAAGGGGTGAGTTTGTGGTAAAATGACAGTAGGTGTTACAGAGTGTGTGTGTGTGTGTGTGTGTGTGTGTGTGTGTGTGTGTGTGTATACACACACACTAATAATTATATACATATATTCTTTGCAAAACTGCATTAATGCATCAGTTAGGGTTCAGATTAAACCAACAAAAGTAGGGAAATGTGGTATTAGAATTTCCAACCCCAACACCCCAACCCCAAGCAGGAAAAGAAAATACATTATGATACTGACTCTTAGTGAATCAGGGCTGGGTCTTCCTTGGTGTTCTCAACCAAAACGCTCACCCCATTGTGATATAGCCTTCAAACCTACAGAACTGTGTCTCCCCGAATGTTGCCAAGAATCTGTAAGCCCTGCCTGATGAAAAAAAAAAACATATCACATGTCACCTTATTTGGTCTTGGAAGGGGTGTGTGTTAGGGCTGAGAACCCCAAGGAAGGCAGTAGAATTAAATACTCATTCACACAAAAACATCCATCAAGCAAGGGAGCCACAGGGCCCAGTGCTTCCATCCCTCCATAGATGCACACATTGATCTGGCTGTGGAAGCACAAGGCCCTCTAGGCCCTTCGCTTCCATGTCTCCAGAAAAGCAATGTATGTGCTTGGTTATACTTGTTTTTTGTGGGGCTCACTTCAAAGGTTCATTGTATATGGGCAAAAATATGATTTTTGCATTGTTACCCATAAGACAGTAAATGTTTGTCGGTTTGTTCTGAAATTTGCTAAGCTTGTAGTGGAAAATGAGATACACCTTTAGTGCATTTTTGATGAAGATTGCATTTTCATTGTTGTGGATTTTGCACCATGGTGAAAACTGGAGGTAATTTTGGGGTGCAGTGCATACCGCATGAATGTTTAGTGAGGGATTATGTGCTAGTGTCATACTACTCATTGACACCTTTTTTGGATATATACATATTGTCTCTTGACTCAAATTTTTGATGGATAGCTTATTAAAGTTGCAATGTTATCTTATGGTAATTTTCATGTTTTAGTTGTAATTGTTTTTTGTAATTATTTTTTATATGGCCTTTAATGTTTTGGGGAGGTGGGGTGGGGATAATGTGTTAGTGTTGTAGCACTCATTGAGACCTTCCTTTTGACACATAGATTCTCCTTTTACTCTACAGAGTGATGGAATAATAGCTTGTTAAAATTGCAATGTTATCCTGTGAATTAGAGGTCCTAGGTTTAACTCCTAGTGGTTCGCATTTTCCCTTCTTCATTGTAATTCATAATCTAAATTTGCCTAGTAGTGGCCTCTTGAAAACTGCACTGAGAAGGAGTTAATTGGTGGCTGTTCTAATGTATTTCTGAGGTTGCAAAGTTACGCAACACCGGAGGAAGGGAATGTGACTTTGAAGGAAGACCTGGACAGCCACTGCAGCCTGTGAACCATAGCTCAGAGGTGGAGTTACCAGCATAGAATACTAGAGGTCCTAGGTTAAATTCCTAGTGGTTCACATTTTCCTTCTTCGCTGTAATTGTAATCTCAATTTGCCTAGCAGTGGCCTCTTTAAAACTGCACTGAGAAGGAATTGATTGGCTGTTCTGATATATTTCTGAGGTTGCAAGGTTATGCAACACCAGAGGAAGGAAATGTGACTTTGAAGGAAGACTTGAACAGCCACTGCAGCTGTGTGAACCATGGATCAGAGGTGGAGTTACTAGCACACAATACTAGAGGTCCTAGGTTAAATTCTTAGTGGTTCATATTTTCCTTCTTCATTGTAATTCATAATCTAAATTTGCCTAGCAGTGGCCTCTTTAAAACTGCACTGAGAAGGAGTTGATTAGCTGTTGTTCTAATGTTATCCTATAGGAATTTTCAATTTTTAGTTTTATTTTTTCCATATAGCCCTAATTATTTGGGGGGTGGTATTATGTGTTACTGTTTTAGTACTCGTTGAGACATTTTTTTTATATATATATATATAATAGTTTCTCCCTTAACTCACAGAGTGATGGAGTTATGGTTTGCTAAAGTTGCAATGTTATCCTATGGGTATTTTCATTTTTTAATCTTCATGGGTTTTTTATATGACACTCAATTTTTTTTGTTGGGGGGGTGGTATTATGTGTTACTGTTGTAGTACTCATTGAGACTTTTTTGATACATCGATTCTCCTTTAACTCCACAGATGACAGAGTTATGGCTTGTTAAAGTTGCAATGTTATCCTGAGGGAATTTACTTTTCCTTTTCCTTTTTTTTTGTTAATTTTAAGGTTTTTTTTATTATGGCCCCTATTTTTGGGGTAATACAGTATGTGTTGCTGTTGTAGTACTCCTTGATACCCTTTTTCTCAAATATAGTAGATTGTCCGTTAACCTCAAAGATTGACAGACTTAAAGCTTTTTAAAAATGTCAATGTTATCCCTCGGAATTCTTTTGTAGGGTATTATGTGTTAGTGCTGTATTATTCATGAAGACCTTTCTTTTGATATATAAATTGTCCCTTAACTGCAACTATTGAAGGAGTTATTGTTTGTTAAAGTTGAAATGTGGGAAAAAAAACAAGTCTAAATTCATTTTTCGTATGAGGAAATCCTTTTTTTTTTTTTTGAGATTGTGTCATTCTCATGAAATAGGATTCCTTCATATGAAAAAAATATGTGGAAAAAAAAGTCCAAAATTTTTTTTTCATATGAAGGAATCCTTTTTCATGAGATTGTGTTGTTTGCCAACTCCATACATCTCTGGTCAAATGTTTGGAGCAGAGGGTTGCATTTTCTGGATCTGACTTGTGGATAGTTGGGATCCTATGGGATATAACCTTCAGATCCATTGAAAACAATTGGATCCTATGGTTCCAATCATATCCCCACAGGGATCTGGGGTGATAGGATCCATGGAATGCCAAGAATATCTGACAGCTCTGAAAGATGAAAAAAAGAGTGGAATCCATATTAATATTCAGACAGCCCAAATCCATAGTTATAAAATGGCTATGCCAGGAAACTAAACTGTTGCTAAAAATGGTTTTCTAAATCAGTCATGTATGAATTTTCTATCCCTCATATTTAATCAGTGTTAAGTGATACAAAAACAAAAATCTGTCAGCCATACAATACTAAAAACATAATACAGTGTCACAGAAGATGTAATCATTCTGCAGATGTAAAAAAAATGCAACAGCCCTTCATCCTGAGAAAACAGACCAGAAAAAAACATGTTTGTAATAGCCCCTCTTGTCACACTCACCAGGGCTGCCCTGGAGCCCTCGGGGGTCCTCACCGTACCTCCCCAAGGGGCGGGGCCTAAGTCCTGGCCAGATTTCCAAAGGTGATTTGGTGCCTCCACCTGGGGCAATGGTGCAGCCTCCTGTGAGCAAGGCAGGTTTCAACCCCCCAGGAACAATGATATATCCCCCAATGACGGACCCCTTTGGCACAGTTAGATCAATACCCTCACCCCGCAATAACGAGAACAGCAAAACATAAACACTTATGAAATATGGCAAACAGTAATCCCTTGTTTATTAAAAACAACCTTAGGCAGAGGAGGTGAGGGCTACTCCCTCAAGCCTCCATAAAAATATGCATACAACACAGTAAGAGCTCTCCTCCCCCTCCCCTGGGTGCACCCAGAACAATCCCAGACAGCGGGTACCTCACCGTTCTCAGTTAAAGGCCTGCAGTCTCTCGTTGGGGCCATTGCAGAGCAACACAGGTTCAAAGAAAATCAGTTTGTCATTGGGGGTGGGGCTCTTCCCCAACCCTCCTAGCTGATGCAAACAAAGAATCCCCAGAGCTGCAGCTCGGGGTACTTATGGCTTCCCCAGGAGGGTGATGGTCTCCCTGATTCAAAGATATGCACAGAGAGTGGGGGAGGCACTGTTCTTCACCTACCTGACCTTTCCAGCTTTGCCTGAGGGTCTTTGCGTACAATATTCACCAGGCCAGCCTGTTCATCCTTCTAGCTCTTTTAGTCTGTACTGCAGCAGCGGATTCACACTGAAGACACAGGGCAGGTCAGCTTCCCTCAGCCAGACCAGAGCTAGTGGCCACCCAGCTTCCAGGGCTCTCCCGGCTGGAATTTAAGGGCCCCTGCACAGAGCAGTCCCCAAAGCCCAAGGCACACTTTAACTGTCCCTTCCAGTCCAGCCAGTCAGCCCCAGTCCCCTCAGGGAAACCTGCTCTCCTTCTCCCAGCAGTTCTGCCTTTCTCCTCCCTTTCTTCCTGGAGGGGGGGTAGCCAGAAAGCCTCCCAGGCAGCCTTCCTCCTGCTCTTGCTTTTTGGAGGGGGACAGGGGTAGCCAGAGAGCCTACATCCCAGTTTGTTTGTCTTTTTCTCCTAGCTCTCGGCTCCCCTCCTCTTGGTCCTCTCTCCTTTGTTCCCCTTCTCTCCATTCATGCTCTTTTCCCTGGCCCTTCTGTAGGTAAGCCCATTTGAGGCTACACACTTCCCCTAGCTGGAAACCTGGCATCCGACAAGCCCCTCTTACCTTTTTAGGAACCCATAACATGTAGCATGCACTTTTCTAGCTAGACACCTGGTTTCCTAACTAGCACCAACAATAATCGCATTCACAGCTAGGCTTGTATCAGGTCCAGCCACAATAATGGATTATATACAGGTAATGGAGGTGCGCACTCACAGGTCCCTACTGCCCTAGGGCAACACAATGGGGGATACAGAACAGGCACCACAGACTTGAGGAGGCCATTGATTGACAGGTTTGTGGACTCACCCAGGGTGCTGTACGTGAGCTTTACAGTGGGCCGGGGAGGCTGGCCCGATTTTTGAGGCAGGGCATCGTCAGGTACGGGGACCAAGTCAGTGGTGGTGGTTTGTCCTGTAGGGTTATAGTCTACCGTCCCCCGGGGCTGACCCGGTACCTCTACACTAACTGGGGTTAGATCAGGAACAGGGGCAGGGGCTGTAGCTGCAGCCAACTTACTATCTGGTGGAGGGGGGCATGCCAGGTGGCCTTCTTGACTACCCAAAATACTATCTAGATTGGGCTCCAACACAGGAACAGTGGGCTGGGCCTCTGGGTTCAAGTAGGATGCAGGATGGCCCAGTGGTGCTGAAGGTTGAGGCACTGGATGCCATACCTCGCGCAATACCGGCGACCAGAGTTCGGGAGTGAGCTCGGGCCCCGGGGGTCAGCAGGGATGGGGAGAGGATTGAGTACCCACAGGGCTGCTCTCCTTCACCTGGGGAGGGCAGGGGATAGCCCAGCGCACCAGCGGCTCCTGGTGGAGATCAGGAGTGCTTTAGTGGGTGGGTTGCACAATGTACCAGCATAGCAGACACAGGCAGGGTGCCATGCGCCGCAGCAGTCCAGGTGTGCACACATGGGGAGGGAGGGAGGAGAAGCCACCAGAACAGGAAAACAACCAGCTATGTGGGGTAGGTGACAGCACCTGTCCCCATGCCCTCTGCCGGGTCCACCTTGCCTGGCCTTCCAGTTCCTCCACCTAGGCCCTCAGCTGCAGCCAAAACAGACATGTAAGAGCACCCAAGAGGAGAGCCGCCCCACCCTGGAGGGGTTAAGCCGGGGTGCCGGCTGTGAGGAGAGAGAGGAGGCTCAGGTTGGGGGACTCAGGCAGGCAGGCAGGATACGGGCAGGATGCCTGAGAGGGCCGTGACTGGAAGGAAATAAAGTTGGAAAAAAAAAAAGTAGGATGCAGGATCTGGGTGGCTGGTACTTGTGGAAGGGGTGGAGTTTCGGTAGTACCACTCCTACTGGGTGGAAGGACTGTCTGGATCCGTCCCCCACTAAGAGTAGGTGGAGTACCCCTCCTCGCTATCATCGCTGGATTCGCCCCTCTGTTCTTCCTGGGGTGACAGGGAGTGGCGGCAGCACCCCCGGCGGGGCGGCCCAGAGGGGAAGAAAAGGTCGCCCCCCTCTGCTTATACTTTCCCTGGGTTAAGGGCCATATTGCTGCCAGCAAGTTGGGTCCCGGGGCAGAGTTTGGAATGATCTTCCTTATGGGGAGCAAATGATTCTGTGATTCTGGTGCACCGTTTTCTCGGGCCCACGAATATGCTCCTGCTTTATACGATACACTGGCAGGCTAGACAGTTTCTCCACCATAAGGTAACTGTCCGGGGTACACCGGTCCTGGATCTTGTGCTTCCCCTGGAGTCCCAGATTATGCAGCAAGACCCTGTCCCCACTCTCAGCTCCTGACTGCGTACTCTGGTGTCATACCTCATTTTGTTCACCAACAGCTACGAGCCACTGCTTCAGAGGCAAGCTTGTACGCTGCCCAGAGCTGTTCCCTCAGCCTGCCAGTATACTCGAGGTATGACTTATGGGATGTCCATCAGTGGATACCCTGAAGCAAAGGTCCACTGGCAGCTGGGCCTCATGACCAAACAAAGTAAAGGGGAGCACTGAGTTGCATCATTTTTCATACAGTTGTACCGTGCACCAACTGACTGACCTTTTGACTCAGTTTACTTTGTCCGTGGGGTCCAGGGTGCCAACATGTTCAGCAATGTCCTGTTGGAAGCGTTTGGGCTGTGGATCCTCTGGGGTGGTAAGGATTTCTGTATGCCATAGGACAGTGAAAACTCCATCACCAAACAACTCTCAAAGTCCAGACCCAGGTCAGAGTGGATTCTTTTGGGAGGCTGTAATGCTGGACATATTGCTTCAGGACCTTAACCACAGTGCTCGCCTTCTGGTCTTTTTGTGGGGAAAGCCTGCACGTACTGGGTGTAGTGGTCCGTGATGACCAGTATGTTAGCAGTGTTTTTCGGTCAGGTTCCAAGGACAGAAAATCCATGCATACCAACTCCAGGGCCCCACTGGTGCTGATGTTGACCAGAGGAACAGCCCATCTGGGCAAGGTCTTTCGCTGGATGCACTGCAGGCAGCGCTTGCAATCAGCTCTCCATGTCCACTTTCATCCTGGGCCAACAGAACTGGCCCTACACGAGTCTAGGGTTGCAGTCATAGCCCAGACGCCCATATTATCATGTAGAGACTTGAGAACAGCCCCACGGCACATGGATTTATTTAACTCTAAAATTGATTAGCGTTTTGCTCATAAAAGTGCTAAATCTTTGTGAAAATGCATAGCTCTTGCCTGACTGTGTTTAACAAACACAGCACTTCTAGAAATCTATACAAATACTTTCTGTACAGTTAGTATAGTTCCCCCCCAAAAACTGCTAATCAATTATTTAAAACCCTGCGGTATACCACAGGCAACACCAACTGCTGCTTAGATTGGCCCGGATGGTCCTTGTCCTGCACCGCATGCAGCAGCAATCCATCCCACAGGACCAGCTTGTCCCACTCCCTTACTATTCGGCAGGTATCAGGGTGACTGCTCTGTACCTGCTGGGGGGATTTCCCCTCAGTGATGGTCCAAAAAAGGTCTCGTATGCCGGGGTCCGATGCTTGCTCATGCTGCAGGTCAGACTTACTAGGCTGAGGCAGGGACGAGAGATCCAGGCCTGCAAAATTTAGATAAGCTGGCAGGATAGCTTCATGGGGGGGGGGCTCCCAGTACCTCTATACTTCGGGTGGCACACATGATGGTGTCAGAAGGGGGCTCCACCAGTGAGCAGAGCGCTTGAACCAGGGCCGGCCCAACCTGTACCGGGGGTCGGGAGTGTCACCGTGTGAGTGTCGGGACAAGGTGTCCGCATCCGCATTGGCTCATCCACTCCGATACTCCAGATTTAAATTGTATGTGGAGTCAGCTGATAGCCATCGGTGCCCTGCAGTCCAACATCGCCATGGTGGTGATGTACGTCAGGGGGTTGATGTCAGTGAGCATGGTAAATGGGACCCCATACAGATATTCATGGAACTTTTCCGTCACTGCCCACTTCAATGCCAAGAACTCCAGTTTGTGAACCCGGTAATTCCTCTTGGAGGGGGTCAGGCCATGGCTAACAAAGCCACAGGCAGAAACCCTCAGGATAATCCTGATCAGGACGTTGCCCAGCCCACTCAAACTGGCATCTGTGTGCAGGACATAGGGCTTAAGGGGGTCCACAAATGCGAGGACAGGGCCTCCTCAGTCTCAAATGATCTCCTGAAGGTATCCTCACACTCTGGAGTCCATCGGTCCCCAAAAGGTTCCCCAATGTGCAGTTGCCCCTTTTGAGAGGTTCGTCCCTTCTTCTGGTTCTCTGGAGGGTAACCCTGCATCAGGTTGTTCAGAGAATGTACCACCAAAGAGTAATCCTTCATGAACCGAAGACAGTACCCACAGAGCCCCAAGAAGTACATCAAGGCACGCAAGTGGGTGGGCTGGGGCTATGACTGGAGGGCTTCCACTTTAGCTGGGTCTGTCTGCACCCCTTTGGCTGAGATGATGTGCCCGACAAACTTAACCACAGGCTGACAGATTTGACATTTGTCGATGGAGACCTTCAGGCCGAACTCCTCCAGCTGGTCCAGGAACTTCAACAGCCGGGCCTCGTGTTCTTCCAAGGTCTGCCCAAAGATGATGAGGTTATCCAGATAGATAATGACCTCGAGAAGGTTCATGTCTCCCACAGCCCTTTCCATCAAGTGCTAGAAGGTGGCCAGGGCTCCAGATATGCCCTGGGCCATATGCTCAAACTGGTAGAATCACAGTGGGCATATAAAAGCGGTCTTCTCCTTGTCCCCCTCTGCCATGGGGATCTGGTAGCGCCTGCTCCAGAGATCCAGTATGGAGAACCACTTGCTTCCCGACAAGCTGTCCAGTGCATCCTCCAATCTTGGTACTGTGTACTGGTCTGGGATAGTCCACTTGTTTAGCAAGCGGTAGTCGATACACATCCTCACTGCTCCGCTCTTCTTCTGGTCCACCACAATGGGGGAAGCATACGGGCTCCGAGACTCCGTGATGACCCCGTCGTTCAGCCACTCCAGTAGGTGTTTCCGAACATACTCCACATCCCTGGGGGCTAACCTTCACAACCGTTCCCTAAACGGGTGGTTGTCTCTCAGCGGGATATGGCGTTCTTCTCCCGTGACACAACCCATGTCCCACTCATGTAAGGAGAAAACCTGCCGGCGCTTCGCCAACTTGTGGCTCAGACTCCACCTATAGCTGTCAGAGATGGGAACTTCCAAAGTCAAACTAGGACGAGTCTATCTTCCCACCGCTGGGTCTTCCCCAGGGATGACAGACACAGTTCCATCACACCTAAAGATAGTGGCCAACACACAACCCCTCTGGATGGTCACTGGCCTTTTGGACTCGTTCCGAACCCTCGCAGTAACTCGCCGGGCATGGGAACTGTCCAGGGAGGGCAGCACTCCTTGCTGGAACAATAACCCATGCAGCAAGCTACCCGGAGGTGGGGCATCAAGTATGAAAGCACCCCTTGGGGGGGATTGGTTGAACTATGCGATGCCCACCATGCAGCATTCAGTGCCCGGGGGGAGGGTTAGTTCCCCCCCCATCCACCCATCAGACCACCCCAACCCCACCTCCTTCGGCCCCACTAGGGTCGCTTGTCACCTCAGGCCCCACCCTTTTCACAGTGGCTTTAACTGAGGAGCTAGCGAGCTCGCCTATCCCACCCCAGTCAGAGCACATCTGAGCCAACCACTCGAACATATTGGCATTGGTCCCAATAAGCACCGGGGTGTCAGATATGCTCTTCAGCTCAGGGCAGACCCATGTGAGGGCTTCAATAGTGGGTGGGGTCTCTTCCCCCCTTGTCAGGAAGAAAATGCTGATCACAAAATACCCATCGTATGGGTAATCCTTGCTGCCTATACCCCACAGGGACAATCCAGACAAGAGTAGGAGAGGTAGGTGTGTTAAGTGTTGGTCATAAAAAGGCCAGTGGGTGATGGTGACCTGGGACCCACTATCCAGTAACACAGAACAGGTCACCTCCTCCACCAAGACCTCGGTGTCTGCTCAAGAACCGATAAGGCCCATCGGCACATCCAGATTTGGGGATACCTGAGGTTCTATCCACAAAGTGGAGCAAGGCCATTTCAGGGGTACATTGAAGTTTTTCCTCCCTGAGGCAGCCCCACCATGTATGGCCATCCTGTCCACACTTGAAGTAGAACCACCTGTCCTGGGTCCCAGGGACCATCGAGGCCGGGCAGGGGCAGGAGTAGGTGGGTGGCAGTCACCGTGAGTCAAGTGCCACCCTGCCGGGAAAGGGAGGATTCCATAGCCAGCTGCATGGTCCATTACCAGGTCTTTCACACCCTGGACTTCATGCCAAGACCGCCGCCAAGGCGACCTGAAGCGATTTGGCTGGGGTGGGCCTTGGGGCCACAGGGTGGCACTGGTGGTGGCGAGGCGCCATCAGTGGGGCTCCCACCTCCTGTTGGGCTTTCTTCTTCACCTTATCCAACAGCTGCTTGGATGTGGGAGGATCACCCTTCCAGTTCCGCAGCCGAGGATGACCACCATCAGGCGTGAGTGCTCCACCCCCCACAGGATCTGCTCAAGCCGCATCTGTGCCACCGCCGACGGGGGATAGTGCCTAGCCTTGGTGAGCTTGCACACCATGGTCTCCATATACTGGGACAGTTTCTTACCAGTACGCTGTGTGGTGTGCCCCACAGCTGGCCCAGCACTGTCTCCCTCTTCTCGACCACCCCAAAAGTACTCCACAGGATGTCCTGGTATTCTTGGGGAGTGCAGTTGGGCTGGCTGGCCTGCAAGGACCAGATCACATCCAGCGCCATGCCCCAGAGGCTTTCCAAGACTTGCTTGCATTTTCTTCCTCAGAACACCCCATACCTGAATCATCTGGGCAGCCTGTCTACTCCAGGGTGGAAATCATCCTCCCGTTGGAGTCAGGATGGCTCCCAAGAAAGATGCTGAGCTGCTTGTACTGCTCATGGGCCATCCCCATACATGGGGTCAGCCCACCCGCAGTGTCATCAGATTGCCCACCTCCCGGAAGCAGGATCTGGAGATCATGCAGGATCCTCCCTTCCTCCTTAAGCCATACCCCCAGCAGAGTTTCAAAACCCTTCCGCTCTTTGCTCAGGGGGCCCAAAGGGCCTGGCTCCCCTGACGGCGGGTCGCTGGCCATCCCCTTTTTCAGCATTACCCAGGTCTCTTGCGATGTATCCGGGGTGACTTTGAGAGGGTACTTCCACAAGGCCTAAGTCCTTCCCCACTTCCACTGTTATATCCCTGCACTCCTTAACCCGGTCTGTTGCCACCTGCTGGATCTTCAATGCCTCACAGTTGGACAGGGTCCCTCTAAGATCTCTAGGATGTCTCTTTTTTCCACCCCTGCCACATTGTGCACTAGCAGCATCCTATAGGGGTTCAGATCCTCAAAGTCACACCAGTCCTCTACATCCTGGGAAAGCCATTATCCTGGTCTCCACCCAGTTGCAAAAACCACCCACCAAATCAACCCAACACAAACAGAAAATAATATAAATAAAATATGGAAACAGAACAAGATGGGGGGGTTGCACAAAAAAATAAAAATCAACTGTATGTTTTTCAGGGGCAAAGGGGCAGTCTCGGGGCCAACAAAGACCTCATGCCTCCACCTGGGGCAATGGTGCGGCCTCCTGTGAGCAAGGCAAGTTACCACCCCCCAGGAACAATGATATATTCCTCTAATGATGGACCCCTTTGGCACAGTTAGATCAATACCCCCACCCTGCAATAACGAGAACAGCAAAACACACTTATGTAATACGGCAAACAGTAATCCCTTGTTTATTTAAAACTACCTTAGACAGAGGAGATGAGGGCTACTCCCTCGAGCCTCCATAAAGATATGCATCCAACACAGTAAGAGCTCTCTCCCCCTTCCCCTGGGTGCACCCAGAACAATCCCAGATGGTGGGTACCTCACCATTCTCAGTTGCAGGCCTACAGTCTCTCGTTGAGGCCCTTGCAGAGAAACACAGGTTCAAAAAAAATCAGTCTGTCATTGGGGGTAGGGCTCTTCCCCAACCCTCCTAGCTGATTCAAACAAAGAACCCCCAGAGCTGCAGCTCAGGGTACTCACAGCTTCCCCAGGAGGGTGATGGTCTCCCTGATTCAAGGATATGCACGGAGGGTGGAGGAGGCACTATTCTTCACCTGCCTGGCCTTTCCAGCTTCATCCGAGGGCCTTTGTATACAGTATTCACCAGGCAGGCCTGTTTGTCCTTCCATCTCTCTGGTCTCTACTGCAGCAGCGGATTCACACTGAAGACACAGGGTGGATCAGCTTCCCCTCAGCCAGACCTGGGCTAGTGGCCACTCAGCTTCCAGGGCTCTCCCCTGGCTGGAATTTAAGGGCCCTTGCATGGAGCAGTCCCCAAAGCCCAAGGCTCACTTTAACTGTCCCTTCTTGTTCAGCCAGTCAGCCCCCAGTCCCCTCAGGGAAAACTGCTCTCCTTCTCCCAGCAGCTCTGCCTTTCTCCTCCCTTGCTTCCTGGGGGGAGGGGTAGCCAGAGAGCCTAGAATGTTCAGAGGAGGGCAACAAAGATGGTACATGGATTGCATCACAAGTCCTATGAGGACAGGTTGAAGGAACTGAATATGTACTCCCTGGAGGAGAGGAGGGAGAGAGGGGATATGATAGAGACATACAAGTATCTTACAGGGAGGAACAGGGTGCAGGAATACACTATTTTTAAGCAAAAAGATGTTCCAGGACTAGAGGCATGGGATGAAGTTGGAGGAGGATGATTCAGAGGAAACATGAGGAAGAATTTATTCACAGAGCGGGTGGTGGACAAGTGGAATACCCTGCCAGAGGAAGTGGTGGGGGCTGAAACAATCACAGGATTTAAGAATGCATGGGATAGACATAAAGGAATTCTGGAGGTCAGGGTTAAGGGGCAACAGACTTCTAGGAAAACATAAACTGAACTTACAAGCTCAAATGGGCAGACTGGGTGGGCCACAGGCCCTTATCTGCCGACACTGTCTGTGTATCTGTGTATCCCACTTTGTCTGTCTTTTTCTCCTAGCTCTCGGCTCCCCTCCTCTCAGTCCTTGCTCCTTTGTTCCCCTTCTCTCCATTCGCGCTCTTTTTCCCTGGCCCCTCTGCAGGTAAGCATTTTGTGGGGCTTACATGTTCATGGAATCATGTAGGAATTATAAGAAGGGGGTTGTCTCATGAAGGTTAGTATGTCTGGAATACAGAAGGAGAAAGTGACTGGATTTAGGACTCTGCAAGGGTAAAAGACAACCTGTGTGCTTTAGAAATTCCTGGGGAAAGCAGAATGCACAAGCTAAGCTAGAGAACTGTCTGAAAAAGGACATGTGACATTTGTTTCAGTTTCTGCACAGTAGGGTAGACAATCATCTATTTTTACAGAACTACCTCATGCACAATTTTAGTATAGTGTATGGTAGAATGTTGTTCCACTTGGAAATCCATGCCTGGAACAGCATTGTTGTGCTGCCCTGACTGTCACAATCTTGTTGTGCTGCACTGAGTATATCACTAGTGCAGCACAACAAGATCGAATATCATCGTGAATGTGCGATGAAGCAGGCTGTGGCGCTGAGATCTGGCCAGGAAGTGAATGGCACTTAAGGAACCGCACCTTAATAAGTTATTTTTTGCCTTTTAATGGGACACTGGAGTCAAAGTATGATTATATATACACTATAATACTTTCAATAAGGCCTTCGCTGACCTCAGTGGTGTTCTCCCCCCTGATTTATTTAAACCAGTTAACCAAGACATACATAAAACAGCAGAAACCTCACCCTCTAGCCCCACCCCACCCCACCATTCTACTTCAAGATTATCACAAAATCCAAAGCAAGAAAATACCTCCTGCAAGTGCTGGGCAAGTCCAGGCAAAGTGGTGATGGTCTCTACCTGAAGTTAATTTCTTTAACCCTAGATGTACTGCTGGCGCCCCTAACTAGAATCCTAAACCTTTCCCTCACTTCTGGAAAATTCCCCAGTCTCTGGAAAGCCACTGTAATTATCCCAGTTTTCAAAGGTGGGGACAGGGCATCTCACACAAACTATCGGCCTATTTCCATATTACCCTCAATCTCTTAAGCCCTGGAACGGATTGTCTACAATCCGCTCGTTGATCATTTGGACAACTACAGCTACAATGCCAGCAGCAACACTGTTTCAGAAAGCAACACAGTACAACAACAGCTCTAGTTGAGTTTGCAGGATTTATTCATGATGCATTTGCCCGGGGCATTAGTGGGGCTACCTTCATAGCCCTCATGAGGAAGCCTTCGATACAGTCACTCATGAACTCCTGCTTTCTCAATTAGGTGACATTGGGATAGCCCAGAACCCCCTGTGCTGATTTTGAAGCTACCTCTCTGGTCATGTACAGCAGGCAAAAATCAGCAGCACATTCTCCGATAGCCTATGTGCCAGCACCAGAGATCCTCAAGGTTCCATTTTAGGCCCCCTGTTATTTAGTCTCTTCTTAAACCACCTCCCACAATCATGTCCTGATAGAATCCTCCTTTATGCAGATGATGCTGTCCTCTTCACTAGACATCCCGACCCCACTGCCCTTGAACACAGAATGCAATGCGCTTCAACACTGTTAAGATTGGTTCATTAAACCACGGTTATTGTTAAAGTACAAGAAAACAAAACAATGCTGTTCACCTCTACTCACAGCAGGCATAAGTCATCCAAACTTGCAATTCGTAACAAACAAAACCCTTGAAATGGTCCAAAACTTAAAATATCTCAAGGTTACATCGGGCTGTTCCCTATAGTACTCCCTACACATTGACCAAGTAGCCAAGTCTGCTAATAGGAGAACTGGACAACTCTACAGACATAAGCACTGCCTAACTGAAGAAGATCTTAAACTCGCTATCAGTAGTTCGATCTTCTCTATTGTCGAGTATTGTCTAGTTGTCTATAGTGCTGCCTCCGACACAACCTTTAAAAAGGATAACGTTAACACTGAATAAGGCCTGCAGATTAGTCCTGGGTGCATCTTGTCTCTGCCACATCTGTGACCTATACTCGCTCTCAAGTTGGCTAGATTTGGATAACAGGATTCGTTATCAATCATGTCTACTAGCCAAAGAGGCAATCCTCAGACTGGCACCAGCTGAGGTTCAGTCCACGCTTTGCCTAGCTACAGTGGCAAGACTTACCAGGGGATCAACTTACAATCACTATAAGGTCCCTTTCCATCATACTTCTCTCGGTCAACGATCCTTCAGTTTCCGGGCTCCAAACTGGCTCAACTCTCTACCATGTAGTATCCTGGACAAAAAGTAATGGGATGCAATTTAACATTACTAAATACAAGATTATGCATTTTGGAAAAAGGAATTTGCAGTATCAGTACACAATTAATAACTCGGCTGTAAGTATAACATAATGTGAAAAGGATTTAGGTATATTAGTTTCCAACAAACTTGAGTTTAATGAACATACTAGGTATATGATCAATAAAAGTAATAAACTAATGGGCTGTATATTAAGAAACATAAAAAGCAGAGAATCTGAAGTTTTAATGCCTTTATATACCAGCCTTATAAGACTCAACTTGGAATAATGTGCTGCTTTTTGGGTTCCCCAAAAGATAGATCGTCAGAAACAAATTGAAGGAATTTAAATAAAGTTTACCAAAAAAAATCACCAACCTTAAAGAACTGGACTACTCTGAGAGACTTAAAAAACTTGGACTTTTTTCAACTAACTATAGATATTTAAGAGGTGACCTGTGTCTGACATACAAAGCATGGCATAGTGAAGTTTTATTTGAGACAATTGGTCTAGTTAAACAAAATAATAATAATAACACAAGATCTCACAAGTTTAAATTAAAAGGAGATACAAATAAGACCCAAAAACGTGCTTCATGGTTTTCCCAGAGAGCTATTAGTCCTTAGAATAATCTTCCTTCTGAGATTGTAATGAGTAATAATATGTCAATATTCAAAAATAAACTCGATAAACATATGGGTGATCAAAAATATTACTCCACCAGAAGATTGGTGGTGAGTTCCTAATAGTTTCACCTCTTGAACTCATATTCCATTCTATGTGACCTACTCTCTGAACCCAAACTCGGACCTTTCAAAACAAAACTCCACTTACATCTTACTAGTCTGGAAACTGTACTTGCTTCCACTAGTCAGTCTCAGACTCGGTCTATCCTGTTTATCTTTGTGCCCTATCCCTCCACTATTTGTTTCCTTTCACCTTACAGCCTTACTTCCCTGTGCACCCTACTCTACCCCTCTCACCTCCTACCCCCTGTTCTAGCTCTATAATCTTCTTTCCACATTCTCATACCTCCAATTATCTGCCCTTCCAACCTCTGCTTCCCCACCCCCAACTTTTACTCCCTCTTGACAAAGGATACTAGCACTGCTGGTCTTCCGCACTGCCCTATTCACTTTCCCTGCTAATTTTAACCGGTTATATCTTTATGGAATGTATTCCCCTCCTTAAATGATTCAATGTTGAGATTTAAGTACTTTTCTACTGTATCTTGCATTTCAATAGTTTAAAGTAATCTGTGTTTGTCAGTCACTACTTTATTCACATGTAATATTTGTTGTCCTGTTTTTTTTTTTCTGACATGGAACCTTTGTAAATGAGCTTTTAAAAAGCTCAAAGGTTGTAATCCGAGATGGTAATAAACAAATAAAAGATTGTGTATGAGTAATCATACACAAACAAGGCAGTTGTACGATCTTGAGGTTTCTGTGGTAACAGACCTCTCGAACTGCGCTCTCCAAGTTGCAGGTTACCATGGAAACCTCTTGATCCTACAACTGCTGTGTTGTATATAATTACACATACACAGTCCTCTATACTGTAGTTTGGACATTTTTTTTTTAATTCAAAATTTATTGAAATTTAAAAAAATGATATCACATAGTATGCAACATATTAAACACTTATCTAAAACACAGTTTGAAACTGGCTGCAGAAATTATACCATAACAATAAAAGCCACTTTTGGTTTTTCCCCCTTTTAAAACAGTAAGTATTAACTGCTAATGTCATAAGTAATTAAGAATGATTACACTGGTAGGCTACAGAATTTGGAACTCAAATGTGGATTCAAAACATCAAAGAATTTGTTTAATCCATTATTACAATCATATGATAATCTCTCATAGCTTGCTCTGATAGAGATACCCTGTAGGCACTCTGGAACAGAACGTGGATCTGTTTTCTGCCAATATTTTAGGATTATATTTCTCACTGTTATCGGGGCTGCTAGTAAACAAGACTTTCAAAAATTTGACAAATAAGGCAAATCAGGAGGGATACCCAAAATTATGAGTTTAACAGAACATTTGAGTTTGATTTTGAGGATACGTTCCAAAACAGAACAATTTCTTTTTACTGTAATTACTCTACGCTATCTCCAAAAATGTGTGATCCCTTTAAAGGAACACCCAGAGAAAATTTTATCTACTTACACAGAGTATAGTTGTCACACATCAACTTATAAGCACATAACCTTATTACTTACAGCTAATTCTGAACCTCACTCATAAATGCTGGCCCCTTGGTGATGACTTACACCAGTCCTGTATGTCCCTAGTGGGTACAAATTACAGCTGGGTATATTTTGTATATTTTTCTTCACAAGCAAAATCCCATTTGTGTGTGTGTGTGTGTGTGTGTGTGTGTGTGTGTGTATGTGTGTGTGTGTGTGACAGATTTCTCACCACAGTTTTAATGACAATTATTTTTTGTAAGTTTCTTGGGATTGACATTTGCATGTTGGAAACCCGGGCTGGATTTTCAGAGCCCTGAAAATCCCAGCTGCAGGAAAAAGCTGGTGCAAGTTGGTCATCACTTGTGGGGCCACAGTTTTCACTTACTGACCACGGTGTACTCAAAGCGGAAGCTGGTTTATAATTGGCTTCCAATTTATGACAGCTTGTGGCTGGTTTTCACTGCAGCTACGCCAACATGTTATGCTTAGTGGTACCAAGTGTACCATCTTCCACAACAGCACTGGCTGAAAATACAAAAGTCTGCAGGTGCAGAGATTGCAGTCCGCACTGGCCACTACGGTGGGAACTTAGTCCTGAGAGGGCTGAAAATCTAACCCCGTAAGTAACTTTTCAGGCCATAGCTCCTGTACTGTTAACTGTCATCTGGAATGTTCTTCCTTCCAGGTGAGGAAGATTGTTTTAAAATACTATAAGTGGTTATAAAGAACTTAATTGGAAAGTCATCTGTTACACAACGGCGACCTAGAAGTGATGACTCCAAAACTGGTTTTAGTGAATAGGCAAGCATTCACTGGCCGAAAGAAATGCATGGCTTTTGTGTTCTGAGGAAGGTTCTCATGAAGGATATCTATTTCACTGTAGAGGGACTCTGTGAGGACACACCAACTGACTTTTGTGTAACAGTGGCATCACACAGGGAGATGAAATGGGTAAAGCTATGGAACTGCGGGAATGAGCAACTGTTTTCCTGGGGTGCACTCACTTGAGGTCATTCAGGCCAGGGGTAGGAAAACCCTGGAGAGTGAAGGATGGAGCTATGTGATAACTTCCTATTCCTGCAGTTGAGTGGCCATTTTCTCAGTTTCTGTGTAATGAGTTCTTTCTTTGAAAGTGAAGCTGTGTGAAAAGTTCTTTTCTATGATCTGTGTGGTAAGAATTTCAAACCTAGTTCAGTGTAAGTTTTGTCTGTATTTTTAAAATTGAAATACTTTCATTTAACTGTCTTTAGTGTGTAAACTATTTCTCTATTTGTTGCTTGTATCTAGTACATTTTGAAAATATTAAATAGTTTATATATTTAATCCATCTGTAATTGCAGTGTTATAAAGCGGTATACTGCATTAAATTTATTTTACTTGCAACTCGGTGTTCCACCTCTGAGGGAATATATTAAATTAAAGTGAGACTGCTACTAATATAGGAGTATGTTCAGGAGAGCCAGAAGAGAACAGTTGCTATGTCCACAGACCTTGCACTTTGAGTATGTGCATAAAGGAGGATGAAAAGAAAACAGCCTAGTGGTAAATATGCAGTGGCTTGGTGACAGCAGGTGGCTCTGTCAGTGCACTATTCATTATCCTGAATGTTGGAAAGATTTGGCCATTTTAGGGTATTGATGAATGTGCTCAAAATCACTATTTATTGTGCAAAAATGACTTGTCAAACAAAACAGCAATGTAGGCACAAAATAGGGGATTTTTTGCAAGAACATTTTGATTTTTGTGCAGCCTTGGCATTTTTGTGAAAATAATCTTCATGAAAATGCCCAAGTCAATTTTGTCCAACCCTAGTTCAAATGCACTTATGGAACAAGAGATTAAATTGAGCTTTTTTCTGAAAATATTTACTTTTTGTTTCCTTCCCAGGGCCTCTGAATTTCCCACTGCTTCTGGCACCACAAGCCATGCTAACTCCTGGACTGTTGATGATAACTCAGATACCCAGATTTTCCAAGAACCCTGTGCTCTGGAGTATTTGTATCTCCATTTTGCACCCCCACACACACACACCTCATCTGAGGGTGTAAGGGGAAAGAGAAAATATTGACTGGATAGGGATGTGCTGGTTGGGGTGATTGTAGTGGTGAGTGGTGGAGATAGGTGGCAAGGAAGAATGGGGTGTATCAGCCGATGTACTTGTATGTACATTTCCCTGTCTTCCTCTCCCTACTCCTTCCCATGTGAGCGTGCCCACATTAGAAACATAGAAGCTGACGGCAGGAGGAGACCGCTAGGTCTGTCTAGTCTGCCCATTTGTTGTAGACCTATTTTGACACTCTAGTTACCCTTTGTAGTCAGGGCTCCCTTGTGTCTATCCCATGCATTCTTGAATTCCCCAACAGTGTTGACCCCCACAACATCTTGAGGCAGGCTGTTCCAGGTGTCCACCACTCTATCTGTGAAGAAAAACTTCTTGGTGTTGGTAGAGAACTTCTCTCCTTGTAGCCTGAGGTCATGTCCCCTGGTCCTGGAGCCCTTCTTAAAGTGAAAAAGTCCCTGTGCCTGTACCTTGTTAATCCCTTTTATGTACTTGAATGCTTCAGTCATGTCCCCTTTCTCTCTTCTCTGCTCCAGGGAGTACATATTCGGTTCCCTATGTCTTTCCTCATAGGACATGTACTGCAGACCCTGAGTCATTTTTGTCACCTTTCTCTGTACTGTTTCCACCCGGTCAATGTCCTTCCTGAGGTGAGGCCTCCAGAATTGGACTCCATTTTCCAGGTGAGGCCTGACCAGTGATCTATACAGTGGTAGTACCACCTGTCTCCTCCTGCTCGTGATTGCCCTCCCAATGCAGCCCAGCATTCAGTTGGCCTTCAATGTTGCCTTCTCACACTGCTTACTAATCTTCAAGTCGTCTGACATTATGATTCCCAGATTTCGTTCCTGGTTTGAGGCCACCAGACTTTTGCTTCCTAGATAATACTCCTTTCTTGTCTTTTTCTTTCCTATGTGCATGACCTTGCACTTTTTGGTGTTAAATCTCAGCTGCCACACTCCAGACCATTCTTTTAGTTTCTTGAGGTCAGCTTCCATCTTGCTCAGTCCTTCTGAGGCTTCTACCCTTTCACATATCTTGGTGTCGTCTACGAACAGACATACCTTCCCTTCCAGTCTGTCAGTGATGTCTGCTATAAAAACACGGAAGAGCAGAGGCCCCAGCACTGAGCCCTGGGGCACCCCACTGGTCACCCTGCCTTCCATCGACTGCATTCCATTAACTTGAACCTTATGGGCTCTGCCTTGTAACCAGTTTTGTTCCCATTTGACTACTTCTGGACCAACCCCTGTGTGGTCAAGCTTCTTTACCAGCCTTCTGTGTGGAACCGAGTCGAAGGCTTTACTAAAGTCTAGGTAGACCACATCTACTGCCCCACCGTCATCAACTATTTTTATAGCGTAGTCAAAAAAACTCAAGCAGATTTGTCAGGCATGACCTACTTGCTGTGAAACCATGCTGTTTAGGGTCTTGTTGTCCACTAGTTTCGAGGAATGCTATGATCCTCTGTTTGAGTAGCATGTCCAGTAGTTTCCCTACTATAGATGTTAGGCTCACCAGTCTGTAATTACTAGCCTCTTTGCAACTGCCTGATTTGTGAAGTGGAACCACTATTGCTTTTTTCCGGTCTTCGGGTACCACACCGTTCTTCAAGGATTTCATGAATAGAAATGCCAGAGGGGCTGCTAATTCTGCCCCCAGTTCCGTAAGGATTCTGGGGTGCATCTCGTCTGGTCCAGTGGCTTTGTCTGCTTTTAGTTTATTTGTTGCCTTCTGTACTTCGGCTTCTGTAAAGGGACTCATGTCTACCCCTGGTCCTGGGGTGTTGTGTTTTTTCAGGGCTGGGCCATCCCCTGGGTCCTCTTTGGTAAACACTGAGCAGAAGTATTTGTTTAGGATTTCGGCTTTTTCTGGGTCATGTTTGGTGCATTTCCTTCCTTCAGTAGCAGTCTTTACTAGCCCCCGTTTTGCCTTCCTACGTTCCCTAATGTATCTAAAAAATGACTTGCCTCCTCTCTTGGCCCTTTAAGCTATCTTTTCCTCTGTCTGGGCTTTTGCCTTTCTAATTTGTTTGTTAGACTCTCATTTTCTTCTTGTACGACTCTCAATCTTTCTCAGTTTTGGTTTCCTAGTATATGCTGTACGCCTTCTTTTTTTCTTTGACTGCAGTAGCCATTTCCTTGGAAAACCATAGAGGATTTATTTTCCTTTTTGCTTTGCTGACCCATCTGGCACATTGATCTGTGGCAGTCTTTATTGCTCTCTTGAGTCTCCCCCACATGACCTCCACCTCCTCAACCTCTAGTTCTATTAACTGGCTACTTATGATGTTCTTCATTTTTTGGAAGTCAGCAGCCTTTCTGAAATCTAGCACTTTTATCTTTGAGTGGCTGGTGTCCTGTGTTATGTTTACCTTAAAGCTTGCTATGCAATGGTCGCTGTTTCCCATATGGCATCCCACTTCAATGTCCTTGACCCTTTCTGAGTTTGTGAGGACAAGATCGAGAATGGCATCTCCCCTTGTTGGGGTTTTAACAAGTTGGCACAGTTCCGCACCTTGTAGTGACAATAAGTCCCTACTTCTTCTTGTTGCTGCCATTAATGTGCTCCAGTTAATATCTGGTAGGTTGAAGTGCCCCACCAGCATTACTTCACCTTTATCAGACATTTTGTGGATCTCCTCTATTAGGTCTTTGTCTCCTTTATCTCTTTGATTTGGGAGCCTGTACAAGATGCCGATTCTGAAGGGTTTTCCCTTGCCCATGTCTACTGTTAGCCACAGTGACTTGAAGTCCCAGGTTGCCCTTTTACTTCTGTGGCTTTTATTTCCTCCCGAATGTAAATGGCTATGCCCCCTCCCCCACTTTTTTTTGCCCTGCCTATCTTTCCTGAACAGACTGTAACCAGGAATGGCTGTATCCCATCCGTGGTTTTCCGAGAACCACGTTTCTATTACAGCCACCCAGTCCAACCTTTCTGTTTCCAAGATGGCTGTTAGTTAGGGAAGTTTGTTGGTTAGGCTCCTAGTATTTGCAACAGTTGCCTTCCAGGAATGTACATCCTCTGGCACAAGATTGTACCCTCTTCCTGGACTGCTCCAGTTTGCTCTTTCCAGCCAAGAGATTATGGTGGTTGCTGGTTCAGGCAGATGTTGGCTCTGATTTGTTGGTGCTAGATGGTGCGTGGTCACCAATGCTACCGAGCCACCTCTACCGTGCCACCACCATGAGCGTCTCTCTGAGTGGAATGCCTCTCAGCTCTCCCCGGGTAGTAGAGCATCCTAGCAGATGCTCTCACCCTTACCTGCTCGTTTCTGCTCCTGCCGTTCCTGGCTCAGGTGTGTACCTGGGTCACCAGCATGCCAAGCAGATGTCCCATGACTCAGCACTATGGAGCTGGCTAGATTTACTTCCTAAATCATTTGGACTAAAAATATTCTTTATTAAACTAATGATATTCTTACTGACACATTTCTGAAATAAACACCACTGTCAAAGCATGTTGACACTTTTCATATAGAGCTGGTAAATTGTTATTTTTGTGAGGAAAATTGCTTGAAGTCCCTTTCACGCTAATACATATTTTGCAAATTTTGATAATTTTGTAGTTTGCAAGAAAATAGCCCCCTCCCACCAAAAAACATTGTGAAAATGCCGTGTCAGTTTTACCCATACTTAATTTCACTCATAGATGTAACAGTAACAGAAAAGTACTATGTTCTGGAGCTGCAGTTCAATCTGAATTTTAAGATACAGTAGTTACAGTAACTGAATGGTTTATCACTTTATCATTGAATTTCAAACATTTTGATATTTTAGTCCTTTTAATGTTAACTTGTCTGAAATATTCCATCTGGACACATTTTTCTATAGTTTAATGCTTTATTAAAAATTTCCAATAGCAATCACCTGACCCGGTGGCGCTGAGGGTTGAGGCGCTGGACGCCACACCTCACGCTACGCCGGTGACCCGGGTTCGGGAACGGAATCGGGTTGCCAGGGGTCGGTGGGGGGATGGAGGATTGAGTGTCCCAATGGATGCTCTCTTCCTGGGGTGGGTTACCGGGGGTGCCCTGAGCACCCGACGCTTCGGAGCGGTGGAAGCACTGGCTTTCAGGGGGCAATGGCGGCTCTTTGAAACTGGGGAGGGGAAGACGCTGTGGGCGCTTGGCAATGGCATGCATCTGCACGTCATCTGCCTGGACATACATCCTCTGTGCCAGCGTCCTCAGGGGCGAGGGAGAAAAGGGGAAAATCCAACACCCCAGCCCTTGAGCAAGATGAAGCGGGCAGGGGTTGCCTAGAGGGATGCTCCTGGGACGGAGTAGGAGGAGGTATGAGGCCTCCTCTGAAGCCATGGGAGCTGGGCAAGTGCAAAAAAAAAAAAAAATTCCAGTAGCAAAAAATATACTTCCAATAACACTTCATAGACATTCTGATACTTTGGGGTATGAGTTAATAACAGTAAACAATTGATTTTAACATCCTCCATGTATAAGGAGCAATACTCAAATCATGCAAATATCCATCTGATATAGGTCATGTTGTTATTAATACCCTACCGGGTAAGAGCCCCATACAAAGGAAGAGTGTGCAAAGTGTCATGGGTTAAGTTCTACTGCATGCCTAATCAAAGCAGAGATACTACTGTATTATGCAGGATACAAAGGGATGAGGTGAAGTGTCTCTCCCCATGCTTGGTGGTAAATATCTTGTCAACAGCAGGCCACACAGTGGCTGAGCCTTCCATATGTGACTAGGTAGCCAGTTGCATCCTTCCATTTCACCAGGGATGGGACTTTGGTAGTTCTTCATCCACAAAGGAGGAGACACTCATCTTTCCACCCCAGCTGCTATTAACCAGTTACCCGCAATGGTGTGGGTAGGGAGAGTTGTAATGAATGTCCTATCATAAAAAGTGCACTGTGTAATGAAAGTGGAACCTCTGCCACCTCCTGACAGGCAGTCTTAACTCCCAGTTGAATACTAGAGCACGAGAGGGCATGACCATAAGATTTACAGCAGAGAACACAGATGCCTCACACCTTGCACGTCTCATTGTGTCCATGCCTCCATGCAGTTGATCATGAGGGATCTGTACCATCTGTGCAGGGCCTTGTTTTTAGTAATCTGCTTTTAATTGTCTTTGCACACTGTGTAAGATTTTTGCCAACAAGCTTGCAACTCTTCATTGGAAAGGTTCACCCCATATCCGCCTCCCAATCCCTTTGTGCTTTGGTTGTTTGTAAGGGGATGGATTAACTGATATTGATATAAATGCATCCCTCCTCCCTTGGCTTTTATCCATTTACAGTGTGATTATCCTGCCCACTTCCTGAACTGCATATCCTGTAGTAATCTCCAAAGGTGTCTTTGGGAAATTTGAATTCATTAGCAACAGACTCATAGGAATCAAGGATCAGTTGACCAGGAATCAGTAAATCCTCAATTCTTTGAATGCCGGCCCTTTTCCAAGTGTGCCAGTTAGGAGTTTACCTCTTGTTTAAAACATGGGATTAGCTCAGAGCAGTGACAGGTATTAAGTCAGTTTTAACCAGTCTCTTTGGAGCATGTCAGCCTGTAACTGACATTGAAATGGTGGGGCGCTTCTTACGCACTTTGGGCTAAGATGTGTATAGGCAGACTCTTGGGGAATGCGTTCAATTGCTGCTGTTTCCATGTGCATCCAAAGGTGGAAGACCACTCTGTGGGAGAACCACTAGAGCACACTGGGCTCCCAGGAAAGTTAAGTAGTACCCCTTAAGCCGTGTCCCCACCCTCTGCTTTTCCAGTGAATTTGCAATTTGACCCTACAATAGCATGTATTTTTTCTGTCCATAGAAAGTTCTCAAATATTTTATCCACTATTACAAATCAACTTAAGGTGATGTGAATTGGTAGGTAGCCTAGGCAGTATATGAGCTTGGGTGCTACGACCATCTGGGTCGCTTTTAGTTTGCCCACCAGAGAAAGGTCGAACAATTTCCAAAAGTCAAAATCAGGGTTCCATGTCATAATGGCGACTGCAAAAGAGTGATCACCATTACAGCATGTGTACATCACCGAAAAGCACAACGGCGATGTACACTTGCGGGAGACAACACATCTGGCAAGTTAAAATAGTATTTATGTGGGGGTGCCACCCTGACTAAATATAACCAGCTCCAGGGGGGTGCATGTTGGGAAGGGGGAGACAGTCTGAAAAAAAAAAAAATCACTGCAGCAGCAATTAAATATTCCCCAGTTCCCAGCCTCGAACCCAGCACCTGCTGCACCAAAGCAAGCCACCCTCTCCACCACACCACGTGGTTAGCTCAGTGGCAGCATGTCACACTACCCCACACAAACCCTCTTCCCTATCCCTCCCCTTCTTTTCCCTATCCCTCCCTTTCCGGTCACCATCTCTCGCTCATCCTCACTGTCGCATACGCATTCCATCGTTATCTTTACAGGGTAGCCCAACAGGATAGCGCTGTAAATGAGTCACTGTTTTGAGAGTTGCTCATTTACAGTCGCTATAATCACTGGAGACCCAAAGCCACCTTGAAGCTCCTCCAAGGTAGGGGGTCTCTGTAAGGGAACATATTAGTGGGATAATGCTCTAACTGACTCTCCAGGTATGTGATCCATTACTACACAAAGTTAAGGCCCTGTTGAGTGAATGGGTCTGAGAGGCATAAGGGGGTCAAAGGGTAAAACCTCTTTCTTACCCCAAATTCACTCAAAGGCCTTACATTAATATAAATCTCTGGAGGAGCTGCCGCAGAGGAGAGTCACTATGAACTGGGTGAGAGAGCAAAACAAAGAGGTCATCCTCCTACATTTTGGTATGATAAGTGTGGTTTCCTGTTTTAATGCTTGCAATGTCATAAGACCTGATCGCAATGGCTAGGAGTTCAATGGCCAGAACAAATACTGTAATTAGGGAGGAATGGGCCAACCCTGCTTGGTGCCTTTTTGTAGTTTGAATGGGGCAGCATTACACTGGTTATAAAATGGGAAGTGGGAGAGCGGCACAATGGTCTTAACGCATTTTAGGTACAAGAGGGCCCAATCCCACCTCCTATTGTGTTTGAAAAGAAACTCCCACTCTACTAAATCCAATGCTTTTTCAAAGTAGATCACTATGGTAGCCACCAGAATGGGAGTACCCTTAACCTGGGATATCAAATTAAAAGTGGAGCGCAGGTGGTTGGAGTTCAAATGGCCCTAAATGAACCCAACCTGAGAGGGTGTACAATATCAGGTAGTGCCCCATCTAGCTGTGTTGCCAGAGCTGTGGCCCAAATTTTGACATCCATATTAATCAGTGAGATAGGCCTATAATTTACAGGCTGAGCGATGTCTTTGCCCTTTTTAAGCATCACTGTAATCTCTGCATTACTCATTGTTGGAAGAAGGGTACCTCACTTGTGAGCTTCTGAGAAAACTCCATTTAGACAGGGACAACCATATCTGGCATGAACTGGTAAAGGTACATTTGCAGACCATCCACACCAGAAGTACAACCATATCGGGCATGAACAGGTAAAAGTACATTTGCAGACCATCCACACCAGAAGCATCACCCATGTTAAGAGGCTGAATGTCCTGAATTATCTCAGTTTGAAAGAGCCGAGCATCTGACTCCATGGTTTTCCAGTGGGATATGGTGGGAATAGTTAAGGAATTGATGTATCCTGTCCATCACAGAGTTGGGATGAGAAAAATTAGTACATTTCAGTTTTGCAGAATTTTAACAAAATTCTGTGAAATTTCATAAAATTTTGTGCAATTTTGTGGAATTTTCCAAAATCATCCAATTATCATAACTTAGTCAGTCCCTGAGCTGGTGGCCTTGATGGAAGAGGGATGCCTGGATATCGTAGCAGTCACAGAAACATGGTACATAGAGAACTATGACTGGGATGTTAACATACCAGGATACATAACCTACAGGAGAGACAGGCAGGGGAGAAGAGGGGAGGAGTAGCTCTCTATGTAAAGGAAGGATAAAGCCACTGAACAAAGAGTTAACAGGGAGGAGAGAGGCACTGTGGGTCACCTTGGAGACTGGAAGGGCACCACAATCCACATGGGGTTTGTACAGACCCCATGTCAGGGGAGGGAATGGACAAGGATATGATAGAAGGCATTCTTAGAATGGCAGAGAAAGGGAGATACTGTTGATGGGAGACCTGAATATGCAGATGTTAACTGGAGCACATTGCAGCCATATCCAAAACAGGGCCATTCTTGATGCCCTACAGGTGGCAGGCCTCAGACAGCTAGTTTGAACCCACTCATGAGGGAGCAATCTTAGACCTCGTACTCTCAAATGGGGCAGTGAGAGGATCTCAGATCTAGAACTGGGTTGCCATCTGGGGACAAGTGACCATCAAACAGTGTGGTTCACGTTAAACTCAGCTACAGAGTCAAGCCATTCAAAGTGAGGGTACTGGACTTTAGGAGGGCTGACTTTGGCAAGATGGAGAGTGCCTCAGAAAGCACTAGCAAACAGGCTAGAAGGAGGTGTGGAGCAACAATGGGAATCATCAAACTGCCATCACAGAGGCAACAAGCCTTTGTGTGAAGCAAATAAACAAATCAAAATGAAAGAAAAAGCCACTATGGTTCTCAAAAGAGGTGGCTGTGAAAGTCAGGAAGAAAGATAGCATTCCGGAGTATAAGAAACACAGAAGGAGCAGGACAGAGAGCTGTACCAGTTAAGGCAGAAGGAAGCAGGGAGGGAAGTCAGAATAGCAAAGGCCCAAACTGAGGAAAAGATAGCCAACTCAGTTAAGAAAGGAGATAAAACCTTTTATAGGTATATCAGCGAGCGTAGAAAGACAAAGGGTGGGATAGTGAGGCTGACTAGAATGAACGGTGGGTGGGCAGAGGGGGACAGTGAAAAAGCAGGGATACTGAACGAATATTTCTGCTCAGTATTCACAAAAGAGGAGGGGGAAGTGCCTAATCCAATTAACAGAAGCACTCTTGATAGGGGGGTTGATCCCAGTCCTTTCACAGAAGAAAGGGTTCTGCAAGAACTCCTAAAACTGAAGGTGGACAAAGCAATGGGTCCTGATGGAATTCACCTCAGAATTCTAAAAGAATTAAGGGAGGAACTAGTGAAACCACTGGCTACTCTTTTTAATAAATCATGGGAGGATGGTGTGGTACCGAGGACTGGAGGAAGGCGGATGTGATTCCCCTTCACAAAAGTGGGACCAAGACAGAGGCAGGAAACTACAGACCTGTCAATCTGACCTCTGTGGTAGGGAAAGTGATGGAGTCACTTCTGAAGGAAAGAATAGTTGAGTACCTAGAGGCCAGTAGGGCACAGGACCCAAGGCAGCATGGGTTCACAGCGGGAAGGTCATGTCAGACGAATCTAATAGATTTCTTTGACTGGGTGACCAAAGTAGTAGAGCAGGGAGGGGCTGTGGACATGGCCTACCTAGACTTTAGCAAGGCATTTGACACAGTCCCACTCAAAGATTAATAGTCAAATTAACCAGCAGCTGGGAGTGGGTCCAGGTGGTAGCCTGAGTAAAACATTGGCTGCACAACAGGACACAGAAGGTAATTGTAAATGGAGTCCACTCTGAAGAAAGAGGGGTTACTAGTGGGTCACATGAGGGTTCAGTGATAGGTCCAGTCCTTTTAATGTCTTCATCAGTGACATTGCAGAGGGACTGGAAGGAAAAGTATGCCTTTTGCAGATGACACAAAGATCTGCAACAAGGGTTGATACACAAGGAGGCGTGGAAAGGATGAAAAGGGACTTGGCAAGGTTAGAGGAATGGTCAGAAGTATAGCAGCTTAGATTCAATGCAAAGAAGTGCAAAATAATGCACCTGGGAAACAAGAACCCAGGGAAGAATACACAATGGGGGTAGTAACAACAACAAAAGGAAAGGGACCTGGGGTAATCATATCAGATGACCTTAAGGTTAGCAAGCAATGTGAGAAGGCAGTATGGAGGGCTGGGGGTATACTGGGATGTATAGGAGAGGCATCAGCAGCAGAAAACAGGAAGTTGTTATCCCTCTGTACAGACAGTTGGTGAGACCCCATCTGGAGTACTGCATCCAGTTCTGAAACCCCATCTCCAAGGACATAGACAGGATAGAGGCAGTCCAGAGGAGAGCAACTAAAATGGTGCAGGGTCTGCAAGAGAAGCCAAATGAGGAGAGAATAAAGCAGCTTAATATGTATACCCTTGAGGAAGAAGGAGAGGGTGGACATGATAGAAACTTTAAAGTACCTCAGTGGAATCAACAAAGTCCAAGAGGGCAGCATCTTTCAGAAAAGAGGCGTTACAAGAACAAGGGACACAATTTAAAGATAGAGAAGGCGTTCAGGGACAATGTGAGGATATATTTCACAGAGAGGGTAGTGGATGCATGGAACAGCCTTCCTGAGGAGGTTGTGGGGTCTATAACTGTGGAGAATTCAAGAATGCATGGGACAGACATAAGGCAATTCTTGTGGGGTAGGAAGAAATAGGCTGTTGGTTAACTAGGATCTCGGCCTATCCTGTGGTAGGAAATGGGCAGACTAGATGGGCCAAGCGGTCCTGATCTGCCGTCAAAGTCTATGCTTCTATGTTTCTATGTTTCTAGTCATACAGCTAGATATCTGACATTTGGCATGCGAAGGGAAGCAGGGTGCGTAGCCTAAACTGAGGAGCAAGAGACAGGGGCATCAGGATGACATATAGTATGACTAGTTACACACATACATGGTGTATTTCCACACAGAATCACTCAGAGAAATGAATTTTGTGAGTTCATACAGTACATGTTCCTGAAATAGCAAAGTGTGGCAGACACCTGTTTGTCAGTCTGGTATAACAACAATATTGTTCTCACATGAATATACTGTAGGTATGGAGGCTACATCAAGAACACACTACTTCTATGACTTAAACTTTAGATTTATTTTATATCCATTAAACCATCCTGTGTTGATATAGTCAAAAAACAATGCAGAGTTTTGATGTGAAAGAACTCAGCTGTGATACAGACAGGAGATTTCTCACAAACATTCATTTATACCACTTCAGTTATCCACTGAAACACAAATGACCAACTCTTTATGAGACAGAATGATACAGTCTATTTAAGCAATAAGGCACAACGGGGTGTGGGTTATTGAGGTTTACGCCACTTGTGTGGTGTGTGTGAGGCGCAGCGGGCGGCTTAACCACACAAGAAGTGGGTAAATCTCAATAACTCACACCCTGGATTGCTTATTGTGATTATACAATGGAACTATGTAAAATTTGCTTAATTATGTTGTTTTATAAATGCATTTCCTCAGCCGTGGGTAATGCAGGATTTACCCACTGTCATGTGACATGTTTTGACCAATGAGGTTACAGGATTTTCACACACCATTGTATAACTAGACACAAAATCATCCAGGTCAGAGACTACTCCAGGTTTGATCTTGGCTCCTACCACGATGATCTCCAGCACACGACTGGTCAGCAGTATGGAATGCCCAGGACTCCCCATCTGCAGTCAGTCACTTCCTCAGCACATTTAGGGCTCTGCAGGATAAACATGCCCCCCTCATCAGATGGAGGATCAGGGGATTGGCTACAAAATGGCTACATGGTAGCCCGATAGCCCTAATGTAGTACAGAGATAAGTGCTGGGCAAAATTCAAGGCCACGGCGGAACAGGCTGTATTTCTGCACTATGGGAATCTCAGAAATCCGTGCAAGAAGGCTATAAGGGCTGCTAAAGGTGAGTTTTGCAAAACTGTGCTGCTGCGCACAGCCAGGGACCCCAGGAGGTTCTGGAGAAACATTAAGAATATAGTCAGTGGGTCTCAGAGCAGTGAGACCTCTGATATGATTACTGATGGTGCCAGCTGCAACAACTCCCTAACCATTGCAAATTCATTTAACCAACACTTTTCGGATCTATCTGCTCTCACCTCGTCATTCCCCATGGGGAAGGGGATAATGGTGATCGTGTTCCCGCACTGTCTCCACCTTACCCGCCCTTTCTTTTTAAGGCGGTGATGGTGCAAGAGGTGCAGAGATTGCTCTCTGGCCTCTCCCCCTTCTCGAGTGCTGGCCATTATGGATTGGAGCCAAAGCTCCTAAGTCTTGGTGCTAGTAAGATTGCCCCTATGGTGACTCATATCTTCAATCTGTCCCTGTCTCCGGGTGTCATTCCGGAAATATGGAAAGTCGCCAGGGTGGTCCCGATACTTAAACAGGGGAACCCTAAACTCATTGAAAACTACCGTCCGATATCCATCTTGTCAGCAGTCAGCAAACTTCTTGAAGGTTGTGGCAGGGCAACTCTCGGAGTATTTGCAGTCACATGACCTGTTGTCACCTGTGCACCATGGCTTTAGGAAAGGCCACAGCACATCCTCGGCCCTTGTCTCTGTCTCGTCCTGGATCAGGGCGGCTATGGACCAAGGAAAACTCTCTGGAGCTATCTTTATAGATCTCTCAAGGCCTTTGATCTTGTTGATCATGCCATGCTCTCCGCCCAGCTCAGATCTATGGTCTATCACCTGAGGTTCTCAGTTGGTTCTCCAACTATCTACATGGCAGAAAGCAACTTGTTAAGTATGGGAAGGAGCATGTGCACTATCCCTGTTACCATGGGTGTCCCCCAAGGCTCTGTTTGGGGCCCCTGCTGTTCTCCATCTTTGTGAACAATCTCGGGCTGCCACTGTCCACTGTAAGCCAGTCCTCTATGCAGATGACCTGGTCATCCTGACACATTCCACAGAGATAGGGGTCATAAAACGCCACCTGAGTGAGGACTTGGGGAACATCCAAACCTGGATATTGTCCCACAAGTTGGTCCTCAATCTTAAAAAAACCCAGGCCATGCTCTTTGGGTCTCAGACCAAGATTAAGGCGGCCCCTGCCCTGTAATTTGTTTCTGGTGTTGACGGGGTCCCGATCCCTGTTACTGACAACTTTAAATACCTTGGGGTGACACCGGACCAGCAGCTTGACCTTGGCCACCATATTCAGAATACTTGCAAGACTGTCAATTGAAAATTGGGTCTGGTCTACAGAACCAAACGCAATCTTACTCCTGCAGCTCATATTGCTCTTGCCAGAGGGGTTCTCCTCCCTTCGCTCTGCTATGTGCTCCTCTTGTTTGCCCGTTCCTCCAAAGTCCACCTCTCTAGGTGGTCTACTGCCTATAACAATGTCTGCCACTTCGCTCTGGCTGCCCCCTCCCCATCTCACCCACCACTGTGACCTCTATAGCAGGCTAAACTGGCTCTCACCCTCAAATCACATAGACTTTGTCCTAGGGTGCTTCACCAAAAGGTCCTTGGCACTGGCACCCCTCCAGGGCTGGTGAAATTCCTTGTTCTGGCTGCCTCCTCATCCTACTCCCTCAGGTCCCAGGGGAATGCCTTTCTTAAGATACCGGCTACACGGACTCAGATGGGAGGTCGGGATTTTGCTGCGTGTGCTCCCAGACTGTGGAACACTTTCCCCTGCCCAGGTCCGTTCCTCACACTCCCAGGTGTGCCTTCGCTCCACCCTATGGAACCACCTTAAACTTTCTTCAGCCTGTGGCTGCCCCAAACTCCCGTGAACTGATCCATCATAGCACTCCTCTGCCCTGGAGGTTTCCATGGACAAGGTCTCTAAGCTGCAAATGGTGTCATATCTGCTTCATCTCTAACTGTACCTCCGGTACTGTTCTTAGTTGCTACATGTGATTTTTTTTGTTGTGTACATACTGTATGAAACTATGCCTTACTAAGATTTGTATGCTGCTTTTAATCTGTTATCATGTAGTCCTCACATGACTTGTAACCTGTTCTAATCTGTACCATGTCGTCTTATGTATCTAAATCTGTTATTCCTGTACTCTCCCGGGTCGTACTTGAAAATAGGCAATTGTCTTGTCTAGTGTACTTACCTGGTTATCAAAAGCTAAATAAATAAACAAACAAACCAGATGGGTTAGTAACACACTTGGAGTAAAGACAACTAACCCTACAGAGTGCTCTGACAGGGAAGTGCAACAGCTACTACAGGCAATTAAGGACTTCATTGCTGCAGCAACAGGCTGGACAGGAATGATGTCATCACTCACTGATAGGGACATAAAAATCTTCACTGTTTTTGGTTACTGCAGAGCACATTAACAGATGCTGATTTAAAGAAATCCACAAAACCAAACAGCATGATATTTTCAGGAAACACTAATCATGACACAGGGATTTGAATTCCTGTGTTTATTGTAAACCTGCAAAACATTGGCATTTGTTCTTTAAAGATATTCAGATACTTGTGTCACAATGGCCTAATGCAGCTTGTTGTAAGTTTGGCTTGACTTGGTGCCACTGTTTTCAAATAGTAACAAGCATTTGTCAATGCCGAATGTTTGCTTGCTGGTATTGGCATTGATACTGCTTGAGTTAGAGAGATGCATAATAGGAATGGCAGTGAAGTATTGAACTAACACCAACCCTCCCCCACCTGCAGAGACTGACAGGCGTTGGGGTGTGTCTTTCTGGGTCATCGACCATAATGTCCACACCATTCCCCCTCACCCCACCCTGCAGACACAGTGACAGGTGTCATGGTGTGCCTTGGGGTCTTTGACCCCCTTATGCTCACCCCATTCCGTAAGGACATAAGCTGAGATGGGTGCAGTATGGGAGAATGGGGTGAACGTTAGGGCTGAAGATCCCAAGGCATGCCTCAATGTCTGTCAGTGGCTGCAGGGTGGGGGTGGAATGGCATAAGCATTACGGCCGATGCCCCCAAGCCACCCCCTGACGCCTGTCAGTCTGTACAGGGTGGGGCGTTATGGTTGGAAACCTTAACGCCCCAGGTGTGTGTTGGTATTTTTGTTCCAAATTTTCAACATTGGCTTTTTGGGACCCCAACTCATGAACAGTGGCACTATTTCAATACTCAATCTCAAAAGGTGATTTCGCACAGTGAATGCGCCATTTGGCACAACAGGTGCAAAAAAGACATTTTGGGCAGGATGTGAAAAGTGACATCTGTACTGTTCATGAGGAAGTGTGAAAAAATGGCAATGTTGAAAATCTGGAGTGAAAATATGAAAAAGTGGCGAAGTTACGAGCATGCATAGAAATTGTGTAACGCACGCTCATAATGCAGTCATTTTTTGGAATTTGAAATTTTCAGCATGCCCTTTTTGGGACCTCCTCTCGTGAACAGTGGCGCTGTGATTTCATTAATCTGTTCTAAAAGTTGATTTCACACAGCGATTGCGCCACTGGTGCGAAAACACATTTCGGGCAGGATGCAAAAAATGAAAGCTGTACTGTTCATAAGGAGGTGTGATAAAATGGCAATGTGCAAATTAGGAGTAAAAATATAAAAATTATCAAAGTTACAGTGTGTGTACAAACTGTGCAATGCACACTAGTAACACAGTCATTTTGGAGTTTTTGCACAAACTTGCAACATGGGCTTTTGGGACCCACCTCATGAACAGTGGCACTGTCATTTTATTAATCAGTCCCACAAGGTGATTCCACTCAGCGACCATGAAATCACCTTTTGGGACCGAGAAATGAAATGACAGTGCCAGTCTTCATGAGGTGTGGTCACAAGAACCCCATGTTGAAAATGTGGGACCAAAACTCCCAAAAATGGCTCAGATATCAACTTAAGTTGAAACCCTCCATTGATTGCCATGATAGGGCTTACCGTGATTTTCTCCAGTTTGCGGTCAACTTTTGAAGAGTGCAGATGTGTTCCCGGTCCACAGAAGATGGCAGCGCCAGACCTCCAGAGGTAAGTATGGGTGAGAAGGGGGTGAAGAGAGGTGGGGTGCGCAGAGGGAGGGTCGGGATGGGGGAAGGGTGGCAAGGTTATGAGGGACTGTTTTCTTTTTCTGTAGGTTTAAAAAAAAAAAGACTGGGGGCAGTTTTCTTTTTACAGGTGAAATATTATGAAAAATAAATTGTGGCACACTAGGGTGGGCTTTCAGTATGCCAGACTAGTAGAGGCAGGGGATCAATCGCTATGAGTTGGGCCCCCGGGTCGGCTTTGGAAAAAGAGAGCGTGGGGGGCGCATCTGACACTGGGAGTGAGTATTCTGGTGTCGGAAAAAAGATAACAATTACTTTGGCACACTGCGGTGAGCTCCCAGTGTGCCATAATAGTGCCAGGGGGCATGCTGACAAGGGGATTGGGCACCGCGTTGTCAGCAAAAGATGTGTTCAGGCTTGGGGAGGAGCATGCCAACACGGGGACTGGGAACCCCGATGTCGGCTTTGGGGGGGAGTGTGTGGTGGGTGGCAGAAGCCGCCAATTATGCAAAGCTGCAGTGGGACTCATTTATTTTTCACGGGAAAATGCACGCTGAGCAAACTAGTTGCTTGTAAGTCCAGCCATGCACATTACTGTGCACTGTAATGCACATGACTGTAATGTGCCTGGTTGCCGGGAAGGGGGAGATCTGCCTCTACAATGATGAAACTATCCGTGATTGAAGCAGCAGATTTCTTTCAAGTCTGACGCTTGCTCTGAAACTGCCATCATCAGCAACTTCCCTGTTGATTGGTGACTGAGGGACGTGCCCCTGAAAGCATTTGCTGGATTGACCAAACACTGCCACACCTCTGCAATGCTCTACTCACTTCAAAATGTTTCTTGTGCACTGTGCATGCAAGCAAACGTAAAAATATACATTACTATCTACAGGGTTGTTAAAGAGTCTGCAAGTGGCACTGTATATAAACAATGCTGCACATGCATGTGCTTCCACAAGTCATTAAGTCAGTGAGCTTTAGTGGTTAGCTGGTCTATTGTAAGAAGACAGGCAAGTGCACAGTGATGTCCATGACTATTCTGCATGGTTCGTCACTCAAGATAGTGCCTGAGAGGAGCGCATGCTGGGCGCTGATGAGAATGGACGTCTGATTGTGAGTCTCTACCTCACTGTGGTACAAAACTTTATAATTTCACTATTTTATTATTCTGTAGCAAAGAAAATAAGTTTATTCGTTGCCTAATTGACTAGCCAAATGAACAGTGCGTTAATTCCTTTCAGTTTATTTATGGTAACCCCTTTTTCTTCGCTTCAAAGTCTACGACTGCTGAAGGTCAATGGCTCCGCCAACTGTCAAACCACGCACGGACAGTTTTAAACATGCTATGGCCCAACTGTAATGGTGCCAATATTGCTACTAATGGGGACATACAAGAAATAAAAGATTTATTTGCTAGCTTAAAACTGGATTTAGCAGATATGAGGGAAGGCATAGGACATTTAAAAAAAGGACACAGAAAAAATAAATGAGAAAATGAATGCCTCAGAACAGAAAATTGTCCAGTTAGAATCTATCGTTAATTACCTTGAGGAGAAAACAGAGCATAAAAGTGACCAAATGCATTACTTGTTACAAAAAATTGATGACATTGAAAATAGAGGGAGAAGAAATAATATTAGAATAGTGGGGATCCCGGAGGAGGTGGAAGGCAATAATATGGCACTATTTTTAAAGCAGTTTATCTCAGAAGTACTGGATTATCATTGGTCTTGGCCCCTTGAAATTGAGAGGACACATCGGGCTCTGACAGCTAAACCACAACCTGGGGGTAAATCAAGAGCTGTTATTCCTAATTCCCTGAGGTACTCAGTTAAGGATGAGATAATGAGAATTGCCAGGGACCATAAAGCCTTGAACTGGAGGAGGAACAGGATATTTTTCTTTCAGGATTTCTCTAATGAAGTGGTAGAAAAAAAGAAGGGGCATTTTATGATGTTAAATCGCAACTACAGAAACTGGACATTCACTACCATTTTAAATATCCTGCAATTTTGGTTGTGACGGTTCAAGGGAGTCAACCTCAGAGTTGTGAGTACCCTGAACAGGTGATGGACATTATTAAAACTTTTTCGGGAAAACATCCGGTCCAAACTGCCATCTCAGTTACAAATTAAAATATTCAACTGAATGGTCCGTGAGCTCCCTCATCCAGACCGCAGTTACAGAGCCGCAAGGATCCAGTCACCACGCATGCTCTTCCTATGGCCGGGCAAACGGCTTCAAGTGATAAGCAAGTACTAAAGCAGATTCAAGATTGTACTCCTCTCCCCTATGCCTCAGTAGTGAGGACCAAAATCTAAAAAAATACTCCTGAAACTGCTTTTCTAACAAACATCAGCAGGAAAAGCATGCCAGCAACAAAGTAGTATTTCACTCACTACCAAATGCAATCGGGGTTCACTCCTAAGAAATGCAATAAAAGCTCAGTCATTGATTCAAGTCTTTTATCTTCCAATCTAACTAAAGCAAGGGATAACTCCATTAAGGACTGGGACACTAGTGAGGAACATCCTCTTAAAATGATAACAAGCTGAGACAGGTCAGGTGATACATAGATACATAGATACATAGACAGTGTCGGCAGATAAGGGCCTATGGCCCACCCAGTCTGCCCATTTAAGTTTGTAAGTTCAGTTTATGTTTTCCAGGAAGTCTGTTGCCCCTTACCCCTGACCTGATGTCAAAGGTTAAGAGCAAAGCAGTCTGGGACTGATTTCTTTATTAATTTCCAGTGCCTACACACGAGGGTTCTCCTAGCACCAAGCTGGATATCACAAACTGGACCCTATACTACCTATATTTACTTATTTGCTTAATGCTCCTATGCAAAATGTTGTATTTTTATAATTTATAGAATTATACTTTTTTTTTTGCTAAGATTGGATCGTTATTCCTTCGTCTGCATAGCAGAAACATTCAAACTGCAGGTAGGCCTGTTTTTATTAGGAACAGGCTAAATAGTGACTGTAGATTTAGCTTTTATATTATGGTGCAGTTACAGGAAAGCCACAAACAAAACGCTAGCATACTTTGCTATATTCTGAGTTTGTTATTCAGAAAAGGAATATTGAGATATGTCAGACTATGCTAATTTATAACAAATGAGCCAAAATTCATCTGTGCAATATAGCTAAATTAAGAATAACGTGTACCTAATACCTGGGCATTATGTTGAAGCAGCACCTCAATAGCTATGCTTTTTAAGGGCCATTCTATTAGATATCAACCTTTTGGGTTTACAGCATGTGGACTCTGGTATTTATATATCTGTATAGTTTTGTGCTCGTTGCTGTTGTATACACTGTTATGGTAACCTAATAATGCCTTCGCTCTTGTAAATAAGAGACATACTACTTTTTTGAAGCTACAAGAAAGGTTAGTTGGCAATTTGTGAATCACAGGGAGCTGTGACAGCATACAGATTATGTGACCTTAAAATTGGCCAATACAATTGAGTCAGCCTGTGCCAGCTGGGTCATAGGGAGCTATGGCAGCAGTTGGATCAGAAGACTTTATAGAATACAAGGTAAACTTTCAGATCGCATAATGCATATATGTATAATGGTCATTTGGCTTTGTATTGGTTGTGGGGAGCTGCAACATAATATTAAATGTCAGGCCTGAACATGTTTAGTGATATGCAATCAGTAAGGGCAAGCACAAGGAAAGGCCTAGCAGTGGTGTATATTTGTGTTTTGTGGTTGTTTTGATTTTATTACCTGTTTCTACATGCTAGTAAGTAAATTACTTTTTAATTTTAATTATTTTTAATACTAGAGGAGCGCGTGAGTGCTGGATCTATTTAATCACAGAGTTTTACTAAATGTACTAGAAGACTGGCTAGATTAATTCTGCTTATTTGTTATACTGGTTTAACGGTGTCTCAGTATAATCCTGATTAAAACATGATGCGAGTAATGTTCATAAACAAAGCAGTGAGGTGGCCTCATTGGGAGTCCACTACAAAAGAAAAGAGAGTTGACAGAGAGGTAGAGTTTTCTGGTCTCATTACACTCCAATAGTTGGCTATAATTTATTAATAAAGGATTTTTTTTTTGACTAAACCAATCAGCATAGAGGGTTAGGCTGATTTTTAGCTAATTTTAACTGAATTTAAACTTTATTACTACTGTATATAAACTTGGTGTAAGTTAATAGTTGTTTATTGCATTTTTTCTTGCCTTTTTGGGGGGGCTCAGGTTTCAGCATACAGTTTATTATTTGATAGATTGTACTAAGATGTCAATAGATAAGAAAATGTGTAAGATAGTTTCATGGAATATTAAAGGGTGTCATAGTCCTATTAAACAGACTAAGGTTCTAGCTTTTCTAAAATCATTATGCACAGACATTGCATTTATTCAAGAAATGCACCTTACAGAGGATGAACTGCAGAAATTGAAAAAAACTTGGGTGGGTACTGTGATAGGCAGTTTTTACAATTCTAAAAGTAGAGGGGTGGGTATTCTTTTTAATAAAAACTTAAATCTAGTGATGAAATCTAAACTGGAAGATCCTGAGGGCAGGTTTGTTATTGTAAGAGCACAAACAGATGGGGTGAACATTATTTGAATTTATATGCCCCAACTGTTAACCAAGGGTATTTTTTTGCAAGCATGGCAGATAAGCTGGGTTCAGTTGATCTAGAATATATTATTTTGGCAGGGGATATGAATTTGACACTTGATAATTTCTTAGATAGAAGTTCAGGCATATCTGCCGAACAAATAATTTCATCTAAGGCCCTGGCTAAATTCTGTTCTGAAATGGGGCTCATAGATACATGGAGGGTAGTACATCCAAAGGATAGGGATTTCACTTTTAGGTCAAATATACACAATTCCCATTGTAGGCTGGACTACATACTAATATCTAAACACCTATTAGATGGTCTGGCTAGTAGTAACATAAGTAACATGATTATTTCTGATCATGTGCCAGTGTCTGTTGGCTTACAAATAGCAGACATTTCGAGTTCCAAGGGATTATGGAGATTTAACAGTGGTCTGCTGACTGATAAGGATTTTGTTAAGATGTTAAGCACAGAAATCAAACAATACCTTGAGTTGAATGATAATGGGGAAGTATCCAATGGGATCCTGTGGGACGCTTTAAAGGCCTACTTGAGAGGTTGGATTATTTCATTTGCCAGCCATAAGAAAAACTACAAAAGAAACACTGTCTAGGCTGGAAAAGGATCCGAAGGGTAAAGAGGCACAATATGTAATTTCTGGATGTTTTGACTCTCAATTGCTGTCAGAAATAGTGGGATTTAAATACGAAATCAATACTATTTATAATAAAAAAGCTGAATTTGCACTTTTTCGTTTGAAGTAGAAATACTGGGAGTCTGGTGAAGCACAGGAGAAGCTGTTAGCGTATAGACTTCGTAAAAGTACAGAAATTTCTAAAATTGCCTCGATAAGAATTAATAGAAGTTTGGTTGTTCATTCAGCTACTTAGATTGCTAAATGTTTTGAACAATTCTATTCTAATCAAAAGCAGACGATTTGTCCCCGGACGAAATGTCGCGGAGAAAATAGCGCGGATAAAAAGGCGAGTGGTCAAATTAATGTTGCATTTAAAAGTAGCGTCTCACATATAGTCGAGGACTAAATGTCACCCATCTGAAATTACGGGTGCTTGTGATTTTGGTGAAATCGCAACCTACTTTGCCTTGTAGTCACAGTGGGAAGGTTTGGGAGCTCTGTATGTCTGCTGCTCATAGCATTGTTTGGGACCATTTTGTGAATCAGTATTTGTGCTTGTGCTTCACACTGGGTGAACTTCTGCTCTGTATGAAATGAAATGGGGATCAGCATGGAATCACAGTGGGAAGGTTTGGGAGCATTTTGTGAAATTGGAATCAGTACTTGTGCTTCACACTGGGTGAACTTCTGCTCTTTATGAAATGGGGATCAGCATGGAATCACAGTGGGAAGGTTTGGGAGCATTTTGTGAAATGGAATCAGTACTTGTGCTTCACACTGGGTGAACTTCTATTCTGTATGAAATGAAATGGGGATCAGCATGGAATCACAGTGGGAAGGTTTGGGACCATTTGTGAAATCAGAATCAGTACTTGTGCTTCACACTGGGCGAACTTCTGCTCTGTATGAAATGAAATGGGGATCAGCATGGAATCACAGTGGGAAGGTTTGGGAACATTTTGTGAAATCGGAATCAGTACTTGTGCTTCACACTGGGTGAACTTCTGCTCTGTATGAAATGGGGATCAGCATGGAATCACAGTGGGAAGGTTTGGGAGCATTTTATGAAATCAGATCAGTACTTGTGCTTCACACTGGCTGAACTGCTTTTAAAAACATAAAACATAAAATCTTTATTAAAATCGTTAAAAGCTTGACACATCAGTACTTTACACAATTATGATGGTAAAGCACTTTTGCTTAGTGGAAATAGTTTTAAAAACATAAAATCTTTAACAATTAAAAGCGGCTTTAGACAACATTTATTTGAGGACACTGGCAATATCTGCAAGGTATTGTTTAGGTTCATAATGAGAGAAATCACTGCAGATGTGTTTGTATATTTTGTTTAACCTCAAATATTTACTGTTCTACTGCAGATCCTGCCCAAGCTCCAGTTGCCTTCGCTGAAGAGAAACAGAGTGCTGTTCTTGCCTCAATTTTTGAGCCAGTCTAGCATGAGTTGGACGGGCTATAGTAACAGTTTTTTCGAAAGCTCTGTGCCATGCTTCAAGGGCATTATTACTTCGTGGAAGATCATTAATACCATGGTCAAACTGATTCCAGAATGAGATTGGGTACCATGGCTGGCATCTACTTTTTCTTGTTCTATAGGGTCTTCCAATGTATGTGTCCTCAAAGAAATCTATTATTACTTCCAGATCTGAGAAGCTGTCATCATCTTGTAGCATTTCAAAGAATTGCTCTACAAACTCTTGTGGCACAAAAGCAAGCACAAGTAAGCAGCGAACTTTAAGATCAAACTCTTCCTCCTTGATGTACCGCTGTTGCAAACCAGCATTTTGAATATGGTGCCACAAAGCTTGTCCCAGATGAAAATTGTACCCGCTGAGGTCTGCATTTGGAACAATCTTTCGTAAGACATTTATGGCAGCAAGTTCAAAGTCTAGCATTATACTTTGTGCATCAAGTTTTGCAGACATTAACACCTCTAAGTGCTTAAAAAACTTAAGGTAGACAGCCTCACTGCATCCTGGGAGAAGGGCATACACACATGGATGGTTTACCCCACTTACTAATGTGTGCAAAGTATACAGCTGATGTCACCCCATGGTGCAACACTAAAGGTACCATTGCAAAACCAATGACCACTTTGTGCTAGACATTTTAGGTCATCATCACTTGCAAAAATTAAGATGTCCTCTTTCACCCTTAAAAACAGCTCATTGCTAATAGTATTTGCGTACTCCAGAATATCACAGTTCTTGTTAGTGCTGCACTGCTGCCTCTGTCTATGAACACCTCTCCTCAAGGTGTCCTGTGAAGGTAGAAGGTGCGTGTGGCGAACATCCACCTCCTGCAATCCACGATGCACAACATTTCGTGTTGGCTCCTCAGTCTCCCCCGCCCGGCGCTTGATGCCTGCTCTAGCTGCATCTATCGAAACCTTGCCATGTATAGGGGCATAGTTGTGTTCTGTCAGAGCCTTAGAAATTGCCTCTCCAACTGTGTGTAGTCTGGCCCTGCAGCTTTGCATCACCAAATAATCTTATTTTCGGCTCCATCCTTCTCTTTGGTGCATAAGTAATTATCAATTGCAAGCTTCGGCTCGCCTTTCTGACTTTGAATGAACTCCATGTCAACGGAAAATACCGATGAAGTGCATTGTGTCCTTAAATTGAATACTCACAGGTGAGACTAATTAATTATGTGATGTAGCTGAGCTAATTAGATCACCATCCTAGTAACATGCATTCAGAGGTGGGCCAACATAAGCTGTATGTATGCCACCGATCGAATTAAAACAATGTTACTGCAAGTTTGTTACAGACATCGGAAAATAGTACAATACATCACCGCTTTACATCTCGGCAACATTTTCATCGACGTTTAATCCGGCAGTGAAATTACCATGCGACATTTAAACCGCAAGCTTTTGTCCACGGCATTACAGTCAGCGACTAATCATCCTAGTGCCATTCTAATCTATACAAATCTGAGGTCTCATGTTAAAATGCTGTTCGATTCTTTTATGGAAGATATCAAACTACCTTGTATTTCTGAGCTAGATAAAGAGGCACTCAATAAGCCCTTTACAAAGGAAGAATTAATCAAAGCAACTATGTCCATGCCCTCAGGTAAAGCACCAGGCCCAGATGGGTTTTCAGGGGAATTCTATAAAGCCACCACACAACATATTGGTCCTTTGCTAAACAGACTGTACGCTGAATCTCTGGAATCAGGTATGTTACCCGACGCTATGAGGGAAGCAGCTATAAGTGTACTTCCAAAAAAAGACAAAGACCCTATGAGCTGTGAAAATTACAGGCCTGTTTCTATGATTAATGTCAACTGCAAGTGTCTGGCTAAGATGCTTGCTAATCATCTAAACACTCTTATTCCCTAGTTAATACACCAGGATCAAGTTGGCCTTGTGAAAGGCCGTAATAGTGCTGATTTGATCAAGAAGGTCCTTCACGTTATTCATAATGCCATAAACTCCGCTAATAAACCCTTTCTTCTTTTATTGGATACAAACAAAGCCTTTGATCGACTGGAGTGGGGATACTTACACAGAGGATAATGGCTGGGGATCGGGTGATAACCATGCTGTAGTCACCTCGAGTGGTTGCTAGGGCAACATGGTAAACCTCGAGAGCGCAGCTCGAGAGGTTTACTGTAGCCCTAGCAACCAGGAGAGGCAATTTCAGCATGGTTGTCACCCGATCCCCAGCCATCATCTTTTATAGTGTATGGTCAAAAAAACACTGTTTGCATTTTATGTGTGAGAATTATGTGAGAATTATGGAACTCTGGTGCATTCTTTTTTGTTATGCCACTGTTTGGAAGTTCTGAAGTGTGGTTAACAACTTTTAAAATTCTAAACAGTGCATAACAAAGCTGTGCGACTGCTGATTTTGGTGGTTAATAGGCACTTACCATACATTATAAAGTATTTTATCCAAATATAACTTGGAACGGTTTTGTGGATGGGTACAAATTTTATATAACCAAATTTTGGCCAAAATTAAAGTTAATGGGTTTTTTTCAGATAGTTTTGCTATTCGTAGAGGGACAAGACAAGGATGCCCCCTCTCTCCGCTATTGTTTATATTGGCCTTAGAACCTCTACTAGTTAAAATCAGGTCCACAAATGAGATTACAGGCATTAGAAATGGTAAACATAATAAAATGTTGGCCTATGCGGATGATTTATTACTTACTCTCACAAATCCGAGAAGTACAATAAGACCACTTTTGGAAATCATTCATTCTTTTTCTTTAATCTCAGGTTTTAAAGTAAACTTTGAGAAATCAGAAATTCTTCAAATTTTAAAAGATTTTTGGGCTACAGACCTCAGTCAACACAAGTTTAAAATTGTTACATCCACAATTAGTAATAAAGTAGTAGTAGTAATTAAATTAAACAATGAACAATTAAATTCCTAGGTCTTGAAATATGTGGAGACATTAAAAAAAATGTCATTATAATTTTAACAACCTGTTGAATTCAGTGAAATTAGATCTGCAGAGGTGGAGACCAATGCTTTTATCTTTTTTGGGAAAAATTCAGGCAATAAACATGATTCTGGCCCCTAAGGTTTTTTATTTATTGCATCATATTCATTTACATGTGCCAGAAAAATAATATAAACTGTTGGACTCTGCTCTTTTAAAATTTCTACGGGAAGATAAACCTGCCAGAATTTCGAAATCCAAACTACAACAACCCAGACACAAAGGTGGTTTTAATTATCCAGATTTCAAAACAAGACATGACACTTTTATTGTTTCTCAGAACATTCAATCACTATGGTTGCAAGATTAAAATTTGATCCCAGGATGGGTGGATATTGAAAAGCGTCTACTGAACGGAGCTAATCCTAGGGTTATTTTGTTTACAGAACTCCCAAAAGAAGTTAAATCTCACCCCATTTTAAGTGCAACCTCAAAGGCCTGGTCTAAGACCACAAAATACTTAGACTGGAATCCAGCTACTTCTGCACACTGCCCCATTTGGAATAATAACATATTCCAAATAGAAGGGAAGACCTTGAATTGGCAGATTTGGGAAGAAAATGGCACTTTATAGCTAAATGATTTGTTAGATCAGAGCACAACCACTTTGATGTCTTTCGCAGATTTGTCTGGTAAATTTAAGTTGCCCTGGACAGAATTTTTTAAATATTTACAGCTTAGGCAAATCTTAAAAGAAACAGTCAATGATTCAGTCACATTATCTACTACCCACTTATTGGATACAATATTCACTACAAACAAGGGTTGTAAGACTATTTACAAAATGATTTTAGATTCTAGAGAAGATCCACATCATAACTTAATTACAAAGTGGGAGCTGGAATTGGGTATTAACATTACTCCTGAGGAATGGGATCTCAGTTGGATAAATATCATCAAGGCTTGTAAAGAAGCTAAAGGTAGATTAACACATTATGAGATAGTGCATCGGTGGCACCATACGCCAGATAAACTATTCAAATTGGGCTATTAGATAATAATACATGATGGAGGTGCCTTAATGATACTGGTACTATTTCACATATTATTTGGTCATGTCCATTAATAATTAACTTCTGGGATGAAGTTTTCGGAGCATGTGAAAAAATTATGAATAAAAAGATTAAAGCTTCTGGAAAATTAGTCATGTTAGGCATTACATCGGAGTGTGTAGGGTGGTCTCAAGCTAATGTCCTATGGTTAACAGTTGTATTGATTTCAGCTAAGAATTTAATCCTTAGACATTGGAAGCAAAATACTCCCCCAGCATTAACAGAATGGGTAGATGACATTGCTGTTAGAGTCAGTTTTGAAAAATTAGCGTTTGCCTGTAGTGATCGTATAGAGACATTTTTAGACATGTGGAACCCTTTTTTACATTCTGTGTTTTGTAAAAAGGTTTGAACCAACAGTTCTGTTTAATGTTGGACATGATTACATATTGTAATGTAGCAATATTTAATTCCTTATCCATTTTCTAATTCTCTGGCTGGATTAATGGATACTATTATATGTTTGTAATATCCTGTCTGCTTTTACTTATTTGCTTGTATATTTCTGTTTATTGAACTCTTAATAAAATTTGAATTACAAAAAAAAAAAAAGATAGTGCCTGACACTTAGCACCACTATACTTTTACTATGGAGTCTCCTGTGAATACTACATTATTGCCTCTTTATACAGACTTTACTCTCCTCTACAAAGGCAACTCAAGTGTACGACTGGGCAAAATGTATGGACAAGGCTTTGACAAAAGTATCATAGCATTGCACAATTTCACAAAAGTTCATGAAATCCAACTTTAATTACTGATTTTATTTTGGAATCTTTTGCTGCTTATAAAATGGCCAGCCTCTGAGCAAGAGATTAAACAGTTGACACGCACAGCCTCTTTAATTTTCCATATTGTTTTTTTTTTCTCCCAGCCAGCAGTTTGTCTCTTAGAGATATAGTTCAAAAGATATATTCTGATCTGGCTGACCCTAGACATTATTCAGTTGGCAACTGGGGTCTTCTCCCACATTTTTCCCTCCTACCTACCCTGGTGGGTGCAGTGCCTCTGTCAGCCTCACACAGCCACACATTCCCCACAAGAAGAGGCAGCACCCTGGCCCTGCTGCAGAAGTTGCCATGTTGGTAGAATACGCTATCAACCCTCCCTGACTGAGAAGCACTTCCAAGTAGCAGTTGTCTTGACCATGGCCTTCCTCCAAACGTGACTTTCTGGGCTCACTTCTAATCCTAGATCATCAGTATGGTAGCATGACGCTCTGCTGCTGGACCATGGTAGTGGCCTCAAAGCCTAATATTTATGTACAATGAACCTAACAAAACTGATGATATTCAGTTGTCTAGTTTTAAAGTTATAGAGGTTTAAAATTCTGCAGTTTACATAAAACCCAGGTTATGCAGTTTGGTACTTCCTATCATTTAAAAACTTGTCCTAATTAGAATAGTGTCACTCACAATAATTTTACTCTTAAAAGAATCCCGTACTATAAATATCTAGGTCTTTGGCTTGATGAGTGTCTTAAATGGATCATATCATGACTACCATTAAGAAGATAAATGCCTGAATAGGGTTCTTGTATCAATATACAATAATGGTTGTTTTTCTTATAATGTAAGATTAAGGTTAGTGCAATTAATGATTCTTCCTTTATCGTATTATGCCTCTGTGATTATTTCAGGGGCCCATTTTATTTACCTCTCTAGACTTGATGTAGCTTATTATAAACTTGCAAGGTTTGTTCTCCAACTTCACAGATGTACAGATCCCTGTGACCTATTAAGATCCCATGGTTGTCATAGTCTGGAACAGAAACATACCCCTGTATGGATCAATGGTGATTCCTCACCTGGAGTACTGTGTCCAGTTCTGGAGGCCCCATCTCAGGAAAGACAAGGATCAGGTGAAGGCAGTACAGAGAAGGGCAACCAAAACGGTGCATGGCTTGCATCAAAAGCACTATGAGAAAAGACTCAGGGAGTTAAATATGTACTCTCTAGAGGAAAGGAGGGAAAGGGGAGACATGCTAGAAACATTCAAATACCTCAAAGGTATCAATAAGGTACAGGAGGGTGGCATTTTGCACAGAAGGAGATGCTCAAGACAAGGGGGCATGTCATGAAGCCTGAAGGAGGAGACTTAGAGGGGAGGTGAGGAAATACTTCTTTACAGAAAAGGTGGTGGACATTTGGAACAGACTCCCAGCAGAGGTGGTGGGTCCCGAAATGGTAACAGGTTTCAAGCATGCATGGGGTAGACACAAGGGGACCTTAGTAACAGGTCTGGGGGGTGGAGATCAATTAGGGTCTACGGTAGCACAGTAGGTAGGGACCTTAGGGCAGACTAGGTGGGCCAGGAGGTCTTTTTCTGCAGACAGCTTAGATATGTTTATAGGGGTAGTGGTGGTTGTTTCTTACGAGATAAGAATATCTCGTGCTGGTTTGGGCGAGAGGACTGTGAAGTGAAGTTAAGCAGTTCTGTGAGCCCAAACCAATCTTATAACATTCTATCTCATAGAAACTACCACACCTATAAACATATTATAAAGCGGTAGAACTGCCATGTGCATTTGGGTTTTCCTGTGGTGCTTTCCTTTCTAATGACGTTGAACAGAACGGTAGACACAAACAGTCCATGATAGCAGGTAAAAACGTAAATGAACTCCACACACAGTAAAAACAGTTAAAGTAATCCTGTCAAATCAGTTAGTAATAGTGCTTTTTTTCTGTCACTAGATGAGGAAGGGTTGATCTCAAATGTAACTCTTTTAACAACTGGTGACAGAAAAAAAGTACTATTACTAACTGATTTGACAGAATTACTTTAACTATTTTTACTGTGCATGGAGTTCATTTACGTTTTTTACCTACTATGATGGACTGTTTGTGTCTACCGTTCTGTTCAGCGTCGTTAAGTTGCACAACGGATTTCCAAATTGATAAAGCACCACAACTTCTCGTACATAGTGACAACCACTGTTTGATGACAATCCATGCGGCGTGAAGCAGCTGTGCAGCGAGGTGCCTACTGTACGCTGGATAAGAGGTACAGTAGATGGCGCCACCTGATTGGTGGAAGCAGTTCCACCGCTTTATAATTTTTAATGTTTCTATTTTGTATACTCTTATTCTGACTTGGAAGTGTGTTAAACAGAAAGCTCCTCTTTATTTTCAGAAATTGTTTACTTTTCAATCATTTAACAACAATCTTTGGTCAGTGCTTGGAACTGAACTTGTTCCTTTTGTAAAACATTGTTTAGCGTGTCAGACCTTTACATACAATGGTTCAAAATACTGGAATACCCTGCCCATGTATTTGCGCCTTATTGACAGACCATTCTCCTCACTGCAAAGTATAAAAAACTGGTTCCCAGGGTTTGTTTGAAAACATCTGGTGCTCATGCATTTTCTTTTGCTGCACCTACCCTGTGGAATTCTCTACCTCGTCGGTTAAGTGAATGCCTAACTGTCAATAGGTTTAAAGTGGAGTTCAAAACTTACCTCTTTAACTTAGCCTTCCCAGAATTTTAAATTACTGTTATATTTATTGTTTTAATGAAATTTTATGTTAATGTGGTGTATTTTAAATGTTAAGCGCCTTGGTTTTGGAAAGGCGCTATATAAAGAAAGATTTGCTTGGTTACACAGTCTGTTGTGATTCTTGTCAATAGTTATTTTAAAGTGTACTGTAGCTTATAGTCTGTCGTTGTTTGTCTAATTTATATATGTTTTTTTATTTTGTAAATATTTGTACTTATTAAAGCAATTTTATTAAGTTTTCATTTGTAATGGAAACAGATTCAATTGTGCTAATTTGTACAGTTTTGTGCTAATTTATATCAGGAAGCCATTGTAAATGAATGTAAGCTCAGTTGATTTGTTCCACTTTTTCCTGTTTTTTAATAAAAATCTTGAAATTGTGAAATGAAATTTTAAAATATCTGAAAGTTCAGAAGCTAATAACTCAGTCACCTTTAAAAATAGCACTTTGCAACTTGGTACACTTCTTTGTATGGTAAAGTCACCATACCAGATTGTGTGCAATTTGAACAAATACTTTTAAAATTAGATGGAAATAACTGAAATAACTTTTTGGGGTGAAATTTCACAAAACAGTCATAAGAAGGTCCGCAAAATTTCATGGGAACAAAATTGGAATTTTGCTAGAAATTCATTGGCAGAAGATAAAATTTCATCAATTGGATTGGGGTGGCATATAAGGATTCATAAAAGTTACGTTAGGGAGTTAATGTATGTCTTCTTGGTCTTAATTGCTCCTGAGGACATTTGGAGGCCTACAATATGTCTCTTTGCTTGTTGAGGCAATAGACAAGTAATTTGTCTGCCTTTTCTCCCACTTCTCAGAATTTGTGGTTAAGCCTACATATGACCAGCTCTGTCTTTCTTGTTACTAGGGTGTTAATCCTTATTCTGAGACGTGTGGTAGTGGCTAAGGTGTCCAGCACAGCAGAGTTCAGTGCTTTGATCTTTTTCCTCTGTCTATGAGAGATGGGATTCCAGTGACTTAAGCTCTACCTCTCTCTCCTTCCTATGGTGTACTGTGTACCATATCATTTTCCCCTGTGAGCAAGCCTTGAAAGCTCTGAAAATTACCCCTGGATGCATCCCTTACTTTTCATTTGTGTCAGAAAAGGATATTGTCTCAGACCCGGGTTTTAAATTGGTCATCTGTGAGGAGAAGGATTTGGGGAAGGGAGCTGCCCATAACAGGGTGAGGGAGGCTGGGGAATGGTCCAAGATAAGGATATTCTTAATCATGGAACCTAGGATGCTTTGGGTCAGTTGTGGTGAGGTAAACCACAGGTCTGTTCTATTGTAGGAAGTGTGTGATGCAAAGAAGAATATCTCCCAGGTACATTAGATGCCATGCATCAACAAGCACATGTTTATTCATGAGAGATCTTGTAGCCCCTAAAGAGGGTGTATGGGGTTTAGGATGGCTAGAGCTGTAGTCCAGTCAATTCTCAAGGGTGACATTAAAGTCCCCCTCTATCAGGGTGGGATGTCAGTTTGGGTTAAAGGACCCCAGTTGCTGGGAATTTTAATGAAAGACATCAGGGTTATCTTTTCTTTGGCTGTACAGGTTTCATGCAGTAAGATTAAAGAACCTTCAGGGGTTATAGCCCTTACCATCAGCACATGACTTTTGGTGTCCACCTTATGGCGAACTACCTACCATCGTAGATGCTTGTGAACCAATATGGAGAACCCATGCTTCTTTACTTTATTACCACTGAACCTCCCACCCTAGCCATTCCCACTTTAATGTACATGCCTCAGGCTCTGCCTCCAGGATATGTGTCTCCTGCAACAAAGCAGCATCAGTTAGAAGACATCAGAGATGGGATAGGACTTTTTATATTGTCTTACGCAGGCGCAAGCAACATCTTGCGGTAGTAGCACATTTCAGAGGTGTGTCAGTGTTGGCCAATGCAGGGAACACTTTAGTGGTGCATCCCTTAGCCCCCAGTTAGCGAGAAGTTATCAAATAGCTTGGATGCAAAACTTCAAAGAGTGCCAAAACCTTGCAAGAAATCTGCTGCTCCAGTGAGATGCAGTTACCTCATTGAAGCATCAGATGACAAGGATCCATTATGTGCCTTTTCTGGTGAAATATTTCAGTAAATATGGTGGCTCCTGCCACCCGCCACACACAGTCCCCACAAAGCCAACATCAGGGGTGGCCAGTCCCCGTGTCGGCATGTTCCCCCCCCACACAGTTTTTTTGCCGACAGGGGCCCAATCCCCATCGGCATCATGTCCCCACCCCCCCCCACACACACACGCACACTTTTGCTGATGGGGTCCCAACCCTGTCAGCATCAATCCCCTCAACACCTTCTTTGCCAACAGGGCCCAGTCCCTGTCAGCATCATTCCCCACCCCACACTTTCTTTGCTGATGGGAGCCCAATCTCTGTCAGCATCAGTCCCCCACAAACTCACAGGGCACACTGGGAGCCCACCCCAGTGTGCAAAACATTTTTTTATTTTACCTGTAAATAAAGAAACTGTCCTCATCGTCCCCAGCACCCCTCCCCCAACCCACACCCACCCTCTGTGCACCCCACCTCCCCACACCCCTCACCCCATACTTACCTCCACAGGTCCGGCGCTGAGATCTTCTGTGGACCGAGGACACATCTGAACTCTTTAAAAGCAGACCGCAAAATGAAGAAAATCACGGTAAGCTTTATAATGGCATCAATGGAGGGTTTCAACTTAGGTCTCAACCATTTTTTGGAATGTTGGCTCCAAATTTTCAACACGGGGTTCTTGGGACCCCACTTCATGAACACATGCACTGTCATCTTGTTACTTGGTCCCAAAAGGTGATTTTGTGGTCACTGCGCGGAATCACCTTTTGGGACTGATTAACGAAATGAAAGTGCCACTGTTCATGAGGTGGGGTCCCAAAAAGCCCATGTTACAAATCTGGTGAAAAAATTCCAAAAAATGATTGCGTTACAAGCGTGCATTGCGCAGTTTCCATGCATGTTCGTAACTTTGACAATTTTTAATATTTTCACTCAAGATTTTCAACGTTGCCTTTTTTTTCACACCTCATTATGAACAGTACAGCTGTCATTTTCACATCCTGCCCAAAAAGTGTTTTCGCACATGTGGCGCACAATGGCGCGGTCGCTGCAGGAAATCAACAGACTAACAAAATCACAGTGCCACTGTTCATGAGCAGAGGTCCCAAAATGCCTATGTTGAAAATTTGGTTAAAAAAAATCCCAAAAATAATTGCGTTACAGATATGCGTTGTGCAGTTTCTATGCACATTCGTGACTTCACCGTTGTTCATATTTTCATTCCAGATTTTCAACATTGACATTTTTTTACACCTTCTCATGAACAGTACAGCTGTCATTTTTCACATCCTGCCCAAAATGTGTTTTCAAACCTGTGGTGCCAAATGGCACAGTTGCTGTGCAAAATCACCTTCCGGCTAACAAACTGACAGAGCCGCTGTTCATGAGGTGGGGTCACAAAAAAGCCCATGTTGAAAATCTGAAGTGAAAATACCAACGAATGCCTGAGGCGTTAGGGTTTCCAACCATAACGCCCCACCCTGTAGAGACTGACAGGCATCAGGGGTGTGACTTGGGATTGTCGGCTGTAATGCTTATACCATTCCACCCTCACCCCCACCCTGCAGCCAGTGACAGGCATCGAGGTGTGCCTTGGACTCTTCAGCCCCAGAGTTCACCCCATTCTCCTATACTGCACCCATTTCGGTGTATGTCCTTATGAAATGGGGTGACTGTAAAGCCGAACACCCCAAGGCACACCTCAACACTTGTCAGTGTCTGCAGTGTAGGGTGAGGTGAAATGGCATGAGCGTTATGACACAAAAGCACAACCCAATGCCGGTCAGTCTCTGCAGGGTGGGGGTGAGGTTGGCATCAGTTCAGTACTTCACTGCCATTCCTATTATGCATCTCTCTAACTCTTGCACTACCAATGCCAATAAGACAACTTCCGGCATTGACAAATGCTTGTTTTCTTTTGATGGTACTGTTTAGACCTTTTACAGTCCATGTATTAAATTTTATGTCTGCAAATCATAATGTCAAAGTCTGTGGCATTTCTGGAAATAGCAGCTGTAATGAAAAACTAAGCCAAGCATGGCACACTGATGCACTGGATACTCCAAGGATAAAGGAAGCACATGCCATAAGAATGTGCTTCTGTACTTCTTTGTGTCTCTTTGAATTGTCCCTGACGCACCAGAGGAGAGCCCCCAATATCTACTATGTTAACAATGAAGAGATCCTGTTCATATACCTCTATCAGCATAAGCAATTGTTTGTTTGGGAAGAAACATAACAAACAAAAATAATGAATAAGGAGAAAAATGTGACTTTCTTAAAAAACGTCTCCCCCCCCCCCATTACTCATAAGATCAATCACCTCCACCCATGTTTTTTCATAGCTTCATAGACATGTGATGGCAGAAAAGGACCTTTCTGGCCCATTGAGTCTGCCCATTCCTTCCCCTCTGCTTGACCCCTAAGATTCCCCTTCCTCCCTTGACAACCCCTTTGTTTGTCCCAGGCCTTCTTGAAACCCTCCACTGTACTGGCCCTCACCACCTCCTCCGGCAGTCTGTTCCAGGGCTCAACCATTCTCCCCGTGAAGTAATACTTCCTAACGTTTCCCCTAAACCTTCCCCTCTCCACGTTCAGTCCATGCCCCCTAGTTCTTGCATCTACTTTTCCTGAAAATAAGCTCTCTCCCACTTTGTTGATCCCCTTCACATACTTAAGTGTTTTGATCATGTCCCGTCTCTCCCTTCTTGTTTCCAGAGGATACAAATCCAGCTCCTACAGCCTCTCCTTATATATCATCCTACTTAACCCATGCACCAACTAATTCTAATTCTAATAATTAATAATAAAAAGAATAATTCTAATTATATTAAAACTAGTTGCACAACTCCCACCCCCCACCCATGGAATTACAGTACTAAAGGCTGCAGGGGAGTACCCAGCATCTCCACAACGCAGCTACTAACAGAATCTAAAGTGGATCTTTGGTAAATTTCCGACACCTTAAAGAAACATTTACTGGTACTGGATGTGAAAGTAAACCATCCAAATATCTTAGAAGACAAAGGTGTATATATAGAAAGGAAAAGCAACACTTTCCAAAAGATAATGTAGGGAATTTGGCAGGGTGGTATCCCTGTCTTTCTTGCCATTACCAGGGTGTGAGCACCTGATCCCTACAGAGGAGAGAGCTGGAGAAGCTGACATGGTTGGAAAGAAAATAAAGAGGTGATATACAACCATGGCTATATGGGGCACTAAGCTGCCATCTTTCTTTTTTAATCACTTGAATAGTGATGAATTACTGCTATTCTTAATGAGCAAGTTGCTGCTTTTATCCAGTCTGTGCATCTGAGGGTCCTCTCAAGACATGATGTCTATGCACATAGGGCCGGAGGGATGGGGTGATCTTCTCTCCAGAATTTCCTCTTCTTTGATAAGGGACCCAAGGTCATCCTCCAGGCCCAGAAAGGTAGCTAATGTTGTGTTGCCTGAAAAAAAAAAATGACCATAAGGGTTATTGGGTACCTCACTCTGAGGGGGGTCTAGTGAGCTACTGAGATTCACAGATGGAGTCCCCCTTAGTCTCAAGCACCATCTGACCCCCCCCATTACAGGGGGTGTATGAATTCCAATCAAATTAAGTGAAATTTAACTAATTCTGGAATGAGATGCAGCATGCCCTGCTTGATGGCCCTAACGACAGCTTACTGTCTAAACAATAAAATGTTTTAACCTAGACAACTGCTGCGGGTAGGGGTGTTAAGTATTTCCTAAGTGTGTGGTACTGAGCCTCAGCAGGCCAGTTAGGAGTTCATTTTAGGAGTCTTTACTGGCGGGGAAATCAGAAAGTATTATTGTGCCCTGCAGGGGGCGTGCCTCAAGCAGCTTGTGGTAGAACCCACCAGAGAAGGAGAAATATTGGACCTGGTACTCACCAATGGGGACAGAGTAACCGATGTAATGGTGGCTAGCCACCTGGGGTCCAGTGATCATCATATGGTGTGGTTCAATGTGAGAACAATGGAGGAGTCAGACCACACAAAAGCAAGAGTCCTGGATTTCAGACAGGTTGACGTTGCAAAAATGGGGAAATGTCTCAAGGAAGCCCTAGCAGGGGAAGAAGAAGGGGCGGTGTAGAGGAGCAATGGGCAAACCTTAAGGGAGCCATAGCAGAGGCAACAGACGTTTGTGTTAGGCAAGTGAGCAAAACAAGGAGAAAGAGAAAACCACTATGGTTCTCAAAGTACGTGGCCGGGAAGGTAAGAGAGAAAAAACTAGCTTTCAGGAGGTACAAGAAAACATGGGGGGGTGGGAGACAGGGAGCTGTAACCCGGAAAAGCAGAGGGAGGCAGAGAAAGCAGTCAGGAGTGCAAAGGTACAAATGGAGGAAAAAGTAACCCCAGCAATTCAGAAAGGAGACAAGACCTTTTTCAGGTACATTAGTAATAGAAAGCAGACAAGGGGTGGGATTGTGAGATTAAAAAAAGGAGGAAGGGGGTGTATTTGGAGGGGGACCTAGAAAAAGCAACAATCCTGAACAAATATTTTTGTTCATTATTCACAGAAGAAAGAGGAAGGAGAAGGACCACTATTGGTGGATAGGAGCACCAGTGGGAGAGAGGTGGACACCAGCCCATTTATAGAAGAAAGAGGCCCAAAGGAACTTAAGAATCTGAAAGGGGACAAGGCTATGTGGCCAGATGGGATAAATACCAGAACATTAAAAGAATTTTGAGGTTTGCTGGCAGCACCACTAATGGCCCTATTCAACAAACTGATAGAGTTAGGAGTGGTTCCAGGGGACTGGAGGAGGGCAAATGTAGTCCCTCTCCACAAAAGTGGGAACAGGCTGGCAACTACAGGCCAGTCAGCCTGACTTCAGAGGTGGGGAAATTAACAGAGTCACTGCTAAAGGAAAGAATTGTGATATTTCTTGAATGTAGCAGAGCACAGGATCCAAGACAGCATGGATTCACAAAGGGAAGGTCTTGTCAAACAAATCTGATAGATTTCTTTGACTGGGTGACCAGCAGGTAGATAGGGGAGGGGCGGTGGATGTGGCCTAGCTAGATTTCAGCAAGACCTTTAACACCGTCCCACATAGGATGTTGATAAATAAGTTGGGCAGCCTGGGAGTGGGTCCTAAGGTGGTAAACTGGATCAGAAACTGGTTGAGTGATAGGGCACAGAGGGTGGTGGTAAATGGTGTTCAATCCGAGGAGAGGGGGTAACCAGCGGGGTGCCACAGGGATCCATGCTGGGGACAGTTCTCTTTAATGTCTTCATAAGTGACATTGTAAAGGGGCTTGAGGGGAAGACATGCCTATTTGCAGATTACACTAAGATCTGCAACAGGGTTGACACTCTGGGGTGGAAAAAATAGAAAGGACCTAAACATACTTAAGGAGTGGTTGAGAGTGTGGCAGCTAAGATTAAATGCAAAGAAGTGTAAAATCATGCACTTGGGGTGCAGAAATCCAAGGGAGGAATACTAGATGGGGGGTACTGACAGCCAGCAGTCAAGAAAGGGTCCTGGGGGTAATCATATCTGATGACCTAAAGGTAATCAAATAATGTGAGAAGGCTGTGGGGTGAGCCAGTGGAATGCTCGGGTGCATAGGGAGAGGTATCATCAGCAGAAAAAAGGAGGCGGTTATGCCACTGTACAGCTCACTAGTGAGACCTAATCTGGAGTACTATGTCCAGTTCAGGAGGCTGCATCTCCGGAATGACACAGACAAAATAGAGGCAGTCCAGAGAATGGCAGCAGAAATGGTGCAAGGAATGCACCAAAAGTCATATGAGAAAAGACTAGAGGACCTCATTATGTATTCCCCGGAGGAGAGGAGAGAGAGAAGGGGGGAATATGATAAAGATATTCAAGTACACCGGGGGTATAAACAAGGTACAGGAGGGTAGCATCTTTCAGAAAAGAAGATGTACAAGAAAAAAAGGGGCATGATATGAGGCTGGGGGGGAAGGCTCAGGTGTACAATGAGGAAGTACTTTTTCACAGAAAGAGTAGTGGATGCCTGTAACAGCCTCCCTGTGGAGGTGGTGGGGGCAAAAACAGTATTGAAATTCAAGAATGCTTGAGATGGACATAAGAGTACTCTAGCAATAGGCAAGAGATGGCAAGCTGCAGATCAACTAGGGTCTGTGGTAATGCATTAGGTAGGGAAAAGGGGCAGACTAGGTGGGCCATAGGGTCCTTATCTGCCGTCACCTTCTGTGTATCTGTGTGTATTAACAAGTTTACCTTACTGTCTTCTCAAAGAACCATGCCAGTTTGTTAACAGCCTTTTGGAGTATCAAGTTCTTATGGTGGGCTCAAACATAGAGAACATTGATAGCCAACACGTGTTGTTGGAGGTGCAGATCAGGCTGCTGGTCATGGAGTTGGGGCTTTGGCTCCTCAAGGAGCTGACTGTCTTGTGGCAGTGGTGTCTTTGCTGCCATTGTGGCCCACAACATGGAGGTTGTTGCCTCAGGTGCAGGATCGAGAATATCATCCTTGACTGCAGGAGTGTGTGGTGATTTCTGGCATTCCTCACTGAAGGGGTAAAGTAGTTCCCTTCTAAAAAGGAAGCAGAACTACCTTTGGAGTCCCTGGAACCCCTGATTCTGCTTCAATTCCCATTTGTAGGCAAAGTTGAGGGAGGAGGCCTCCTGGCGATGACCCTTTGTTTTCTGCCTAGTTCAACTTCATGGGGCCTGCTGCCAGTAGTTACTGCTCAGGTCCTGTGTGGGAAAATATAGACCAGTCACTGATGGACATGCTTCAGGCTGATTTAGTGCCACTTGAGTGTCCATGGCAAGTGCCACTGAGCGGGTGGGGTCTTACTATCTGCTAGCCAGGATTGGGCCACAAAGGTTTCAGCTCCTGCTGATGATTCAAAGTGATGTGGCACCCCATTACAAAAAGATGTTGAGTGTTGCAGGAAATTGTATGACGTAGTGGACCTGCAAAGAAAAGAGTTTGTGTCCAATCTCTGTGAATGCCTGGTACTTTGCTACTAACTCTTGAGAGACATCTAGAAATATCATGATAGTGTGCCCCTGCCACTTTGGCAGGCCACACTCTCTGTCTAGCTGGAGGATTTGTTCTTTCACTGGGTACTTCAGGAATTTTGTAAGGATAGGCTTGATTCATTCCCTGTGCTTAGGAGCCAGGGCAAGGGATCAATGTGCCCTTTCAATCTCCAGTGGAGTTGACTACTGATTATGCAGAATGGGGATCACATTCTGTAGGAAAGAGATCAGGGTCATGGTTCTCAGCTTCCCCTGGGAAGCCGATTAACCTGGAACGTTTGCACCAGCTCTGGTTCTCCGTATCCTCAGCTTGTTGTCACAGGAGATTTAGTAATTGCTCCTGCTCTCAGTTTGACCTTGAGGGAATCTGTAATGTCCTCTGCCATGGACATGCGGGTCTCAGCCAAGTCCTTTAAGTGCTGCAGGTCCCAGACCTTGATCACAATCTGTTGTGTGGTCACTTTCAGACCACCCACATACCCTAGTGAGTAGTTTCTGCCCTTGATGTGTGTAAGATCAGCCAAGGTTACAGTGATGGAGTTGGTGGCAATCCGAGTTAGCAGCTTTAAAGATCAAATGCACACCTATTTCATAAAAAGCTTGAATTCACTTGAATACATGTCCCTGTATCACGATTAGTGTTTCCTACAAAAATAGCAAGCTTTTTGGTTTTCTTTGAATCAGCATCAGTTAATGTGCTCTGCAGTAACTGAAAGAGTGAAGAAACAGTGAAGATGTTTCTGTCCCCATTAGTGAGCAATGACATCATGCCTGTCCAGCCTACTGCTTCACCAATTAAATCCATGACTGACTGAATTCAGTTCTTTGTAGGGTTCTGTGAAAATACACCACATACGTGTATAACTAGAAATACTATATGGCATCCTGATGCCCATGTGCCCTGCCTCTCAGCTGAGGCTGCTGCACCCTGCTTCCCTCTGTCCTCCACCTCATAGTCAGGGCCAGTGTACACTGTTGCCCCCTTTTCCTGTCTCCACAGACAGGGCTGCTATGCTCTGCTAAGCCCTAGCGTTCCAGGGCCTCTGCCTTCACAGTCTGGGCTGCTGCACCATGCTGTCCCAGGCCACCAAAGATGGGGCTTTTGCTGCACCCTGCTACCCACTTCCATTGCCCCAAATGGGCAGGGCTGCTGCACCACATGCACCCTGTCACACAGTCAGGGCTGCTGTATCCTGACTTCCCACTGTGTCCTGCACCACAGTCAAGGCTTCTGCACCATGTTATCCTCTGTCTCCTGACACCACTGTGTCCTGCTGCACCATAGAGCCTCTTGCCCCCACAGTTAGAGTCAGGGATCGACAAATTTCAAAATTGTGTGCTAGTCCAGGACAACCGGCCTTGCCAAAAATGGTAGTCCCCGAGTTTCGAGTGGTAGTCCAGTACATTTCAGCGTAAGTTTTAAAAAACTTACATAGAAACAAAGTTCATGGTGTATACCTAGCAACCACTAGTTAGGCTAGGCAGGTTTAGGGCAGTTGTGCAGAGTCAAATGGCAGTAGTAGCTCTCTACCCTGGTCCTCAGGCAAAAAAAAGCCCAAACAGGAGTGGCACAGCAGTGGCAATGGTACTGCAGGGGTCAAAATTACATTTTTCAGTCACTAGCCAGTAGGGCTGGTGACTGGGAAAATCCACTACCACACAGCCATTTGAAATGGCCCAGTTGGTAAACTTATTGAAATGTTACCTTCTCCAGTACAAGCCCACAGGGCTAGTTAAAGGAAAATTTTACTAGCCTGATAAAATTTGGCTAGCAGACTGGTGCCATTTTCGACCCCTGCACTGATGGTTAACAGTCACCACACCACCTCAGCCTTCTTTCCTCCTTTCAGGTAGTTGCTTGCTCTTAATGGCTCTGCTCACCTCCTTTTTTTAATTATTAAAGCTTTTACTGTGATATATATATATATATATATATATATATATGTATATATATATATATATATATATATTTTTTTTATTGCTTTGCTGCAGAGAAATCAGTTGAAATAAGTCACCGGCCACAGCAGCAGCCACCTTTACTTAGGCAGGTTTAGTACAGTTCTATTAGCAGAGTCAATATAAGTGGCTGTGGCAGACCACTTCCTAGACAAAAAAAAGCCAGAACAGACTCCTGTCTTGTTGGCTTTATTAGTGGCACTGGCAAGACACAACTAGGCTAGCTCAACGAATTAAAGTCACAACAAAATGTATATAGTTTTCCAGCCCCCAACCCCCAACTGCAACACCTTTTTTTCTTTCTGTATTTTTTTATTCTACAGTACACACCAATTAGTCTGACCCAGGTATGTGTTGTATTTGCTACCCCACTATCTCACTCCCTTCCCCACCGGCTTCAGTTTTTTACATTCGCTTGCGCGCATGCGCAAGGAACGTTTTGGGAGAGTAGCACACTTTGGAGGTGTGCCTCTCCCTTTCAATCCCCTGCTCCGTTGAGCAGGCATGGCGGTCCTGCACCAATGGGTGCGGGGATGACAGCGTGGTCTTCGCTTCAAAGAAACCACCGCTGTCATACAGAGCACCGCGCCACGCTGCCCCCCACGCCACGCCGCTCCCCAAATCTTTGCTGCCACGCTGGGAGCCCACCCCAGCGTGGCAAACATCTGCGCTGTTTCGATGGGGGTGCTCAATCCCCGTCGGCTCCATGGCCCCCCAGCCATCCTTCTGCCACTGGGAGCCCACCCCAGCGTGGCAAGCGTCCACGTTGTTTGCCGATGGGGTGCCCAACTCGTCGAGCCTCGCCCCCCAGCCATCCTTCTGCCATGCTGGGAGCCCACCTCAGCGTGGCAAACGTCCCATGTAGTCTTTTTTTTTTTCACCTGTAAAGCAAAAACGGTCCCACGGCGCTTCTCCCAGTCCCCACACCCACAACCCGCACCCACCCACTGCGCACTCTGCCTCCCCACATCCCCCTCACCCCACACTTACCTCAGGAGCTCAGCGCGATGATCTTAGGTGGACCGGGAACACGTCTGCACTCTTCAAAGCCGACCGCGAACTGAGGAAATGCCGGTAAGCATTATAATGGGCTAGATAGGGGGATTTCAACTTTATTGCATATCTCAGGAATTTTTTGGAATTTTTGCACCAAATTTTCAACATGGGGTTTTTGGGACCCTTTCTCATGAATAATATCACTGTCATGGCGTTATTCAGGCCCGAAGGGTGATTTCGCAGTCACTGCGCAGTCACTGTGCGAAATCACCCCTTCGGCCCGAATAACACCATGACAGTGACATCATTCATGAGAAGGGGTCCCAAAACCCCATGTTGAAAATTTGTGCAAAAATTTAAAAATGACTGTTTTGATGAGCGTGCAGCTATGCAGTTCCTACGCACGCCGTAAGTTTGCAAATTTTCAATATTTTCACCACAGATTTTCAACATTGCCATTTTACCACACCTCCTTATGAGCAGTATAGCTGTCATTTTCACATCCTGCCCAAAACGTGTTTCTGCCCATGTAGTACATGGCGCAGTCGGTGTGCAAAATCAATGTATGGGACGATTAAGAAAATTACGGTGACACTGTTCATTAGCAGAGATCTTAAAATGGCTATGTTGAAAATTTGGTGAAAAATTCCTAAAATGACTGTTTTATTTAGCGTTGCTACAGTTCCTACATCGCTCATAAGTTTCGCGAATTTTCAATATTTTCACCCAGATTTTCAACATTGCCATTTTACCACACCTCCTTATGAGTGGTACAGCTGTCATTTTTCATCCTGCCCAAAACGTGTTTCCGCCCATGTAGCGCACAATGGGGGTAACAAAAAGGTCATGCTGAAAATTTATTGTGCAAATACCAGCAATCGCACAGGGCATTAGGGTAAAGCACCATATTTGCCAAACACCACTGCAAATACCTGCAAGCGAACGTTCGGCATTGACAAATGCTTGTTTCCCTTTGTATTGTAAAACCCTGTTTTTGTTTCTCTTTCTTTTTGTTAATTTAAAATGCTTATTTTTTTCTTTTTGCTACTGAATTTGTTCTACACCACCCGGTCCAGGCATGTACACCTGATTTTGTTTCCCACGATCTCATCCCCACCCCACCCCACACTGACTTCAGGCTTCTTTCTTGTTTAAATGTTTTCTTGTGTATCTAATTTGAAAGCCTTTTGGTTTGCTGTGCATTGTTTCCCAATCCCATGATCTCCAACTCCCCTCCAACTTCAGTCCTTTCCAATTGCATTCTTGTTCCCATTCTCAACAATCTCTGCCCCCGCCCAGTCCTTTCTACTTAGGGAAACACTTTGTTTTTCTTTTGATTTCTCTTTTGTTTTCTCACGATTTAAATGTTTTTTTTCTTTGCTGCCACTTTCTTGGCATTCTAATGGTACCCTGACCCAAAGATCACTTGCCCACACTGAAAGAAATGACCGTCCACCGCCAATCTGAAGAGTAAATGGTGCTTCTTCACTAGTTCCAGCGGCCTGTCCTTCTTCTCCACCTCCCACTCACCACCGTTGTGGCTGATTAGTAAAGGACTGACAGGTGTCTTCTAGTTCCTATTGGATGACTCACCTGTCAGTCCTGAAGATGTTGTGCTAGTGGTGCAGTGATGGGTGGGAAGGGTCCTTCATTTCGTGCGGCCAGCTGCCATGCTCGCTCCTGTGCAGGCTCAAGATGTGAACACCAGCTCTCCTCTGGATCCCACATGATGCTGCCTCAATGTGTTCTCACCACCATGTGACCACCAGCCAATGATGAAGAAGCTGAGCTGATGCGGCGTGCTGGGCGTCACCTAGTGGCTGGGACAGGACCTGTGCTGCAGGGTTAAAAGGAAAAAAGCAAAAAAAAAAACCTACTACCTTGGCAGCATTGAGCTGGTTGTCCATGGGACAACCTGCTGCTGCAAACCTGCTTGTCCACCAGACACAACTTGTAGCACAGGACAACGGACTACTGGATTCATAGAACCCAGGTTAGAGTTGTTGCACCATGCTGCTCCCTGCCACTAGAGTCAGATCCTTTGGTACACTGCCCAAAACTACCCAATAGAAAATACAAAAAATACTTTCATCTTGTGCTATAGGGTGGGGGGCAGAGGGTAGTAGGGTACGGCAGCCTAAACTGTTTGTGCAGGAGGCAGCAGGGTGCAGCAGCCCTGACTATGTGGAGAAGACAGTGGGCAGCAGGTTGTAGTAGCCTCATATGAGGGCAGGAGACAGGGGGTTTTTGGAGCAGGGGAAAGGGAAAAGGGGAAGCAGAGAGCTGCTGCCTCAACTGTTGGGCAGGAGACAGAGGCATCAGGATGCCATATAGTATTTCTAGTTATACACATACATGATATATTTTCACACAGAAACCCTCAAAGAACTGAATTTTGAGTCCATACAGTACATGTTCCTGAAATAGCAGAGCGTGGCAGACGCAGGTTTTTCAATCTGACATGTAAACAACATTGTTATCACATGAACTTATTTATTGAGGCTATATCAAAGACACACTGCTTCTATGAATTAATGGAATGAAGATTTATTTTAACACCTATTAATCAACCCTGTGTTATATAGCCAGAATAGAATGCATAGTTTTGATGACAGAGAACTGACATCTGTGATACAGACAACGCAATTTCTCACAGACATTCATTCATACCGCTTCAGTTCAGCACTGAACCCAAAATGATCAACTGTTTATGAGAACAGAATGATTTTAAGCTAAGCTCTCTAAACACATACCAGATGGGTTAGTAATAAACTTTTAGTGAAAATAATTAGCTCTACAGACTGCTCTAACTAGGAACTGCAACAGCTTATTCAGTCAATCAGGGGCTTAATTGGTGAAGCAGCAGGCTGGACAGGTATGATGTCATTGCTCACTGACAGGGACAGAAACATCTTCACTGTCTCTTCACTGTTTTCAGTTACTGCAGAGCACATTAACAGATGTGGATTTAAAGAAAACCACAAAACCAAACAGCATGATATTTTCAGGAAACACTAATGACACAGTGATATGAATTCAAGCTTTTTATGAAATATGTGCATTTGATCTTTAAGCACTGTCTTCAAGAAAAGTTCTGCTATGCTTACCAAAACTGAGTATTTCATCAAAATAATACTGTGCCACCCATTTGTTCCTGGTGTTCTGTGCCATTACCATCACTGATTGGTATCTGTTTTCATTTGTGTAAGAGGTGGATGGAGGGTGATAACTGGTGAAGGCATGAGGAGTAATAATGTCAAGCAGTCTTCTTCACTGGTGGCTCACTAGCACCCCTCCCATATGTTTCTATTATACATAGTTCATTATATTTGAAATAAGCATTGGTGATATAATAAATATGGAAGTTTAGTTTTGTAAGTATTGTTTTTTTTTTACTCATTATTCATATACTCTTGAGCCTTCCTGTCCCATTGTCCATCCCTGCCTCATTATGCCTACCTTCTGTGGGCAGGGTTGTCAGGGTCCCACAAGCCACACCAAAGACTGAATCCAGTGCTCTGTTAGGGTGCAGATGGCAGCCTGGGACCCAAGAGTACCACTATCGTTATTCATGGGCCTGGGAATTTCTTGTTTTGTCTTTCTCCCTGGGACATCACTGGCACAAACTCCCAGGTATGCACATGCAAGCTTGCTCCTGGGGAGCCAACCAACATCCTACTCCACAACTGCTCTACGTGCAGTAACTCCTGTGCTTAGACAGGTGGCACTATCACAGTGGAACTGGGCACTCTCCCTGCCTAGAGGAGGTAAGCATCCTCTGAAAGGCTCGATTACCTCCCTCTGTCAGCACTCCAAATTAACCAGGCTCATTCCAGAACTAAGGAACCACATTTGTTGGTGTAACTTTATAAGCATTCTTCCTGATAGTTAAGCAATTAGACATAAAAGAGGGAGTGTGTTATTTAAACAAGGCATGAAAAAGGGCTGCGTTATGATGGGATAACTGCCCGCCTCACCCGGGGGGGGGGGTTGAAGTACGAGGCAAACCCAAGTGCTTCTGCAACTCGAAAAGGGCAGTTACTCTACAATAGTGCACCCCCTGTAGTGCCTTATTGCATTTATGAAATGGGTCATTTTTAGTAAATTGGATGTATTTTTCAAACATATTTTTGTTGAGCTGCATTCAGCCAGGCTGTCATGCTGGGATAACAGCCTAGCTGACAGTACCTCTTAGCCAATCAGGAGCTACCATTCTTTCTACCTATTTCATAATATATGATAGTAGCACACCTCGGGAAGGGAGGCATAGTGCAAGGCTGACTGCTTTATGCATCTGAGAAATACAGGTTACTTACCTGTAACAGGAGTTCTAGGAATGGTATATGTTGTTCATCCACACTTATTGGCAGGTTCCTTGCCGCTTTAAATCTTGCCGGAAGGTCTTCAAGCTGGCTCTTCCCACCCACCCGGGTGGTAAAACTCTCGGCTCCGCCCCATGACGCCAGATCTAGCCCGCTGGAAGCCAGGTTGTGCGTCGAAGCCGGGGAGGCCAGGTGGGTCCTGTGGATGAACATATACCATTCCTAAAACTCCTGTTACAGGTGAGTAACCTGTATTTCTAGGGACATGGATATGTTGTTCATCCACACTTATTGGCAGACTCCTAGCAGTTCTCCGGGAGGAGGGAGGCAAGGTGCACACCCCCTACTTAGGTATAAAGACTGGAGAACCGAGGCCCCGACCAACATCCTGGTGTGACCCAAGGTCGATGTGGAAGGGGGAATCGGTATATGCCTGCTTCCAGGTAGGAGCCCTGTGGATATCCTGGACAGGGGTATCCTCGGAAGCAGCCACCGATGCAGTAGAAGGGCGGGTAAAATGAGCACTTATCCCTCTGTGAGGTTCCATGCCTGCCCACCTATAGCAGAGATCAATGCATGAGGTGACCCACCCGCTCATTGTCCGCTTGGCTGCAGGTCTGCCAGGTGCGGCTTCAGTGTAGATGACAAACAACTGGCGAACCTCTCCCGAACTTCAGCCCTACGCTCCCTGGGAAGGCGAGCATTAAATAGGGTCCCAATGGATCCTATATACGGCCTCCGAGGCGTGAATGGGGTTGAACCCTGGCACAGACAATACCCAGTTAGGGAAAAGGACTCCACCACTGCCTACGGAAGGAACTTCGGGTGGGGCGCAGGACAACCTTGTCCCTGTGGAAGACCATATAGGGAGATTCAAAGGAGCGCCTGGAACTCTCCCGTCCTTCTGGTTGGCATGGAGGCCCCAAGAAGGTGTTCTTCCACAACAGGTGGGGAAACTCACACCTGTGCAAAGGTTCGAATGGCTTGCCCGTGAGCTAAGCCCATACCAGCATAAGATCCCACCAAAATGGGGATACTCTCCCCGGAGAGGAGGTGTGATCAAGGCCTTGGAAAGTGTCAGACCACCTTTCCTGCACCACCGACTACCTTCCGGCCCGCGCCCGGAAGACAGGAGTGGCTAACAGAAGCACCTAGAGGGTCGTCGACTGAAGCCCTTGTTCAAGAAGAATGGACCGCAGATAGTCCGGAATGCTCACCGAGGAACAGGAGAGGGGACCAGGCCCTATCCAAACGCCAAATGGAGGACTCTTCCATTTGAAGGTGAGCTTATCTGGTCGATTCCTGGCAGGACGCCTCAAAAACGTCGAGGACCTTGCCAGAAGACCCAAGACTTGGCCACTAGCAGCACAGGGACCAGGCCATCAGGTGTAGGGATTGAAGGTCCGGATGGAGTACCTTCCTCTAAAAACAGAGAACAGGACCGGGCGGGCTGGAAGCCGCCTCGGGAGCCTGGGGCTGAGACTGAGGAGAGCTGGATACCAGAGCTGGAAAAACCAGTCTGGGGCTACCAGAATCACCTGTGCCTAGTCCCTCCTCACCTTGCCTGAGGGTCAAGGGAAATGGGGGAGAGGCGTAGAAGAGGCCCAGGGTCCATGGCCTCAAAGGCATCCCCTACAGCAAGCCGTGCTGAGGGGGCGGGCATGAGACAGTCTCGGCCTCGAGTTCTCCCTGGAGGGAAAAACAAAGGTTCACCCGAGGTGTGACCTAGAGGGAGAAGATCTTGTGCTACCTCCGGCAGGGAAACCACTCATGAGGCGCAGCCCTTATCCGGCTTAGGGCATCGGCCAGGGTGATGGAGGCTCCTACCATTGAAATGGCTAGGAACTGCCTCCCGGCTGTGCAAAACACCCAATGCAGAGAACCTCCTTACGCAGAGGCAAGGGGCTCATCCGATCCTGGCGGGATAGGTAGCACATGGTCGTGGTGTTGTCCGCCTGGACCTAAACCACTAGACCCCGCACAGACAGAGCGAGCGGTGCAAGCTAAGCGGACCGCCTGGAGCTCCAGCAGGTAGGAAAGACATTGGGACTCCCAAGAAGACCAGAGGCGGTGCACTCTGTATTCCCCTTGATGAGCACCCCCACCCATCCAAAATGCATCGGTCAGAGAAGACCATCGACTCGGGGTGGACGAATGGGATGTTCTCCTGCAAATGAGCTGGAACGGTCCAAAGGAGAGCGTTCCCTAACCCTGGGCTGTTGTCACGGACTGGTCCAAAGGAATGCAGCGCTGTGACCGCTGGCTGGCCAGCCCCCATTAGGGGGACACATGAACAGGCGGATCCAAATGGACCACGCTGGTGCAGGCCACCGCAAGGCCCAGGAGGTGCAGGAAGTCCCGGGCAGGGCGCAATTGCCTAGTCAGACCTGACTAGGTAAGGGAGGAAGAACCTCGGCCCTGTCCACCAGGAGCCGAGCTCGGACTCAAGAGTCGAGCCTCATCCCGAAGAAGGATCACCCGCTAAGACACAAGTTCCAACGTGGCTCCAATAAAAAGGAGACCAGTCTGAGAGCAACCTAGAGGGCCAGAACTCTGGACTGTCCCCCTGGAGGGGTTGGAGTCAGGCCGCCATCCGGGTGGGGTTATGCACGGACCCCCTCAGTGCCGCAGGAATGCTGCTGAGCAGAGACCGAAGGGCCTGGCCTGGAACTCGTAAAGAGATCCCACGCTTAAGAAATGGAGGAGTCTCCCAAGAAACGGACGGAACGAAGTGTAAGTACGTCCTGGAGGTCCAGGGAAAGAACCACACGCCTCGATCTGAGGATGGGATATCTGAGACAGAGAGACCATCCCGACCTGCGGATCAAGAATGGGGCGCAAACCCCCCGTCCGTTAGGGACCAGGAATACCTGGACATGAACCCAGGGTCTGGAGGAGGATCTGCAACCTTCCTGAACACCTCTATTTTGAGGGGCCAGGCAAGTCGGCTCGGTGGGCCGACAACGAGGCTGCGGACCCCAAAACCCCCGTAGGGCAACGGCTCGCAAGGGTAGGACCTGCTCGCAATCCTGAGGCAGGACCTTCCCCTAGCACCTCTGACACCCAGAGGTCCGGGAAAGTGGACCAGGTGGAGGAGGGGCGGAGCCGTCTCCCCAAGGAGGAACCTGGGTAGGGGTGATGGGGCCTGGGACAGCGCCCCACAGCCCGTCACTGAGCAGGCTTGGAGGAGGGATTGGCCGAGGGAGCTCCTGGGCCTTTACCTCCCTGCTTCCCTTTAGGGGAAGCCGCTGGCTTGGGGTCAGAACACCCAGCGCAAGCCTGCTGGCCCTCATGCTGGAGTTGATGGGCTGATTGAGTCACAGGGGCCGAGGGGCCAAGGGGCTTATGCAAAGGCTGCCGGCGGCCCTTGTCCCTCCAGGCGGGGGGTGACTGAGTCCGGAGTGGCATTGGACTTTTCGGACCCCTGGAGGTGTCCCTCCACTCCAGGGCCAAAGAGGTCAGTCCCCAAGAAGGGGATGTCCACCAACTGTGCTGGGTTTCCGTGAGAAAGAGGATAACTCCCAGCCACGCCTCAGCGGTGCATGGCCACTGCAGCCGCCACCGACCTGGCACAGGAATCACCACGCCCAGAGCAGTCTGAAGCTGCTGCTTCACCACCGCCTTGCCTTGGTCCTCCGACCTGCCGGACCGTGGTCCGCAGGTCGGCCGGGAGATGAGGGAGCCCCTCTTCCAGGAGCCCAAAGGGCGTGGGAGAAATGTGCCATCAGTGCAGCCGAGCTGGCCTGTCGGAGGCCTAGGGAGGATGCAGCGTAAACCTTACGCCCGACATAGTCCATCCTTTTGGACTCTTTGTCTGGGGGTCTATCCACATCCCGAGCGTTCCCAGAACACTGGAAAACATTATCGGTAACTAACCCCTCAGCTGAGGGGTGCTCCGAGAAACCGGGCAAAGAACCAACAGGGACACAGAGTACTTTCTGGCCATCCTGGCTGAGGGCGAGGGACAGGAAGTAGGCTGCCGCCAGAGCTTCAAGGTCGGGCCGACAATGGCCTCAGCCACCTGGAAGGCTCTGAGGGATCCCTTGGTCTAGAATCTCCGTCAGGGGATAAGAGACCCATTTGGACACGGGTTCAAGCTGCATCACGGTGAACTCCGAGATGAGCTGAAGCAGACCCACAAAGGAAGATGGGCTGTCATCCACAAAGCATTCCGGAGAGGACCCTGGGTCCTCCCGACTGGGGAACATGGAAGAGTTAACGTCGGACTCCGAAGGGTCTGCAAAGAGCTGCCTCAAGCCTGAGTCACTCTTCGCCCACCGAGGGCGGGTGGGAGTGAGAGGAACAGACAACCTGCTGGACAGGTCATGACCCGACCGAGGTTCCACCGAAGATGGTGGGGCAGCAAGGTTCGGACGAACAACTGGCCCTGGAGTGGGCACCTCGACTTCAGCGAGCGGTTGTGTCGGCCGATTGGCGGCAGCTGCTTGCTGGACGGGGAATGAAACGGTGTTGATTGATTCCCGGACAATAACAACTGCTGCCACATGAACTCCTCGTAACGTCAACGCCATCTGCATCAAAGCCACTCCTCATCCGAGGAGGGAGACGAGGAAGAACGGTAATGCCACTTAACTCGGTGGCCTGACCGAGATCACTGAAGTCGGCAGGAGCGGCTTGACCGAGAAGAGGACCGAGACTGAGACCGAATCCCAAATCCTCGGGGGAACCGAGGGTGGGCCTGGGAAGGAAAGGGGCGCCTGCTTTCGGCTCGACGAAGGACCGAGGCCTATCGCCTGAAGGTACAGGCAGAACTCGGCCTCCACCGGGGAACCGGGCGAAGGGATGGCGGCTCCAGCAGAAGACAGCCCAGATGACGGGTCGAGAGACTCGACAACGTTGATGGGAGTCCTGGCTGGCTGACCTGATGGGGACACCGTGAAGCCAGTGGCCTGAGCCGCACCCACGACCGAAGTCGAAAGTCGGCCGACAGGGGAAGGGGAGCTCTCCCGCTCCCACCAGCGCCGACGATGGGACTTAGCCTGCGACTCCTTTGACCTGGGCCGAGAGGCAGGTCCTGAAGGTCCCTCTCCCTTCGAGGAAAGGGACTGGCGAAGCTCCTTGAACGAAGCTGAATGAGGAGAACTCAAGGAGAGTGGGATAAGCACCGTGACCGAGGAGGGGGGGAACAGACTTGGTCGCCGCCCCCTCCAAGGGGGAAAGGAAATCGAGCTGCTCAGCCGAGACAGCCGATGCGGACACTGCCCGACGAGTCTCCAAGGATTTTTCTGGTGCGGAAAAAGTTTCAGGTCGCCCAAGCCCCAAACAGGCCGCACAATCCTCCAGGGCGCTGGTCGAAAGGGCACAGCAAAAATCGCAAACTTGCGGATCATGGTCCAAGTCGAGGCAGTAAACGCACGTGGAGTGCGGGTCTTTTCTGAAGGAATTAACTGGGCGCCTCCGGGAGCCGGAAAACAAATTATCCATCGCAGCAGCGAGGGAAGAAGATCGAAGTTTAGAAAACTTCCAACTAAATTCGGAGAGACCGAAAAATTCAGGAACCAGTTGAAAACGCAGAGCGCTAAGGAGGGAACCTGAGCTTCCAAGCGGTAAGGAAGATCTGGCGTCACGGGGCGGAGCCGAGAGTTTTACCACCCGGGTGGGAGGGAGGAGCCAGCTTGAAGACCTTCCGGCAAGATTTAAAGCGGCAAGGAACCTGCCAATAAGTGTGGATGAACAACATATCCATGTCCCTAGAAGTACTGTTATCCCACAATTTTGTTTACCCCCTGGAGTGCCATACAGTTTATAAAAGGCTTCTTTGATTTTTAATTTAGAACTGTGTAATGAACTTCAAAAAGTTAAGCATTTCTGACCTGTTCTGTTGGAACAATGCATGGTCATGTGATCAGATTCCACCAATTGCAGCACAGAATTTTCTCAACTTTTTGTTTTTTGTATTATCTGTTTTTCCTACTACCCTAGCCGCCCCCCCAGCCTACCACTCCTTTGGTCTGTGCATGCCCCTGAAATTGGACAGTCTCACCCCCACTGCCAGCTTCAACCACCTGGTTCCCACATTACCCGTGCCTGGATGGTTCTGGCTTATTCCTGCCAGGGAACCTCCCTCCCTTGAGGAGGAAGGGAGTAGCGGGCTCTGATCCCTCTAGAACTACAGGTGCGGGGAACAGAAGTGGTGTACCTTGGGGACTGTGGCATGGTGGGATGGGCAGTCATCATCTCGTTGGCTGGGTTGGGCATTTTTCTAACCCACCCACCTCCCACTAACATGCATGGCTGCAGTAGCATCCTGGGGCAGGGATGTCCAGCAGTATGTGGTCACCCACACAGCCAAGGACATCGCCACACGCCCCTACCAGGAACTGCTGTAGTAGCAGCATGGCACAACACCCCCTCCCCAGGAGGGGAGCATCCAAAGGATGCTCTGAACTCCCTCCCTCCCTGCTGGTCTCCACTCCTGTCATCCAGGCTTGGGGCATGGACCTGGATCATCAGCTTGCCAGAGTGATGCACCATTGCTCAGTGCCACAGAGCCGGCACCTTAACCTATTTTAAATTCCCCTTATCCTGCCCCCCCCCGCCAGTTTAACTGCATAGCTCTAGTTCTGCTTGTACTCATCATCTCAGATGTGTATGCTCCACCCTCCCTGTCTATCTCTTTAATTATTCACAACACTATGACCATGTCCCCCTTAAACTTTTTCTTCTCTAGGATAATTAAGTATAGTAGATACAAACTTTCTTTGTAGGGCTTGCCCTTGTACTATTTCTTTGTAACCTGGTTGACGAGCCCTATTTTGATGGGACTGTATTTCTGCCACCTGATAAGACATGCTAGCTGAATAAGGTGGGATTAGATATCAAGGTGAAGTTCTCAGTCCTTGTGGTGAGGAATTTTACAAGATTTGTAAAACAGCAACCAGTGAAGACAATGTGCAAAGGATGTTCTAAAGTTGGTCCATGACAAATGTCACACACAGTGCTCTGGCAGGGAGGATTATGCAACCTTTCCTTGTGTCCCTGGATGCTGTTTGGAAGGGAAAGTCTTTGGTTTGGACTTATAAGTTTTTTCCTGGCCCTTTGCTGTGCTCTACAAGTTAAAGCAGAAATAAATATCATACTTTTCAAGGCTACGTTCTGACTCAGCAGAGCAGTTCCTAATAGAAGGGATACTGTAGCTCGGCACTGGGTCAATATGCTGGGGACAAAAACAGCGCATCAATCAGTGCTGCAAGCAAAATAGCGTGCACCGAAATAAGGTTGGTAAAAACACTGACTGCAACATAAACAGCGCACCTCGTTAAAAATAATGGGACTTCGCTCCCCCACAGTCCCCGAACTTTAAATAACAATCTCCTAGGGGGTGTGGACTTGGGAAGCATGGGGAGAAACTCAAGAAGGGGAAAAATTATATTTTTAAAACAAAAATACAAACCACAAAGTTGCAACACTGGGAGACCTGTGGAGAACTGAACCGTAGTCCAAGGTCTCTAACCCTGTTGTGTGCTGGTGCTTTAGCCACTTCACCATCGGAGCAGCTTGACCAGGCACCACACACACAGCAACTTCAACCCTTCCAGATATCAGTGCAGAGCGACAGGGGTAACAATAATTCCCTACCGCTATTACACCCCCGTCGCTCTAAATGTTTCTGCGCTTTACACAGCGTGGTTATTGACATGCTGTTTTTGTAGTGCTATATTGACCCTGTAGCTCAGAGGCAAGACATAATTTGTTTAGGATAAAAAATGGGGAAGCTGAACCAAGGCAAGTAACTTTCAGCATCCATATTGAAATTGGATCATCATCATCACCTCATTAGTATGCATCGGATTACTGAATATCCCCCCCCCCCCCACAAGCAGCACCACTGGCAGAAACAGGGATGTGAACTGAAGTGCCAGCCAGAGCATGCTCCCGTCACAGCATTACTAGCAGAGTAAAGCTGCATTTTGTGGCTGCCCACCATGGTGGGTCCCGAATTTGGCAACACAATTGCAGTGATGACTGTAACAACCAGCATGGTTCCTCTGTCCTGAATTAGCAGAACATAGAGGATAATGTATGGTCTTCGATGGTTAACCATCGAGAGGTTGCCAGGACGACCATGTAAACCTCAAGAGCGAAGCTCGAGAGGTTTACATCGCCATGGCAAACTCGAGATGGGTTAAAAAAAGGTTAACCATCAATGTACCATACATTATATTTTATAGTGTATAGTACCATTTCTGTTTTTTAAAAAAGGAAGCAGTTCCTTACTGCAGTTTTTTTAATGTCACCGCACTCTGCTCTCACCGCCGATGCCATTTCAAAGCTGTCTGATCCAGTTGGGCGCATGCCCAGACTGTACCCAGTTGTTAACCCATTGATGTGACGTACCATCGATGGGTTAACAACACTGTAACATCGCATCGATGGTAAAACATCGTTATAAAATGGTAGATTTCTACCTATAACAATGTTCTACCATACATTAGAGTAAGAATCACAACACCTGAGACAATAATAATTCACTTTCTCAGTCTCTCTCTATCTGTTGTGTACGCAGAGCAGAAACATGCCAATGTAATTGGCCAAAGGAAATGCAGAATGTATGGCAGTTTTATTCCAGCATTTCATGCAGGCAGAAATGTTAAAAAAAAAAAAGTATTTTAATGTAGGAAATACTGTCCTGCTGGCTAGTCTCAGGATGGCAATCCAATATCTCTTGGGAGGTTTTGGGAATAACACACAAAGTCACGCAACCTGGCAACAAAAGGCAATCAAAGCAGAAAATGAACCTTAATGTAGCCAAATCATCAGTAGTAAGATGCAGCTTTCTGCGGATGATTTGAGCTTTGCTCTCAGGGTTTATGTAGCATTATGGGTGTGTACAGAAAGCTTGTTATGCACCACCCTGATGTATTATTTCTGTGTTTTCTCAGCTAGGCCTTATTCCTCAGTTATGTGGCATAATAATCTTTTCCACAGTGAGAGTTTATAATATCACAAGCAGGGACTTAACTCAGATAGGGATTAATGTAGGTGTCTACGCAGTATGAGTGCTGTAGTGCTCAAGTACCCCCAAAGCTCAGCATGAGTCCCATTACCAATTTGTGTGTGGGCTGCAAAAAACATATAATCAGTGGCAGAGAGCCTGTGAGCAGTAAAATACTTTATAAGGTCAGGATGTCACAGTCTAACAGTTTCAAGGTAAACCGTAGTATCAGAAGTCACAGTATTGGCGCTGTGGGTAATTTCTTTTTTTTTTTATACACATTTTATCTTCTGATCTCCCTGGCAGCCCCCTTCTAACCAACCCCCCCCCCCTCCAGGCCCGTCACCGGTTCCTCCAGGACTTACCTTCACCAGCGTCCTCTGCCACAGGACTGTGGTTGTGCCCGGTCACCAGTGCAGGGCCTGCGGAGAGTCGGTCATCATCCTGTTGCCTGGGGTGGTTTTTACTCCAATTTTCTCCCTAGGCTCATGGACTTGCAATGAGCACAATGTCTGAGCTCTGTCTCTGCAGAGACAGCCCTGGCATCCTGAACGTGGGATCCCTTCCCCACATGGTGGTGTGCATGTGTTGGTACCCAGCCACAATCCTAACCCCCTTCCTCAAGGAAGGGGAGCTGTCTAGGGATGCTCGATCCTACCTCTCCCCAAGTCCATTCCCGACCTCGGGTCACCAGAGTGGCAGGAGGTAAGACGTGCAGTGTCTCAGCCCTCCATGCCACCGGGCCAGCTCTGTGGGCAATTTCTCTTTCTTTCTTGCTTACTTACTTACTTACCAGGAAAGAAGGACTAGGCAATTCTGCCTATGTTCAACCTTGTCCCATGGGAGGGGGATACAGATCGAACCAACTAATACTGAACCAGACTAAGCTGACAGTGGTATTTTTTATGAATGAATGTGAGGAAATTTGGCCAGGACACCGGGGGACATTTCCCAACTGTTTTGGAGAAGTGCCATAATATCTTTAACATCCACCTGAACAACCATGAGAACTAGCAGACAGGACCTTGGATTAACATCACATGTGAAAGACGGACCCTCATGAGTGCAGCACCCCCTACTGGTGCACTACAGTGTCAGTACTGGGATTTAACCACATTTTCTGGTGTAGGGTTAGAACCCACAGTCTTCCAAACTTCCAGCCTCAGAGGTGACTGTGCAACCTGCTAAGCCACTGACACATGCTGATAAATATGATTCATAGTGTACCGCTTTTTCAGACCTTTCAAGTAGTTGTTTATGTTTTTAGGGATAACTGTCCCTTTTGCATCAGTTCTCATTTACACAAGAGTTTTAGAAGATGTTTCTTATAAAAAAAAAAAAAAAAGATTACTTCCATAATACCATGGTGTTACGATAGCCACGGTATCATGTCTGATGGTTATCACACTGTCAGCATTTCACACTGTGACTTCCCTATTATACTGGCAGTAAGTACCTTCAAGAAAGGTTTGTCAAACTTGACACCTGCAATAAGAATCAATTAAATGGCAAATATCATTTTCTCAAGCAAATAACTATAGAAATAATCGTTGAAATGTCTTGAAGTTCAGAGTTTTGGGTGAGTCTAGTATATTTTACTTCAGCTGATACCAACTGTTTTGCTACTGGCCGGAGCCCTTTTTAACACTGAGATGTATCATTTTATGCTGAGACTCAGGTGCAGCCTTTCAATATTGTTTTCTCTGTTATGGCTACATAGCACTGCTCTGCAACAGCCATTAAGCTATGTGTAAGCATGGTAATAGCAGAACCAGGAAAAGTCAAAATATCCTCCCAACTGGAAATCAGTAGAACTTAAATCAGAAAAATATTTTGCCTCACAGTTTTTCCAGAAGTGTGGGATGAACTAACCTCACAATAATACAAAAATAAAATATTATCCAAGCCACGCATTATTTCTGCGTCCATTACCATATTATTACATTAGCAGCCATTTTGACTCTGATCAGAATTTGTTTTGATAAGACAGAAAATGTTACTAAACCAGTTTAGCACTGAATCATGACTGGAGCCAGAATCTGCACTTCCAAACTACATTCCTTTGATCTAATTAGGACCAGCTGTGATGCACTGCATTCTCCAGCATGCCAAAAATAAACCAGGATCATTTTGGGGATGGGTAGCTTTCTGGCTCTTTTAAGATACCAGCTTCAACCACCCCCTTCTTCTCCACTACCCTGACCTGTCCCCAAAATGAAGCCTAAATTGGAAAGCCAACAGTGCCCATGAGCTTAAACAAGGAGCAGAGTCCAGTTTCCTAACAGTCTGTGTTTCATTCAGGCCCTGTGAGGCAGATGGGAGTGAAGACTAACCCCAACTCCAACAGCTGCAGGGTAACACTGGTAGTGATATCTTCAGCCTGTTTACTGCCTACTAAAGCCCAGTGATGCACAGCAGAGGGCTCAAGGTGTGCATCACAGCTGACAGTTAACTGTCTTTCGCTGTAAGAGTCCCTACTTCATGCCGAGCTGCTGTGTAGTGCCCATGGGGCAGCCAGTGCCAAAACACAACACTTACATCTGAATCAATTGGACAAAATAATAACTTTTTTGATTGTGGGTTGATGCTTCAAGATGGTTGTCCTTTTAAAGGAATCTGCTGCCCTGACTCACAATATCTCTGCAGCCTAGAGGCTTCCAAATTATGAATCAGGCACCTTAAATTATAGAGAAGGTGGCCTCGGTTACCTTCCTTCCTCCCTCCCAGATGTCTTTGATTGCTTCCCTGAACAATGAGGTCAGTAATCTGGCCCTTGATTCTCTGTCTGGGCATTGGTTTAAAGCCTGCCTCTTTGTAACAAAACCTCCACTCAGCTCTGCCAAGGGAGAGAAAAGGAGTCCTTATGTCCCTGAGAATATGTAGTTCTTTTCAAGGAACTAAAAATAACTACTTTTAATTTAATTGTAGGGTTGGCATTTGGAAAGAACTTTTGTTCCGTCATTGCCAGCAGTAATATAAATATTCCACACATGAAAGAACTGTGGTTTGTCGCAATCCCTTAACATGTGATTCAACAGATCTACAGTGCTGTTGGGGAGGACATGTTTTGGAGACGAGGAAAGTCATCTACTAGCTGCATCAGCCAGCCTCCCTATACAAAGAAATGTACACTTCAGCACCCCAACAGAAGGAAAAAACACCAGACTCATTAGAAGAAAAATACTCTACAACCCCATTGGACAAAATACATACAACACCTCAATGAAAAATATACACAGCTCCCCATTAAAAAATTGATACAATGTTCTCTTTGGAAGATCTACGAACCATAACCCATTAGAAAAACAAAAAATGCAATACTCCCTTGATGAAATATATACCACCACACCATTAGAACACTTCCTATTAGAAGAAATATATTCTACACAACCAACAGAAGAAATGCACAGCTCAGAACGCATTCCATTAAGGAAATACACACACACACACACACACCATTAGAGGATATATACACTACACCCCATTAGAAGAACTAGTTATTTTATTTATTTAATACATTGGAATTACAAGCTTTGAGTCATAGACTCCTTTGCAAAGGCTCCACATCAGTAATACATAGGTGGGGTGGGCATAGTAGTGGGTGAAATACACAGTAACATATTGAACACAACAAAGAGAGAAACATTAAAGCAGTAGAGACAGTAGATCTAAGGCCAGATGGGCCCTAGTTACAAAGTTGGTATGTTATCTAGGGTAGACCTTACCCAGCATCAGACAACAGTGAAATTCATACTTGCACCAAAGTAACATAAGATGCTCAGTGAGTACTTTATACTCTTGGCTCCAGGTAGGGTAAACTAGGCAGCCGAGGGTGGGGGCTGGACTACAGGCAGTTGCACGAAGATTGTTCAAAGAGATAGTTCTTGAAGGAGGTTTTTGAAAAAAAAAAAAAAAAGTTTAGGCTCCTGGGAGATGGCGACTGGGAGGCCATTTAGCCATTTAGGTACCCGGTGAAGAAAAGCCCTTTGACACAAGGAGGTTCTGCAGTGGGTACTGTGAGGGAAGACCTAGAGTTAATTCTGGACACTCAAGTTGAAGGGGCTATCATGATAAGCGAGTCGAGGCCCGGTTGGGTTTGTCTGAGAGACATTTTTTGGCAAGGATGCATGTATAATATTTCAGTCTTGCTTCAAGATTTATCCAGTTTGCAGATTTGTAGAGGTCACAGGATTGTGTGTGTTTGTCACAGCCAGTGATCAGCCTACAGGCTTTATTTAGTATGTTTTTTACTCGGGAGAGGGCAGTTGGATCTGCCATGCCATAGATCATTATATTATAGTCGACGGGGGAGAGGACCAAGGATGATACTACAAGTCGGAGGGCTTCAGGGGTGAGGTAGTACTTGTGACGGTGTTGGAGGCCAATCCTGGAATTAAGGGCCATGTAGAGGCATTGAATGTGAGAGTAGTAGGTGAGAGAGGTATCTAGGGTTAAGCCCAGGTACTTGAATGTAGAGACGTGCTCAGTTGGAGCACTGGAGGAGTTACAGATGTTCAGCTTGTAGTGGCTAAGTTGGTTTTGGCGGTGGGTGAAAATCATGGTTTGTTTTTTTTTATAGTTGAGGATATATTTATGCGTCACAAACCAGGATTCAATTTCTTTGAAACACTTCTGGAGGATATGTTGGAGTGTGGAGGGGTGGGGATGGCTCTCAAATATAATGGTGTCGCCACATGGAGAAGTATTTTACCAGGGCAAAAAAAGGGAAAAGAGTTGAGGAATAGGCTAAAAATGAGAGAGCCTAGTATGGACCCTTGGGAAACCCCGGAGAGAACAGGGTGATTGGAGGAGATGGTGGTCCCAATCCTGATTACTGAGATCAGTCCGACAAGTAGCTATCAAACCATGACACCAACTCATGGGAGAGGCCCACGGAGGGAAGAGAGCTTAAAAGTAAGGCATGATTAACAGTATCGAATGCCTTGGTAAGATCTATATAGACCGAGCCTACTGAGTGTCCGTTGTCAAGGGCTTGGTGTATGAAGGACGTATATTCAAGAAGAGCAGTGGTAGTACTGTGGCCACTTTGGAAGCTATGCTGCACAGGGGACAGGCGGTTACATTTAGAAAGATAGTCCGTTAGTTGGTCCGAGACCACTTTTTCCAAGGCCTTGGAGGGGAGGAGACTAGAAATGGGGTGGTAATTGTTGGGTGTAGTGCAGTCACCACCCTTAAGTATGGGGGATGATAACTGCACACTTCCAGGGCGTGGGGAACTGTCCTAGGCAAAGGGACATATTCAGGATTTTGGTAACGGGTAAGAGAACCTCCTCTAGTGTGAGGCAAAGGAGTCTTAAGTCCAGGTTATCATCACTGTGGATCGGACTTGCTGATATATTTGGAAATATATCTTCTTGCCATACTGGGGGGAATAGTCTGAGATGGAAAGGGGGGTAGTATCATGCTGGGTGGGTGTAGGTGTGCAGGTCTGGGGAGGGCCAAAGAAGTTGGGTGGAAGTACACTACTGAGGTTTGAGAAGGTATTGTTGAGGGCATTTGAGATAGCTAATGGGTCCTGGACAATGGTGCCATCAATAGTGAGCTGGGAGGTGGGGAGGTAGACTGATTTCCCACTAATGTCTTTAATATTTTTCCAGAAGTCACGACCTGAGCCCCATGTGGATGTGAGGGCCTGGCGGTAGTGGGTTGCCTTAGCTTAGCCTTACGGTACAGTTGTCTGTCATGGGAGTTTTGAGATTCTAGGGCCCTGTGCCAGAGGTTGTCCCGGTGGCGCATCTTGTCAAGCAGAGCTTGAGTGACCCAGGAGGTGTCCTTATTTTTTGTATATTGCTTAGTGAATGGGGCAAAGATGCCGCAGGCAGTATTAAATGTGTTGATAACGTAGGAGAGGGCTGTATTTACATTAGTGGCACTATAAACAGGAGACCGGTCACAGGCTTTGAGGTATGCCTTGAGTCTGGTTAGGGAGCCTTTTGTTAGTCACCAAAGGTAAGTGGTAGTGGGGGGTGTAGTGGAGGTCTTGTTTGACCACAGACAAGAGACAAGAGACAAGAGAGTGGTCACTGGGAGGGGTCTTGGAGGACCTTGACCTCTGGGAGATTGTTGGGGCGGTTGGTGAAAATGAGGTCAAGCAGGGTGGAGGTTCCTGTTTTGTCATTAAGCCGGGCTGGGGTCTGAATGACTTGTACAAGGTCCAGTGTTGTGGTAGAATTGTTGTAAGCGGAGGACAAGGGAGACATCCAATTTATATTAAAATCCCCGACAAAGATGGTTTCACCTTTGGAGGGAAATTGTGAGATAGCTGCCAGGATTTTGTCAAAGGCAAGTTTTTGGTTTTGCGGTGGTATGTAGGTGACCATAAGGTTGAGGGTCTTTCCTTGGTTACCCAATAGCAACTTGACTATGAGGGCTTGGGCTCCATTTGTAGGGGGTGAGAGAGGGATGGGGAGGGCTTGCATGGAGTTTTTTATGTATAGGGCACAGCCACCTCCTTTTTTGCTGTACCTATCAGCCCAGAAGATCGAATAGCCATTTATTGTTACCGTAGAGTCAGGGGTATCTTTTGATAGCCAGCTTTCAGTCAGGGCCAGGATATCAGGAGAGTGTTGTGTAATCCAGGCCTGGAGAGGGGTGATTTTTTTCTGTAGGCTTCGATGTTGAGAGATGCGATCAACAAGCCATGCTGTTTTATTACCGTGAGTGGGACAGAGGTGGGCCAGGGTTGGAATGGACGTTACCCGATAGGAGAGAGAAAAGATGGCATGCCGGATTAGGGTGGTTTTAAGTAGTTTAGGTGTAATGTGGCTGCAGCGTGATGAGCAGGGAGAATTTGCAGCTACAGTGGGAATGGAAAGGGAGTGCAAGGAGTAGGCAAGAAGGAAGTGGGGTGGTGGGGGTGGTGTAGGTCTTGGATAACAGAGAAGGTTGGGTGGGTCACCCTCGGGAAGAGGCTGGAGGTGTCTGAAGTTACATGTACAGGGTTATGTGTGGCCGGGTTCACTGGTAGACTGGGTTGTACATCTCAGAGTGGTGTTAGCGGGGGGATAATGCTGCATATCATAAATAGGAGACACTGGAAATGACCCATTATAGGGATGAGGGAGTACATACTGTAGAAGTTTGTTAGTGGTGATGGTAATAGAGGTCAGGCACGGTGGCACAGTGGAAGGGTACCCGCTTCAGGTGTGGCGGGTACAAGGTTTGATTCCAGTGTAGTGTGAGGGCCAACCGTAGCGATGCAGGACCAGGATGTTCAGAGAATTGGAATGGAAAAAGTAGGGCGGAGCAGGGAATGGAGCAGCAGTGGGGAGGCACTCGAGACTGACTCCTAGTGGTCAGTTTCTATAACCTGCAAATGGAGATTCAGGCTGTTAGGAATAATTGACTGTGTCGCATGACTAAATGATGACAAATATATTGAGGGACAACCTTGGGTGGGAGGGTGGCTGGGTGGGCAGGGAGTCAACGTGAAGCGCTGGTGAGAACACACTGTCTAGTGAGCACGTGCAGCCGGAAGCAGTCTTTACCTTTCTTTTGGGCCCAGGACAGTCCGTTCCATGGCTGAGATCTGTGTGTGAGTTGGGGGTTCCTACGAGGGCCTTTCCTTTGGGCCCAGGATAGTCCACTCCATGGCCGAGATCTGAGTGTAATGTACTTGTGATGTGATGTGAGATCTGTGGATGAGATACTTCACCCCAGTTAGAAAAAAAAAATATAATAATATATGGATGGGAACTTTCACCAGAGAAAAGGCCATCATTTATTTCCCTGTATACCTGTGACTAATCTGGCAATTAAAAGTATATACCTTCCCTAATTAAGCAATTACAGCTGTATACTTACACTAATTAAAGCTATATACCTACTGTACAATAATCAAACAATCAGAAATATATACCTACACTAATAAAAAGTATATACCTACACTTCATTAGACTCTATGGGACAATACTAATAACACAATTAGCACATCATTAGAAAGCTAGTCAAGCCAATTAACAAGCTCCAAAAGGACCTGCAAAAAAGAAACACAAAACCTTCCCAAACCCAGAAATCACAACAACTCCGACCTGTATTCACTACACACCATTCTCTCCTTGCTGCAAGAGACCAGGTGCCATAATGTGATCTCAAATACGATCACCAAAACAATAACCATCCTAATGTACTACAGTATATTCAACAAATAATGGGTAAGGGTGGAACACTTTTATCTTAATAGGAATACCTCTCACCTCATAGTCAAGCCACGTTTCAGCATGACTAGATCCCACTATTTCCCAATTCCCCTCAATAATGGACACCATATATCCCCCAGGACCAGCAACAGCTACCCCTTCAAGGATGCTACATTTACTTTGTGCGCCGCCTCCAATAATGCGCTCCAATTACCCCATCCTACCAGCTCACCCAAACCTGCATATATTAGTTGACCCATCAGCGAAACCCAGAAGGTACAGCTGCTCAAGATCTCAGGTCCGGAAACTACTTAAATGGCAGACAGCAAGACTAGACTGATTACTACTTATGCTATCTGGGAATGTCCACCCTAATCCCGGACCTAGATCTGATCAAACTACCCCATCAAAAAAGGAAGGAGTCTTAACCATCGCCTCTATGAACATCTGTAACCTCATGGCTAAGCATGACTCTCTCCAGGTCTGGATAGTGCAGCATAAGCCTGACATCCTATCCATTGTAGAAACATGGCTCACACCAAGAGTTCCAGATCTTGCCATTCAACTGGAGGGGTACACCTCCTTTAGGCAAAATAGATCTGGTAAGTGAGGAGGAGAATGCATTGTCTATATCAAAGACACCCTCCACTGTCACGCACTCCCTCATCCTAGCACCAGCTGTAAATCCCAGATTTTACCTGTACAAGTGCAAATAGGATTACAGGGTAAATACCTCAAGATAGTTTACATCCCCCCTAAAGAGCAGGCTCTGGGGATCAGGGATACCCTTGAATACCTCTCTAATCACCGCAAGTACTCAAGAGATCCTAGTGCTCGGGGACTTCAACGTAAACTGGTCTTCCCCCGAGGCATCCACCTACATAGATGCCTTCACAGCCATTGGGATCACCCAGCTAGTAGAATCACTCACCCATATAAATTACCATACTGGAACAAGCACTCTACTTGACTGGCTACTCACCAACCACCCAAAGAGGATAACAAGGACCTCAGCTCTCCCTGACAGTTTAAGCAACCACTGCCCAGTCATCTGCACATGGTCAAACAAAACTCCCAAGACGAGACCAAAAACAATTGCAGCCAGAGTACTAAGGGCTGGGCAACTAGGCCTGCTAAAAACACACCTCACCCAGCAAGATTGGGCGGCTACTTACAATGCCAACGATGTTGACAGTGCCCTTGAACACTTTGTGTATACCTTTAATGACTCCTGCAACATCTATGCCCCCTACAAAAAAAGGAAAGTGAAAGGACCAGCAAATCCTGGATCATTCACCCCCTTCTGGAACTAATGAAGGCAAGGGATGACATCTGGTGCAAGGCCAGAAATACCGGTTTCATTGCAGACACCCAAAACTGCAAAACTGCTTGCAACAAATGCACTAATGCCATTCGCGTAGCAAAGAGCCAGTATTTCAAACAGGAATTTAACGACTCCCAAGGAGATGCTGGAAGTTCTGGGATAACTTAAAAACCCTGATTGGTAAACCCAGCAGAAAAAAACCCTTTATGCCCAACTTAAAAGGAGATCTAAAGCAGGACTCCAAAATGATCACCAACACCTTCAATAAGGCCTTCACAGACCTTAGCAGGGTGATCCCACCTCACTTCCTTACCCTCCAGAGTGACAAGAACCCAAGGAACAACAACTCGCATCTGCCACCTCCACCCCCCCCTATACATTAAAATTATCTCCATTCCCAAAGCTAAAGAATAAATCATGAAGACCATCGGGAAATCAAGAGCTATCGATGACACACTCAACCTAAAACATATACTTCTCACCCTGGACGAGGTTATCCATCCACTAACCCACATCCTAAACCTGTCACTTATCACAGACAAATTCCCTAAGATCTGAAAAAAGGCAATGGTCACTCCCATCTTCAAAAGTGGAGACCAAACAAACTGTGCAAACTAACGTCCTATTTCCATACCCCCCCCCATCCAAAGCGCTCTAAAAGATTGTCAGTGACCAGCTGGTGAACTACTTAGACAAATATCAGCTCCAGTGCAAGGAACAACACAGCTTCCGAAAACTACAAAGCACCACTACTGCCCTGGTAGAGTTTACCAGATTTATCCACGATGCCTTGGACCATGGGCAAATAGTTGGTGCAACATATATCGATCTAACAAAGGCCTTCGATACGGTCAACCATAATCTACTTCTGAACCAACTGTGAGTCACCAGTCTCTCCCAGAAATCAGTGGGGTGGTTCCAGAGCTATCTAACTGGTCGTACCCAACAGGTTAAAATCCTTGATGCCCACTCAGATCTTTGCAGTGTCACTATAGGGGTACCCCAAGAATCAATCTTGGGCCCCCTGCTCTTTAGCTTATTCTTAAACAATCTCCCCATGACCTGCCCAGACAACATTCTCCTGTACGCTGATGACGCAGTACTGTACTCTAGTCAGGCTAACCCTGCCTCTCTTGAAAATCAAATGCAGACTAGCTTCTCAGCTGTTGAGAGACATGGTTCCAAAACCACAAGCTTCTTCTTAACTATATGAAGACTAAGACCATGCTCTTTGTCGTACCCCAAAACAGACACAAATCCTTCCATCTGCAAATCCATAACAATCAAAAGGAAGTGCTGGACATGGTCCAAACTTTCAAATACCTAGGGATCACCCTCGACTCCTCTCTCTCCTACTTCCAACATATCGATTTGGTTGCTAAGGCAGCCAATCCTAGGAGCAGTCTGCTGTTCAAACATAAGAAATGCCTGATAGATAAAGCCCTCAAAACCGCAGTAACCAGCTCAGTACTGTCGGTTATAGACTATGGTCTCACTGCACACAGATCGGCTACTGCCACTGCCCTGCATAGAGTCAAGGTAGCCCTCAACAAATCCTGTAGACTGGTCCTAGGTGCCCACCGACTAACATTCTTGCAAGCTCTACTGCTGCACTGGGTGGCTCAACCTGGATAATAGGATATAGTACCAAGTCTGTCAACTTACCCAGAAGGCCGCTCTGAGCCTCTCCACCACTGGGATACTTGATCTCCTCCATACCAACAACAGTTGTAGAAATACACATAGTGTATGCAACCTGACATTTAAAGTACCCTTCAGGCGGACCTCCCAAGGTCAACGTTCCTTTGCATATAGGGCCCCTAAATGGATGAACTCCCTCAGTCCTGACCTCCTGGCCAATACAAAAATTGGTCAGTTTAAATCTAACCTGAGAGCTCACCTGGTAGCCAACAACAATAAATGCATCTGAGGGATCTAACATCGATTATTCACCCCGTGCACCATCGGGCTACCCCAATTTCTCCCCTAACACCTCCCTCCCAACTCCTTACCCTCTCATTAATGACTGTTATCCGCCACAATATTTTACCCTCTCCCTCCTTTATCCCTGACAAGGCTTGCTCTAGCTGCCCTCCCCGCGCTTCTCCTTAAATAATAACAGTTAAACCTTCTACTCTAATTACCCTCTCCCTCTATTATTTCTGACAAGGCTTACCAGTTGTTCTCCCCCTCCTCCCTCCTCTCCTTTTAAATCCCTCAACTCCACCTCACTTTCCCCTTAATCATATCACTTCATCCTCCACCCTGCCCGCCACCCACTACGCCTAATCTAGTGCCAAGTTAATTCTTGTGACCATTGCCTCTGCTTGAATCTCTGCTTCTTTACTCTGACTATACAATGTTATGTATTTTATATATTGAGGTCCACATGTGGTGGAACTCCATTACTCTCAGACTGTGTAACTTCATGTATCTTGTGTTTTCCTGACCATATGCTGTATTTCAATGTTTATATATTCCACCTGTTTGTCAATGATGCAGAACCTATGAAAATGAGCTTCTAGCTCATAGGTATTTCCTAGTGTTAATACATTGAGGGCTAATTAGGGTAATGAAGCCACTTGCTCTTTGGGCTTCTGGCCTTGTAGCCCAAATTAGCCCCCTCAATAGGTATACATCCTTCTATACCACCCTTACCCATTATTTATTCTATATATACTACGAACCATTATAGAATAAACTCAACAACCTCTAATTACTACACCTTATCAGAAGACATAAGCACTATACAAACATATGAACATACAAAGAAGCCAGCAGAAGAAGGCCATTTGGTCTATCAAGTCTGCTCGTGTTGTGGGGTCCACAGCTTGAGCTACTGTCCCTGCTCCCTCTCCCCACTCCTCCCATCCTCCCTACCCTTCCCATCCTCCCTACCCCCACATGAGAAGATGAGAAGAAATGTACTGTATATTACAGCCTTGATTAAAATAAATGTATGCTACACCCCCATAAAAAGAAATATACCGTACACTATTACCAAATTAAAGAAAATACTACAGTCATTAGAATGAATATACATTATACCCACTAACAGATGAGCAATGGAGCCACTATTTGAACTGGAGTGAAATATAGACCTCCAGCACAAGGGGAGGAATTAAATAAGGTACTGGTGGAATCCACTGGTAATATTGCAAACAGAGGGGAGGCACTGTTGGTGGGGGAATTCAACCTGCCAGGCGTAGATTGGAGCCTCCCAGCAGCAGCTTCAACTAGAGGCAGGGATATCTTGGAAACTCTTCAGGGGTTGTTCCTGGGCAACAAGTCAGTGGACCCACTCGTGATGGGTCAATACTGGACCTGGTGCTCATTAACAGGAACAGTGTTGCAGACGCCAAAGTGGGAAGCCAGTTGGAGACCAGCGATCACAGTGCGGTGTGGTTCAGTATCATGATGGCTGTGAAATCAAACCACACCAGGGTAAGGGTCCTAGACTTCAGGAGGGCAGATTTAAAGAAGATGGGTGAATACCTCGGGGAAGACCTGTCAGTGGGATTGACCTGGGTGGGGTGGAGGAACAGTGGGCGAAGATAAAAGGGAACATAGTAAAAGAACAAACCTCTGTGACAAACAGGTGAGTAAGTGCAAGAGGAAAAAGAGACTGCTACAATTCTCGAAAGAGGCAGCTGAAAAGGTAAAGGCTAAAAGGGTAGCATTCAGAAGGTACAAGGAGATGCAGAGGAAGAAGGATAGGGAAATGTATAAGAGGAAACAAAGGAAACAGGGAAAGCAGTAAGGAGTGCAAGGCACAAACTGAAGAGAGAACAACCCAGGAGATTACCAAAGCAGACAAGACATTTTATAGGTATGCAAGTGAAAAGACGAAGACTGGGGTGCTACTGTAAGGTTTAAAAGAAAAGGGGGTGACTGTGCAGAGGGGCACCAGAAAAGGGCAGAAATCCTGAACAAATACCTTTTTGTGGTGACTCCCCTTCTCCTTCTTTTATAAACACTAAGAAAAGTAACTTAAGCTTTGGAGGAAGGGAGGTGGACACTAGTCCTTTTTTGGAGGTGAGAGTTCTGAAGGGACTTGCTAATCTGAAGGTGGACAAAGCAATGGGGCCAGATGGGTTACATCCAAAGGTACTGAAAGAGCTCAGGGAAATACTGGCTACACCTCTGACAGTTCTATTTAATAGCTCACTGAGAACAGGAGTGGTTCCGGAGGACTGGAGGATGGCAGGTGTAATCCAACGTCACAAAAGTGGTAGCAGGGAGGAGGTTGGCAGTTATAGGCCAGTCAGCCTGACATCGGAGGTGAGAAAGTTTATGGAATCATTGCTGAAGGGAAGGATTATGGAATATCTTGAATCCAGTGGGATACAAGACCCAAGGCAGCATGGTTTCACAGGGAGAGATAATGTCAAACAAATCTAACAGATTTCATTGACTAGGTGACCAAGGAACTGGATCAGTGTGGAGTAGTGGATGTGGCCTACCAAGATTTGAGTAAGACATTCAACATTGTTCTACATAGGAGACTAATAAGCAAGCTGGGTAGCTTAAGAGTGGGTCCAAAGGTGGTAAACTGGATAAGAAATTGGTTAGGGAATAGACATCAGAGGGTGGTAGTAAACAGAGTTTACTCCAAGGAAGGAAGGGTAATCAATGGGGTGCCTCAGGGATCAGTGCTGGGGCCAGTCCTCTTTAATATCTTTATAAGTGACATTGCAAAGGAGCTGGAAGGGAAGGTCTGCCTCTTTGTGGATGACACCAAAATCTGCAATAGGGTGGACGCTCCTGGGGTGTGTGGAAAGGATGAGCAGAGACCTGAGAAAAATAGAGGAGTGGTAAAAGGTATGGCAGCTGGGGTTTAATGCAAAAAGTGCAAAATACTGCAGTTAGGGCACAGAAACCCAGCAGCAAAGTACAAAATCAGTTGAATGGTATTGGTGACAACCAAGCAGGAAAGATACCTGGGGTAATCATATTGAATGAAGAAAATAGTGGCAAGGCAGTAGAGAGGACGAGTGAGATTCTGGGGAGCACTGGAACGGCTTTCACCAGCAGGAAGAGGGAGATGCTCTGTGTAGACCACTGTTAAGATGCCACCTAGAGTACTGTGTCTAGTTCTGGAGACCACATCTCCGGAAGGGCATAGAGAGAAGGTGGTCCAGAAAAGGGTAAATAAAATGGTGCATGATTTGCATTAAAAGCCCTACAAAAACAGTGATGAGGTTCAAAATTGCATGGGAGAAGCACAAGAGAATCATAGTGGAAAGAAGGGGAGGAAGAAGAGCTGTAGATTGAACATGGTCTGTGGTAATAGTGTAGGTAGAAAGTAATGGGCAGACTGGACGGGCCAAGTGGTCCTTATCTGTTGCCAAATTCTATATTTCAATGTTTTTATATGCACTATACCTCCAGCAGAAGAAACCCACTTTTAGAAGAAATATTATGCCACATTCCTACAAGGAGAAATATAGACAACATCTCAGGGGAAAAATATTCTACCACTGTGGATTCAGTTCACTGTCCACATGAAGGCAGTTCTTCTGAGCTCAGCTCAGTCACTGGATGTCTTCAAGCTTGGCTCCTCCCACCCCCATGGATCATTATCACTCTCAGCCTTGTCTGAAATCAGATCTTTTCTTCTGGAAGGGACAGATCTCCTTTGCAACATCTTTAATGAGAGAGGAAAACTAGTTTTTAGGCAGTAAAACTTTGTTGAGTTTTCAAAAAACTGTTTTTCTTTTGTGCATCTTATCTTCCAGTTACCACTCTGTCGACTGTACAAGGATGTACCCCCTCAAAAAAAACAGGATATAAGTGGTGCATTTGGTGCAGGCAGAAGATGTCTGCCCCAGATCCACTTGACACATGCCTCTACTGCTGTGGGCAGACCACGATTTCGGTGGATTCCCATGTTGCCTGACCATGCATCCTTCATTGTTAGAAGAATGGATGGCACTCTTCCTCCAAGGTAGAATTCAGGAATGTGGACAGGCCTCAGTGGCCACTGAGTCAGTGATCCAGCTTGTGGCCATGGAGGAGAAGGCAGCAGCAGAGGGTGGGCTCCGCATCAGCCATAGCTGTTGTCACCATGGGGCCAGCCATGGGCACTACGCCAGAGAAAAGCATCTGGCTCTCCATAGTTTCAGTGAGATCCCCTCCATGCTATAAAAAAACATAAGAAATGTCACCATCAATTGTGGGAGAGGGAGTGTTTCCGCCCTTCACAATATCTCAGGTTCCCCAAATAGCTGACCTTGGTCAAGCCTCCATTAGTCAAGGGGTGGATCAACACATCCCCGGAGTGCCTGCTAGAGCAGTCAACATCAACTCTAATCAAGGAGCCAGTCAAGACCTTTCTTGAGCCGGTCAACCAGAGTTGGAGGTTAATGAGATATTTGTTGCTGTCTAGTACCCTGGTTCTGCCCAAGCCCTCCCTGGGTGGGTATGTGGCTCTAACAGTGACCCCCATTAAGTTGATTACAGTGCATTTTCCACTGGAGATCCCTCCACAGGTGCCTATTATGAGGCTTATCATAGCACTGCAGACGCATGTGGTCTACACTGCACTGCCAGTCGACTCCTATCAACGTCAAGCAGGTTGACAGTTGAAATCAAAGTCAAGGTCCCATTTGTAATCCCATTCTGGTTGACACTGACATTTTCACCAGTCAAGCTTCTCTTCTTCCTTGTAAGACCAATGTCAGTGTCAACTTGGGAGGAAATACCTCTTCTGGCAGCAGTGGGCACTTTCTTGCCCCGGACAGGATAGGCTGAATGCTTCCCACCCCTTTGTTCCCTCTTGGGTGCCAGGACCTCTTGAGCCTCATCTGGAGGGTCTGCCACCAAGAGTCCCTCCAGTTTGACTGATTGTTGTGGAGTCACCACTCCTGCAACCATGGGAAGGGGCCACCAAAAGGGATTTTTCTGTTCGGGTCCTGGTTGCCTGGGTGCATGTCGGTGATGGTTACCACAGACAGGAGGGTGGTCCACACCCATGAAAACAGCCTCAGCCTGTATTCAAGGGAGACTATGACTCAGAAATGGAAGTCCTGTATGGCTTCCTCCAGTTCAGATCTACCAAACCTCAACTTGTTGTCAGTCATTCCTCGATCCTGCAGCACATGTCCATGAGCCTATATGTGCCTGTACAGGTAGTCCAGAAGAGAGAAACTACCCCTTCATGGACATATTGAAATGAGAGAATTCTTCAGGGCGGCATTTCTGGTTGCTGAGGCCATCCTGGACCTGGCTCTGTGTCTCTAGCAACACCCTATGTCCCACCCAGCACCCCCTAGCCATTTAGTGGTCAAGTACGCAAACCGTATGTGGAGCCTCTCTGGATTCTTGGAGCATCCCTTGACCGAGGGGCTGTCTCAGATTCGGCCTTCAGGAAGATGAAGGTCCAGGGGACTTGGACAGGCCACCAGACCAGAAGACCAAGAAGCAGGACTTCATGGCTTGCAAGGTTTAAGCAGTAGCTACTTTGAGCCTTTACCAGTCCAGCCACACAATGCTAGTTGCTTATTGTGGTCATGCGCTGTCTGACCTCATCTCTAACCTCCCTCTGCTTCAGGCTGTTAGCCAGGCAGATGCTAGAGCCCTTTCAGGACCTGAAATGTATGCTGTTTAAGCACCAGATGCTGACAGTTTTGGACACAAACAACTTCTGTGCTCATGCAGTGGCTGTGTCCATGTGTTGGAAGGCCTGGCCATCTTTCAAAATTTACCCTAGAGACCCAGCAGAAGTTAGTGGATGTGCCATTATTAAGCACCAATGTCTTTGGCCCAGAGATGGAGGACCATCGCACTTGCACTGAGAAGTCCAGTATCACCCTGGACTTGATGGCTTCATCCCAGCAGGCTAAGCAGCCTCCCAAGCCAAAGTAGAGCTTCTTCTGTGACTCAGACTATCAGCCCCAGCAGCAGCAGTAGCAGCACCCCAGCAGCAGCAAAGGCAGTGATTCCAGCCCTACCATCTGAAGTCCAAGTTAGACGGACAGGGTCAGACAAGTGGGGGGGAGGGGCTATGATACATATAGTGGCCAGCCTTCAGGAGCCCCTCCAGGGGTAAAAAGTTATGAGATGCAGGGAGCCATTCCCTTCCTGCACAGTCTCTGCTACAGCTCTTTGTCAGGGTTGGCTCATCCACTTCCTTCTACAATGGTCCGCCATCATGTTGGACAAGTGGGTGCTAGAAGTAGTGGACTTGGGATTGTCTTTGGAGTTAAAGTCTCTCTCAACATACTGCCCTGAGCACCATGGAAATCCATGGTGCCCAAGGAATGCTAGCCACACTGCAGAATGATATTGCTCAGCTTCTGTAGCACAGTGCCATCAAGCCTGTCCCAGATGCCCTGGCCTCTCAGGGATATGTGTCCCAGTGCTTTTTGGTATCAAAACAGATGGGGATGGCTGGCACCCCATCTTGGACCTGCATGATCTGAACAGGTTCGTCCATAAGCAAAAATTCCCTGTGGTCAGTCTGAACCAAATCACACCATCTCTGGAGCCTGGGGCACGGTTCTGTTCCATGGACCTCCAGGACGCCTTCTTTCACATTTCAAGCCATCTGTCACATGGGCATTAACTCCAGTTCTTTTTTTTTTTTTTTTTTTTTTATTCTTTATTTATCTGCTGCTTGCTGCTGAACCAGCTGCCCAGGTCATGGCCCCCTCCTCTCCCACTCTCACATTAGCCCTTACTCCCGGATACCCCCTGGATTACCCCCCAGGGTGGGGTTGCAGCACCAGTCCAAGTGCCATAGACAACGGGATAGGTCCGGGAGCCAGCCTGAGAGCTCATTAGAGTGGAGGGGCAGGCATCATCCTAGCAGCAAGCAGCATGATTTTTTTCCCCGTTACACGAGGGCGGGACGTGCAATGACAACCTGCGTCCACCCACCCCCGAGCTTACTGTTTTGGCATTGGAACTTGTGATGCAACCCAGCCTCTGCTGGGTGTTGCCACAGCTCCAAGCCCTACACCACCCTCCCCCCTGGAGAAGGAGAGCAGCCATGGGGTGCTCAATCCATCTCCTCCCGGCCGGCCCTCCAATGATCCGAGTCCATTCCCGAACCCTGGTCGTCGGCATTGCAAGTGGAAATCCCACCGCTGTGCCGGCGGACCGGCATTAACTCCAGTTCTATGTAGGCAGAGTATTTTACCTGTAAAAGGTTATGGCATTCAGCCTGGTATCGGCACCTAGGGTCTTCACCAAGAGCCTCATGGGGGTGGTGACCTACCTCTGACACCACAGTGCCATGGTGTAACCACACCAAGACTACTGGCTCATTATGGGCATTTCCAGAGACAGTGCTGTGGTCCAGGGATCTGGTCCTCCAGACGTTTTGAGATCTCAGCCTGCTGTTCAATCTGGCCAAGTCAGAACTGCTCAAAGAGCAGGCAATCCAATCCTTTGGAGTGGAGTTAGACTCCCTCCCTCTAAGCCAGGGGTCACATACCTGTAGACAGTGTGGAGGATCTTGCCTGTTTTTGCCTGATCAAATCAGGCTGGACAATTATGCCTGGCCTGGGAATCCATCTCTGGCTGTTGACGGTCTTGACAGTTTCAACTAGTATTGTCTGCTGGACCCACTGGCATACATGTCAGCTCCAGTGGGAGCTGAGGCACCAGTGTTCTTAGTGCCAGTCACCTGGTCCAGCTGGTTTGGGTGGCACAGCCGATGTGGGACACTGCTGAGTGGTGGCTATGTCCTGAGAAATTCATGGAGGGAATTTGATTTGCTTGTCCAACCCTAACCTTAACCATGGATGCATCTCTAGTGGGATGGGGACTCATCTGCCTGACCACAGAGCCCGTGAGTTCTGGTCGCCCAATGAGACTTACCTACACATCAACCTACTGGAGCTCTGAGCAGTGCACCTGGCACTATTTAGTGTCAATTTGTACAATCCAGACTGGCAACATGACCACTATGTTCTACCTGAACAAACAAGGCTGAATGCACTCCTTTCCCCATGTGAGGAGGCATTCCGCATCTGGTCCCTGATACGCAGCCTGCAGGAGAACCTCTTAGCAGTGCTCAATGCAGGGGAGGACAGCCAGCTGGTAGACTCTCTCAGCCAGGTGGATGAGATGTTTCACAAGTGACTTTTGCACCTGGATGTGACAACACAGCTGTTAGGAAAAAGAAAGTAGGACACGGGTGATCTTAAAGAGAGACCATCAAGTTTCCTTTAATCTAAACATTGACACCAGTGACAAAGAGATTGATAGCCTAGAAAGCTCCAGCTCTTTTCTAGAGGAGGACTGGCCACCTCCAGAGCTTCCACAGGAACTTTGGAGGAGCACAATCTCCAACCAATATCAAGGGTTCCAACAATATCATTACCACCACCAGGACACAAGAGGAAGAAGACAAGGAGGGGGAGGATGCAGAGGCCAGGGGGTCAATGTTGTCAGTATCCCAACCAGCAACAGGGGCAACCGCAGTACCAGCAGGGCAATAGAGGCAACACAGACTAGTGAAATCAAAAGTAGTGAATCTTTCTAACCATCAGCAAACACCAGCAAAAGAAGCACTCCTAAATAAAGGTTTATCCTTTGCCCCCAGTGTCCATAAACACATTCCTAAGTATAATTGACCTCCAGATGGCCTGCAATAGTCTTAGTTTAAAGTATTTCTTCCATGGAAAGTCTAAGATAGGTTTCACAGAGATACAAGACACCCCAGAGTCAGCCAACGAGCCTACTGTGAATGTTGAGGAGGTAAAACAATTAAGGAAGAAATCAACTTTCTGCCCCCACCTAGTGCTGCAGTTCTTATTTTTCAAGATTTACGTGAGAGGGACCTGACTAAATTATTTGATGGCCTTCCATACCTTAATTATCAAAATCTTTCAGCAGGAGAAAGAGATGCTTTAAAGTCACTACAAGAAGACCATGAAATTGTGATAAAGGCTGCGGATAAAGGTGGGAGCATAGTTCTGCTCAATGGGAGTGATTATGAAAAAGGTCCGCAAACAACTAGAGAATCATCAATTTTACCAGAAACTGCAACAAGACCCCACATGAGACTACAAGTGGTGTATAGAAGAGACTGCCACGACAGCTTATGATGAGGGAGACATAGACAAGCAAATTAAAGACTTGTTCACTACACAGTTCCCACTTAGAGTGACATTTTATGTGCTCCCTACATTACACAAGTCTTTACAGTGCCCCCCTGGCAGACTAATAGTGAATGGTATAAGGTCATTAACTGAACAACTATCAGATTATGTGGACAACACATCATACCCCATTGACATCATATCTGAAGGACACTGAGGACATCCTGCAAGCCCTGGAGGACATTTAACTAAATGGGGATTCATATCTAGTTACTCTAGAGATTGAATCCCCCTATACAAAGATCCTCTCTGGGGAAGCCCTCCAAGTCATTGCATTTTTCTTGAATCACAGGAATCACAGTGACAGTCCCCCTACAGAATTTCTCCTGAAATTAGCTGAATATGTTTTAAAATACAATGTACAGTAGTCACATTTCTTGACAGCTTTTTCTTACAGGTTAAGGGGACGGCCATGGGGGCAGCTTTGGCCCCCTATGGCCAACCCATATGTGGGACTCTGGGACAGGCAGTATTTGCAGGACAGAGAATGTAATCCTTTCTTTGACAAACTGACCATGTGGAGACACTTTATTGATGACGTGGTGGCAGTGCTGTGCGGGGATCTTTAGGAACTGGATGCATTTGTGCAAGTTTTGCACACTACGCATCCACATTTGAAATTCATGTAATAAGCCAATAAAAAACAAGTTAACTCTCTGGACCTCAATATAATAATAGGAGAGGATGGCTCTGTCATCACAGAGATCTTTAGAAAGGACACTGATAGCAATACTTTGCTTCTAGCATCTAGTTGTCACCTAGGCCACACTGTCACCAACATCCCTGAAGGGCAGTTTCTACATTTGAGAAAGAACTGCTCCACTCAGTACAGTTATGAAAACAATGCCACAGATCTTTCAGATAGATCTGCAGGGTGGGGATATAGTCATGGTGTTGTCAGCAGTGCTATGAAGTTTGCAGGGAGCCAAGATAGACACAGTCTCTTGTTTGGGGAACATAACAGGGAAAGGGATGCCAGTAGAGTTAACTTTGAGGCCGGCCCAGTGGTGCTGAGGGTTGAGGCGCTGGATGCCACACCTCATGCCACACCAGTGACCCGGGTTCGGGAACTAGCCCGGGCCGTCGTGTTGGCAGGGGAGGGAGAGGATTGAGCATCCATTGGACAGCTCTCCTCCCCCTGGGGTGGGTTCTGGGGCTCCCCAGTGCAGTAGAGACCCCAGGTGGAGACTGGAGGTACTACCCATGTCTGGTGTATGTAAGGGGGAGGAGCACGGCGGACTCCTATGGCTCCTCCATGCAGGCGTCATTGCACGCCCGCGCTCCTAGGGGGCAACCTAAGAAATCCCTGGCCTCAGGGATAGGCAAAGGCACCTCCAGTCCCGGCCACACTCCTGCCGTTGGGCTTGCTCTCTAGGTGCACCTCCCAACTCCAGCCCAGCACACTGGAGTATAGATAGAGCACCAGGGCGTAAGGCGGTCCCACCTCGGGGGACTCAGAGCCTGGGGATCCACCAGGCTGGGTCGGCCTGGATCAGTGAGCTTCAGACAGGGAGGCAGAGCCCAAGCGGAGACGTTGCTGGAGAGAGGGGATCCAGTAAGAAATAGAGTGTACAAAAAAAAAAAAAAAAAGTTAACTTTGTTATGAGTTATTCAGCACTTATATAATGACAAGAACAAATCTAGTAAATTCATTGGCTGAGAGATGTCACCCGACTGCATTAAATCTCTGTGAACACATGGTCACATACCAAATCTCATTTTCCTCCCCCAAAAACCTACTTAGGGCCATTTGATAAGTGTAATAAGCCCCCCCCATGGTGTTTATTATAGGGATTTTAATGCACTTCTTAGTGGTGTAAGGACACTTAGTCTTTGGCCTCGTGGCTTACTACATCCCTGGGGTGTGCATTAAGCTAGCAATAACACATGAGAGGGTGTCCATTATGCTAGATCACCGCACACCCCGGGTGCATTGTGGGGCCACAGGACGAGTGCCTTCAACCACCCGGGAAGTGTGGTGATCTAGCATAATGCACATACTGGAGTGTGTTATTACGCTTATAAAATGGGTTATTACAGTTACGAATGCATAATTTTTACAATAAATAATTTTAAGACATATAAAACTTAAACCCCAGGGTCCAGTCCCACGGGCGATCCCGTCGCCGAAGCCGCCTGAACAGGCGGGGAACAGCTGCTGCTGTCCACCTCGTTGCCCAAACCCCAGAGTCCAGTCCCATGGGTAATCCCGCCACCGAAGCCGCCTGAACAGGCAGGGAATAGCTGCTGTCCACCTCGTTGCCCGAACCCCAGGTACGCCGCTGATCAGCTCACCCTTTGCTTAGTACCACAACCGGAGTGGGGCACCTTATTGGCCGTGCTACCTTTCTGCACTCCTGTGATTGGCCCACCTAGGAACTGTGCTTGTGGCGCTTTTTTTTTTCAAACCTGGCTTCTGCTGTCTGAGGCACTCTCGGCAGCATTACAGCTCTGTCCGAGAGTGTTATTTGTCAGCCTGACTAGTCAATGCTAGCCTGGATTTCTTGCTTAGCTCTGTGCATGAAACTGTTCCTTTTATTTATTTATTTTTTTTCAGCTCCGTTTTCTTTTTTTTTTTTCTTTCCTGTTTGTAACCTAAGTTAGCCACTGTTTAGATCAATCCTTGCTGGCTGTGTAAATTAATTGTGAAGTAGACCGAGTGAATAGCATGCTTTTGGAAGTAGTAATATGCCTTCCTGACAACCTTAAAACCTGGCTATCTTAGCAAGATTAACAAGCCAGCCTTGTAGTTATTCAGTACTGTTACTGCTTAGTGTATATCTACAAAACCAAATGTGTCTATGTACTGATCGAACATTTCCCATCCTGCCTCTGTCAGTTTAATTATTGTATTGCCGCCCTCTGTTTTTCCCCACCTGTATCCTCAGCCGTTTTATCTGCCTAAAATTCCCCGTCTGTTTCTCTCAGCTTAATTATTGTAATCTCTCCCTCTGTTTTCCTGACCTGTACCCCCAGCCAGTGTAATTGCTTAAAATTCACTCTGTCTGTGAAAAAAAGCCCCCTCTACTCGTATGTCTTTCCTACCTGCCTGTGAGAAAGAGCCCCCTCTGCTTGTATATCTTTCCTACCTGCCTCTCTCTGTCTAGCCCTTGTATTTTTTCCCCTCTATTCTTGCACTTTCTCCCTCTATCTTCCTTATCCTAACCCCCTGCCATTTTAATTAGTGCTACTGTCCATCTATCCTGGTCTCGCTTTCCCCCTCCACCCGCCATTTAACATATTCATCTCTTTGTCTTAAGGATTACAAGAGGCGCTTAGACCAAGACCCCTGACTGTTCTCAGTGTCTCCGCTCTCCACCTCCCCTTTCTTTCGCCCATGACCTGCTCTTTTTATAAAATGATATCTGTCCCTTTATGACGTTGTGCTGTCTGTGATAATAATCCTTCACTTTTTTTCCTGTTAGGGTCCAGTCCTGCCGGCGATCCCACTGCCGAAGCCGCCTGAACAGGCGGGGAACAGCTGCTGTCCACCTCGTTGCCCGAACCCCAGGTATGCCGCTGATCAGCTCACCCTTTGCTTAGTACCACAACCAGAGTGGGGTACCTTACTGGCCATGATACCTTTCTGCACTCCTGTGATTGGCCCACCTAGGAACGCACAGTTGTGGTGCTTTTTTTTCAAACCTGGCTTCTGCTGTCTGAGGCGCTCTCGGCAGCATTACAGCTCTCTCCGAGAGTGTTATTTGTCCCGCCTACCTGCCCCAACCCCGGCTGCTATTAAATAGCCCTCCTCCCCCACACTTGAGTTTTTTCCCCGCAGACACTCCTCCTCAATTCAGCCCTCCTCTTAAAGTCAACACCCTTAATTCTGCCAACTCTCCTATTTTCCACCAATTGCGTACCTTCTGCTGTGTTATCACCGGCACTAATTCCTACTGCACAGCCCTATATCTGAGCTTCCTACCTTCTTTACTAACCCAGTTCCAATAATCACTAACTTACTCATCATACAGCATTTTTAGTCATATCATTCTAACTCCCTTTATATCTTTACTGTTGGTAGAATACCTCTTGTTTTTCCATTATTATTTGTACCTCTCCTTCCTGCACTTATCCTTCCTGCACTGTTTTATGCCTTATGACACATAACCTTGCTTGGCAATACTTTGCCTGTTGAATCCACCCACAAATCCTCCCTGCCAAAACCCCAGGACTGCCAAAAGCCATCCATAAGCACTGTTTAAGGTACTTCTCTCCTCTAACTTCAGTATTAACATGATGGCACCTGCAACATACCTGCTCTTCCTAGGCTGCGTCCTCCATCTATTTTCAGAGTCTTGTACGAACCCATGGAATAGCATAACATGTCTGAGCTCCAACTCATGCCAAGAGACAAACTGGTCGATGCTCGCTACACAGCCCATACCATCCGCACGTAGTAATCTGCATGCAATCAGAATGTTTCTAATTCCTCCCAGCCCAATAACTCTTACGCAATCACCCCTCATCCTCTCCCTCAGGGTAGCAATATTTGCTCTGAGCACCTTTCTCTGCTCCCTAAAAGCATGTCCTGATGACATAGCAGGGACCATGCTATTCAAACCAACAAAGCCTTCCTAAGATTCCTTGTAAGAAGGCTTAGGAAATACTAATCCTGCTGTTGCTCTGTACAGGCAGTGTGGAATTAAACCCAGGCCCCTTCCCGGCTGATAGCTGCCCAAGGGGAGCTCCCACAGTTAAAGGGTCTCAGCTTCCTGCACATGAATGTATGCAGTCTAGCTAACAAACTTGATATGGTCCAGGCTTGAATGCTACATGCTATGCCTGATGTAGCAATGTTTTCAGAAACCTGGCTTAAGAATCCTGTACCTGACCAAGCATCAACATCCCTGGCTACAACCTGCTCAGATGTGATAGGCTGACCAGAGGTGGTGGTGTTCCCATATACATGAAGGATAAGTTCCCTTACCACCGATATTGTCCGTACATCAATTCCCAAAAAATTTGAATGTCTCTCCCTCAAGCTATCCTTATCACCTGGAGTAGCCCTGCCGGTAGCTGCTTGCTATAAGCCGCCGGCCTGGGTATATTGCCTCACCTTCATTCCCTTATTGAACAAGCGAACAATGAATGTGTTATAATGGGAGACCTTAACCTCAACTGGAACGACCCCTGCGCAAACAGGCTTAAGAACTTCTGTGATGACCACAGGCTTTCCCAGGTTACTCCTGAGGCCACCCGTCCCAACAAAAAGAAAAACCTGAATGTAGCTCTCTACTTGACCTTATGCTAGTCAAGAAGCCACACAATATCACCCATACAGGGGTATTCCACAGTGATTTGAGTGACCACTGTGCAGTCGCATGTGTTAGGTGCTCTCCTCACCTCCCTTCCACCTCTACCTTCAAACTAAAGCGCAGCCTAAAACACTTCTGTGTCTCTGCCTTTCTGACAGATCTAAGCAATATTAAGTGGCAGAGTTTCTATCTACCACCCTCTGTGATGGAAGCATTCAGTATTTTTCAGGATTTGCTATAAAGGGTAATCAACAAACATGCTCCCCTAAAAAAGGTCAGATCCAGAAAGCGGGCACCCAACTGGTTTAGCCTGTCCTTGAAGAGTCCAGAGACACATTATGGAAAAGGGCAAGGAAGTCGCAGTCAGAATCTGACTGGCTCGCTTTTCGGGTAGCCAGGAACGCCTGCACAAAGCTGGTAAGGCTGGAAAAATCACATTTTTTTTCAATCCGCCCTAGAGGAAAACAAAAATTGCTCTGCCAAGTTTTGGCAAATCTTGAGAGAGGTCGAAGGACACTCCTCTGCCACTCCAATCCCGGCTAAAATTGTGGTAAACAATAACTCCTATACTGTCAGGGCTGAGATACTTGATCAGCTTAATAACCACTTTGCAACGGCAGGCCTCGCATTTGATCTCTCCACTTAGTAAATTGAATGCCCCGAGTGCCGCCACTGCAGGCACTAACCCTGCTCCTGTTCCTACGGTTGACCATCCTCCCTTCAACTTCCAACCAGTCTCATACAAACAGCTGGAGGACCTTCTTCTTTCATCGGACACTAAAAAGAGTGTTGGTGCTAACTCGTTAGAACCCTTCTTCTTAAAAGCAGGATACTATTATCTGACAGCACCAATTGCTCATCAATTCAATTGCTCACTTATCCAAGGGGAATAGCCACCTGGTTGTAAAATCGTGCATATTATCCCCTTGTTCAAATCGGGGGACCCCACAGGCTTGAATAATTACAGGCCTATCTCGCTTCTCACTGTATTGTCCAAATTACTTGAGAGAATTGTCAACTCACAACTCAGGGAGTATTTGGATTGTGAAAATATCCTTAACCAAGCCCAATTGGGGTTCAGGCCAAAGTACAGCACTGTGTCGGCTCTAGCTAAAGTGTCCAACAACTGGCTAACAGCTCTGGACAGGAGACAGCATATCTATGCACTTTTTCTAGATCTCAGCAAAGCCTTCGACATGGCTGATCACTCCATCCTGCTCGATATGTTGGGTTGCATTGGCTTATCCCACGCTGCAGTTAAATGGTTTCATTGTTACCCCACATATCAAAGGCAACAAATCAAAGCACAGGGGGAACTGTCTTCACTTAAAGCCCTGCCCCTAGGTGTACCACAAGGATCTATCTTGGGGCCTATCCTTTTCGTTATCTATATTAATAGCATTGACTCTGGCCTTCTTGCTGGGAGTGTTCATCTCTTCGCAGATAATACAGTCCTTTACACAGCTAACCCCTCCCTTGATCTTGTGCACAAGGAGTTACAGCTGAACTTTGTCACGCTCCAGCATAATCTACTGAGCCTTAAGCTCTTGCTCAATGCCAGAAAAACAAAAGCCATGATCATCTCCCCGCATCCCCCATCCATTTTGGGGACACCTGGTATCCCCCAGATCTTCACCCTCCTTGGCGAATCCCTGGAAATAGTTGATAATTTCAAATATCTGGGAGTCTGGTTGGACAATAAGCTTAGCTTTAGTGTTCACCTAAGTGAACTTTCAAAAAACTAAGACAGCGACTTGGCATATTCTACCGCATAAGACACCTTCTCACTTTCGAAGCTAGAAAGCGGCTGGTCCAAACTGCCTTTTTGCCCTTGCTTGACTATGCTGACTTTCTATACAGTCACTGCCCCCAGAATACACTCCAAAAACTCGATACACTTTACCATCATGCCTTGAGATTCATACTTGACATGCCCTTGCGGACTCATCACCGCCTGCTTTACCAGGCAATTGATTGGCCATCCCTCTCCATGAGGAGGCAAAGAAACGCCCTCATGTGGCTCTTCAGTGCACTCTCAAACAAGCTCCCATCCTACATCGGTAACCTGTTTAAACAGTCTGTGGGCACTTACGGACTCCAAAATTCTACCTTTGTCCTCCTCAACCTAACGAGGATGAAGACACGCCTTTGGCTATACTGCCATCAGCTCTTTCCTCCCATCGCTCTGGAATAATGCTCAGAAAGTACTTAAATGCTCCCTCCTGCCCAGTCTCCATGTATTCAGACAGCGGCTCTATCAGTGCCTGAATACTGTATGTGATTGTTTCAGGTAACATGGACATATAGATGGAATACGCCCAGCTCTTGGACCTCGTTGGCTGCCTATCCCCCCCCCCCCCACGGCAGGCTTCCTCCTAGAGTAACTTCCCTCCACCCTGGCCCCCCTTCCCCCTGCAGAAATCCTCCAGGGGGTTTACATCTTAGTAGGTTTGGCCCTCTCTTCATTTATGTGTCTCCTATCCCATTGTCCCCACTGTCTCCTGCCTCCTTTTTCTCACTCCTTCCTACAACCTCCTCCCCTCCCCTTTCCACAGTAGTCCCCAAACCTACCACTAGAGCATGGCTGTGCATGTACACAATGAGTAATTAATTATGTCTTGTTATTTGTTGCAGTTGTAATCTAAGATTTTTGCCTGATCCCTTTATGTTTTTGTTATGGTTTGACATTGCTTATTGTAATGAACTTGTACTTTTGTCCAGGACCATCTTGCAAATGAGCTTGCTCAACGATGTGAATGCCTGGTTAAATAAAGTTTGATTTATTGATTTATTTGGGTTTAGAATGTAAAATAGTCCTTCCACCTCCTGGAACTTTTTTGCATTTGCAAGTTGACTTGGGTATTTAGACCCAAATCTCTATCTATACTTGTAGTTTTCTGGGTTATAGTTCAGCGCCTCCCCCCCAATCGCGATGTATGGTAATGGTCATTGTGCAATTAGGGTGGCAATTTGGTAGTGTTTATGTATTCTTTGGTGGATGGGAGACAGCACAAGCAAGACAGAGAAAGACCATCGGGAGAGATGGTGACTGAGACCGAGTGAGGTGATTACCGGAAGCAGCACTGTAGAGGTGCATTACACATTTGTGGGACTGGGACTAGAACTCTTCCCAGTACTCACCAGCATGTCTATAAGTAATTGTGGGCTAGGAAGTAAAGCAAACACTTTATTGTTTTTGACAAAGGATTACTGTATCAGTACTGTCTTTGGTGGCGGTTGGGGGAGAGGGAGCATCTGTACAGAAATAGAGAGAGTGGGACATGTCCAGCAAGACAGCAGCAAGCTGGTAGCTTTGTGGAAGCAGCCATTTCAGCCTCATTGTATACTTGAAGTGGACTGGGAGCAGGGTCTAGCTTTCATCCTACCAGCAGTTACCAGCATTGTCAGTGTGGTCAAAGTTTGTTTTTCCATTTATTTATAAACTATCAGTTGGAGAGAGGGAGTTGAACAGCAAGCGTGAGGCAACGAGGCAGTCGAAACATGGCCAAAATACAGATTTCAAAAGCGATTAAAAAAAAAAAAACTACTGCTGATAAAAGCAAATGAACTGCATTTCTTTCAAGTATGGTCAGTTCTGTTTTGGTAGAGTTTTGTTGTGATTGGTGGCATTAGTGGCAAGGGACCAGTGTGTGGATGATATTGATGTAGTGTGGGTACTAGCTACTACAGTGAGTGGTTAGTAAGGGAAAAAAATGGCTGTCAAACACGTTTTTTAAAAATCCTGTGGTGTAGTGATTCGTGAAAAAGCTAAGTTCCAGGATGACCATGTGGTGAGCTAGATTCCCACATGGTCATGTGATTGGTGTCAGCCAATCACAATTCATTATTTTAGGTGCCCATTTTATAAAATCCTACAATGCATGTCCTGTCACGCCTTATTATTTACATGCAGGTTACTTTGAGAGAATTATTAAGGAACACTTGCATGTACTACAGGAGACATGGGTCTAACTGGCATAATGGCACAACCCCCATGTATGTCCTACAAGAGGGCAATTACTGTGAAAGACACCCTGGTCCATAGTTGCTACTGGAGAAAACAGCCACTTACATGGCTAAACAAAGGTGTCCGAGGGTGCAATCTTTTGTAAAAACAGCTCAGTGTGCAGATACATTACCCAGGGAAATTTTTTTTTTCAGTCTTCCACACTCAGGTAAAGTCTTAGAGATAAGGCAATTTACAACATGTGACTTCATGAAGGTAAGATATGTGGCACAAAGTAGTTGCAATGCCTTCTACTTAGGCAAAACTACAAGGCTGGTGAGCACTGTAGGACCATTGAGAGAGGCAGCTTTAGTTATGCCGCAGCCTAGTATGTAGCCGAAGTAGGGGAGCCAGATCAAAACAGGTTCACCTTTCCAGCTATCGACAAGGTGTGCCCCCAACCCCTGTGGGGGTTATTTTAACAATCTAGTACTCAGAAGGGAGGTCTTTTGGATTTATACTCTGAAGGCTGCAGCATTCTCTGGTTTAAATGTATCATATGATCTGGCACCTTTTCTCAGATGCTGACTGTATTCAGATAAGTTGCATATATGTGTGCCCAATACTGAATGTTAGCTATTCTTTTTTTTTTCTCTTTTCATTCCCCATTAGGCACTAAACAGCCATTCATGATAGGTGTGTGTGCCGTAATGCAAACCATAGAACTGAGGATTTGAGTCCTGCCACGACTGCACCTGCATCTCTCTTTCGATTTCGGCATTAAGGAGGTTCCTGTTCTCTGCCAGTACATTTGTAAGACAAAATGCAGCCATTTAGTATGAATACTGTAGCTATGCCAAGGTGCTAGTTTCAGGATTGTGGGTTTGTTTCCCACTATGGCTGCACCTATATTTCCCCCCCCGACTAAGATATTGAAGTTGTTCTCATTCTAAGTACGTGTCTATATATCTGTTGTGTTCTTTTTAACGCTCCGCCCTTGTTTTTGTTTTTGCACTTCATTCATGTGTCAGAGAAGATAAGTAGTAGAAGACTAAAATGCATCTATTAAAGTACAAGCAGTATAGCGCAATACGATCGAACCAGTAGTTAGCAATAACACTTATAAGCGTGTTTTCTGTTTATTTTTTTAAATCTTTTGTGCATTTTTTTGTCACTTGCCACATGATTTACACTGGAAGCATGTACATTGTGATATCTGTTTGTCTTGTAAGTGTATGCTGAGCTGGTTACTTGATACATTCCGGGATGATATTTGTTGATGACATCATCACCCTGCTTCAGTATTTAGGAAGCTTTTCAGAAGTGTCTCTTACCACTGATAAAGGATCTTTTTGGATGATCCAAAATGCATCAGAAATCACAGTGGGTTGTCCTTGATACCAAAATCAAATCTGCACTTGTTTGCAAAGCAACTACTTGTGGAGTGGCATTTTTTTCCTCTAAAAAGGTGGTGAGTGCCCAATTTCTGTTGTTTTAACATCAATGTATGGTTACCTCCATTAAAAGAAATATACACTATACCCATTAGAAAAAATATGCAATACACTTCCTATGAGAAAAAACTATGCACTACACACTCTGTTAGAAAAAATATACACTACACTCCATCAGAAGAAATATATACTACACTAACTCTGGAAAAATATATACCTTGGCCAGCCTGGGGGCATACAGGGCTAAGGAGCTGGATGCCCTACCTCTCACCACGACAGTAGCCTGACTTCAGGAATGAACTCGGGATGCCAGGGGTCGGTCGGGGCAGAAGAGGATCGAGTGTGCAATGGACTGCTCTCCTCTCCCGGCATGAGGAGGTGTGTTGGCCCCACCATAGACTGTCACCAGGTGGAGGCTTGGTGGCAGGGCAGCTCGGGCGGCATGCAGGGATGGATTGCATGGTGCATGCTGCATAGGTGCCTTCACACCCAAGTAAGCATGCCTTGCAGAAGGGTTGGGAGAAAAAAACAGAAAAATGATGGCAGAGACTTCAAGAAGCGCTTCTGACTACCTCTGACACACACTGCTGTTAAGGATGCCTGGTCCGACTTGGATACTTGGACAGAGGGGGATGGCCTTCCCTCCTCTGGCCCCACCACAAGGGACAAGCCATGGGAAGACTCTGACCAGGTAGGTCCCTGGAACACCAAGACACCAGTCTAGAGGAGGTGAGACAGGGCTGAACCGTCGCCCCCTGCCATCAGTGGAAGAAACACCGCAATGGTAAAAAAAGAAATATATATGCCTTAAACCCCCTATTAAAAGAAATACACACTGTCCCCCATCCAAAGAAACATGCACTTACACTGCACCAACATTAGAAATAAATATACACTGCACCCCAATTAGAAGAAATTTACACTATGCCCCATATTGGAAGATTTATACACTACACCCCATTAAAATACACACTTCACCCACATTAGAAAAAATACAGATTACCATTAGAAGAAATATACACTATACCCTCTGTTAGATGAAATATGCACTACACCCTGTCAGAAAAATATGCACTACATCCATGTCAGGAAATATAAGTACAGCTCTATTAAAAAGAAATGTACACCATACTCCATGAGAAGAAATGTACACAACACCTACATGAGAAAGAATATAGATCATACCCACTAGTAGAATAAATATACACTACACCCTCTATTAGAAGAACTATGCACTACACTTTATCAGAAAAGCATACGCTGCAGTCACATTGGAAAACAATATACAGTGAACTACCCCAGTATAAGAAATCTACACTAAACCCCACCACAAAAAATATACACTATGCCCACATTAGAAAAAATATACAGTACACCTCATTAGAAGAAAGATACACTACATCCTCATTAGAAGAAATATACATTATAACCAATTTGAATACATGCTATACATATGTAGAAAAAATACACAGCACACCTGCTATTAGAAGAAATATACACTAACCCCATCAGAAGAAATATACATCACCCACATTAGAAAAAATAAGATTACACCCCTTATTAGAACAAAGACACACTACACCCCGTTAGAAGAAATAAACACCTGCCAATGTTAGAAAAATATATACTACACTCCTGTTAAAAAGATTGCACACTTCACCCCATTAAAATAAATATATGCTACACCCCACCTCAGGATATATAGGTGATTTGCAATGTACTGACTCAAAATATGACATTTATCTTTATGTGTGAGGGGCACAACATTAACTCATGCATGAAGGAGCTACAAATGAGTTATGACAATCCTGCTTTCACACAAGTGTTGATAAATGTTATATTCCACAGTGCTGGCCCTAGTTATTCTGGGGCCCTGTGTGAACCTCCTTGCTGGGGCCCCATATCAGAAGTCGCAAAGCCCCCAAGGGACATCCTCATCCCTATCATGCCTCCCTGTAGCTTCATTTTTAGCTAGTTTTGTGCCATTTTTGCACTTAAATTAGTACATACAGCACCAGGAAGAAGGAGGCCAACTGGACAGCTGAGTTTTTTTGGGGGGGCCCTCTGCTCTTGGGACCCTGTGCGAATGCACAGTTCGCAGTCCCCTAAGGCCGGCTCTAATGTTCGTCTGCTTATTGTGTATTGTATACTGTATGTATTGTCCCAAAGCTCAGTGTACACTGTCACTACCTGTATCTGTGATTTATTGTATTCCTGCCATGTATGGTACAGTACAAGTCACACTAAACTGTTCCACCAATCAGCTGCTTTAGCATTTCTGACTGAGTTGCAGAAGTGTTGCTGGATTCAGTACAAAACCTTGCACAAACTGTTTCCTAAGAGTTACAACTTAGTTTTACATTGCATTATGATTGGGCTTCAGGTGCATGCCAACTGAATAGCAAAAACATTTTATAAACATTACTCTTGAGATAATAATTAAGTGTTGGAAAACAATGCAGTATGAGTATATTGTATTGTAATCTGCTTCTACCATGTCCTTCCAGGACCAGTTTGCAAATGAGCTTGCTGAATGGTGTTTTTACTGGTAAAATAAAGATTGATTGAAACTATGTAATTTGAGTCAGACCATTGTATATTTGATTTATACAACATCAGTTTACTAGTTATATCTTTTAAATACATTATCCTGTTTGTATGAAGATTTAACTTTGATTTCACCTACTAGCTTCAGTGCTGCACATGGCTATTGTGATGTCATCAGCATTGTGTTAGCTGCCCTCTGATATAGGGGATGCGAAATGACCATCTGACTAAAATATGTAATTAATCTTCAGGTGTGAGGGTACAGGACTATAACTCATAAGTATGGAAGTCCTGCACCCTCACAGGTGATGATAAACTGCATATTTTAAGTCAGACCATAGCATATTCTATTTCTACAACATTATATAACTTCTAAATATTCTGTTTGCATGAAGATTTAACTGTTTCTGTTTTGATTTCATCAGCAGGCGTCAGTGCTGCACCTTGCTATTGTGATGTCATCACCATTGAGTGAGCTGCTCTCTGACTGCTTCAGTATGCATTGTGATAATACACACCAGGGCAAATATGATATACAGAATGGGGCAAGAGACCATCTATGACATACGCAACTCACAAGATAAAATGAGACCTTGTGAGTTGGGTGTATGATATGACTTTTTATGCTGCCATTTTTGTTTCTACTCGTGTTGTATGAATATATTTATACAATGTAGGATGGAGTCAAACCTTACAGATCAATGAATTCTTTTAGCCATGAAAGCATTTCAAAAAAATATATATATAACCCCTTGGTGGCGCTATCCCAAGGGCTACTACCCCTGCCTGCTTAACTACTAACAGGTTGAGGGGCCTAGGTCCAATGGCGGGTGCCTCCACCCAGAGGTCAGGGTTTGCAGTAGTTAAACTAGCTTGGTCACAGCCCTCTGGGACACTGTGACCCTCTTCGTCCCCTCTGGTGGCTCACACAATACACAGGAGTTACAATCCCTATACTCCACATATACACCCTGTTCACTCATAAAGTACCACTTACCCTCGAGACTGATTCTGCAGCACGTCTCTGAGGACTCCCTGTAAAACAAGGTTAGGCAATATACACAAACACAATGCAATGCTTCCTCTACATGTACAGATACCACAGACAGCATATAATTCAATAACAACAAATCTGATTTATTAAAGGGGGCAGTAACAAGGAGGGGGCCAATCAGATTGATTTGATTTGGAAATACTCAAATCACAGTACTGTGCATGCATGCATATAGTCCAAAATGTCACTCTCTGGGTACCCAGGATGGTGGGGGGCTAGCCAGGGTCGGTGCAGCTGGTTGGGGCCCTTTGATGGAAAAAACACATGCACACACAAATTGTAATCCAGAGCCCTGGGATTCAGTTCATGAAGAAATGAAACAGCAACAATTAGATGACACACTTGCAGTTTGATAAACAGATTGCAGGGGAGCTACCCTGATTTGTACTCACGGACTCAATACTGAAAACTGGATGGATGCTGGTTGTCCTTGATTGCCAGGAGAAACACAATAGCTGGCCCAGCCCTCGTGGCAGGACTCACTTGCACTCGAAAAACAGGCGGATTCAGTCCGAATCGAGCTGGGTTTTGCTTCCAGCTTCAGCACACAATTAACAGGACCGGGGAAAATAAGATCACGATTCCCCACAAGCACTAGACACATTTATATGTAAAAGGAAAGTACTATACCAGGCAGGCTGCTCCTCGATCCCGTTCGCACTTACTGCAAAATACCCGGGAGCACACACAGCAGCTTCAGTTCCTGACAGACCGAGCGCAAGTCAGCAATTTCTCCAGTCTTCTACTCGGTGAACCTGGTTTCCCCACGTCTAGTGCTTCTTTCTCCTCACAATTCAGATTCAGTTCGAACTGGCACTTGCACAGGCTGAGGCCGAACCTCAGGGCCTCACACGCACTTCCCGCGTGAAACTATACAGCGCAGAAGCTCGGAGTTCCTTCTCTCTTCACAGTCAAAACTCATCTGATCTTTCCAGTAGACAGGGCCGGGCATTTCCTTTGAGTTCCTCCCAGTTCAGTTGGCTGGTTTGGCTGTCGCTCATAATCAGATTCCCCCTGTTTGTGCAAAAAGGCGCTGAAGTCCAAACTACAATTCCCAGAGGCATCTGCCATACAGTACCATTGTGGCTGGTTCCAGAGGGGAGTCCAAGTTCTGATTCCCCCAGAGCAGGCTCCATTTTTAAGGATCCCCACCATGATTGGTCCAATTCAGCAGTTCAGAACCAACATGAGGGAGCTACTCTGCACTGGCCTTGCTACAAGAAAGCAGGTTAAATCAAACTGCATTTTCATTATTACTCTAACAGGTTACAAGCAAACAATTACATCTTTGAAGAATGCTCCTTCTGCTCAACTTAGCGATGGCAGAAACGGAGCAATCTGGCAGTATCTCGAGCAGGACTCAAGCAGGGAAACACAGAGACCCCCATCCAAATTAATTATGTCTGCAGGCAGACAGCTCTTAAGGAGACAGTACCAGAGGCTCTAAAAGCACTCGCAGATAAATGGCTTAGACGCCGAACACCATCCAGGCTTGGAGCATTCAAGCAAGCTCCTGAAAGACTTTTGGGAACCCCATTTGCAGGGGGGTTACATATATATGTATATATATATTTTTTTTTTTTTTCAATCTTCGGTGGGTCATAAGCATTGTTTCCACTTTTTGTTGGCCATAATGAAGCTGTTAATTAGTGAGAGAGCGACTTGTGCAATGCATGATAACATTACAATCACCTCTGCTGCAGTCAGAACCGAGCAGTGAAATCAAATAGCAACATTTAAATCTTAATTAAAAGAACTAATCTGAAAGCTCTACAATTTAAAATACATTGTACTAATTGGACACACTACGGACTCACTCAAAATATAACAGTAATGCACTCAAACCCTGTTTTACTGGTGGTTTTCAAACCTTGTTTTTCATGGTTCAGAATTTAGAAGCCGGTGTTCATAACATTTCAGAACATGAAGAACAAGGGTTGCTATCCCTGCCAATCAAAATCAAGCTGTGCTGTCCAGCATCACATCAGCACAAGCTGAGCTTTCCCCGAATGCAGAAAGCACTGTGTGCCAGTTCAAAATTGCCAGTTTAACAGTCACTCCAATCCTTTGAAACTGAGCACAGGGTTTCGGAAATACCAAAAAAGTCTTAGATTACATCATAAATAATAAGACCCCCGTTGAGAATTCGCAGTTTCCAACACCCAATAAGATCGGAGACACCAGAAAAGCACTTGAGCTTCGCTTTCATGCCGCTGATGTCACCAATCCAACTTGCTGTTGAGAATATGTTTATTCTCAACGGGGGAGGGGGAGGTAATTTTTCAATTTTTTTATTCATCACTTGTGAGGGAGAAGTACTGTCATAACTCACTTGTGGCTCTGCCACTTGTAAGTCATGGTCCTGCCCCCTCACTCATGAGGGTAACTAGCATATTCTGAGTCAACCCTTATATACTACTGTAAGTCCCCCTTCCCCCCGATGTCTAGAGGTATTCCAGATGGTACATCAGGGGAAGGGGGACACTTGCAGACAGAAATACAGTCCCAGAAATTAAACTCGTTACATGGGTTCCAATGAGAGGTCTTCAGGGGTGCAGGCATTTCTCAGCAATGGTATAACAGCGGCTGCAGGGTCAAGCTTAGTTAAAAAAGATTTTTTCCCCAAACTCCTGCACAGACTTTACTCGCTTCACATTTTTACTTTACCAGGCAGCCAGCTGGACACCGGACGTAGCTACGGACTTAAAAGTAGCTGCTTAACAGGTGGTACTTTCCCTGTGCTGGAGGTTCAAATCTGAAGCTCTCCAGCTTCGATGGTCTACAGCACAAACAAAGACCTAAACAAGAACTGACCAAATCCCCCCCTTGCCAAAGCCAGTATAGCTCCAAGCATCCCAAGGCATTATAGCACTCACGGAGGACCCTAGTGATCCCAGAGACCCAGTGCGCTTTCCCCTCTTTGGCTGCATGAGTTACGGGAATCGCTCCTGGCCAGTCCACAGTGCCACCAGAAAAGGAGACAGGTTGCCACCATTGCACTCCCTACAGTACAGGCTGCCACCATCACACTCCCTCAATGGTCTGGCATACACCAGGACTCCACTTGCTCTTGCCCATGACACACAAAAAAAAAAGACAAAAAAAAAACACTGTTTCTTTTTTGTCTGCCTAGAACAGATCCTCTTCCTCTAAATTTAGGGAGGCAGTATAGTGCAGTGGTTTAAGGCTCTGAGCTGCAAATCTGGTGATATCCAGCAGACCAGACCTGGGTTTGAATCCCACAGCTTCCACTTGCATACTGTGTGACCCTGAGCAAGTCACTTAACTTCCCTGTGCTCCCAGGTTGCTCCTGTAAAAAAGCTTTCAGCTTAGTGTGCTACTGTCGGTTAAAGAACTAAAAAAAAAAATAATTTGAATAATTATGAGCTCTTTCTTTCCGTCCACTGGCACGCACATGGATATCGTTGGCTGCCAACACTGTGGGACACTCTTCACTGGTCACATCGCCTGAAGACAGGGCCGCTGTCCCGTATACTTGAAGATATGTCACCTCAGGGCTCAGCTGTAGGAGGCATGGGGTGAGATCAACATCCTGCGTAACCACCACCAGAATTCTAAAAGAGCTAAGGGTAGAACTAGTGACACCACTGACTACCCTTTTTAACAAGTCATTGGAGGATGGGGAGGTACCCAAGGACTGGAGGAGGGCAGATGTGATTCCCCTTCACAAAAGTGGGAGCAAGGCAGAAGCAGGAAACTACAGACCTGTTAGTTTAACCTCAGTGATAGGAAAATGATGGAATCACTTCTGAAGGAAAGAATTGTCGAGTATCTAGAGGCCAGAGGGGCACAGGACCCTAGGCAGCATGGATTCACAGCAGGAAGGTCATGCCAGATGAATCTGATAGATTTCTTTGACTGGGTGACCAAAGTAGTAGATCAGGGAGGGGCTATGGACATGGCCTACCTAGACTTTAGCAAGGCATTTGACACAGTCCCACACAAAAGATTAATATACAAGTTAGCCAGCCTGGGAGTGGGTCCCAAGATGATAGCCTGGGTAAAGAATTGGCTGGAGAATAGGACACAGAGAGTAATAGTAAATGGAGTCCACTCAGAAGAAAGGAGGGTTACTAGTGGGGCACTAGGTTCAGTATAGGATGTCCTCTTCAATGTCTTTATAAGCGACATTGCAGAAGGACTGAAGGAAAAGTATGTCTCTGCAGATGACACTAAGATCTGCAACAGAGTTGATGCACAGGGTGGGGTGGAAAGGATGAGAAGGGACTTGGCAAGGTTAGAGGAATGGTCAAATGTATGGCAGCTTAGATTCAATGCTAAGAAGTGCAAGGTAATGCACCTGGGAAACAAAAACCCAGGGGAAGAGTACACAATGGGGGGTGAGATACTAACAACAACAAAAATGGAAAGGGACCTGGGGGTAGTCATATCAGATGACCTAAAGGTGGGCAAGCAATGTGAGAGGGCAGCAAGGAGGGCTGGGGGATACTGGGATGCATAGGGAGAGGCATCACCAGTAGAAAACAGGAAGTTATTATCCCTCTGTACAGACAGCTGGTGAGACCCCATCTGGAGTACTGTGTGCAGTTCTGGAGACCCAATCTCCGCAAAGACATAGGCAGGATGGAAGCTGTCCAGAGGAGGGCAACTAAAATGGTGCAGGTCTGCACCGGAAGACATATGAAGAGAGACTTAAGGAGCTTAATATGTATAGCCTCGAGGAAAGGAGGGAGAGGGGGGACATGATAGAAACTTTCAAGTACCTCAAGGGAATCAACAGAGTCCAAGAGGGTAGCATCTTTCAAAAAAAGAGGTGTGCAAGAACAAGAGGGCACAATTTGAAGATAGAGGGGGCGGCTCAGAGGTAATTTAAGGAAGTATTTTTTCACAGAGAGGGTTGTGGATGCATGGAACGGCCTTCCGGAGGAGGTTGTGGAGTCAAAATCAGTGATGGAATTCAAGCATGCATGGGATAGTCATAAGGCAATTCTGGGGGGGTGGGGGTAGGAAGAAGTAGGCTGCTGGTTAACTAGGATCTGCAGCTTATCCAGTAGGTAGGGAAATGGGCAGACTGGGTGGGCCAAGCGGTCCTTATCTGCCGTCAAATTCTATGTTTCTATGTTTCTATGTTTCTATGTTACACCTCCACATCGCCGATACCAAACCAGCACACCTCTCCCCCAGAAAACGACCAGGCTTGGGGGATGGCAACTGGTTGCAGGAAAAGGAGGCAGAGCTCGGGCAACTCTCGCAAACCAACACAGCACTCTAAACACAGTAAACAGGTACACACATATTGTGTCCATACCATCCATAACGATGGAGGATGTCTCAGGCCAAAGGAATGCCAAATGCAACAGGATAGCAAAACAACATCATAAACAAAACCTCAACAGGAAAAAAAATCAAAATCATAGGGGACTCCATGATTCGTGGTGTGGACCCCCACCTGAGGCAAAACAAACATGCAGATGTGCAGGTCAGATGTCTCCCAGGAGCATCCGCTTGGAGGAACACTGACCGAATAGTCAACACAGTTAAAAAGGAAGAAGAGGGCTCAAACATCCTGGTCCACCTAGGGACCAATGACCTTGCTAGCCGGTCGGTCGAGGAGGTTAAGGAGCACATTGCGCAGCTCGTCGAGAAATTGATTCCATTTTCGTCCAGCATTGCATTCTCTGAGATTCTGCCTGTTTGGGAAAAGGGAAAGAACAGGCAGAAAATCAGAGAGAAAGAAATAAGTGAGCTCAATGCATGGCTCAAGGACTGATGCCACACAAAGGGGCACCACTTCATCAGAAACTGGGGCAACTTCTGGAAAAGGGAGTTCTTCAAATTCGACAGCCTCCACCTGACTAAAGAGGGAGTCAGAGCATTGGGCCAGAAATTTGACATCCACGTGGGACATTTAAACTAGCGGGAGGGGAGATGACAGTAGCTCTAGGAGAAGCACACATAGAGCCTGCTGCCTCTCCTCCTCCAGCTAGCACCGAATCTGCACACTCCAGTATAGGAAAAGCAGATAGCCGGGAACATTAAACCCTTTTCGACTCTGGCGTTGACCATCACAATGGAAAGGGAGGAACCATAAACAGGGAAAACTACAAAGGGACGAACAATAAGATCAAGGAAGGCAAACAAAGTGACACAGCAAGAGTGGTCAGCACAATGCCTCAATGCACGCAGTCTGGCTAACAAGATGACTGACCTCACTGCCATAATAGCTGAGGCAGGACTAGACTGGGTGGCCGTGACTGAAACATGGTTCACAAATAATCGTGGTTGGGAGGTGACTAACCTGGGGTGCAACTTTTTAGTAGAGATAGGACTGGGAAAAAAGGAGGGGGGGGTAGCTATTTATGTTAAGGATACCATCAATGCTACAGAAATGCAGCAGGCACTATGGGAAACAGGGGATCTATGGATCACACTATGGTACATAAGCCAGAAACCCATTCGGGTAGGAATAATCTACAGCCCCCAAATCAGGAGGAAGCCAGGGATAAGGAAATCCTGGAAACCATCCTCCAGATGTCAGGCAAAAGGGACGTGATGCTGGTGGAGGATTTCAATCTGCCGGACATAGACTGGAGTACCCACACAGTGGCATCACAGAAGAGCAGGAAATTCCTAGTCACACTATGGGAAGCAGGCCTAAGTCAACTAGTGACATCACCCACAAGGGGTAACACGGTTCTAGATCTGATATTCACAAATAGCAATAGGGTTATGGGTGTCGAAGTAGCGAACCACCTGGGCAACAATGATCATAACACGTATGGTTCTGGGTAAAAAGGACTGTAGACTCCACACACTCCAAACTGAAGTTCCTTGACTTCAGGAGGGTAGACTTCACAAACATGAAGGCCTGCCTAAGAGACAACTTTAGTAACTCGACAGAAGGGAGCATTGAGGAATATTGGACAAGGTTGAAGGATGCAATAACCATGATCACATCACAGTTTGCCTGTCAGGTTAGTAAGAACAAAAGGAGGAAAAACCCACTATGGTTTTCCAAGGAGGTGGCAACCATGGTGAGAGAAAAGCACATAGCCTTCAGAAAGTACAAGGAGTCGGGGGAATGAGGCAGACAAACAGAATTTAAGCAGAAACTAAAAGAGACAGAGAAAGTGATAAGAAATGCAAAGGCTCAAACAGGGGTTAGGATAGCTCAGGAAGTAAAAAAGGGTAACAAAACCTTCTACAGGTACATACGTGAAAAAAGGAAGACCAAAGGGGGCATTGTTAGAATCGCAAAAAAAAGTCAGACAAACCACAGAGCAAGACGGGGAGAAGGCAGAGACATTCAATGAGTACTTCTGCTCAGTCTTCACACAGGAGGCAGACGGTAACGGACCAACAATAGGCATAAAGAAGCGTCCGATTGAAGGAATAGACATGGGTCCCTTCACAGAGGAAAGGGTCCTGGAGGAAATAGACAAGTTAAAGGTAAATAAAGCAATGGGGCCAAATGGGCTACACCTAAGAATACTGAAAGAACTGGCAGCCCCCTTAGCAGTGCTCTTCAATAAATCATTAAGGAGCGGGGAGGTGCCAGAGGATTGGAAGAGTGCAACAGTAGTACCACTCCACAAGAGTGGAAGCAAGGAACAGCCCGGTAACTACCATTTGGTTAGTCTAACATCAGTCGTGGGAAAACTGATGGAGTTCCTGCTGAAGAAAAGAATCATAGCTTTTTTGGAGTAAACTGGTCAGCTCGACAAAAATCAACATGGTTTCACAGCAGGGAGGTCCTGCCAGACAAACCTGGTTGATTGTTTCAATTGGGCCATCAAAACAGTGGATCAAGATGGGGCAGTGGATGTGGTTTACCTGGACTTCAGCAAAGCTTTTGACTCCATTCCGCACAGGAGACCAGTCAAAAAACTGGAGAACATGGGAATTGGGCTTGAGGTTACAAACTGGGTCAGAAACTGGTTACATGGGAGAACTCAGAGAGTATTAGTAATGACACTCTGTCTGTGGAGGGGGAGAGTGACTAGCGGGGTCCAGCAGGGCTCAGTTCTGGGGTCGATCCTCTTCAACATATTCATCAGAGACATTGCGGATGAACTGGAGGGAAAGGTATGCCTGTTTGCAGATGACACCAAAATCAGCAACAGGGTAGACACAACAGACAGACAGCAAAGAATGGAAGCTGATCTCCAAAACAGGAGGAGTGATCCAAGACCTGGCAATTGAAATTCAGTGCCAAAAAAATGTAAGGTCATGCACCTGGGAAAGCGTAACCCAGAGAAACTGTACTCAATGAGAGGGGAACAGCTGGTGGCTACCACGCAGGAGTGAGACCTAGGGGTGATCATATCAGATGACCTCAAGGTCAGTAGACAATGTGAAAAAGCAGCACTACAAGCTAGTAGTATCCTGGAATGCATAGGGAGGGGCATCACGAACAGAAGGCATGAAGTAATCATGCTCCTGTATCAGTCCCTGGTCAGGCCTCACCTGGAGTACTGTGTCCAATTCTGGAGGCCACACCTCAGGAAGGACGTAGACAGGCTGGAGACAGTACAGAGAAGATAAACAAAGATGGTGCAGGGCTTGCATCAGAAACCGTATGAGGCAAGACTGGATGACCTCAAATTATACTCCCTAGAACAACGCAGGAATCGTGGGGACATGATAGAAACATTCAAATATCTTAAAGGCTTCAACAGGGTGCATGTGCAGAACCTCTTTCAGGTAAAGGACTACAGCAGGACTAGAGGGCACAACCTTCAACTTTAGGGAGGAAAGTTCAGAAGCAATATGAGGAAATTCTTCTTCACAGAGCGCATTGTGGAACCTTGGAATAGCCTGCTGGAAGGGGTGGTGGGAGCCAAGATAGTGGGGGAATTCAAGCGGGCATGGGACAGACACTGTGGGATACACAAGCAGGCAGCTAAGTAGGGGGTTAGGAAGCCAAGGGCAGACTTTATGGATCATATGGTCCCCATCTGCCAACAACATCTATCTTTCTATATTTCTATGAGCAAGGATACTGGGACCCACCTGCGCCACCCCACCCCGGTGAGAGCACAAGGTGGTCCACCAGTTTGACTTCCCTGGCTCCAGCTCCCTAGATGGTGCAGGGGGTCCCCTAACTGAGCTCCAGCTTCCCAGACAGACTCCTGCACTGCTACATTTTCCAATCGTCTTCGAGGGCAGTGGGCTGGGGTGGCAAACTTGTAAGCTTCCAAAGGGGGCTTCAATTACTCCATTAAAAACAGGCATTTGTCAATGCCAAAGTTGATTTGCGTTGGTCCATTGAGCTTGCTCACTGCACCTGAGTCACTCACTCATTTTGTTTCTCCCGGTGCTGCAGGCTGCTGTTTTGTACTGGGCTCCTGCCTGTGTTGGCATGTTTTTCTGCCCACAAACTAATCTGCAGCTGTTCTGACAGAGCTCTGTTGAGGTGGGTCACTCCCCCTCTCACTCGCTCATTCTGTTTCTGCTGGCGCTGCAGGCTGCCCTTTTGTACTGGGCTTCCACCTCTGTTGGTGGCCTTTTCTGCCCACAAAGAAATCTGCAGCAGTCCTGACACAGGTCCTTTGAGCTAGCTCACTATCCCTCTCTCACTTACTCGTTCTGTTTCTGCCGGCGCTGCAGGCTGGCCTTTTGTACTGGGCTCCTGCCTGCGTGGCCACCTTTTTCTGCCCACAAAGAAATCCACAGCAGTGATGATAGAGCTCCGTTGAGCTTGCTCGCTCACTCCCCCGCTCTCACTTGCTCATTGTGTTTCTTCCGGCGCTGCAGGCTGCCCTTTTGTACTGGGTTTCTGCCTGCATAGGCACCTTTTTCTGCCCACAAAGAAATCTGCAGGTGTCCCGACAGAGCTCTGTTGAGGTCGCTCACTCTGTCTGTCCCACTTGCTCATTCGGTTTCTCCTGGCGCTGCAGGCTGTCATTTTGTAGTGGTCTCCTGCCTCTGTTGCCGCCTTTTTCTGCCCACAAACATATCTGCAGCAGTCCCAACAGAGCTCCTTTGAGCTCGCTCACTCCCCCTTTCTCACTCACTCATTCATTCCGTTTCTGTCAGCGCTGCAGGCTGCCCTTTTGTACTGGGCTCCTGCCTGCATTGCCGCCTTCTTCTGGCCACAAAGAAATCTGCAGCAGTCCCGACAGAGCTCCGTTGGCCTCACTCATTCCCCCGTCTCACTCACTCATTCTGTTTCTGCCAACGCTGCAGGCTGCCCTTTTGTACTGGGCTCCTGCCTGCGTTGCCACCCTTTTCTGCCCACAAAGAAATCTGCAGCACTCACGATAGAGCTCTATTGAGCTCGCGCACTCACTCCTCCTCTCACTTGTTTGTTCTGTTTCTCCTGCCACTGCAGGCTGCCCTTTTGTACTGGGCCCCTGCATGCATTGCTGTCTTTTTCTGCCCACAAAGAAATCCACAGCAGTCCCAACAGAACTCCGTTGAGCTCATTCACTCCTCCTCCCTCACTCGCTCATTCTGTGTCTCCTGCTGCTGCAGGCTGCCCTTTTGTACTGGGTTCCTGCCTGCATTGGCAGCTTTTTCTGCCCACAAAGACATCTGCAGCTCATTCCGTTTCTGCCAGCGCTGCAGGCTGCTCTTTTATACTGGGCTTCTGCCTGCATTGGCATGTTTGGCTGCCCACAAAGAAATCTGCAGCTGTCCTGACAGAGCTCCATTGAGGTGGGTCACTCCCCCTCTCACTCGCTCATTGTTTCCGCTGACGCTGCAGGCTGCCCTTTTGTACTGGGCTCCTGCCTTTGTTGGTGGCTTTTTCTGCCCAGAAAGAAATCTGCAGCAGTCCTGACACAGGTCCATTGAGGTTGCTCACTCCCCCCTCTCTTACTCGCTCGTTCCGTTTCTGCCGGTGCTGCAGGCTGGCATTTTGTACTGGGCTCCAGCTTGCATTGCCACCTTTTTCTGCCCACAAAGAAATCCACAGCAGTGATGATAGAGCTCCGTTGAGCTCGCTCACTCCCAATTTCTCACTCGCTCATTGTGTTTCTCCCAGCGCTGCAGGCTGCCCTTTTGTACTGGGCTTCTGCCTGCGTTGGCACCTTTTTCTGCCCAAAAAGAAATCCGTAGCTGTCCCGACAGAGCTCTGTTGAGGTTGCTCACTCCACCTGTCTCACTCACTCATTCAGTTTCTCCTGGCGCTGCAGGCAGCCATTTTGTACTGGTCTCCTGCCTCTGTTGGCACCTTTTTCTGCCCACAAACAAATCTGCAGCAGTCCCGACAGAGCTCCGTTGAGCTCGCTCACTCCCCCTCTCTCACTCGCTTGTTCCATTTCTGTCGGCACTGCAGGCTGCCCTTTTGTACTGGGCTCCTGCCTGCATTGCCGCCTACTTCTGGTCACAAAGAAATCTATAGCAGTCACGATAGAGCTCCGTTGAGCTTGCTAACTCACTCCCCCTCTCTCACTCATTCGTTCTGTTTCTCCCGCTGCTGCAGGCTGCCCTTTTGTTCTGGGCCTCTGCGTGCATTGCTGCCTTTTTGTGCCCACAAAGAAATCCGCAGCAGTCCCAACAGAGCTCCATTGAGCTCACTCACTCCCCCTCCCTCACTCGCTCGTTCTGTGTCTCCCACTGTTGTAGGCTGCTATTTTGTACTGGGCTCCTGCCTGCATTGCCGGCTTTGTCTGCCCACAAAGTCATGTGCAGCAGTCCCAACACAGCTGCATTACGGTCACTCACTCCCCCTCTCTCACTTGCTCATTCCGTTTCTGCCAGGGCTGCAGGCTGGCCTTTTGTACTAGGCTCCTGCCTGAATTGCCGCCTTTTTCTGCCCACAAAGAAATCTGCAGCAGTCACAATAGACCTCAATTGAGCTCGCTCACTCCCCCTCTCTCACTCGCTCATTCTGTTTCTCCCAGCGCTGCAGGCTGCCCTTTTGTACTGGGCTCCTGCCTGCATTGGCACCTTTTCCCTACCCACAGAGAAATCTGCAGCTGTCCCAACAGAGCTCCGTTGAGGTCGCTCACTCCCCTGTCTCACTTGCTCAATCTGTTTCTCCTGGCGCTGCAGGCTGCCCTTTTGTACTGGGCTTCTGCCTCTCTTGGCATTTTTTTCTGCCCACAAAGAAATCTGCAGCAGTCCCGACAGAGCTTGGTTGGCCTCGCTCGCTCCCCGTGTTTCACTCACTCACTCATTTAGTTTCTGCCGGCACTGTAGGCTGCCCTTTTGTACTGGGCTCCTGCCTGCGTTGCTGCCCTTTTCTGCCCACAAAGAAATCTGCAGCACTCACGATAGAGCGCTGTTGAGCTCGCTCACTCACTCCCCCTCTCTCACTCGTTCGTTCTGTTTCTCCCGCCGCTGCAAGCTGCCCTTTTGTACTGGGCCCCTGCGTGCATTGCTGCCTTTTTCTGCCCACAAAGATATCTGCAGCAGTCCCAACAGAGCTCCATTGAGCTCACTCACTCACTCACTCGCTCGTTCTGTGTCTCCTGCTGCTACAGGCATCCCTTTTGTACTGGGTCCCTGCCTGCTTTGGTGGCTTTTTCTGCCCACAAAGACATCTGCAGCAGTCCTGACACAGCTCCGTTGAGCTCTCTCACTCGCTGATTCCGTTTCTGCCGGCGCTGCAGGCTGGCCTTTTGTACTGGGCTCCTGCCTGCATTGCCGCCCTTTCCTGGCCACAAAGAAATCTGCAGCAGTCATGATACACCTCCATTGAGCTTGCGCAAGCCCCCTCTCTCACTCGCTCATTCTGTTTCTCCCAGTGCTGCAGGCTGCCCTTTTGTACTGGGCTCCTGCCTGCGTTGGCACCTTTTCCTGCCCACAAAGAAATCTGCAGCTGTCCAGACAGAGCTCCATTGAGGTCGCTCACTCCCCCATCTCACTTGCTCATTCTATTTCTCCTGGCGCAGCAGGCTGCCCTTTTGTACTGGGCTCCTGCCTCTGTCGGCATCTTTTTCTGCCCACAAAAAATTTGCAGCAGTCCCGACAAAGCTCCGTTAGCCTCACTCACTCACTCCCCCGTCTCACTTGCTCATTCCGTTTCTGCCTACGCTGCAGGCTGCCCTTCTGTACTGGGCTCCTGCCTGCGTTGCCACCCTTTTCTGCCCACAAAGAAATCCACAGCAGTCACAATAGAGCTCCGTTGAGCTCGCTCACTCCCCCTCTCTCACTCGGTCATTCTGTTTCTCCCACCGCTGCAGGCTGTCCTTTTGTACTCAGCCCCTGCATGTATTGCTGCCTTTTCCTGCCCACAATGAAATCCGCAGCAGTCCCAACAAAGCTCCATTGAGCTCACTCACTCCCCCTCCCTCACTCGCTCGTTCTGTATCTCCCAGCGCTGCAGGCTGCCCTTTTGTACTGGGCTCCTGCCTGCGTTGTCGCCTTTCCCTGCCTACAAAGAAATCCACAGCACTCCTGACAGAGCTCAGTTGAGCTCTATCTCTCCCCCCCCTCTCTCAGTCGCTCAATCCTAATCTGTCCCAAACACTGATTTCCGACATCGACTGCGGTATTGTGAGCCAGAAGCGCGCAAACACATTTCGGCCAGGATGTGAAAAATGACAGCTGTACTGTTCATAAGGAGGTGTGAACAAATGCCAGGGTTGAAAATATGGTGTGAAAATATTACTAATTTGCAAATTTACAAGGGTGCGTGGAACCTGCACAACACACGCTCGTAACACAGTCATTTTATGGAGTTTCATCACAAAGTTTTCAACATAGGCATTTTAGGACCTCTGCTCATGAACAGTGTCTGTATGATTTTCTTAATATGTCCCAAACACTGATTTCCCATGGCGATCGCGCTATTGTGTGCTGGAAGAGCGAAAACACATTTCGGCCAGTATGTGAAAAATGACAGCTGCACTGTTCATAAGGAGGTGTGGCAAAATGGCAATGCTGAAAATCTGGAGTGAAAATATTGCAAAGTTGCGAATGTACGAGCTTGTGTAGAAACTGCGCAATGCACATTTGTAACACACTCATGTTATGCACTTTCGTCACCAGAGTTTCAATATAGGCATTTTAGGACCTCTGCTAATGAGCAGTGTCACTGTCATTTTCATAATGTGACCTGAAAACTGATGTCCCACAGCGACCATGCGATTCTGCGCCGGAACTGCGAAAACACATTTTGGCCAGGATGTGAAAAATGACACCTGTCCTCTTCATAAGGAGGTGCAGAACAATGGCAATATTGAAAATCTGGAGTGAAAATATTATTAATTCGTGAAGTTACGAGCATGCGTGCAAACTGCGCAATGCACGCTCGTAGAACAGTCATTTGATGGAGTATCATCACCAAATTTTCAACAGACTGTAGCCATTTTAGGACCTCTGCTCATGAACAGTGTCACTGTCATTTTCTTAATCTGTCCTGAACACTGATTTCCCACAGCGACCACGCTATTCTGCGCTGGAAGTGCAAAAACACAGTTCAGCAAGGATGTGGAAAATCACAGCTGTACTGTTCACAAGGAGGTCTGAAAAAATGCCAATGTTGAAAATCTGATGTGAAAATATTGCAAATTCGCAAAGTTACGAGCGTGCGTAGCAATTGCATAACACTACGTTCGGAAAACAGTCATTTTTGGATTTTTCCCACCAAATTTGCAATATAGGCTTTTTGAGAGCCCACCTCATGAACACTGTCAATTCATTAATCAGTCCTGAAAGGGAATTACACGCAGTGACCGCAAAATCACCTTTTGGGGACGAATAACGACATGGCAATGCCAGAATTCATGTGGAGGGGTCCCAAAAACCCCATGTTGAAAATTTGGTGCAAAAATTCCAAAAAATGCCTGAGACCTGCATCAAAGTTGAAAAAACCCTATTTATTCCATTATACAGCTTACTGGCATTTCCTCAGTTTGCGGTCAGATTTGAAGAGTGCAGACGTGTTCCCAGTCCACCGAAGATCGTCGCGCAAGACTCCGGAGGTAAGTATGGGGTGAGAGGGTGTGGGGAGACAGGGTGTGCAGTGGGTGGAGTGCGGGTTGTGGGAGGGGCAGGGTGCGCAGTGGGGTGGGCTCCCAGCATGCCAACAGGATTGGGCACCTGTGGCACACAACAAAGGGAGGTGACATTATGCCGGCGAGGAGTTGGGCACCCCATTGGCAAACAACAAAAGCGGGGGGGTGTTACATAATGCCGATGGGGAGTGGGTTCCCCCCGTTGGCAACATAAATCTTACGGCACTGAAGCCGACGAGGATTGGGGCCCCTGTCGGCAAATAAACACGGTGGGGGCGGCACATGCTGCCAAGGGTGGGCACCCCCTTGGTGGGGGGGGGTTAATATTGTTTGTGAACACGGCAGCAAGCCGCCTTCATGTTCACAAACAATATCAGTGTTTCAAGATCCCGCCCTGCAGTGACGGGTCGCTCTCTCATTGCAGAGACTGACTGACGCTGTAATGATGAGGCAGCCCCTGATTGCAGCGGCTAAATCTTTACAAGTTGGTGGCACACTGGCTGAACTACTGTCAGCAGCAGCATGCCACGGCATTACGGGAAGTGGGCCAAGCCTTTAAAGGCTGTGGGGGCATTGGCCACAACAGTGCCGTGCCTCCACAACCTGCTTCTGGAGAAAGCTGCCACAATACGTTTCTTGCGCATGCGCGTAATCAACATAAAAATAGTACATCACATTAGAATAATATACACAACACTGACTGGAATGAAATATATATACATCCAATTAGAAGAAATATGCACAGTTCACCCATCAGATATACTGTACACTACCTCATTAGAAACATTCTTCTCCACACTCTGTTAGACAAAAATATATTATATACAACACCCCTATAGAAGAAATATACATTATACCCCTTAGAAGAAATATACACAACAGCCCCATCAGAAGAAATGTACAGTACACTACACCCCATTAGAAAACATATCAAATCACATTTCTTCATAAAAGCGCCTTTCCAATAAGTCCAAGACACTTGTACATAATCAAAACAACACAAAAATAGTTAAAATCGACTTCAATAACAAATCAATAAATCCCTTTAAATCTTTATCATATTAACATTATGACAATCTTCTAAAATTAAGAGCAGTCTGGAAAATCCAAGCTGAATAAAGTTTTTAGTGCTGTTTTAAAACTCTGGATGGTCAGACACTCTCTCACCCGACGAAGCAGAGAATTCTGCAGGGTAGGGGCTGCAAAAGCAAAAGAGCGGTCCTCGAATATTTTTAGTGGAACCCTGGGAATGTCTAGCAATCCCTCACTGGCAGAGCAAAGTGGGGGGGGGGGCAGTAGGGGTGAAGGAGATCTTACAAGTAATGGGGACCCTGCCCATGTAGGGCTTTATAGGTCAGTAATCAACCTTGAAAGTGATCTGCCACTGTATTGGCAGCCAATGCAGTCCACAGAGCACAGGCGTAATATGACTGGCCCTACAAGACCCAGTCAATAGACTGGCTGCCGCGTTCTGCACCAGTTGCAATCGGCGCATGTCCATCCCTGGTAGACCTAGATAGAGGGCACTGCTGTAGTCAAGGGGGAGGTCACAAAAGTATGGACCAAAGTTGGAAGATTATCGGGTGGAACCAGGTGCTTTACCTGGGCGATATTCCTCAGATGGTAAAATGAGATCTTGACAATGGCCAACACCTGAGATTTAAGAGTCAGGCCATCATCAAAAACAAGCATTTGTCAATGCCGAATGTTGATTACGTTGGTCTGTTGAGCTCGCTCAGTGACCCTCTGTCACACGCACATTCTGTTTCACCCGGTGCTGCAGGCTGCTGTTTTGTACTGAGCTCCTGCCTGCATTGGCACCCTTTTCTGTCCACAAAGAAATCTGCAGCTGGCCTGACAGAGCTCCACTGACGTGGGTCTCTCCCCCTCTCTGACTCGCTCATTCTGTTTCTCTTTGCGCTGCAGACTGGCCTTTTGTACTGGGCTCCTGCCTCTGCTGGTGGCTTTTTCTGCCCACAAAGAAATCTGCAGCAGTCCCAACACAGGTCCGCTGAGGTTGCTCACCCCCGTCACTCGCTCTTCCATGTCTGCTGGCGCTGCAAGCTGGCCTTTTAATACTGGGCTCCTGCCTGTGTTGCTGCCTTTTCCTGCCCACAAATAAAACCGCAGCAGTCACACTAGAGCTCCCTTCCCCCTCTCTCACTTGCTCATTGTGTTTCTCCCGGCGTTGCAGGCTGCCCTTTTGTATTGGGCTCCCGCATGCGATGGCACCTTTTTCTGCCTACAAAGAAATCCGCAGCTGTCCCGGCAGAGCTCCGTTGAGGTGGCTCACTCCCCCTGTCTTACGCACTCATTCTGTTTCTGCTGGCGCTACAGGCTGCCGTTTTGTAGTTGGCTCTGCTTCTGTTGGTGCCTTTTTCTGCCCACAAAGAAATCTGCAGCAGTCCTGACACAGCTCCATTGAGCTCGCTCACTCCCCCTCTCTCACTCACTTGTTCCATTTCTGCCCATGCTGCAGGCTGCCCTTCTGTACTGGGCTCCTGCCTGTGTTGCCGCCTTCTTCTGCCCACAAAGAAATCTGCAGCAGTCAGAATAGAGCTACATTGAGCTGGCTCACTCTCTCCCCTCTCTCTCTCTCTCTCGCTTATTCATTCATTCTGTTTCTCCTGCCGCTGCAGACTGTCCTTTTGTACTGGGCCCCTGTGTGCATTGCTGCCTTTTTCTGCCCACAAAGAAATCTGCAGCAGTCCCAACAGAGCTCCGGTGAGCTCACTCACTCCCCTTCCCTCACTCGCTCGTTCTGCGTCTCCCACTGCTGCAGGCTGCCCTTTTGTACTGGGTTCCTGCCTGTGTTGGCGGCTTTTTCTGCCCACAAAAGAAATCCACAGCAGTCACGATAGAGCTCCATTGAGGTCACTCACTACCCTGTCTCATTCACTCATTCTGTTTCTCTTGCTGCTGCTGCAGGCTGGCCTTTTGTACTGGGCTCCTGCCTGCATTGCCGCCTTTTTCTGTCCACAAAGAAATCTGCAGCAGTCCCAACAGAGCTCCATTGAGCTCGCTCACTCCCCGTCTCTCACTCACTCATTCCATTTCTGCTGGCGTTGCAGGCTGCCCTTTAGTACTGATCTCCTGCCTGCGTTGCTGCCTTTTCCTGGCCACAAACAAATCTGCAGCAGTCATGATAGAGCTCCTATGAGGTCGCTCACTACCCCTGTCTCACTCGTTCATTCTGGTTCTCCTGGTGCTGCGGGCTGCCCTTTTGTACTGGGCTCCTGCCTCTGTTGGTGCATTTTTCTGTCCACAAAGAAATCTGCAGCAGTCCCAACAGAGCTCCGTTGAGCTCGCTCATTCTGCGCTCTCACTCGCTCGTCCCCTTTCTGCCTCCGCTCCAGGCTACCCTTTTGTACTGGGCTCCTGCCTGCATAGCCACCTTCTTCTGCCCACAAAGAAATGGGCAGCAGTCACTATGGAGCTCCATTGAGCTTGCTCACTCCCCCTCTCTCACTCGCTCATTCTGTTTCTCCCACCGCTGCAGGCTACCCTTTTGTAGTGGGCCCCTGCGTGCATTGCTGCCTTTTTCTGCCCACAAAGAAATCTGCAGCAGTCCCAACACAGCTCCGTTCAGCTCGCTCACTCCCCCTGTCTTTCGAGCTCATTCTGTTTCTCCTGGCACTGCAGGCTGCCCTTTTGTATTGGGCTCCTGCCTCTGTTGGCACCTTTTTCTTCCCACAAAGAAATCTGCAGTAGTCCCAACAGAGCTCCGTTGACCTCACTTACTCCCCCCCTCTCACTCCCTCATTCCGTTTCTGCCAGTGCTGCAGGCTGCCCTTTTGTACTGGGCTCCTGCATGTGTTGCCGCCCTTTTCTGCCCACAAAGAAATCTGCAGCAGTCACGATAGAACTCCGTTGAGCTCGCTCATTCCCCCTCTCTCCGTCGCTCATTCCATTTCTTCCACCACCGCAGGCTGCCCTTTTGTACTGGGCCCCTGTGTGCACTGTTGCCTTTTTCTGCCCACAAAGAAATCCACAGCAGTCCCAACAGAGCTCCGTTGAGCTCACTCACTCACTCCTTCCCCCTCCCTCACTCGCTCATTCTGTGTCTATCAGCGCTGCAGGCTGCCTTTTTGTACTGGGCTCCTGCCTGCGTTGGCGCCTTTTCCTGCCCACAAGGAAATCCGCAGCAGTCCCGACAGAGCTCAGTTGAGCTTGGTCACTCCCCACCTCTCTCACTTACTTCATCCTAATCTGTCCCAAACACTGATTTCCGACAATGACTGCGGTATTGTGCGCCGGAAGTGTGAAAACACATTTCAGCCAGGATGTGAAAAATGACAGCTGTACTATTCATAAGGAGATGTGGAAAAATGCCAGTGTTGAAAATGTGGCGTGAAAATATTACTAATTTGCGAGGTTACAAGGGTGCATGGAAACTGCACAACGCACGCTCGTAACAGTCATTTTATGGAGTTTCATCACAAAATTTTCAACATAGGCATTTTAGGAACTCTGCTCATGAACAGCGTCAGTGTGATTTTCTTAATGTGTCTCGAACATTGATTTCCCACAGCGACTGCGCTATTCTGCACCGGAACTGTGAAAACACATGTCGGCCAGGATGTGAAAAATGACAGCTGTACTGTTCATAAGGAGGTGCATAACAATGACAATATTGAAAATATGGAGTGCAAATATTATAAATTCGTGAACTTAGGAGCGTGCGTGCAAACTGCGCAACACACGCTTGTAACACAGTCACTTTAAGGAGTATCAGCACCAAATTTTCAACATAGGCACTTTGGGACCTCTGCTCATGAAGAGTGTCACTATCATTTTCATAATCTGTCCTGAACACTGAGTTCCCACAGCAACCGCGCTATTCTGCGCTGGAAGTGCGAAAACATATTTCAGCCAGGATGCGAAAAATGACAGCTGTACTGTTCACAAGGAGGTGTGAAAAAATGCTGATGTTGAAAATCTGGCGTGAAAATATTGCAGATTCGCGAAGTCACGAGCATGCGTTGCAACTGCGCAACACATGCTCGTAAAACAGTAATTTTTTTGCATTTTTCCCACCAAATTTGTAGTATAGGCTTTCTGAGAGCCCACCTTATGAACACTGGCACTGTCGTTTTGTTAATTGGTTCCAAAAAGGTGATTCTGCACGTGACCGTGGAATCACCTTCCGGGGGCCGAGTAATACCATGACAGTGATATAATTCATGAGGAGGGGTCCCAAAAACCCCATGTTGAAAATGTGGTGCCATAATTCCAAAAAATGCCTGAGATATGCATCAAAGCTGAAAAAACCCTATTTATTCCATTATACAGCTTACCGGCATTTCCTCAGTTCGCAGCCGGCTTTGAAGAGTGCAGACATGTTCCCGGTCGATCGAAGATCGTCGCGCCGGCCTCTGGAGGTAAGTATAGGGTGAGGGGAGATGTGGGGAGGCAGGATGCGCAGTGGGTGGGTGCGGGTTGTGGGGAGGGCAGGAAACTGCAGAGGAACCGTTTCCTTTTTCACAGGTCAAACAACAACAAAAAAAAAAGACACCGCGGGACCGTTTTTTGTTTTCAGGGGCATGTGACATGCTAGGGTGGGCTCCCAGCGTGTCACTGGATACTTTCTTTGGGGGGGCAGCTGTAGCCGACTGGGATTGGGCACCCTGTCGTGACGCAACAAAAAGGGGTGACATTATGCCGATGGGGATTGGGCACCTCCGTCGGGTAAAACCAAGGAGGGATATCGATGCCAAGGGGATTGGGCATCCTCTGCAAACAATCGGACACGTAAGGGAGCTCTGCAATGAGGGGTTGCTCCTCATTGCAGCGGATGACGCTGCATAATGAGGCGGCCCTGATTGTAGCGGCTGTTTTTTTAGAAGTTGGTGGCACGCTGGTTGAACTAGTGTCAGCAGCAGTGTGCTACGGCACTGGGGGAAGTGGGCCGAGCCTTTTAAGGCTGTAGGGGCATTGGCCACAACAGTGCCGTGCCTCCACAACCTGCTTTGGAGAAAGCTGCTGCAATATGTTTCTTGCGCATGCGCGCAATCAACATTACAACATCCAGGTTCCACACCTGATTGGAGGTAGTCAGCTGAACACCCCCGTATATACACTGTACTCCATCAGAAAACATATACACTACCCCATTAGAAAAATATACTGTACTCTACACCCACTTAGAGAAACATACACAACATCCCAGTAAATATACAGTATGCTATACCCCAATAAAAATACACATCATGCTAAGAGAAGAAATATACACTACACCCCAATTGGAGTACTCCATTACAAACAATTCTTGGCCAAGGTCAGTAATGTCTGCTTGCAAGTTCTAATGGTGAAATTATTATGTTTACCAAGTTTAATTCAGTGAGTCAGTTTCTGACTGGGACACAAGGGCTAGGAAATGCACCCTATTGCTGTATCAGCCTTGTCCCAGGTGTGGGGGGGGATACATATACAATCCAACTGATATTGAACTTGGTTAAGCTGTTCATATTTGTTGCATTTTAGGGCATCAAAATCCCTCCATGCTCCGGCGGCTGACATCTGGCCTGCTTGTGAAATCGCAAGGGTGTTCTTACATTACAGAATGCCCATGGCCCAAAAATGTTCTTAATCTGAGTCTGGGCACAATTCCAGTTTACTGTAGGTCACGTATGACATGGTTCTGGTATTCACGGGTCAGAGTCACAAACAATGGGTCCCAACTGCCAGCATTTAATTTATTCAACACAGGCCAAGGATTGCTGGGGCATGGAGACACAATTTGCTTTCTCACCCAGATCAGTACGGAGGTATAAAAGGCCTGCAGTCTGCTTGGCATTTAAGGGTTTCATCACTTTCACTGAATCTGCCCTGAGGCATAGAAGATCTGAAACACCAGAAGGGATATGTAGCTGATGAATGCTTCACCTTCTATATTATAACAGGAAAGAGAGGAGAACCAAAAAAAAAAAAAATAAACAAATTGGAGATGTGTGGATACTTTAGCCACTGCAAATGCCAGCCTCTAAGTAGTTCCATGATCAGTTGGCTGTCATCGTTTTCTCCCATTTCAACCCATTCTGAAAAGATTGTAGTTCCAGCAAAATGTTCCAAATGGGTTCATATCAATCCTAGCATCAAACTTAGTCATTTGCATACATTTGCATATTAATTCATGCAAATGTACTAATAACTATGATTTGCACATTTCAAACCACTTAAGCTGTTTTAATATTGGGATTGCTTTGTGGGGGGAGGACAACGCCTGCGGTGGTGAGTGACAGCAAAGCAGCTCAATCACTGCCACACAGCTGCAGCTAAGCCCTGGATCTGTAGTCCTTTAAAGACCTACATGGCTCAGGAGCAACAGGGTTATGCCCTACTTCCCATCCAGTTGTATTGGCATGTGGAGCCAATACATGGGGCTCGCAAAGAGACCCCTCCCCACACACACATACACAACATCAGACTGACCCTTGGCCATTCCTGGTACAGTGCCAGCACAGTGACACTCCCACCAAACCTTGGAATGATCAAACCATCCCGTTTTCTTCCTTAACCCAAGCTTCTCCCACCATCTATATTCTTAGGGGATGATGACAGAACATCACTCCCCCTTTTGTAAGGAGGGCATCGTTACATCAGGCAGGTGTTTCTGGCAGGAGCTCACCCAATTTGCAGAGCTGCAGAAAGCACATTTGTATTCTTCTTTAGATAAGGAAGCTCTGACATAGTAGGCATAGTTACTGGGCCCTCTGCAGAGACATCCCACGCTCAGGCTCCAGTATCTATTGGTTAAGGATGGGGGCAGGAAGCCTATCACTGTCCAATTCTCACACACCTCCTTTGCTGCATTCCAAGGCCCAACAGCCCATCTCTTGCGGTGCATTTTCTTTTCATTGGCTGTTGCCATGGGGATGCGAGTCCTGAGGCCTTCAGGGGTTCTTGACTGGCTCCCCTTAGTGCAGGGAAATTGGTGACTTCTGGGCCCTTCCCACAGTCTTGTGGCTCTGGAGGTAATTAAATATTTCGACCATCATGCCCACCTGGGCACACTGTAGTATTTGTTTTTTGTTTTCACTTTGTTCATACCCCTCTTGTTGATGCCACCCTTCTCTGCCAGGCGACCTCTCAGCATCATCCTTTTCCATTACCCAGTCCCAGGAGGTCTACTGGGGGCATGTTCTCACTCACGGACATTTCTCTTATGTGGGGGGCTCCCTCCAGAGAGGTGACAGGCATGACCTTCCTCATGCTCATCGTACACAGGGACCAGTAGGTAGTCGGAAGAGGTGGGGACCAAGAGGGCCAGCGCCATCCTGCCAAACATTGGGGTTTTCCTCATTTTGTTGCTCCCTGAGAACTCTGCCATTGATGTACATGTACACATATGTCCGTGATCATGTACCGGAGCCTGACTGTGTATACCCGGCCCCCACACATCTCTCTCCTGCTGTACCACCACCTGTGGTCACCCAGGTTGCAGTGTGATAACAAAGAGTGCAGCCATCCCTCCTCATAGGAAGAGTGCACTCACAGGTATGCTTGATCCCCCCCGTCAGCCTTGACATCCCTGGCTTGCTCCCACACTTGGGTCACTGGTATTGTAATCAGTAGTGCTACAGCTGCACCAACAAGCCAGACTCAACTGTAGTTTTCTTAAACACACCATACCATATCTCAGAGTGGTTTCCAGTCCTCTTGCGTGCCTCCTGGCACTTACACTGCATTTTTAGCCAGTGTGCAATGCTACTTGACACCCTCTTCATTCACTAGGATTAGGCATAGTGTGAAAGTCTCTGCGGGTTCCTGAGTGTACTCTGCTCTCAGTCAGCAGATCCCTTTCAGTGTTCCCTGCTGGCTTCTGGTATGGAACCGGTCAAACTTTTTTTTAAATTTTGATCTCAGTCCAGTCCCATGTCACAGCTTCTGGCTGGCTCCTGTCTCCTGGCTGCAGCTTGGGCCTTGGTGGTGAGGTGCATTGGGAGGTGCAAAGGAAAGACTGCTCTGTGATTCTGCCCAGTCTCTGTTCCAGCCCCACAGGCAGTCCATGGACAGATGACTAAAGTGGAGGCTCCAGCTTTGAAGAAGAGGATGACACTGATGGCTGCAATGGGGGTTTGCCAGTGCTCACAGGTATGGAGACAGATACGGTAAGCCTTCCATTTTTTTTTTTTTAATCTTTTGGTAACCAGGTAAGGCCCACTAGGCACAAGTGCCTGTTTTCAGGGGCGACATGGGAGCTCTGGGGAGGTTAAGTGACTTGCTCTGGTCACACAGTATGCAAGTAGAGGTTGTGGGACTCAAACCCAGGTCTGCTGGATGTACCAAGCTCATTCCCAGCTTGTTACTCTAACCTCTATACTGCCATTTTGGAGGATAATTACAAATATGTATATGTGCACAATGTCGTTTGTCTAAGTGTGTGTGCCCCCAGCCTCCCATCTCCATTGGACTCTAGTTAACCTGAGATCTTGGCCCCCAAAATCTGTCCTGACAGATCCTGTGGGTGAAAAGTTAACACTGCAATCTTCTCAAACTACAGAATCCAAGCTTGGAAAGACTTTGCTGTCTGGGACACTGCTGCCCTCTGCAGCTAGAATGAAGCAGTCAGCTCAAAGCCCTTTGGATAGATTTTATGAAAATCAATAACAGATTTTATGAAAACCAGTTTAACAAAGGAAATAAGACAGTCTTTCAAAGAAATCATACTCAGACAAGCAAATAGCCAGTAGTCGAAATAGTTGCCTTAGGATTGGGTATTTGGTTTTGCCATCCCTGGGCTCTGTTTAACCAGCCTCAATTCAATGGGACGCAGTACAACCTAGAGGTGAGAGCAATGAGCTGTACATGAGCTTGGTACATCTGAGAGACCTGGGTTTGATTCCAAAAACCCCAACCTGCATACTGTGTGACTCTGAGTAAGTCACTTAACCTCCTTAGTGCTCCTAGGTCATCCAGGTAAATGGGCCTTGTACCCAGTGAGCCTTATCTGGTCACCCCCAAAAAAAAAAAAAATATATATATATACATACATACATACATACATACATATACATACATACATACATACATATACATATTTATAAAATGGGTAAATCATCTGGCAACAAACCCAAACTTCTGATTGTATAAAACACATCACATGACCGTGCGTATATCAGAGTACGACCACACACCTGCACTTTTACCTGTGACCTTGTGCGTACAACACACACCAAGGCGTGCGTATAACAGAGTGCAACTGCACATCTAAGAGTGGGTTATATATTACATATATGTGTGTGTGTATATATATATATATATATATATATATATATCTCAAAACAAAAGAAGTGGACTATTATATAGTGCCTTTCATACAAACTGTGTCCCAAAGTGCTTTACAGTCCAAAAGTGAGAAAGGTAAAAGAATGTTGCTGCAATTTTCAGTGAACACAAGGAGCGCACGAGTAGGTTATATTGATATTACAGAAAGGTATAAGCACTGGAAAATTAACTGACTTTTTCAGTGACACACAGTGAATACAGGGCTGGTGTTAGACTTGATGGCACCTCAAGCGAACAAACCTGTGGCACCCCCTTCACCCTTGTACTCCCCCCCCCCCATTCACCCTTGCTGGGCCAGCTCACTTCTACTCATGCCACAAAAGTTGTAAGAATACTGTAAAACAGTTACACTTTTTTCGTCTTGTAATATTCGTACTTTATATGTTCCCCCCCACAATCTTGATTAAATAACTGGATATTGGTCTAGGGCTACTACTTGCACAGGGGAACCCCACTGCAGGGATTTAAAGGCTGCAAGGCATGCATAAGGAATGGGTAGTCCTGCAGCACCAGTGTGTGTGTGTGTGTGTGTGTGTGTGTGTGTGTGTGTGTGTGTGTGTGTGTGTGTGATGGCGAGTATAAAGAAAGTCGGAGGAATAGGGATGGGTTTCAGTGGAGCAAATGGGAGTGGGAAATGTAGCAATAACATTTTTTTTTTTTGTTTGTTTTTTAAAATAGAGTCCTCTCACAATGCATTTCAAGAATGGGGTATTCAATCATCCCACTCATATACATTTTTAAATCAAATATAATTCATTCTGCAGCTGCTGCAGCTCACCTAGTGAAAACATTCAGTTATAAAGAAAGCCATGTATAGCCGGCCTGCCAGCACAAGCGGCGCTGATGACCCGGGTTCAGGAGCGAGCCCAAGGTGTCAGAGGGTCAGCCAGGGGAAGAACATTTGAGTGTCTGGTAGATTGCTCACCTTCTCCAGGGTTGGTGGGTTGAGAGCTCCGGCGACAGGACACCTCCTAACAGTGGCTAGGGGGTATTGAGCTGATAGTCCTCAGTACTTAGGTTGGTGGGATGTGGTGGACGATGGTGTGACACACACAGGAGCATGTGCCACCCCTAGACTTCATTGCACATCTGCTCCCATCAAAAGAAGGGGGGGAATAACTACTGTGCAGAACAAGGAAAAGCCCCATCGACTGGATGGGTGACATCGCTCCACAAGCCCCCAAGCCCACCACTGGATCCTGCCCTCCTGGGTCCCGCCTCCCTTCATCCTTCACCTCTGCCTGTAGACCACTGGATATTTGTACGGGAGTGCCGAGAAGCAAAATGGCGGCCCTGCACTGGGGGTGCAAGCCAGGGAGGTTGCCTGCAGGTGAGTTTCAGGGCCACAGGTAGGGAGAGTTTCAGGCTGGGTGATGACTGAGAGGTGTCCAGTTGGTGGTGACCAGAGGAAAAAAGAACTGGAAAAAAAAAAGAAAGAAAGCTTTGTTAATACTGTTACTAGAATGAAAACAGCACAGGGTGTTTGGCTTGCTTTCACAGAAGCTGTCATTTAGATCAGGCTTGGTATATTCATTTCGCTGTTCCTTATCTTGATCCAACCATTATTATATTATCATTATTTTTATTGTCCTGGGTTGTGCCTGAAACTAGGCTTTATTTAATTGTCTAATGCACTCAACGAGTTAAAATATAAATAAATGATTCTCTTTAGTTGGCTGTACACAGTCCCAAACTGGCTGCTTACCAGATGCAATAGAGATTCCAACAGACATCTGAAAGTGTAGGAGACAAGGGTTCCTTCCTGCCTTCTCTCCATAGTACCTGGCTGCTGGCAGCTCTCTGTTTGGCATGGATCAGACTATTATGGTGAAGAAGAAAGAGTTGTGGGATTCAAACCTGGGTCTGCAAGTCACAGCTCTGTGCTCAGAGCACTAGGGCAAGCTGTTTCTTTATATGAGCCCGATGTTGATGGAGTGGGATGGGCTATACAGCCTGCCTGCAAGTCAAAAGAGAGGTGTAGCTAATGAGTCATTGTTCAGCCAGAGAAACTGGACCTTGTACTTGTACTTTGGGCCTTTGATGGAACTGAAGACTGAAGATCTAAGTTAATAAAGTTTAGGTAGGCCCGGTGGTGCTGAGGGTTGAGGCACTGGACGCCACACATTGTGCCATGCCGGCAACCTGAGTTCGGGAGCGAGCTCGGGTGCTGGGGTCAGCGGGGACGGGGAAGGACTGAGCACCTGCAGGGCTGCTCTCCTTCCCTGGGGGGAGGGTGGGGGATAGCTCGGCACACCAGCGGCTCCCGGTGGACATCGAGAGCACTGCAGTGCATGAGCTGCACACTACACAGCGTGGCTGATGCTGGCAGGGTTGCCATGCACTGTGCGTCAGGCGTTCCCATGCAAGGAAAGGGGGCGCTCATCACCAGAACAAGGAAAACACCGGTTCCATGGGGTACGCGATGGCACCTGCCCCCCCATGCCCTCTGCCAGGTTCACCTCACCTGACCTTTCCAGTTCCTCTGACTGAAGGACCTCACCTGTGACCAGAGACTGCCTTAGAAGAACGCCCAAGAGGAGTGGCGACCCACCCCGTATGGGTTAAACCGGGGGTGCTGGTGGCAGGGAGGAGGAGGAGGAGGAAGAGAGAGGAGGCACAGGTCAAGGGAAACTCAGGTGGGCAGGATACGGGCAGGATGCCCGAGAGAAGCTCCACAGGGCTGCGACTGGAGGTAAGAAAGCTGAAAAAAAAAAAATAATGTTTAGGTAGAGTAGTGTACAGTGATACTAAGAAACTGCTCAGATGCTCCCACAGTCATAGAGTTATTGGGTTAAGGGATTGAAACAACATCAGCTCCCCGAATATTTTGTTGAGGACGTGGATACACATAGGAACATACGAAGATGCCAGCAGGTAGAGGCTTCAGAGTCTATCAAGTCTACTCGAGTGTGCCGCTCTCAGTTTTGAATACTGATGCTGCCCCACCAACCCTCCCATCTTTCCACATTGTCTGTGTTACCTCCTCCTCCCTCCCCCTTCCCCATTCTGATTTTGCCCTTGACCATGTCCCACCCCTCTTAAATCCTGCTACAGATATTTGCATTATCAGTTCCAGAGGCAAAGCATTCCATGGTGCCACCACCCTCCCTACGAGAAAGTGCCTCCTCATCTCCATCCTGAACCTCCCTCCCTCCAATTTCTGAGTATGCCCTCTTGTGATCCCTTCCTTTCTATACTTGAATAGACCTTCAGCGTGAACCCTATTTATGCCCTTCAAGTATCTGAAAGTCTCAATCACATCTCCTCTGTCCTTTCTGTCCTCCAAGGAGTACATATTTAGCCTCCGTAGTCTCTCCTCATAGGGCCTTTCCCTCACCCCACTTAGCATCCTGGTCACTCTGGTCACATGACTGGTTGTGCCTGCACAATGCATGCATGGTGCATTCTGTGCATAGATACACATAGTAATATATGGGGGTAGGGTGGAATTTTGGGAACTACAGCCTAACCTCTGAACCCAAAAACCTATGCTCTGAACTCCAGTACCTGACCTCTGAACTCCAAAATCTCATTTACAAATACCAACATATAACCTCAGAACTCCATCTGGCCTATGTGCTCCAACATCTGGCCTCAAACTCCAGTACCTGACCTTGAAATCAATGGGTCAGTTTGCACATCGATATCTAATAGTGAGAACAGGGTAGACTTTGCTGCACTATTCAACCTTGACCAGTAAAGACTGCCCCCTCCTGGGGGGAGTGGAAGTAAATGGATAATTCTGACAGTTTGTACACTCATTTAGTCTAGCGTGAGAGTCCAGTCCTTATTTAACTGCAGAACATTAGTCCAGCACCAGCTACTGTACATCATCTTATTTAGTAACACTCCTGGTCTCTCGGGAATGATTTTGACAATACAAAACTCATTTTATTGATGTTCTGAACAGGATGTAGGCCTGTGCCTCCAGAGGTGGAAGGCAGGACAACCACGCCATGCATCCCTCCTGCACTATGCTTTATATTTAAATACATTGTTTAGAACATTTTGCAGAAATGAATACCACTAAAGATGGAGCTGTGCTAGCTGACACCGCACTGAGCTGGAAATTGAAAATCCCTGCTTCATTGATATTCCTCTAAGGCACGCGTTATGTGCACAGTTATTCGATTATTCTATAAAACTGTCCCCCCTGCCGACAGCACCATGCGGACGCAGTGGTTCGAAGACTATAATCACCACAGGGGAGCCTGCCGTGCCTCAAAGCACAGCAAAGCAGTGTGTATGATCCGGGGTTGGTAAAGTACAATTAACTGGGGTCATTAATCATTCTGGCAAAGACTGAGGTGCAATTAAAAAGGGGGAACTAGTTAGTCATATGGCAGTGGCACTTGGATAATTATCCTATGGAGAACCCCCGCTGTGGGACGGCATGTTACCCTGTAACAACATCACTAAATTATCCCTGATACGAACGCAGTCCCTGGGGCAGAGATGAAGGAAGCTGTCTCAGAAGAAAGCAAATACAGAAGTCAATCGAATCTTTGCTTTTGCTTTTTCTTTAAATCACACTTTTCATGAGCTTACCTGTCTCTGTTCTTAAGTATCTTCTCCAAGATAACCCCTTTCTCTGTGGGAAATGCAGGGTGGCTGGAATCTAGGATAATTTCCTCACAACCAGCCCTTGACATGCTTACTACTGATACTACACAACATGTTGCCATAACTGAGAAGGCTAGCATGGACAAAACCTGAGTTTTTGAGTCCCTCTGTCTCTCCTGCCCCATCTCTTTAGCCAGAGAAGTCACCTCTATCACAGAGGTTCCTGTCCCTCCATCACTGGTGTTCTAGTTGCTTCATCCCTTTGCCTGTCTTGAGGTTCCAGTCCCACCATCCCTGCCTTCTTGCATCCCTCTTTCTTCCACCCCACTGAGGTCCCAGTCACTCTGTCTCCCTTCACTGAGGTCCCAGTCACTCCTCCTCCCCACTCACTAAGGTTCCAGGCCCTGTGTCCCCCATCACTGAGATTCCCACCCTTGTATTCTCCCTCACTGAGGTTGCATTTCAATCTGCCCTCCATTACTGAGATTTTCAGTCCCTCTAACTCTCTATTGCTGAAGTTCCAGCCACACTATCCACCATCACTGAGACTTCAGTCCATCCATCCCCCATCCTTAATGTATCAGTTGCACCATCCCTTTGTTGCTGAGGCTCCAGCCCCTCTGTCCTGCTTCACTGGCATTCCAGTCCCTCAGTCCCTTTATTACTGAGGTTCAAGTCCCTCTTTTCCCTGATCACGGAGGTTCAAGTCCTGCCACCTCCATCACTGAGGTTTCAGTCCCTCCTTTCCTCCATCACTGCAGTTTCCATCTATCTCTCTAACATTGAGCTGACATTCCCTCTTTCACCCCATCATTGAGGTTCCAGTCCTTCTGTTTCTCCATTGCAAAGAACAAAATAAAATATCTGAAGCCTTAACCCCTCCATCACTGAGGTTCCAGTCCCTCTATCCTCTATCACTGCAGTTCCAGTATTTCCTTCACCCCTTCACTGAGATTCCAGACCCTCCATTTTCCCATCCCTCAGGTTCCAATCCCACTGTCCCTCAGTCACTGAGGTTCCTGTTCTTCTGTCCCTCTATTGTTGAGGCCCATGTTTCTCCACCTCTCCATCACTGGAGTTCCAGTCCCTCAATCCCCCCCTCACTGAGGTCCTGGTCTCTCCTTTGCCCCAACAGTGTAGTTCCAGTCCCTCCATCCTCCCCATCTAAATTTCCAGTTCCTCCACTCCCATCCCATAGTGAGGTTCCAGTCCTTTTGTCCCTCCATCACTGAGGTTACAGTTCATCAGCCCTTGCCTTCGCTGAGGTTGCCAGTCTTTCATCATGGAGGTTTCAGTCCCATAACGAGGGTTGCCACTTTTGAATGAGGTGAAAACCAGATAATAACCCAAACTCTAAACTCCTCCCCTAGCTCCACCCCTTTGTTATGACTGATGTGTACATCACTCCTCCTACAAAGCCATTTGTAATGATAGAGAAGAATATAATGTAATGGAGCAGCAAAGGATTGTTTTTAAAATGTGCACTGTAAAAGATCAGATTAATTTATTGCTGATGGTCTTAACAGCCATACCTTACACCATCCCCATTGACTGGTTTTACAAGCAAAGGTCTGTATGACATCAGTACTTGCTTGTAACCTTAACAAACAGCCAAAACATCTGTTTTAAGAGTGTGTGGTCACTGAAATTGGCTAGAAACCCAGACTGCCACTGAGCAAAACCAGATGATAGGATTAGGACCTTGAAAAGTGGTTTATGCAGTCCAAATCTGGACAGGTGACAACCCTAACCATCACTGGAATTCCTGTCTCTCCATCCTGCCATCACTGAGATTCCAGTCTCTACATTCCACTTCCATCCCTTTATTCTCCTCACTTAGGTTTCAGTCAGTCCGCCTCCCATTACTGAAATTCCCATCCCTATGCTCCCCCATGAGGTTTCAGTCTGCCTATCCCTCCATTTTTAAAGTTTCAGCCTCACTATCTCCACAGACTAAGGCTCCAGTCACTCCATCCCTCCATAGGATCCAGTCCCTCTGTCCCCATCCCTGAGGTTCATGTCCCTTCATCACTAATGTTCCAGTCCCTCTGTTGCTCCCTCAATTCCCATGGGAAGTTACACCATTACTGATGTTCTAGTCCCTCTATCCATTTTTTTTAAACATGAAGTTTATTAACAACATCATGCTCCAATTCTTCTCTCCATCACCGGACAGAAGAACCACCTCCATAACCGAAGCTCCAGTACCTCACACAATCCTTCCAGCCCACCAGCCTTCCATGGATTCTTCTTTCACTACCCGGGAGTGCCATTACCAAGGACAGTATCACTAATACTTCAGTCCCTTAACCCTCATCACTAAGTTTCCTGTCCTCTTTCCCTCCATCACTAAGGTTCCAATCCTTTCTAGCACCATAACTGAGATTCCAGTCCCTGTCTCCATAAAACTGAGGTTCCAGTCGTACTGGTCCTGCATCACTTATGTTCTAGTTCCTCTGACCTGCCATCACTGTTGTTCCAGCCCAGAGCCCCATCACTATGGTTCCAGTCCTTATAACCTGTCATCACTGAGGCTCCAAACTTTCTGTCCATCCACTGCTGGACTGCAGTCCCTACATCCTCAAGTCAATGAGGTTCCATCTCATACATCCCCAATCACTGATGCTTCGGTCCATCTGTCCCTACCACTGCTCAGGGGAACTCCTCCATTACTGAAGTTCTAATCCCTCCATCCCTTCCTCTATTGCTGGTTAGGAGAATATTTTCTGTTGCAAGGGTCCAGTCCTTCCCTCCATTACTGGCCAAAAGAACCACTTCCATCACTGAACTCCAGCGTCTCTCTCCCTCCTTAAATGGCCGGAGGATCTTCTTCAGGCACTGAAGTTTTCCACTCCCTCCGTCACTACCCAGCGAACAACCTTCATCACTGAAGTTCTAGTCCTTATATCTTGTATTGTTGGTAAGTGGAGCCACCACCATCACTGATGTTTCAGTGTTTCCGTGCCTCATCACTGAGGTTCCAGTCCCTCTATCACTAATAGTCCTGTCCCTGTATCACTGATCCATAAGTCCTTCCTTTGCTTTCTCTATCATCGATCAGGGAACTATCTGTATTTTCCTCCTTCTCTCAGTGGCCAAGAGACTTCATCCTCATTTTTTTTTTTTTTTTTTTACAGAGGATCCAACTTCTCACTCATTCAACAGGGGAGCTACCTCAATTATTGAGTCATCAGTCCTTCTGTCTCATCACCCGTCATTGGCCCGTCATTGGCCAGGAGAACCACTTCCATCACTGATGCTACAATGCCTCTATCCAGCTTTTGTTGACCAGGAGAACCTCAGTCACTGAGGCTGTATTCTCTCCATTAATTGATGGCCAAGATAGTCATCTCAGTCACTAGTACTCTAATTCCTCGCACTGTGCTAAGCAGAACCATCTCCATTCATCTATTGCTGACTAGTGACCTTCCTTTATCACTGAGGCTTCAATCCCTCCCAGCCTTGTTCTCCAGGGTAGCCTCCTTAATAACTGAGTCTCCAGTCCCTCTGCCTATTCTTCTGGTGGCCAGGAGAGCTATTTTCAACACCAAAGCTCCAGCCCCTCTCAATGGTTGGGGAACACCTAAATCATTGATAATAAGCAGCACAGGTTTATGGCAGGGAGGTTTTGTCATACCAACCTGATAGTATTCTTTAAGGGACGAGCAGTAGATATACTATATTTTGACTTCAACTAGGTATATGACTCAATGACACATAGAAGGATGTTGAAGATGTTATAGAGGGTTTAGGAGCAACAGAGGTCCTAGCTGGTTGGGAAGTTGGTTAGGGGGGAAGACAGCAGAGGGTAACAATAAACAGAGTCAAATCAGGCTAAAGGGAAGTTATGAGTACAGTACCACAGTGGTCAGTCCTGGGACCAGTCCTTTTCAATATACTGTATTCATCAGTGGCATAGGAGAAGGAATACAGGGCAATATGTGTCTTTGCAGATTACACTAAGCTCTGTAGCAGGGTAGAAAGCAAGGAGGGGTAAGGGAGTTATAGAGGGACCTGCAAAGTTTAGAGAGGTGGTCCAAGGTCTGACTTTCAATGCCATGAAGTGTTAAGTGGTGCACAAAAGGAACAAGAACCCCAAGAAGGAATGCTAGATAGTAGGGGTTAAGCCGGCCACTGCTGCAGAATGCTCGGTGTATGGAAAGTGGTTTCAATAGCAGGAGGAAAGAAGTAATACCTCCTCTCTATAGATCATCACTGGTGAGACCCTATCTGGAATACCCATTAAACATTGAAACATAGAATTTGACGGCAGATAAGGACCACTTGGCCCACCCAGTCTGCCCATTTCCCTACCTGATGGATAAGCTGCAGATTCTAGTTAATCAACAGCTTACTTCCTCCTACCCCCCCACTAGAATTGCCTTATGCCTGTCCCATGCATTCTTGAATTCACCCACTGTTCCTGACTCCACAACCTCCTCCGGAAGGCCATTCCATGCATCCACAACCCTCTCTGTGAAAAAATACTTTCTATCATTATCTCTGAGCCGAACCTCTATCTTCAAATTGTGACCCCTTGTTCTTGGACATCTTCTTTTTTTTTTTTTTTTTTTTATACTTTCTATTTTTATCGCCTCCTCACCCTGGAGCTATGCTTCTTCGGGAGACACCAAGGTACCACCCCGCGACTTACCTTACCTGAATCCCCAGGTGTTCCCCCATGGAGCCATGGATATACCCCCCAGGCGGGTATGGGATGGGACCCCAATGTCCCAATAACTTCAAGGTCTCGTCGGTTCCCCCAGTGGTCAGGCAGGCAGTCACCATTAGGACTGGTACCAGTGCTCCATCTACCCATGCTCTGGCAGTGCATTTTTCTCCTTTCTGAGGAAGTGGCTGGCTCCCTGATGTCTAGGTGTTCCCGCCAATGTCCGCCACTCCCAACCCTTTTTCTTGCGTGCTCCTGTGCTAGTTATGCCTTTGGCTTCCGCGAGAGGCCAGCCAAGCACCAAGCAGGTGCCCCTCTCCCTCAAGGGAGAGGAGAGCTGTTCATTGGACGCTCAATCCTCTCCCTTCCCTGCCGACCCCCGGTGGTCCAGGCTCGTTCCCAAACCCGGGTCGACAGCATGCCACGAGGTGTGGCATCCAGCACCTCAACCCTCAGTGCCACCGGGTCGGCTGCACATCTCTTTTCCTGAAAGATACTACCCTCTTGTGCTTTGTTAATTCCCTTGAGATACTTGAAAGTTTCTATCATGTCCCCCCTCTCCCTCCTTTCCTCAAAGGTATACATATTAAGCTGCTTTAGTTTCTCCTCGTATGTCTTCTGGTATAGACCCAGCACCATTTTGGTTGCCCTCCTCTGAACAGCCTCCACTCTGTCTATGTCTTTGCGGAGATGGGGTCTCCAGAATTGCACGCAGTACTCCAGATGGGGTCTTACCAACTGTCTGTACAGAGGGATAACAACTTTCTGCTTTCTACTGTTGATGCCTCTCCCTATGCATCCCAGTATCCTCCCAGCCCTCCTCACTGCCTTCTCACATTGCTTGCCCACCTTTAGGTCATCTGATATAATTACTCAGCGGCGGAGCTGGGGGGGATGGGGGGCGGTCGTCCCTCCTGGCTGCCCCAATGTGAGTAATGGCGCCCAGCCAACATCTTTATTCACTGTTTAGTGCCCATTGTGGAGCCCATGATTGAGTGAATGCCCCCCCCCCGGCTCCCAAATGCTCCCAAACCTGGCTCCTCCACTGTAATTACTCCTAGGTCTTTTTCGATTTTTGTTGTTGCTATTATCTCACCCCCCATTGTGTACTCTTCCCCTGGGTTTTTGCACCCATCACCTCTGCCAGCAGGCTGTTCTATGGCTCAGCCACTCTCTCTCTGTAAAATAAAATGTTCTCACATCCCTCTTAAATCTCACCCCGTCAACTTCCACTTATGTTCTCGTCTTTTTAACTCGCTATTCCTGCTGAATATTTCCTCAGAATTTGCTGTACCCTGTTCATTCCTTTCAGGACCTTGAAGAGCTCCATCATATCGGCCCCTCTCTCGTCTAGCCTTGCTCAGTGCCCTAAGCTGATCCACGTGGGATCTGCCCTGTGGGCCCTGAATCATTTTGGTTAGCCTACATTGCACCTTCTATAGCCTGTTTTTGTCTTTACATAGGTGGAGATTCCAGAATTGGGCACAGTATTCCACATGGAGCCTCCACAGTTCTATAGCGATACCGTATCTCTATAGATACTGTATCTCAGTAGATACAGGGGGCGGTGTTCATGGACCTAACCAGGGCATTTGATTTAATTGATCACCCATTGCTCTGTCTTAAATTAAGGGAACTGGGTATTTATGTGAATGTTGTAAATTGGATGAGGGATTATTTGGCAAACAGGTCTCAATATGTTTCCATTAATTCTGTGCATTCTAATTTGAGATCTATAGAGTGTAGTGTACTCCAATGGTCCATACTTAGACCCCTATTATTTTCCTTATTTATAAATCAATTGCCCTTAGGTTTTAGTAATTGTAAGTGTCTTTATATGCAGATGATCTTATTTTGTTTTATCAGGTCCCCTTAGTTTATCAGTTTAGTTCCGTCTTAGACCCTGAGTTTCAGCTTTGTGTTCTGGGTTATAAACTAATCTAATGATTATGAATGTGAGGAAGACTAAGTTGATGGTGTTTGGTAGCACCTATATGCTTATGGATAACCCATGCTTGTTAAATCATGATGGTTTTGGAATTAGTATTGAAAAGGTAAATTAAATTAAATATCTTGGGGTCTTACTTGACCCCAGCATGACCTTTCACTCTCAAGTTAAGGCTGTCAGTAGAACAATAAAATCAGAAGGTTGATATGTTGTATAAATTTGAGCAATATTTTACCTGTGAGACACACTATGCAATTGCTATAGGAACCCTATTGCTACATATCGATTATGTTTCCTCTTTATATCACAATTTAGGTTCAAGGGAATATCATATCCTTACTGTTGCATTTAACAGCATCTGCAGCTCCGCTGAGGACACATCATTGTACGTTATATTCCACTATTGGGTGGCTGTCCCCGAGGCTTAAATTTACCTATTCTTTGGGTTGTTTGGTCTATCAAACTATTTATTCTGGTCATTCTTTCCCTCTGTCTGACTTAATAACTATTCGAGAGTCGACTACTAACCTTAGGTCTACCAGGGGTGTAACACTGGATGTAAATATGCACAAAAACAAATATGGTTTTCGTTCCTTTACTATCTCTACAAATGGTGGAATGACTTACCTATCCCTTTTTTGCTCTACTACTTTCCTATCAAGTTTTAAAGTACATTTTAAGGTTTATCTGTTATCCTTGAATGTTTGTCACTGTAATATTTAATGTGTATCATTGTACATATTATTTATTGTGTGCTTGTTTTAGCTCTTCTTCTTTATTATTGTCATGGGTCGGTCCTGAAAAAGGGCTTTTGCTCAGTGTCCCTACCCGGTTAAAAAATTTAAAATAAAAAAAATTAAATAAATCTCCTGCTATCAAAACCCATCCCAAAATAACAAATTGTAGATCGAGGGAATCGTTGTGTGGCAGTGACCACGATATGGTGCTGTTTGAGATGACGCTGGAAAAGTTAAAAGGAATACCAAGATTAGATGCTTTAACAAAACAAATTATCAAGGAATGAGAGAGGAGCTAGGAGACTGGAAGCGGCAGCAGGAGTTCAACTATAGGAATCTCAATGAGTTGTGGGATGTATTGGAGCTTAAGTTACAACAAATAATTGACAAATATGTACCGGTTAAAGAAAAATATAATAAGTGAGGCAGAATTCTGGGATGGATGAGTAAATCTTTTAAAAGTAAAATCAGGAAAAGAAAAAAAAAAAGCATAGGAAGGCCAAGAGTTTAAATACTCAAGTAACATGGGAAAACTACAAGAAACACACCAGGGAATGTAGAAAACAAATCAGGAAAGAAAAAGGAAACACAAACTTAGATTGGTAACCAAGGTTAGGGATAACTATAAGGCATTTTATAACCACGTAAATTATAAGTGTGGGGGGAGTACACAAGTGGGACCCTTAGTAGATGTCAATGGTCAGTTGATAACTGATGAAAAACGAATGGCAGAGGTATTGAATACTTTTGACAGTGTGTTTAATAAAGGAACCTACACCGACATGACTGCTAACTCACTGTGAAATGCTCCTACAATTAGAACAGACAAAATTGATGTGTACACCCGACTCAGGAACCTAAATACTAATAAAGTTGTGAGGCCTGATGGGTTACACCCAAGAATTTTAAAAGAACTAGAGCAGAAACTGGCAGGACCAGTGGGAAGACTTTTTCAAGAGTCCATGAACATTAGACGTTCAGTTTATTATTGGAGAAGGATAACTGTTATCCTGATATACAAAAAAGGGGACATTTATTTATTTATTTTTTAACCAGGAGAGACACACTAAGCTGAAAGCTTGTTTACAGGTGCGACCTGGGAGCACAAGGAAGTTAAGTGACTTGCTCAGGGTCACACAGTATGCAAGTGGGGGCTGTGGGATTCAAAACTCAGGTCTCCAGGTTTGTAGCTCAGAGCCTTAAACCACTGCGCTACACTGCCTCCAACATAGAACATATAACATATGACATATGACACAGAACAATGCAATAATTACAGACCTGTCAGTTTAACGTAGATTTTCGGTAACATATTAGAGAGGATAATAAAGGAAAAAACGAAAAATTCCTGGCTGTAAATAATCTGGGGGACCCTGTACAGCATGGCTTCACCATAGACAGGTCTTGTCTCATGATTTCTTTGAGGGGGCTGCCAGGGCGGTGGAGGAGAGGAAGTCGGTTGATGTGATCTTTTTTGACTAGAGCAAGGCCTTTGAAAAGGATCACATGATGGTATTATTTCCAGTTTACAGAAACTAAGGCTGAATAACAGACTAATAGCCTGGATTAAGTCTTGGTTATCCAACAGGGGACGGCGGTTTACTACATAGGAACATACGCGTCTGTTAGCCTTGGGCCTTAATGACTCAACTTGAAACTCCCTTAAAGCAATATCTTAGTATTCCCCATAGATCTGTCTACAGCTGACTTAAAGGAGTTTAAGGATTTACATTCTACTACTTCAGTAATGTATTCCATATATTTACCACTCTTTGATTAAACCATTTGCCATGTTTGTTTGTCCTATATTGTTTGCCTTTCAGTTGGGATCTATGACATCTATTAAGTCTTCCAGCAACTTTGCGTTCTAATCCCACACATTCACAGCCATTATCATTGTACATGGCTTTATACACAAGGCATAGATCACCACAGAGCCTTCTGTACTCAAGGGAGTACATATCCAGTTCCCTTAATCTAGTGTCATATGATTTTGAGGACATATCCTTTATATACTGTGTTGCTCTCCTTTGAACATTTTCAAGGATTATTATATTGCCCTTCGTATAAGATGGCCAAAACTGCACACAATACTCAAGACTCAGTCTAATCAATGCCCTGTACAATGGAATAACAACCAGTCTTTCCCTACTCCTGATATTTCTATAAATACATCCCAACATTCTCATGCTATTTTGTGTTACTTCCCTGCACTGATCTTCTGGCATTAATTTGTCATTTATTATTACTCCCAGATCTTTTTTAAAGTATGTTTACTGTAATGTTTTGCCTTCCACCACATATTTGGCCCTCATATTGGGTGCTATTCACGATGCCAAAGCACCGTGTAAACCGGGCGTGGTGGCCTCAATATGCTTAAATGCCACAGAGCGGAGTCCCACAGACCCCATGCAGTATTCACGAATGGGGTGCAAGGCAGGTACGCAGCCGCTCCCCCAGCTGTATGGACTGCAACACAGTGGGGGCATTCCGGGAGTGTACTAGTACAACGCAGTATTCACTAAACTGCACAGTACTGGCTGCATGGGTCTGGAGATGAGCGCAGGTCGCGGAAATGAAGACTTGTGAGAGTCGAGGTGCTAGAGGAAGCTACAACCAGAAAGTTTTGAAACTGCTTTTTTTTTTGGAATAATTTTTATTATTCGTTTTGATGATAGATACACATGTAACAGATTTTATAGATAATTTGAGTACAGACATACAGATATCCCCCTGTTGAAAGAATACATCTACTGATTATCCTATTTCATTTAGAATAAGAATTTTTTTTTCTTATAAAGAAGGTAAGATACATACAACTTCTATATAACCAATCTACATACGCATATTATACTAAGTTGCTATCAAGAACCCACCCACCTATCTTTATTACATTTTTATTAGTGGTGGTAATAGTGACATTCCAGTTGATCACTGCATCCTCATCAAGTTCGTCAATGACATAACCTAGTTTCTCAAACATTAGTGTTTCCCTGAAGGTGTGCTTCCATTCCGGTGCCACATTTTGAGGGCAACGTTGGTTGTTTCAAGTATTTTAATATCATGCGCTTAAGTGCAAGTGAACCCAGGATAATTATTTTTTGTCGGCTAATGTCTAAATTTATGGAGTCAAATAAGTTAAGAATTAGTATGGGAAATGAGCAAGGGATACTACAATCTAGTAAATCTGATAATTTGCTTGAAAGATCTACCCACCATTTGTTTATTGTGGGTCACTTCCATGAGCCAATTGCATTACATTGATGCCAGCATTTGTTGGAATATGTTGGATTAATTTTTGAAAGTAATTTAGGTGTTATATATGCCCGATTATTTTTGTTGGATGCTTCTATTCTTAGCAGAAATAGTATTTTTCTTTGCACCAATTTTAATTGTTCGCCATTGATTGACTTAGACTTTAAATCCTTTTCCCATTAGAAATCTTGTTTTGTTTTTTTATATTCACAGTCTTGCATGATTAATCCATAAAACATGGAGATTCTTTTCTTTCTAGATAGTACTATCTTTTATTTTCCTCTTAAATCAAGTCTGATAGCTTGTAGGATTCACTGTTATGTTCAGAACAAAGTTTTTGGAATTCTTGATGAAGGTTTATATAACGCAAGTAGTTTTGAATTTTATGGTTCTTAATTTTTGTCTTATATTGGGTAAAAGACATGAACTTGCCCTCCATAATAAATTGTACCCAATTTACACAGCCTTCTACTTGGAGAAGATTATAGATCTTAGATAAGGTTGAGATGGAGGCAGTCCAGAGGAAGGCAACTAAAATGGTGCAGGGTCTGCAAGAGAAGCCATACAAGGAGAGACTAATGCAGTTTAATATGTATACCCTTGAGGAGAGGGGGGACATGATATAAACTAAGTACCTTAGTGGAATCAACAAAGTCCAAGAGGGTCACAGCTTTCAGAAAAAGAGATGTGCAAGAACAAAGGGACACAATTAGAAGATAGAGGGTGGACAACTCAGGGGCAATGTGAGGAAGTATTTTTTCACAGAGAAGGTGGTGGATGCATGACACCGCCTTCCTGAGAAGGTTGTGGGGTCTAAAACTGTGGAAGAATTCAAGAATGCATGGGACAGACATAAGGCAATTCTTGTGGGGGTAGGAAGAAATAGGCTGTTGGTTAACTAGGATCTGTAGCTTATCCAGTAGGTAAGAAAATGGGCAGACTAGGTGGGCTAAGTGGTCCTTAGCTGCCATCAAAGTCTATGTTTCTATGTTAGATGGGTCCAGCATAGCATAACATGGGGCAGGTAACCAGTTGACTCTCAACCTATTTTTTGCTTTTTTTGAACATTCAAATAATTGATGTAGGGGTCCCTTGTCTTTAAAAAGATTATATTTAGAGAGAAATAGTATTAGTTGTGTGTTGAGGGTTGAATTTTGTGAGCAACTCTTGTAACACTTGGACAGCATTCTGTGGAAAAAAAGCCCATTCCCACATAACTGCTAAAGTTTGTGCTAACGTGTATGACCGTGGTTCCGGGCAACCAAAGTCTACCTCCTTTATAGGCCTAGTTATTGTAGACCAAATGATTCTTGGCTTGCCTCCTCACCATAAGAATTTAGAAAACATTATTTTAATATCAGAGAACCATTTTTCACCTGGAGATCCTAAAAGTGACTGAAAGACAAAATTCAAGTGTATCCCATAATAATAGCGAGTCAAAAACTGTGACTACATAATAGCAAAGCAATGATAGTGAAACCGCAATTGGCGACCATAACATACAGCACAAATACTAACTAGCGAAGTAATATGGCCCAAAAGCAGCACATGCTACAATAGCAATCAGTATTCCGCCCTGACTATTCAGTGTGTGTGTGTATATATATATATATATATATATATATATATATTATATATATATATATATATATGTATTGTATATATATATATATATATATATATATATATATATATATATATATATAAAGTTAAAAAACTGACCTCGTCCAGCAGTAACAAAGAAAACAACACCCACGCCTCAACCCTGTTAGCCTTGCTGTATTTGTGTCTCTCTATGCATCAGGTTTTTCCTGCTCGCGCTCTCCACGTCAGTGTGTCTGACATTGACAAGTTGAGCAGAATGACAGACAGTGAGAGGCAGTTCCCTCCCCGGCCCCCACCAACACAGAGTGAGATTGAAAGTGCCCTGCTGTAGTACTGCAGCCACTGAGAAGAGAGAGAGGGCGACAGGGACCATGAATGCCCCAGTGACATCTTCTCCTTTCTGCATACTAGTTCCAACTTCTGTGGCTGCACTGCGTGCTTGCTCTATCTCTCTCTCGCTTTCTCTCTCTCTCTTAGAAGCACCTGTGAATGTTGGACGGGTCAGCATCTGCAGATCGGAGAGACAGACAGCGAGAATGGGTTCTCCTCCAGCATTGCCCCCTGTATGACTGTCTCCTTCATTCTGTGCTGGCCCCCCAAGGATGTCCACTCACCCTCTACACATATATAGCAGGCTGGTGTTGTTTCATTAAGCCCTAAGGTGGCTCATAAGACCTGAAGTGTTGGCTCCTCTAGCCACCACAGGGTACAGTGTGACAGTGTGACTGATTTTAGGTATAGATTGCTGTTTTTACATCGGCGATTTTGTACATGTGCTATTTGTGGAGTCTTTGAGTTTTATTTGCCACTAAAGCAATCGCGATTATATTTTCGTGATTTTAACATGGAACCAAATCAAGCATGGTAGAACCATAATTTGAATTGTTTGAATTTATCCTCGTAATGACAGGGATGGGTTCTTCCATAAGTCTAACTTTCCCACAATTCTTTCTTTAGCCATTTTATAATTAAATTGGATACTTCTTTCTGTCCTATTAGGATGAACTATCCCTAGATATTTAATTTGTTCCACTTTATTGAATTTTTTCATGGCTTCAGATTCGGGATGGATTTGTTTTCTAGAAAGTTGCATCAGCATAGATTTTTGTTCATTTAATTGACAGCCTGAAAAATTTGAAAAGGAATCAAAGATACTTAATAAAGCACCTACAGAATTATTAAGATCAGCAAAAATAACTAAGGTGTCATCTGCGAAGACACTTCATTTGGTAACCCGGCCTTGAATTGGGATGCCCTTATCTGTGTATTTTCTCTGATTTGGTTCAGCAGAGGTTCGAGACACAGTATAGAGATCTGGGGTGATAAAGGGCATCCCTGTCTAACTCCAGCATTCATTGAAATTTCTGGAGTTAAAATCCCATTAATCAAAATATTGGCTGATGGGCTACTGTACAGAGCATGAATGATTTTTTTGTATATTTAAGGGTAAGTTCCATTTTTCTAACACATACAGCATGCATGTTCTATTTATTAGATCAAATGCTTTACTAGCATCAAGAGCCAACGCTTAATATGTATCCTGTATATTTTGTACGTATTCTATACATAATTGCACTTTTTTGATTGCAGATGATGCAGTTCTGCCTGGAATAAACCCATTTTGATCTGGGTGGATGCAGAGGGGAACCTCTGGCAAAAGCTTATTAGCTATTACCATAGCTACAATTTTATAGTCGGAGTTCTATAGCTCTGTAACTTTTAGGAAGGTCCTTTGGTTTATCCTCCATATGAAGGAGAAACAATTTTGCTTTTAACATTGTTTCTGGAATGGTCCCCTCCACATCCACTCCTTCCTGCATCATCCAGAGAATCCAGGGTGAAAGTAAAGAAAAAATTACTCACCTTAGTAATTATGTTTCTTCTAATGGAGTATTGCTGTATTCTGACTATTGCAGTTAGCCCCAGGACTCAAACTCCTCCGGAGAGTAGAGGGTTAATTTTCTATGCAGAGCATAGAACATTGAGCTCAAGCTCAGTTCAAACCTCTGTCTGCTGCACTTTGAAGTGCAACTGTCAGATTCTTATGAGCTAATACTAACTACTATGTGGAAACTGTAAAATTTTTACTAGCCAAATGGCAACCAAATATTTTGGATCCCCAAAGGACTCAAGTCAAGAAATCCAAAATCATAAACCAGGTAGTGAACAACTTAAGACTGTTAAATTAATAATATAACTCACTCCCCCTCTCTAAAAGGAGGGAGTACCCAAATGCAAACACTGCACCTGCCAGCCCACTTCCCAAAACAGGTTCTGAGAGGGGAGGGAGGGAGGAAGGTCAGAATACAGCAAGACTCCATTAGAAGAAACATAATTACTAAGGTGAGTAATTTTTTCTTCAAACAACATGAAGTCTTGCTGTATTCTGACTACTGCAAACTACCAAGCAGTACCTCCATGGAGGAGGGAATCGAACCTACCTTGGGAATAGGCTCTGCAGTACTGCTGAACCAAACCGAGCATCACTCCTAGCCTGGATGTCCAGGGAGTAATGCTTGGTAAATGTATGGACTGTTTTCCAGGTGGCTGCTTTACATATCTCTAGCAAAGGAATATCCCTGGCTGCAGCCAGGGAAGCAGCTGTACCTCTAGTCGAATGAGCCCTCAGGTCTGAGGGAGGTATTTTGCCTAGCTTCTCATAGCAGAATTGAATATAAGAGACAATCCACCTGGCAATAGTTCTCTTAGTGGCAGGTTTGCCCTTACCCGCTTCCCCATAAGTGAGAAACAACTGAAGGGAGTCAAACCTGTGAGCCTTAGTACGCTCAATGTAGTAACTAAGAGCTCTTTTAACATCCAAACTGTGTAAACTTCTTTCTCCTGAAGAAGAATGATCAGTGAAGAACACAGGGAGAGACATAGATTGGTTCAGATGAAAATCTGAAACCACTTTAGGTAAAAACCTCCTATTAGTTCTAAGGACCACCTTATCTCTATGGAATGAGATAAAATCAGGCTCCACTGACAGAGCTTGCAATTCACTGATCGCCTGGCAGAAGTAATACTACCAGGACACACAGTTTTCCAAGTCAAGTACTTAAGCTCTGCTGAAGACAAAGGCTCAAAAGGGGTTGCATAAGCTGAGCAATGCAAACATTAAGATCCCAAGCAGGGGTAGGATCCCTAAAGGGGGGACTGGTATGAAGCAATCCCTTGAAAAATTTACAGAATACAGGGTGAGATGACAGTGAGAAAGGCTTTCCCACTGACAGAAAAGCAGAAACAGCTGACAAATGTACTTTGAGGGTAGCTGGTGTGAGGTCTAGGCCATTAAGATGAACCATATAATCCAGAACTGTAGACAATTCAGCAGTGTCTGGGGATATATGCTTCTTGGAACACCAAATGCTGAATCTTTTCGATTTAGAGTTGTAAGTTTTTCTGGTGGCAGGCTTTTGAGAGGCTTTGAGAATATCCAGAAACCCTTGGGATAGATGCAAATCTGCATACTCTTAACTCTTCAAAAGCCATGCCTTGAGATTGAGAGACCGAAGATTGGGGTACCAAATCCTCCCCTGAGAGGAGGTTAACACGTTGTAATTCCTGGGAAGAGACAGGGGAAGATGGACTGCTAGGGACAGCAACAGGGGGGACCAAGGCTGCCTGGCCCAGTCTGCAGCAATCAGAATCACTTTGCAAGGTTGTGACCTTACCTTGACCAGAACCTTGAACAGTAGAGGAAAGGAAGGGAAGGCATATAGAAATTTCCCTCCCTAGTTCGAAATCAGAGCATCCAGAGAGACTGAGCCCATTACTGGGGGTCTGCAACAAAACAGAGGAAGTTGGTGACTGTCTGGGGCTGCAAAGAGATCTATCTCTGGAGTGCCCCACCTTGAAAAAATCACTTTCAACACCAAAGGGTCCAGGGACCATTCGTGATGGCCCTGGGAGATCCTGCTCAACGCATCTGCTAGCACACTGTCCTTCCCTGGAAGGTGGACTGCTATCACAGAGGTCTGCAGAGAATAAGCTAGGGCCCTGGTCCGAGTGCCTCCCTGCTTGTTGATGTACCACATGGTGGTGGTGTTGTCTGTCCTGACCTGAACCACCTTGTTCTGCACAGACTGAGAGAAAGCTTGCAGGGCCAGAAAGACCTCCCTGAGTTCCAAGAGATTGACATGAAGAAGGAATTCCTGAGGGGACCACAGTCCCTGGGCTGTGAGAGCCCCCAAATGGGCTCCCCACCCCAATAGAGAAGCATCCGTGGTTAGGACCACAGAGTGAGAATGAGTGATGAATGGGACTCCTTGCCTGAGATTGCCCTGATCCTGCTGCCATTGGAGAGCCTGGATCAGAGTCTAGGTCACTGGAACTAGTTTGGTTAGAGAATCTTTCTTCTGAGACCAAAAGGCCCTCAGGTGAAACTGAATGTCCCTCATCTGAAATCTGGCCCCTTGGACCACTGCTGTAGAAGCTGCCATGTGGCCCAGAAGTTGAAGGAAGTGCCTTGCTGGCCGAGAGAACAGGAGGTGGAATGAAGAAGCCAGCCCTACAATAGCCCTTGCCCTTTCCAGGGGAAGTAAAGCTCTTGCTTTGACTGTATCCAACTCTGCCCCTATGAAGGCAAGGAGCTGTACAGGCTCGAGAACTGACTTGGGAAGATTGAGAAGGAATCCTAGGGAAGTGAGCACTTGCTGAGTTACTTGAAGGTCTGACTTGACTTGGTCTGGGGATTGACCCACAATGAGCCAGTCGTCCAGGTATGGAAATATTTTTCCTTCATAAAAAGGCCACTACTACTGCTAGGCATTTTAGAATACCCTTGGAGCTGATGTCAGGCAGAGGGCATAGCTTTGAACTGATAATGGCCTAAGGCAACTGAACCTGGAGGTACTTTCTGTGGAGCACCTGATGGGAATGTGAAAGTAGGCATCTTTTAAGTCCAGGGAGGCTAGCCAGTCCCCTGGCCTTAGAGAGAGAAGGATTATTCCCAGAGTCACCATTTTGAATTTTGGTTTTAAAAGATGTTTGTTCAGGTATCTTAAGTCTAGGATGGGTCGCCACTCCCCTGTCATTTTGGGGGTAAGGAAGTACCTAGAGTACAGACCTTTGCCCCTGTGCAATGTAGGAACTCTCTCTACAGCCTTTAGAACCAGTAGAGATGAAACCTCTGCCTCTAGGGCAATGGTTTCGGAGATGCTTGCAGGTGGAAAAGATCTGGCCCTCAGCTTTGGAAATTTCTTTAAGCTGAGAACCAGCCCCTGGCTTACCACCTCCAGGACCCACTTGTCTGAGGTAACAGACATCCTGTCCTGGATGAAGTAAGCCAACCTGCCTCCTACAGCAATGGGGAGTGACCGGGCTGACACATCAGGGTGTCTGCTTGGCAGGAGCTTTAGGTTGAGGGATGGATGCAGCCCTGCTCATCCCCCTTCTGCCTCTCCCTCTGAAGAACCCCCTCTGAGGAAAGGGAGAAGAAGCCTGTACTTTGTAGAAAGGCCTATGAAAAGGCTTGCCCCTGGCCTGCTGACTTTGAGGAGTTGCCTGCCTTTCCTTGGCCTGTGCACTCCTATCAGTGGTGCTATACTCATCCATCTTTTTCATGTAATTCTCTGTCTGCTCCCCAAACAGAGAATTACCCACCACAGGGAAATCCATGGCCTTAGCCTGGGTGTCTTGTGAGACACTAGTACATCTAAGCCAAGCCATTCTCCGAAGAGCCACAGATGTAGCCATGACTCTAGAGAACACATCATTGAAGTCCACAGCAACATGGAACTGTACCTTAGATGCCTCAATCCCATCAACAGCCACCCCCTCCCACTCTGAGGCTAGCTGGGGGAGGCCTGCTTAGCCAGTGCCAGTACAGTGTCCCACCTGGACTTCTGGTACCTGGCTACATAGGTCATATAATTAGCCTAGTGTATATTAGCCTTATCACAGGCTGCAGCCTGCACAACCACAACATGGCTGCATTGTTGATACAAGTACTGTGTACCAGAACCTGATAAGGTGTACCTTATGTCCATCCTTCTGTCGACAGGAGGTACAGAATTTGGAGTTTTTAAAATCTTTTGTGTCTGTTTCCCAAAAGACTTATGAAGGGGAATAGACAGTCTCGTGGACTCTGGGATGTCCATCATCTCCACATAATCAGGTTCCTCTTGTTCCTCTACAGCTTCTTCCACAGGGAGCTGGAGGGTTTCTGCCACTTTCCTGTAAAACATGTAGTGGGAAGGGGACTCAGAAAACCTAGGAGGGAAAACACCAGAAGGCCTGTCTGGGGAGAAGTCCGGTCCAATGGGCTCAACCAGACCTCCCACACCATCGTCATCATCATCATCTTCATCCCCCTCCAAATCCAGTTCATAGAAATCTTCAGGGGCATAATCTTGAACCGGAAGAACCGACCGAACTGAGTGCCTGCCAGAAGACGCCGGATTAGACCGAAGTGGATGAAGCAATTCTACAATCCTTATCACATTGGCAATCTCTTCGGCGGTCAGAAAATGGGTCTCTGGATCCGAACCGGCCGATTTTTCTTTTCTTTTTCTTTTTGTAGGAACTGTTCCCTCAGGATCGTCTCTCCTCTTGCCCGAAGAAGTATCGCTCTGGTCAGAGGGCATTCCCTCAGTTTCGGTCGGAACCGAACCAGGCTGGCCATCCAGGTCAGTGGACTTCACAGCCTCCTTATCCCTGAGCCTACCTAATCTTTTTTCCAGGGTAGACTTAGGGAACTTTTTACAGATTTGGCAGTCTGAATCGAAGTGGTCAAACCCCAGACAATAAACACAGGTGGTGTGGGGATCAGCCTTAGCAAAGACCTCACCACACACACTGCAGTGTTGAAACCCAGTGGGCCCGGTTTTTCTTTTGGGTTTCTCAGACATAGCCATCCTAACTACAAACTTATCCTTTTTATGGCAAACAACCAGGCAAGACACCCTTATCAGTTTCTAACCGTGTCACGGATATTGGAAAAAAACACAAGAAAATGCAGTTTTTTTTTAAACGGATAAGGACCGGTAACCACACTCTAAGTTTAAAAACAAAGACAGAATATATAAATCACTAAACGGCCGGTTCAGCCGAACCGGTTGAAAAATCAATTTTTACAATTTCCACAAGTTTAGTATGTCTAGTTCACAACCTAGTACTTACTGTACCAGACAGCAGAATCTGAACCGAAACTGCAGAAAAATAATCGGTAAAACCGAGGACTTTTCGACTTTCACAGAACGTGAGCAAAGCGAGAAATTTCAGGAGCGGCTGTTCAGTTAGGCAGAGTAAAGAATCCGACAGTTGCGCTTCAAAGTGCAGCAGACAGAGATCTCAACCGAGCTCGAGCTCAACATTCTATGCTCTGCATGGAAAATTAACCCTCTACTGTCCGGGGCAGATTGAGTGCTGGGGCTAACTGCAGTAGTCAGAATACAGCAAGACTTCACATTGTTTGAATCACTTAATTTTTTTGTAAAATTCATTTGTCAGCCCATCTGGACCTGGGCTCTTTTTATTTGAAAGTTTTTTACTGCTATTTTAATTTCCTCCAGTGAAAATTGTTCATTAGGCATATTGAAGGGTTTTATTTTACTAGTTTTAATGGATGACTCCATGATTTCTGGGTTGCTAATTGGGCGTATACATATATATATATATATATATATATATATATAAATATATGAAATATACAGACATAATTGTAGTCAAGTCAGACCAAACTGTTTTGTTTTGGTTTTGAGCATTTTTTAGGATTGTGATTACTGTATATTTTTTCATTCCTTTTTATTAATAAGTGAACAAGTAGTTGCCCTGCCTCGTCACCATGATGGTATCGTGCCTGTTTTACCTTCTTTAGGTTCAGTTTGTGTTCTTCTGTTATAATTTGCTGCCATTTGGTTTTTTATTCATACCATTCAGTAATGCACTTATTGTAATCAGACAAGATCAACTTATCTAATTCTTTTAGTTTTGCCAGTATTATTTGTTGTTCCCTTTTTTGTTTTTAATTAACCATGCATGGTGGGAAATACATATTCCCTTTATCGTTGATTTTAGTGCATCCCATACAGAGGAGATAGATTGCTGACCAGTGTAATTATAATACCAGTATTCTTGGATTGCTTTATTTTTTCATAACACTCTTTGTCCTCCAGCAACTCGTTATTAAATGACCACAATCTAGGGTAGTTATTTTTATTATTATCTTGGGTTAAGGTACCTGGACTTCTACTTATGCATGGTCTGATAAAAGAATAGAATGGGTTTTAGTGTCAATAACTTTAGACAATAAACGTTTGGATATAGAAATATCTAATCTTGAAAAGGTTTTATTTTTTTGATCATGGAAAGTAAAATCCTTTATTAGAGGGTTACAAATTGGTACCCCGTCAGGTGAGCGCTAGTCTGGTAAGCGCTCACAGGGACAGTGAGGGGGGATTTACAGTGCTTGCTGTAAGTACTCCCCTGGTCATTGTCCGTGGTGCTGACGAAGGCACTAGAGCACCAGGAGCCAGGAGGCTGGCCAAGCTGCTCCCATGGTGTGGCGGGCTGGGACATCAAGCAGCTTGGTCAGCGCCAATGGAGACCAGGGTTCTAATCCTGGTCTCTGATGTTTTACCATACCTTGGAACTTTGAAATTATTTTTAGGCTGTAATAGCCCACAATTATACTTTCCCGGATCCACTCCCCTTGGGTAGAGAATCCTTAAGATGGGGGTGAAAGGGCAGAGTCCCATGCATTCAGGGGGTGTGGGGACAGAGGCCCCCACAAAAAAGAAATTGAAGCTTAAATTACCGCGCTATTCTTGTCGGCGCTATTGTTGTAGGCGCTCACCTGACCCAGTGCCTTAAAAATTCTCCAAGTATCCACCATTTGTTTTCTTCCAAAAAAACTTTTAAACATATTGATGTTTTCTTGTTAAGCTGTGAGACATTATTATTTTTATCCAGGTGGGGATCCTGGAGAGCGTTAAAATCCCCCATTAAGATTAGATTCAAGGGTTGTAATTGTACCAAAGCATGAGTTATTGTAGATGTAAACCCTGGGTAGTCCATGAAGGGACCATAGACTGAACCTACTGTAATTCTGATATTATTAAAAATGGTTCCCTATATTAAAGAAATTCTGTCCTCTAAGTCTGTCCATCTATCCTGAATTTGAAAGTTTAACAGCTTCCTTAATATGATTGTGACACCTGCAGATTTGTTTAGAACCCGCTGAGAAAATAATTGTGGGATATCAAATTTCTGGAGTTTCCTAACATCAGTGCTGGTCAAGTGTGTCTTCTGTAAGGCTAGAATGTCTAATTTTAATTTATTAATGTAAGCCAAAATTCGGGATCTCTTAATCGGAGAGTTGATACCATTAACATTATACATGGCACACCTGACCAGCCCAGAACTAGCCATTTTTCTATATCCTAAAAACAAAAAATAGATCATCACAAATAATTTCTTCCTTTTAACTAAAAAAATTGTGTAAGTTTGAATTTTTACAACTTGCACATCGTCATTGGCTACACCGGCTTGAGTTTGAGGTACCATTTCCGTAATAAACCTCGAAATAACATTTAGTCTATTAGTTTTAGTAGAAAAGAAAGAAACAATTTTTTCTGTTACCACTTTTACACACAAATTACCACCCTTGACTATAATTAATACTTTCAGTACACTAGTGCCTATTTTAAGTACTAACCCAAACTCTTTGTTCTTTGGAATCAGTGTAATAAAGTCCCCCATTCCTCCCCCCCATCCCTTAAAACTAGAAAATAATGAAAGCATTAGTGGAGGTATCACTTTCCCCTTTTATTGAATTACACTCTTCCCCCCTCCCTGGCTACCTACAGCTTACATTGGTATTTGAGCAAAAGTTTATTTTATCCCTTTCTAGGAGTCCCATGGCTCTGGGACGCCCAGAATACACACATTTTTTTCTTCTGGACCTTGCTTCTAAATCAATACCTTTGTTACTGATGTTGTTTTTACAAGTTTCAAATGAATGGCTGCTTTACATATGGGGCTAGTTTATCCTCCAACTCGGAGATTCTTTGTTGTGCAACCTTTAGTTTGCTTATTTGGAGATTCTCTGTTATTAAGTGTTGGAGTGTTTCATTAAACTGGTCATTTTTTTTTTCTAAAGGAGCCAGTCTTTGAGAAGTTGCATCCCATTTGTTAATTTTTTCTATTATTAGGGAGACCCATACAGGAGGTTTTAACTCAGTTGCTTCTGACCCATGTTCAAAAAGCTGGCCCGATGGTTGAGAGTCCCCCACCTGAGCGTCACATTTTTCTTTTCTAAAACAGTTTTCCCCTTTATCCAATATCTTCCCATCCCCTGTAATCCCTTGAGATTTTTTCATACAACTCCCCGATATAACTGAGGCTGGAAAGAGGGTGTTTTTGACAGTACCTGAATTTATCCGTAAATGCTCTTGCCCCGTCCCGACTGTGATGGAAGATTCGGTGGTTCTCTGGTGCAGTTAAGCTATAGAGGTTTTGAAACTGCTAAAACTGCTATATGGAACTGTGAGCATTTACAAGTAGAAATCTTGATGATATATGCTTTGCCAGTGATTTCCTTGAGTGCACAACTGTTCTGCTTTGGATTGTTTTGTTGTGGAGGCAAGCCACCTTCATTTGTAGTGCAGTGCAAACCGGAGTTTGTTCTTTGTGGAGCTCCCATTTGGACTCTGGTGTTTCTGTATGGCAGTAGGGACCCTGCTGTAACCCACTGTGCACCCTAACGGACATACCCTGCCAGTCACGGTGGGACCGGATGTAGACCCTCCGTGCCACACACACCCAGTAGGAAGCAGGTGAGGACTGGGAATGCCAATCTGGCAGGTACGGGGGTGACACTGCTGCCACTGGGAGTGCCAGGATCAGGGGTTGGTGTGCTGTCAGGTCTGTCCCTGGCAAGACTGGCACGCGGGGAACATGGGGGGCTCCATCAGGACACGGCACAGGGGGTCTCGGTGTGTGTGGCCACATCAGGCGGTCATGGATGTGTAGTGGGGGTCCTCCTGCCAGGGGTCCTGTAGTGCACTGGGAAGGCACTGGGCACGAAGGGCTGGGCCATGGGTACACTGGATGTCAGGTCCATGTTGTGCAGGTCCAGGTGCCTGTGGTTGGCATTCATGTACCCAGACCCATGCCGGTCCATGTAAGGGATCCACTTCTGGACCCAGGACAGGCATTCCACTGGATACCTGCCTGGGTCCGCACCTCCACTCCTGGCCACCCTGTGGAGTCCTGCACACCGAGGGGAGGTGCCACTACAGGTGGGTGCCAGTTGTGAATACTGGCATGTGTGCACCTGTCCATGGGTGCGCAGCTATGAAGGCAGGATATGCGCATTTTCCATGTACCACCACCCGCTTTGTGCATAGCGCCCATTATTCTTTCCCAAGTGTGGCACTTTCCCAAGTGTAGCACCTTACGCTTATCTAAATTGAACATTAGTTCATTGTCTCTCGACCATTTTTCTAAATTCCATATTTCATCCTGAAACTCTGTGACCACTGTTATGTTATCTACAACCACTCCCAATTTTGCATCTTCTGCGAACTATATGTGGGGTGAACTCAAGCTGGACACCAGTTACTAGTGGAGTGCTGCAGGACTCAGTGCTCAGGCTGATTCTCTCTTTAATATCTGTGTGGCCTCAAGGAAGTGTGCTGATGGTGTGTGGATGGCTAAATTCACAGACAACACCAAGATAGGGTCCATGGTTAATAACAGCTATGACGTTAATAATATAATCAAATTAATGTGATTAGAAACCTGGGCACAAAAACACAACCTGAGTTTTAATATAGAAAATGTACTGTGATGCACTTGGGGAAACAGAATCGATCTGCATCATATTTGCTTGGGGAACGTGAGCTCAGGGAGGTAACCGAGGAAAGGTTACTGCAGACTGTTAGGCTCTGTGCCTAGGAAAGTTGCCCACCATTGATTTTGTATCCCACACTCCATGGAGTGAATTGATCAGTTTCCACATTAAAGCATTTTGTTGCACTTTTACTTCTGAGTGGACAATGGATTCACTTAAACCACCTTGTGATTTGACTAAGAGTTTGCCCCCACAGCTGCTTTACCCCGTAAGTATGAACTGCCTGCTCCTCCTGGAGACCACTCAGCAGAACTCAGGTAACGAGTTTGAGTTCTGTGACTGTGTTTTCCTGGCTGCAAGTGCTCCCTCCCCAGTATTTACCATCTGGCATACCCCTAGATACCGGGAAGGGGAGTTTACACTTAAAACACTTGGTAGTTGGCTTTACCCTTTGAGAGAAAAGGGTGAACAATTAAAGGACAATGCTCGTACAAACCTAAGATATAGAGAATAGTGGATGGGCATCCATGCACAACCAGCCTGTTGTGCCACAGAGGGGTTCTGATAACACCAGACCTTGAGAGCGAAACTCGAGAGGTCTGATGGTATCAGAACCCAAGGGTGGCACAAAAAAGGCTGGTTGTGCAAGAGGATGCTCATTCACTATTTTATATAGTGTATAGTGCCCCCAAAAAACACTTACAGTTATTTTTTTAGCAGCCTTTTACTTTTTGCGTGCGATGCACTGTTCCGTGGAAAAGGGTGGTCTCCAGGGTTGCCGAGTGGCTGCTAAGGAGGAGGTATGGCTACGAGTCTAGCACGACTTCCTACTGACTCGCAGGTACATTGGGAGGGTTGAGAAAAAAAACAAACGTGGCGGCCATAATGCTCGCTAAGCGAGATGGCTGTGGAGTAGGGGGGCCATTTGTTTTATTTAAATTTATTTTCGAACACTAACTATCTGGTTAATCCTGCGTTTCCTTATATCTGGTTGATCCTGCATCTTGTGAGGATTTTACTGTCGCCACGGGAGTGTGGATCAGTCCATTTCTACCGCTAAGGTTTATGTGCAGTCTGTAGTGAGCGCGCATGGAGCCTCTAGAGGTTTTCAAAATGTTGTTCTGCTGCAGTAGGGTATTATCACGTTCCATGACCTTTTGAACTGCAGCACAACAATACTTCGAGAACCTCCGATTTCCATGAGCATCAATGGTCCACTATACACTATACCTATGATACCAATATATCCCAACATCATGGTTGCCTTGCTGTAAGCCTTGTTACATTGGCTTGATTGTTTTTGGGAATCACTTATGATGACTCCCAGCTCCCTTTCCTCAGAAGTAGTGCTCAGCTTAACCCTCCCAATCCAATATTCCATTGTGGGGTTCTTGATTTCTATGTGCATCACCTTGTACTTTTTGGTATTGAATTTCAACTACCAAACCATGGACCACCTGTCCAATCTATGCAGGTCACTCTGCAACTGCCTTTTCCCCTCCTCACTATCCTGCTATTGAGCTTACTGTCATCTGTGCAGAGACATCTTGCAATGGATTCCTTCTCCTATGTCACTGATTAACATATTGAAAGGGACTGACCCCATTCATCACCCCACTTGTGACCTCCCACTCCCATAACTTGACTCCGTTTACCACTGCCCTCTGCTGTCTCCCCCCAAACTACCCACCCATCTAAATAGGTTTGTTGCTGCAGTAGATTTGCTAACTTTTTCTGCAATCTTCTGTGTGGCACCAAGTCAGATGCCTTGCTGAAGTCAAAGTAGAGTAAGTCCATTACTTATTCCTTATCCACTGCCTTAGTTACCCAGTAAAAGAATACTATCAGATTTCTTTGACAAGACCTCGCTACCAGGATCCTGTGTTGTTTACTATCATGTTTTTAAACTTCATTTTGGCAGGTACAAAAAATCAGGAGCTGGAATTCCCGGTGCTTTGAGGCCACACACAGCCTCTTCATCAGGGGCAAGAGGGTTTGTGTGGCCTTGAAGCACTGGGGATTCCTGCTCCTGATTTCCTGTACCTGCTATGATTAAATTTTAAAACAATATGAAGCAATAAAGAAACCTAGCAGGCATTTTTGGCTCGAGAGTGTTCCCTACCAATGGCAGTTGTGCTCTGAACCTCAAACCAGGGTAGCACCAGGATTTGCTGGTAGTGCAGTTCCCCATCCCCCTTTGGCCATATGTTTGCTATCCTGTAGCCCATTTTTCTCCATGTCCTCATTAGGTTCTCCTTGACTACTGTCTCCATCAGTTTACCCCCAATGAGGGCAAAACTGATAGGCCTATAGTTACCTGGTTGCTCCTTGCCTGCTCTCTTGTGGAGCCAAACTGTGTCCACTACCCTCCAAGGTTTCAGAGCCATGGCCTGTGCTACATTTTATTGGCCAAGGATGGAAACTAAGACAGAGGAACTACAAGCAGTGTAGCCAATAAAGCCAGAGAAAACTTTACCAAAGAGGTCAGGCCCTCTGGTCAACACTGTAGCCAGTGTGCCAGTGGAGCACATGTGCATTAATTTCCTCAGCCTAGAGCCAGCCAGTAGCAATTTCAATATATATTGTAGTAGTGGTAATCAATCACTTCACCCAGTAAAGTCAAACCTTTAAAACAGTTCAAAATTAGACCACTGTTGCAAAAGTATTAGTTGAGAAGTCATTTGTGCATTATGGGTCTCAACAGAGTCATCTGGACCAGGGCTAAAACTCTGAATGTAAACTTATAAGGAAACTGTTATCTCAGTGGAGTACACAAAAGTCTAGAACCATGCCCTACCACCCTTAGGGTGATCCTTAACTTGAACAGTTTAATCAAACTCTGTTAAACATGCTGATAATCTTGAGCCCAGCCAGAAGGCCCAACAGAGTAGTGAGTACTAAAAGTGATGCCATTGGGTTTTCTCCCTATTACCTAATATTTGGGTGAGAAGCCAGATTGCTGGTTGACCTTCACTTCTGAGTCATCCCCAATGGAGCCCAGTCAGAGACATTACAAATATGTACAACGACTGAAGAACCAGCTTACTGTTACATAAGAGTTGGCTTCAGCTACTGCCACCAAGAGGAATCAAGTCAACAGGGAACATTATGGTAGGAATGTCAGAGCTCAGGAGTTGTTGTCTTTAGGTAGTATCTTTCTGAGAAATGTATGATTGCCTGGCAAGCACAACATTGCTAACCATTGGGTCGATACCCTTGTGTAGTACTTGAACAACTGAGGAATCTGCCAGTGCACAAGGACCAGCCAAAAGGACATCCCAGATATAAGAGTATAAGCTATAGGATTTTCCTGTTGTGAGTAGGACAATTGAAAACAGAAAGGTGATGCTGTGGATGCCCTGCTGCACAAATCACCAGTAATTAGAGATGATACTCATAGACATCAGTCCAAGCAAGTAACAATCCAGTCCTCACCTGATGCTCATAAGGGAGCTCAGGACAGTTCGGATGAAGGACCTGAGAGAATGAAATGATAGAGTAATGTGACTCTACCTAGACCTTTGGCTGATCTCTAACAGTTCCCGTAGACCAGATGCCTCCAAAGAGACTAATATAAATGATACTTAGTTGCACCTCATTGAATACAATGCCAGTACCAAAGAATACTGCAGAAGAGGACAGTGAAAATAACCTGGACCCTAAGTATACTATGAATCCTATTTAAACTGAAGATGCCCTTTCACTGTTCCAGGAGATGGGGAGTGGATACCTGGATGCTAGGGAAGGTGACTGCCCTGCTGCATCACTCTGGGATACAGTATAATCACATAAGATCACATCCTTAAACTAATGTATGACTATCTTGGTGCTGCCTCTGACCTGCCCCTGTATGTGGTGCATAGAGGTGTTTACATTACCCCCAGGTCACTGCCTAGTACCATCTTTGCTTGTACCCCTGGGTGATGTAGTAATATGGGTTACTGTTTTACTAACTCTTTTACATCAGGAAGCATTTATGATGTCAGTGTCACTGTGACCTGTGCTAGCTACTGTAGAATATAATTACCCAGACAGCCTATTAAAGGCTAGCTGTATATATGTTACTTATTGGACAGATGGTGTTGGACTACTTGAGTATTTTAGTGGCCTATGCTTGGGGGGGGGGTCGTAGGAGGCTGTGGCAGCCTTTAACAAGGCTTTTGGTGGTGACTTCAACCTCATAGCACCAGTCCGTGTAAGCCCACTACTTTCATGCCTCGGATCACCAGGGCATGATGGTGAGCTAAGGGCGATGAAGGCTAAGGGACGGAGATTGGAGCGGCCTTGGAGGAGAAAAGGGGTAGAGGAGGACAAACTGATTTTGAATATTCACTATGATGAATATCAAAAGAGCATTCTCACACAAGAAGGCAGAGTTCCTGTCCAGGGAGACTGCAACCAGAAGGAACTGACCTGCACAGTTTTTCCATTCGGTGGATTGTCTTCTCCATCCAGCTTGTCTGGAGCCCATGAAGGCTGCTTCGGTCACCAAGTATGAAGAGTTTAAGGTGACCCGGTGACATGGAGGTCTGGGGCATCATTCCTTACCTCCTGCCATGCCGATGACCCATGTTTGTGGTGTGAACAGGTCGCCAGGGGTCAGCTGGGGTGGGAGAGGATCAAACATCCAGAAGACAGCTCTCCTCTCCTGGGAAGGGAAAGAAATGGAGGATGGCATATGTATGATACCTAGCGGCAGCTGGGTGTCAGAGCACCAGGATCCTGTATGTAGGAGATGGAGGTGGAGCAGTGAGCCAGCGTGCTGTGGGCAGAAACATGCACAGCTCGGCCACTGCTGATGCTGTACACTTCTCCTCCAGTGGGGCAAAAACAGAAGGAGAAAAAGGTCCTGGGCAAGTCGGATGAGTGCCAACCCATGCAAGTGCCCCCCCCCCCCAACAGCAGCAGGCATCTTTCTGAACTGGATCAGTATCAGAGAGCTGTGAGATCCCCACCACCTCGCCATGGGGGGTAAGCCATGGAGGAAGAAGGGAGGTAGCCCTGAACAGTCAGGTGGATGGGACTGGGAGGTGGACAAGAATGTGGGCCACATTCGTTGGTCTCACCAACAGGGTCATTTGGGTTCAACTGTGTCGAGTCTGGAGGTCACACTTGCAGTCAGTGGTCATGGGGAGAATTTTGGCTGGTGGCAACTGAAGAGGTTATAGCAGTGATCTCGGGCTGTGACTAACCTATTGTGAACTGGATCCATGCCCGACCTGGCTACTGGTGAGCTGTGTTGGGCAGCTGGGCCCAGTGTTCATTGAGATTATAAGGTGTTCCCTTTCAGACAGATTTTTCCCATCTGCATTGAAAAATGTGTTGGTGAAACCCCTACTGAAAAAAACATTGCTGGATTTGGATATCTTGGCAAATTACTGACTAGTCTCTAACCTGCCATTTTTAGGCAAAGTTATTGAGAAGGTGTTTGCATTGCAGTTGGAGGTGCACCTTATGATCTTTGACATCTACAAGCCTCTCCAGTCTGGATTCAGGTCAAAGCATAGCACAGAGACTGTGCTGATCAGAGTGTATAATGACCTTCTCAGGGCGACAGACAGAAGAGAGTGGTTAATACTTGTCCTCTTCAATCTCTCCTCAGCATTTGATACCTTAGACCATGGGGTCGTTGGGACCAACTTGGGAAAGAGGTGGGACTCAGCAGCAAAGTTGTTTGCTGATTGGAGTCCTATCTCAGGGGCAGGACACAGAGGGTGGTGTTGGGATGGTTCTCTACCCGCTTGGTGGACCTGCCCTGTGGTGTTCCTTAGGGGTGGGTCCTCTCGCCCATGTTGTTTGTGGTTTATATGCTACCCCTGGGAAGGATCATCGGGTGGTATGGAGTTGGGTTTCACTGTTATGCAGATGATAGCCTACCCAGTCTCTGCACCTGAGGCAAGGGGTGTGGTTCATGTGCTAAATCAGTGATCGGCCGAGATCAGGGACTGGATATCTTTAAGCTGGCTGAGACTTTACCCTGACAAAACTAAAGTATTGGTGACTGAGCTGGGCTATGGGGGTGTATCAGCAATCAGGAGGGAGATGGGGCTGGTTCCACTATGTCATGGCAAAAAACACTTTGCCAACATCAATTACAGCACCGGCAAAAGGTCGCCTGGCATTACAGCACCAGGCGTTTCTCACCCGGGAGGTACACTGCCAAAGCGCCCTCCAAGGAAACAGCTGTTTTTTGAGGGGGGCTTTGCTCCCTGCATCTCCGGACTTTAAATAACTAACTCTGGGGGGGGGGAGGATGACCAAGGGGCAAAAGCAGACACTGAGAGCAGGCGACCAGAGATCATGGTCACCCCTCTCGGTGTCGGCAATGCAGAGTCGCTCTAATTGCGGTGACAAATTTAGGTCACCCTCCTAATGGGATACCAATGGAGCTTTGTTTCAGTGCTTCCAGGCTTATGATTGCTACTGAAGTAAAGAATCTGGGTGTCATTCTGGATGAAGGGCTGACATTCAAGGCTCAGATGTCAGCAGTAGCCCAGAATGCTTTCTGTCATCTTAGGAATATCACATGGATTCAGTCTCTTATCCCCTCAGAAGACTTGCCCTCACTGGTGCATGCATTTCTGATCTCGAGGCTTGATTATTGTAATGCCGTTTACCACAGGGTAAGTTGAGGTATGTTACAGTGCCTGCAGCTGGTGCAGAGCAAGGCTGCTAGAGTGTAAACCAGCCTTTCTAGGCCGAGCCATATCTCCCCAGTGCTGCGTGACCTGCACTGGCTGCCAGTGAGGTGGCATATCTTCTATAAAGTTGGATTACCAACTTATAAGCCCCTACACAGGTGGGGCCCAAGTTACCTGCATGACCTCCTGAATCCCTACAGGCCCATGTGTCCCCTTTTTTCCCCCAAGGAGGGTCTCCTTGTGGTCCCCAGATCTAGACTGAAAACTTCTGGGGAATGAGCTTTTTAAGTGGCAGCCATTATGTTATGGAATTCCGTTCTAGGGGCCTTAAGGGAAGCCCCTTGCTGGACAGTTTTAATATGGGCCTTTATACTTTTTTTACTTCCTCAGGCCTTCGGAGTCTAATTCTTGACATAAATGGTTGCCATCCTAGCTATGTGCAATAAAATTTGAAGATTTAGGAGTTTGTTTTAGATGAGGGTAGTTTTATACTTTTATTCTGCATTTGTTTCATTTATGCTATGTTTATGATTTGTTGTTTTATTTGTAATCTCTACTCTGTACTGGCACCTGAGCCTCAATGGAAGGTATGTCGACCGTTCAGTGACATTATTACAGCGAGAACGTCAATGCCAACAACACTGAGGTTTTCGCTGTAATAGTCCACCCGAGATCCTGGCACTTTCTCTCCCGGTCCTGCACCCCCTCCCCGATACAACTCCAACTCGGAGTTAGGAGCCTTAAGATCGGGGGATGCAAGGGCAGTGCCCCCTGCATGGGGGTGAAGGCCCCCGATGAAAAAAAAACAGCCAGGGTCTCCATTCGGATTTATGTCAACCACAAGTTGCGATTGACATAAATCTGTCGCTGTGATGGTGGTCGACAACTTAGTTGTTGAACTGGCATCATAGAGCCCAATGGAAGGGCATCATAAATAAATAAAATCTACTGCTACTTGACTCTGTATTTGCCTTGATGAGGACACTAAAATGTTCATTTGGGGGGACACTGTAACACCCTCATCAATGAAGCTTATCTGTACTGTCAAACATGAAGCCCTGTTGTGCTGTGGACATTTGAGTGCTCCTTGTGACATCCAGGGGCTATGGACTGCATCACTGGAGGTTGTGGGGTGAGTGAATAGGAGTGCTACTTCTTCAGCATCTCCTGTGCCTGAACTGGTTATTGTTTAAAAGCACTGAATGGTCTTCACTGCCGTCGCCAGTGGCTGACACTCAAAGCAGGTAAGAGATTTCCCTGTGCTCTCGTGTGACTGACTGGACACTAGCACTTTCCCACTCAGGACATGGGATGGGGCACAAAGTGAGTTTAAGAGACCAGGGCTGTTGAAAATGAATTTTGGTGACTGCACCTTTGGTGACTGATGGTGGCCAGCATTTCTTTGACCTCTGACCTATGTCAGTTCATAAATCAGAATCCCATGACAGCAATCAGTTATTCAAACAGCAGAGACTGTTCCAGAGCCACCAGAGGGCTCAAGGACTACCATAGGATTTCCTTAATTCACTTCTGTGTGAGGTGGCCAATCAGCCATCAAGGAGCCAATGAACAAGCCCTACCTTGTGACTGACATCTGACTTTGGCCAATGGGAAGGCTGTCTGATTGGATTTTTCTACACAGAACCTGCTTGGGGTTTTCTACACAGAAGTTGCCAAGCATCACAAGTGTGTTCCTGTCTGCCTAAGGAGGCAGACCTAACATCTAACAGTACAAGCCAGCACTGCACAGACATTGATGAAAGGAAGAAGTGTGCTGTCTCAGCCACTGGAGCTTCTTAGCACAGCAGTACTATAATCTGACTGACTTACCCTGAGCTGTCAACCACAAATATTTTGGCTGAAAGAGAGGCACCTTGCAGTTGAGAGAGAGCAAGAGAACTTTTTTAGACTTTATTCCACTCATGCCAGAGCAACCAGCACAGTAACTGTGCCGTAGAAGTCTGGGGGCCTCTGTGCCAGTCATCACTGTTTGGAGATGGCCTGTAACGGGAGTTGTCAGGATAGATTGCAATGGGTGAGCTCACAGCCTTGCAATGACAACCCAGCTGTTAGGCAGAGTTGCCGGAGGTGATCTCAAAGAAGTGCTAGGACAGAGGAGCCTTCGGTGTCATCCACTCTTCAGAAGACATTTGCTGGTACATCTAGCCAGGACTGTGGAGAGGAGGCTGCTGCTGTGAACCAAGGATAAGCATGGGTAACTGAACAGGGCCCATGGGTTCTGTGACACAAGTCTCATATAAATGTTCTAGTTCTACAGGGCCCCTAAATTATTGTATGTTAGACTAGGCCACACAGAGAGGATTACAAATTTGGAGGTTTGCTACCAATTCTATTTTTTTATTTAAGTGCACCACTGCCAGCCAACCACATACATCTACGACAGACCTGCACTGTTTCAATAGTTGAGTACCCGGGGAAGCACAGTGTGCTTCCTAGCATCACAGGGCACTCACAAAAAGATGAATGTCAAAATATTTCTGCATATTTGTTACAAGATGTTATTAGGTCTGCAAAATGGGACACTATCTTCATTGAATAGAGTAGAACTGGGGCAGTTGTCTTTGGAATATCTCGTACAAGAGAAAATGTCCATATACTGGCTAAGGGTCTACTCACTGAGGCAGGAAAGATTACTCAGAAGACGAATCAAAGAAACTGTAAACTACTGGTTCACTCATGTCGGTGCAACATCAATATTTCCGAAGGCAATTACAATGCAAGCATTCTGCTGACGGCAAAAAGCACGACAGGTAACTTGTTCATCAGACATTATGGGCAAAGTGCAGGCAGTAAAAAAAAAAACAACCAGAAACTGAAGGGCAGATACCCCAACACAAGGCACAACATCCCACCCAACAAGGCAAAGAGAACCTGTGTACTGCGGGGGAGGGGCTCTGTCCCCTGCACCCCCCACCTCCCCAATTAATATAACCAACTCCACCTCACAACAAGGTTGACAGGGATAGCTAATTTTACCATGCTGCACACAGTGACAGGGATGAATAAAAACACAGGAGGCTCAGATGCTGCAGATGCACCATTTACGGAAGGAAGGCAACAGGTAACAAAACAACCTGCCTCAACCCAAAACACCTACGGCACCATGCCTATGCCCACACAAACAGCACATTAACATTCGTAGGCAGACATACACCTGCTAGCACTCGAGAGCGTCCCAGTAACAACGTGCCCTAATATCCCAGCCCCTGCCAAATGCCCAAAAAACGGTCAACGCAATAAAGCACAGGTTACAACAATGCTATTCGGCAACCTGCTGTCACTGTAATGACTGCGGCAATATTAAGTCACCATCCTAACAGTATACCTAAACTACTTACAGCAAGGTGCAATCTTCCGAAGTATATTAGTTTTGGAATCTATTTTAAAACCATATGGCTTACTACACTGTGTAGCAGACATATTTAGGAGACCCACAGTAGAAGTGTTCTCTGAAATAAAAACAAGGATCAGGGATATATTGAAACAGAAGGAACTGGGCCTGGGCACCTAATACAAAATAAGCAATTGGCTATCATAAAATCAATGTTTCCTTGGATTTGAACTGTATTTAAATAACTTCAATAAGCACATCCCCCACAGTATGCAAGTGGAGGATGTAGTTTGAATACTGTGTAACCCTGAGTATGTCACTTAACTTCCTTGTGCTCCCAGGTCGCACCTAGAAACAAGCTTCGCCTTAGTGTGCCTCTCCTGGTTAAACAATCCCCCCCCCCCCTTACTGGATTGTCAGAGGAGAAAGATAGTCACTAGATATAGGTTTGAATATTTTAATAGCCAAAGATTAAGGAGGATTTTTAAAACACATAACACTAATGGTTTCTGTAAATGTGGGTTAGGGATAGACGATTTAACATACCTGGTGATATTCTGTCCGCTGTATACAACATACAGAGCTAATTTTTTAGGTAATATTTTAGCGTTCATGGATTTGAAGCCTTAAAACATCTCCACAGTTTTATTTACATCAGCATCTATAGAAATACTGGAGCCTGTGGTCTCTCGCTCCTCAAGATAATATCTCAGAAAAAACTACATATTGTGAAATTAGACACCACGTAGTAATACGGCATCTTGAATTTTGAAACATTATTCACCCAGACTGTTTTGTTAGACAAATGCATTTTGTAACTTTTAGAATTCTACTTATTTCTGCTTTTTTATATGACTTTTTAACGAATTTATAATAACAAAACTTGTCAATCAAATAAACTCTGAATCTGAATCACAGGGATATACTAGTACCAGAAGGGAGTGGGGTAGAGGCCTGGACAGTTCAGTTGCAGGGACTTTGTGTTTGTTGTTGGGATGGACTGCATGAAAAATAAATTAGAAATTGCTTGGGCACTGCTTGCATTTCATTTTGTCTGCCTAACCCATGCCTTTTCCTTCCCTTAGAATCTCATTCCTGATCTCTAATAAATCCCATTCATATCTGTCTGAATTACTATCTAGCATATTATTTTCAGAGTTCTCCGATATTGCTGAGACAAGCTGCTATTGCATTGCATGGGAATTGGGAGCAGTAACCACAGTGGTTGGGTACTGTGTTCCAGGGAGTAGTACAAGTTTGCGATCTAACCCACTTAATTGCACTGGATAGAGGCACTGCATAACTTATTTTATCTTAGACCTTTCGGTAGCAAGTCCCCACAGGAGTTAACTACCTAGGCCCCTCAGCCTGATTGGAGCCCATAACTAGCACAGATAGCGGAATGAACATTTATTGCAACCCAGTGTGTGTACACTGTTAAGAGCCACAGCTGGGAATGGTGGCAGCATACCCCACTGGCTAGAGCACAGAACTATAAAAGAGGAGATTCAGACTTCATATCCCACCATAGCCACTTGTTCATTCAGTGCTCTTCAGCAAGTCACTCGACCTTTCCTGTGGTTCAGTCCCCCTCAGCTGTACCATCAGGTAGACTCAGAACTCAGCTGAAAAGAAGATGTTTCCTCTTAGCTATGCTACGTGTAGGTAAATACATTTCTAAAAAAATTAATAACAAATGTATTGCAATAATGGAACTGTTCCTACTCATCTGGGAAATGTATAGACATTCAGATGCTGGAGAGGTTAATGTATATATAAGGCATGACAAGGTGTATATTATTGTGTGATACTGGCATGCATCAAGAAGCGAGGCATGGGGCAATGCCAAGTGCCTTAGCACCTGAAAACTGCTGTTATGCTACAAGTAAGCATACCCTAAAGTGGCTTATTATGATTATAAAATGGTTCCAATGATTTTTATTTTAAAAACTGGGTAATGAGGTTCAGAATATTAAGTATTTGGGACCTGCGCTGTTGCGCTGGCATAATGCATGGTCATGTGATAGCATCTGACCACTCACAGGTCTTAGCTTCTCTTACCCATTTTATACTTTTTTAACACTCATGTGTGTTTCCAATGAATTTTAAAATGTGTTTTTATTTATTCATTGAAGTTTCAGAATTACAAACCTTGGAGTCAAAGACTCATTTACAAATGCTCCACGTCAAACAGTGCAAAGTCATTTACAGCAGAAAAACAGTACATTAGGAACAATAAGGAGCAGAATGAAATACAATCAGTGCACTGCAATTTATAAATAGAAACAAAAACTGAGAACATACTGTAAATGCAGCCTCCTAATTGGCCTGAGATCTTGTCCACATGATAAGTAACCAGTGTCAGTGGCTCAGCAGGTAACACACTCGCCTCTGAGGCCGGGAGATCAGAGGACTGTGGGTTCAGTTCCCACATCTGGCACTTGGGTTAATATCCCAATACTGACACTGTAGTGCAGCATGAGAGGGGTGCCGCATTTCTGAGCTGCTGTCTTTGGATGAGTTGTTAAACTGAGGTCCCATCTGCCTGGATTGGTGGTACTTCAGGTAGATGCTAACCAGCCCATGGCACTTATCGAAAAAGAGTAGGGGAATTTCCCTGGTGTCCTGGCCAAATTTCTCCCATTCACTAAAAATACCAGCAACAGCTTAATCTGGTTCAATTTCAGTTGCTTACCATCTGTATCCCCCTCTCCCCCTGGTCACCCCTGAAAAAGGGACTTCTAGGCCCAGTGCGCTTACCGGGTCAACAAAATTCAATAAATAAGTAACCAAATGGGTCATGCGTGTTGTGCCTATTGAGTCAGTCACATACATGCTCACTGAAAGGAACTTGGTTTTAAATAAGGCCTTTCATTTAAACCATATCATAAAGCACTGTAACTCCAGAAGAGAAAGGGATGAGAAAGTTGCTGCCATTTTCCATGCAGAAGGAGATTCAAGGAGCACAGTTATAGATGGAGTACAGAGTGCATGCACAGAGAAGCTAAGTGACTAGCAAGCAGCAGTGCATGTTAGTGTGAAAATCTGGACCTACACTTTTTAGTTCCATTTTAGATTGCTTCTTACTCATGCCTTGTAAAATGCACTTATTACCCCATTTTGAGTCTGATTTGTCATTTTTACGTTCGCTTGCGCGCATGCGCAAGGAACATCTTGGGAGAATGGGACACTTTGGAGGTGTGCCCTTCCCCTGCAATCCCCTGCTCCATTGAGCAGGCGTGGCAGTTCTGCACATCGACGCAGGTGTTAGCGACAGCGTGGTCTTCTCTTCAAAGAAAACCACCGCTGTCATACAGCACCATGCATCATACCACCCCAAATCTTTGCTGCCACGCTGGGAGCCCACCCCAGCGTGGCAAGCGATCCAGTCGTCTGCCAGCAGGGGTGCCCAATCCCCGTCGGCTCCACGGCCCCCAGCCATCTTCTGCCACGCTGGAAGCCCACCCCAGCGTGGCAAATGTCCAGTTGTCTGCCGACGGGGTGCCCAATTCCCATCCGGCTCCACGGCCCCCAGCCATCTTCTGCCATGCTGGGGCCCACCCCAGCGTGGCAAACGTCCCGCTTGTCTGGCGAGCGGTGCCCAATCCCCCATCGGCTCCCGCCCCCAACCATCTTCTGCCACGCTGAGGAGCCCACCCCAGCGTGGCAAACGTCCACGTCGTCAATTTTAAAAACAAACTGTAAATTAAAACTGTCCCACAGTCTCCCCCCTCCACAACCGCACCCACCCACTCGCACCCTGCCTCCCCACCCCTCACCCCATACTTACCTCCAGAGCTTGGTGCGACGATCATCGGTGGACCGGGAACACGTCTGCACTCTTCAAAGCCGACCGCGAACTGAGGAAATGCCGGTAGGCTGTATAATGGGCTAGATAGGGGTTTTCAACTTTATTGCATATCTCAGGCATTTTTTGGAATTTTTGCACCAAATTTTCAACATGGGGTTTTTGGGACCCCTTCTCATGAATGATGTCACTGTCATGGCGTTATTCTGGCCCAAAGGGTGATTTTGTAGTCACTGCACAGTCACTGGCTGAAATCACGCCGCGGCCCGAACACCACATGACAGTGACATCATTCATGAGAGAGTCCAAAACTCCATATTGAAAATTGGTGCAAAAACTCAAAAATGACTGTTTTAGGTGGCGTTGCGCGGTTCCTATGCAGGCTCGTAAGTTCGCGAATTTTCAATATTTTCACTCCAGATTTTCAACATTGCCATTTTACCACACCTCCTCATGAGCAGTACAGCTGTCATTTTTCACATCCTGCCCAAAATGTGTTTCCGCCCATGTAGCGCACAATGGCGCAGTCTGTGTGCGAACTCAATGTATGGGACACAGTAAGAAAATCACAGTGACACTGTTCATGAGCAGAGGTCTCAAAATGGCTGTGTTGAAAATGTGGTGAAAAAATTCCTAAAAATGACTGTTTTACGAGTGTGCGTTGCGCAGTTCCTATGCATGCTCATAAGTTCGCGAATTTTCAATATTTTCACTCCAGATTTTCAACATTGCCATTTTACCATATCTCCTTATGAGCAGTACAGCTGTCATTTTTCACATCCTGCCCAAAATGTGTTTCTGCCCATGTAACGCACAATGGCGCAGTCGGTGTGCGAAATCAATGTATGGGACACATTAAGAAAATCATTGTGACACTGTTCATGAGCAGAGCTCTTAAAATGGCTATGTTGAAAATTTGGTGAAAAAATTCATAAAAATGTCTGTTTTACAAGCGTGCGTTGCGTAGTTCCTACGCATGCTCGTAAGTTCGTGATTTTTCAATATTTGCACTCCAATGACTTCCAAATACCTAAACAGCACATAGAAGCAAGCAACATTCGGCATTGACAAATGCTTGTACTTCTTTGTCACTGATTTTTTTAAGCCATGTCCAAGTGCCAAATACCACTGCAAATACCTGCAAGCGAACGTTCGGCATTGACAAATGCTTGTTCCATATAAAATAATAAAAGAAACACTCCTTTTAATACGACTTGGGCCAGGTTTTTATCAGTATTCTCTGTTGTTTTTGAAAATCTATTGTTTAACGTTACTTGTCTTGTAACTGAAATGAACTAGCATGCAGCAGACAGTGCTCCCTGGCCTTATGAGCCAACAGGTGTACTAAAACAGCTGCGAATACTGATGAAAAGCTGGTCCAAGCCATAAGGAATGCTCCTTTAATGGTTTCAAATATAAAACAAAGTGCTAACATTTAATTTATAAGGGGGTCAGAAGGGTTACATACAAGTCAGGAAGTAAGGGGCAATCTAAAAGAGAATAAAAAGGTATAGGTCAAAATGTTCACTCTGACATACACTGCTGCCTTAAGTTCACAGAGCGATTAATTGGCAGCTGTGGAACTCAGATCTGGGTCTCTCCAGGTTCACAACTTTTAGAGATCTGCGAAGTTGTCAAACTTTTACAAAATAATTTGTGAAGTTTGCCAGATTCGAAAGTGCCACTTCTTTAGAAGAAGCTATGCAGATTTGCTCTCGAAGCTGCAACGTCACCTGACTTCACCTAAAAAAGTGCAATTTCTTCAGGAAAACTCAATGTGAAGTGGCAAAGTGAAGGTAAATTTCACAATTTTGATGGGACTTCACAACATCTCTAGCAACTCTGCACTCTAAGCACTAGGCCAAACTGTCTCACACATACAGTACATGAGCACATGCTCTGAGCCTCACATGCTTATGCCTTACTGTTCGGTATATCCAGTGCCACATTATTGTGAATACTGAGTCATTTATATGTACTGAGAATTACATTTGTTTGGTTTTTTACCTGACTGGTTGTCTATAAGAATGGAATAACAATGGCCTGTTCTTTGACCTTATGGCTAGATGTGAGCTGACTCAGTGTGCTGTGGAGACACAGGCACAGAAAGTCTGGTGCAGAAAAACTGTCATCTGTGAGCAAGAGCAGCTCAACCTCATATAGTTGGATGAATGACACATTTACATCGAACTGCTCCTTTTTAAAGAAGTGGCACTAATTGACTCACTGTTTTTAACCTAAAATACAGGAGAATCCTTATGCATATATACTGTGATCCTACACGTCCCTGGCTCTATACAGGAAGGAAAGCTAGAGTTTTGTTTTTATAGCACCTTTCATAAAAGCAACCCCAAAGCACTTTACAGTCCAAGACAGAGAGGGGGGGCAGAGAATGTTATACTGAGGTCTGTGGTGGCAGAAGAAGGCTATGGAGGACACTGGGACTGCCACCTCCCTAAGTGGTAGTACCTATGCATGAACTGTTACCCTCTAACATGACTATCCAGTTTTTATTGGTTGCTGCCATTTAAGGCACAGCTGGGGGATTCAAACAGAGCAGAGATAGAGACAAATTAAAGAGCAGTCAAACCGGGAGGTGCGGTGACTTGCTCAGGTCACATAGTGAGTAAGGGGCAGTTGCAGGACTCAGACCCAGAACTTCAGGCTTACAGCTCTGCACTCTATTCCCAAGCAAAGATATGTCATTTTATATAGTGCCTTTTATAGGCAGTGTATCAAAACATGCTTCACAAGCCATGAGCAGTGGCAGCAGCCTATAGACACTCAATGGCAGGAACTTGGATGCTTGAGTACTAGAAGGAGAGAGGGAGTGTGTCAGTGTATCAGTGAGTCAGTGTGCGAGTGAGTGAGTGTGTCATTGTGTGTCAGGGAGTGAGCGAGTGAATCAATGAATCATTTAGTGTATCAGTAAGTGAGCTAGTGAGTGAGAGAGTGAGTGTGTCAGTGAGTGAGTGAGAGCGTGAATGAGTGGCTGTCAGTGTGATAGTGAGTGAATCAATGAATCAGTCAGTGTATCAGTGAGTGAGAGTGAATGAGTGAGTATGTCAGTGAGTGTGTGTGCGTGAATGAGTCAGTGTGTCTGTGTTAGTGAGTGAGTGTATCAGACAGTTAGTGAGAAGAGGTGAAACACAAGGACATAAAGTGATGTAAATGTACTGTACTCATGACTGACACTGTTGTAAAGTACGGGGGGGGGTGCTGCTTTGTTGGGCTGCTGTCTTTTGGATTATACATGGAACCAAATTCCCTTCTGCCCATCTCTGGCCACTGTCCAGGTAGAAGTTAAAGATCTGATGGTACTTACTGAAGAAGAGTAGTGGAATTTGTATTGAAACCAAGATCTACACAATCAAATAAATGGTTACATATTATCTGAGTGAGCTAGAAAAATAACAGAAGGAATTACCAGAAGGTCCAATAAAAAGAGCACAAAAAATTTAAATCAAAGAATCAATAATACAGAAAATAAAAATTGTTGGAGTAAAACACCTTCTAGAAAAGAAAATCTGTAATATAACCCTTATACCAGACAAAGTGAAAAGTGCAGGGGAATTTTTATTGAAGCAAGAACAGTACATGCAACACAGGGTGAAATGTATCAAAAACACAGACAGAAAATCAACAAAAGAAAAATGACAGCACATATACTGTAATCCAGAATCAGTACATTTCTACTCGTGATACAGTGTCAACCCAACCCCAGATCCAAAAAAAGAAAAAAAGCCATAGTGAAAAAAAAAACATTGAAAGTATATCATTCCAATCGTGCAGAGACTATATATAATTGTAGAATGAAGATTTCCCTCCTAGCTAATACTTTTGTTAGAGCCACGTAAAGTGCCTCCAGAAATTCAGAAAATGGCATGTTGGTAAAGTACATGTTTCCCTTTGGAATATTTTTTGCAAGACATTCTTAATCACCAACAAGGTTTCTACAGCAGGAATTACTTTCTGTTGCAGTGTAAATGCACATCTAGCCTGCCAAATATAATGTTCACATGCAGCAAAAACTAAACGTAAAGTACTTTGGTTGTATGTTTTAACTCTGGCAGGAAAAAGCCTTAGGGTAACTATTTCATAAGTGAGGGACAGAAAACAGTTATCACCCCAGTCTTGAAATAACATTTGCCATACCTCCAATGAGGTGGGGCATATCATGAAAAAAAAACATTCCTGTGTTTCTATCTCTAATCAGCAGTATGATCTGGGACATTTCCTTGCTCCAATTTCTTTGTGTTTTAATGAATGTTTTACCTCCAATTTACCATGGCAAGAAAGCCAGTTTACCTTCCCACATGTACAGTATGTAGAAATCCTTTTGTCTATTAATTGAGAAAATATCTCCTCTTTTCCATCAGGGCACAAAGGGATATTTTAAGGGGAACCGAAATTTGTATCAAGTATTGCACTATACAGTCGTTTCTTGCTTGAGACAAAACTTGTGTGATGGTAATGTTCCATTTTTTATTTTAAACACTGCAGTCCGAACACTCAAGGGAACACTAGAAGTACTACAGGAGTGGACCCATCTCAAATTATCACACTCCTATACTTCTCTCATAGGAAGCAGCCAAACAGTATACATTGGACTCCAAAGTGATAATTTTCTATGTCATACAGGACCTAAATCAAACACTAAGAACAAGCAATGAAAACTAAATACTACAGGATTAATCAGTCTAATACCCACTCACCTTATCATAGTCTGGATATGTATGATCCCATTTTATCAGGTGTAAACGGCTGCCCCATATGCCTTGCAAAAATATGCTACTGTATATAAACAGGTTTCGATATCTAGTGATGGTGGAAAAATATGTGCTACCTGTAAGAAGACTGTCAAAATCAGTGTTTTTAATGAAAAAACTCTTACGTTTGAAAGCTAGCTTCTGTTTCCACTCAGTAACCTTACCCAAGGCCTTAGTGGTGTCCCCAGTTATATAAGGTGTCATTATTTGTACCAAAAAGTTATTTCCAGGATCTCAATGGGCTCAGTCGAGATTGGTATATCAGCTATATCTGTGGTTTAGTCACTCAGCTTAGCAACACCTATGGGCACTTTTATTGTAATTTAGTTTAGCTCCAGACACTTCTTCATAGTGTTATATAGTATTAACCACTGCCCTGCCAGACTTGTTATCCCATAAACACAGACATATATCTTCCACATATATCATCTGCATGTACCAAAATCTTTTTCCCCGCCCTGTCCCTGTGTGTGTGTCTGGATCATTTTTACCAATGTACTCCCTTGTAAGTAGGTCCAAAAGAAATATATATAAAAGTGGACTTAAAGGACCGTCCCACTGTTCCCCTTTCTGTATCCAAACAACTCTGCCCAACCATTCATTAACTGATGGGATGACGTTAGCTGTTTTGTAAAGAAGTGCTGCCCACGAACAAAAGTGACCGATATGCCATATGCTGTTAGAATTTTTAACTCATGCGAGTGTGTGTGTGTGTGTGTGTGTGTGTGTGTGTGTGTGGCAAACCCAATCATATGCTTTCTCCTGATAAAGTTATAATACAGACCCAGAGATATTGTTTTGGTTGTCACTACCCAGTAGAGCTGAGTGAAATTAGCAAATTCTGAATTTACAGAATTTTTGTGAAATTCAGCAAAATTTCATGAATTTGTTTTGGCATTTTCCAACATTGTTTATTGGCCATAACTTGGTCCATGCTACAGCTAATGGTAAGACACTTGGCATGCTTATTGTCTGGAATGGGCACTAAAGGCATACAATGTTTCATAAGTTTCCCAGTCCTTAAGATAAACAACACCCTTGTGGCAGATCCAAACACAGTGGCAGCGGCATTTAACTCTTACTACACCACACGCTCTGCTGAGCTACTAAAGTCCCTCCTTTCCCACCCTCCCCCACCTACATGCTCCAACACTATGACCCTCCCTCCCCCTCCTCCTCCTCCTTTCTACCATCACCACTGATGATGTTCTAAATGCCCTGATTACCATCAACCCTTCAGCAGGTTCCTCCCCAGATGACCTTGACCTCAAGCTCCTCTCTCAGTCACTGCCATCACCTAACCCCTCTCCCTCATTCTAAACCTCTCCTTCACTACAGGCTCAGTCCCCTCCTCTTGGAAGCATGCTGTGGTCCTCCCCTTACCCAAAGGTAGGGACCGCTCTTTTTCTAGCAACTATCGCCCCCTCTCCCTCCTCTCTACCCTTGCTAAACTCCAAGAACATCTGGTTCTTACTCAGCTTACCTCCTATCTGTCAGACTCTTCTTTTGCTTCTGGCTTCAGGAAAAAACACTCCATCACCACCTTCCTGCTCAGGCTCACTGACTCCATCCTAACTGGGATAGACAATGGCCTAATCACCTCAGCCATTTTTGTCAATCTAGCCAAAGCATTCAACATTGTCTCCCACATCCTCCTCCTCCTGGACTCTCTCTCATCAGAAGGCCTATCTTCTTCTGCCACTAACTGGTTCAGGGCCTACCTCACTGGTAGAACTCAATCAGGTAGGGTCTCTGGAGTCACCCCCCCCCCCGATTACCACTGGAATCTCCCAGGGCGCGGTACTCAGGCCCTTGCTATTCTCAATCTTCCTAAATGACCTACCATCAGTTTGCTCCCCCTCCACCTCCATCCACATGTATGCAGATGATAATGTTGTGTATTCTTCTGGCTCAAGCCCTGCTGAGGTTACAACTATCTTGCAGCATGATTTCAACAAAATTCAGCTCTGGTTTGCTAACCACCACTTCTTCCTTAATGAAAAGAAGACTGTCTCCATGACCTCTGGCACTCTGCAGAGACTCTCTAGGCTCCCTAGTCTCCCCTCCTTCCACACCCTGGATGGGACCACTTTGGAGGACACTTCCTCCTCCAGATATCTTGGGGTTTGGCTTGACCAACACCTCAACTTCTCTGGACATATTGACGCCATCCTGAAGAAACTGCACTCCAAGCTTGGTGCCCTCTTCAGAAACCATAGTAGCATCCCTCCTGTGGCTAGGCATGAACTTGTCCAGAAGATGATCCTCCCAATTTTTGACTACTGTGACGTAGTCTATGGTGCTGCTCCCAAATCCTCCCTGACCAGATTGGACGCCCTTTTCCACTCTTTTCTGCCACTTTGCCCTTGATGCCCCTGCTCGCACTCATCATTGTGATTTATATCATGCATTGTCCTTCCCCTCTTCACAAACAGACATCTATTCCACTGCAAAGTTCACCTCCAGACACTGGCTGGGCGAACTCCCTACATACATCTTCTCCTCATTCATCACCCCTCCCCCTCCCTCTCATTCCCTTAAATCCACTGACACTGGAACTTTGCTGATCCCTCAGCACTCCACCCTTTTTGGTCAATTAGGCTACTCTTACCGCTTCCTCAAAATTTGGAACTCCCTCCCTCCCCAAGTCTGTCACTCCTCCTCCTCTACTCCATCAGCTCAGCCCTTCAGAACTACCTTTCATCCAGCTGCTCTTGCCATGACCCTCCCTAAACCATGATCCTGCATATGTCTAGTTTCACCCCATAACCATATCTACTCCTAGTCTACTTTCCCACCCCTATAACTTATATAGACTCCCATGCCCCCTTGCAGGGTTCTCAGCGAGTATCTTGAGGGGTTCTGTCAGGGCACGGCTCTCCTTCCCCTCCTTCTCTTTCTTCCCCTTTCTGCCCATGAAACTAGTATCCTTCTGCAAATTTCCTCCCTCCTCTTGGCTCTCCTCTAAATCCCTCCATTCTATCCAGCCTTTTCCCTACCCCTTCACAGAGTTCTCAGCATCTGGTGAGGACCCCCATGAGTTCTTAACATCCTGGAGAGGGCCCTAGTTTCGACTCCTCCCCATCCTATATAGGTCTTTTCTCCCAGCATTTTATATGACCTTGCTCTCCCTTTTCCTTGCCTGCTTCTCCCCTCCCCTCCCTTTTCTTCCTACTTTGTACTTGTTTACCTACCCTCCCAAACCTCTGGTTCCCATTAAGATTCCCCACCTCCTCTAGCTGTCCCTGACCCCTTGCAGGGTTCTCAACATCCTGGATGGGCCCATGGGTATGGCTCCCCCCGCATCCCCTCCTATATGGCACTTATCACCTACCAGTCCCAGTTCCCCCTCTCCCTCTGGCACTTTATGAATCATCTAAAGCATATACACTTACTTTCCTTTATCTTCTCTACTCTGTATATATCTAATTGTTCCCTTTCTACTAGTTATTTATCATCTGTATAGATACACACCTGTGTTACTCTTTTTTCCCCTCCTATTTACACTATATTGCCTTTTGTTAATTGCCTACTGTTTCATGCACTGTATGTAGCTGTTGTCTCATATACCTAGAATGTATAATTAATTGCCTACTGTTTTATTCACTGTATGTAACTGTTGTCTCATATACGTAAAATGTATAATTAATTGCCTACTGTTTTATTCACTGTATGTAACTGTTGTCTCATGTACCTTGATTGTATAACTGTTTATCCACTCTGTACCCCTTCCCCCAGGTCGCACTGGGAGACAAGCAACTTGTTGTTCAGTGTGCTTTCCTGGTGAAACATTTCAATAAATAAAAAATAACATTTGGATGAAGAGCAAAAAGTTACAAGGGCTCCAAATCTGGAAACATAATATTCATGTGAACATTTCTGAACACATTTCTATGCTTACAACTGAGCCACCTTTGGAGCTAGATAACTGAAAATGTAGATGCATGCTTTTTTGGAAGAGTCATAGAAACTGCTAAATAGAGAAGTACTGGTTCAGTGTTTGGGTGAACAGAGTATGGGGTTAGTAGTGCTTATGTAACTGTAGTTTACGTTTGGCTTTTCACTATTCCCGCCCTTTTAAGGTAAGCTGGGTAGTGAGTAGGGAATAGAAAGACCAGCACCAAGGGTGAGTAGAGTGATGGAGAAACAGGAGGCAGGGGTGGATGGTGGGTGTTTCATAATGCGCTAAGCGGAGAACTGCCATGGGAGGCTGGCCTGTGTAGGGGATGTGGGAGGAGCTATTTCTCCACAGTGAACTTTGGGCTATAGCCCTCCCATTATGTAAATTGTAAGTTTTAGCCATGGCCTGCCTCCTGACACACCTTCCTGGGCTGCTTCCGAACTCAGGTTGTCAGCATGGCAGTATGACACTCTGATGCTGGGCCTTGGGGGTTGCCTTAAAGCCTAATATTTAGGGTCAATGAACCTAACAGCATTGGTGATATTCTGTTCTCTAGTTTTAAACTGATAGGGGATTACAGTTCTCAAGGTTACATAATTGTGAAATGTAATTTTAAAATTTCTTAACATTTAGAGGCTCATAACTCGGTCACCTTTAAGGCTAAAGATCTAAAACTTGGTACATATATGTATGGCCCTTGGTAAAGTCAGCACTCCAAATGTGGTTAAATTTAGACAAGCACATTTAGTTTACGGAGTTGTTTACTGTAATTTTAAAATATCTGAAAGTTTGGAGCTTATAACTCGGCCAACTATAAAGATAAAGACACAAAACATGACACATCTCTGTATAGACATTTGCAATGTCACTATACCAAATTTAGCTCAATTTGAACCAATGCTTTTTGAATTACATGGAAATAACCAAAATCACAATTTTGGCAAAAATTTCACAGATGCAAAATCAGCATTTCACCAGAATTCCACTGGCAGAAAATACATTTTGCCCAGGCCTACTACCCAATATTTATCTTAATAATATGAGGTTATCAAACACTGATTGCTGGGGTATGTGATGCTTGGCCAGCTGGTTATGATTGTTGTATGATATTTGTAATATAAAAATATAGTAAGTGATTGTCTCACATAAGACAGCGTGTGCTTATGGGTGCTCCCCCCCCCGTCCGGGTTTCAGTGAAGCTACATGATATATCACACTGACCAGGAGATGTCTGTAATATAATTAACGTCCCTGAGAAATTGCATTTTATGACCTGTTGCTGCTTTGAAATTGGGAAGCTAAATATACAGTTTATTACAGGATAGGACATCATTTAGCTGATTCCTATCAGGCTATCTCACACATGGGTGGCAGAATTGCAGGGTTGTAAACCTCAAAAGGAACTGGTGGATAAAAGACTCATAATTTGGGAAATTAGTTTTTGCTGATGTCACCTTATTTAATATACCTCCTGCTAGGACATCCTGTTTGTATTTTTTTATATTCAAAAAGGAGGAGCTAGATGACTCACAGAAGGGGTGTGGAGAGACACAGTTTAAACTAACACTTGTGTCTGATTTGTCTGTCATATACCATCTTAGGACTCTAGAAAGACAGCTCTCTGATATAAGCACCTAGAGGAAATACATTAGATAGAAAAGATCTAACTGTATGTTGGTAGGAGTTTGTTCTGTAGTTTTCTTTGCTTTTCTTTTAAGTGATCATATGATCTTTGATATATGGTTCTGTGTTTACATTTTACATATTTTGATCATCTTTTAGTAAAATCTTTTTTTTTTCAAGAGACTGGCTGGGTGTCTGCCAGTTCTTTTTGCATGTGACATATAGAGGGTTAAGGTTGACAATTGTTCAACAGCTTCATGGTGTTACTAAACTGGGAAAAGGTAAGAATATACCTAAGGTCTTATATACAGTTTTAAGGGTTCATTTTGGAAGCCTGGCTTGGTGCCCCTGGCGAAAGATTATACCACAGTCCCCGAAGAGGGTATGTACAGTACCTGAGCCTGTACATTGGGTACTCTAGCATAAGGTTCATAGTTTGAATCCCCCCAGAATTTGAGACTAAAGGTGATTCGGACCCAAAAGCAGAATGGAGGGTTACCCTGTCTGGTACCTGTTCACACTATTGCGCTCTGAGGTTAGCACTGCGGGAGCAGAGGGCCTGACCATCGGAGTGTGTTTGTGACAGTGTATAGCAGAAGTTATAGATGGAACTCTTAGGAGACTGGCCACCTTTGCTAGCTTTTTATCAAGATTTTGGCCAGAAGTTTAAAATCTGTATTTAGGGGACTTCTAGGTCTCTAGTTCCCCAAATTGTGCCTATCCCCTTTTTTAGATAACAATTATAGCTTGTGACATGGACTCAGGCATCCATCCCTGGGTAAATATTTCATTAAACACGGCAGCTAAAACAGTCCCTAAAGTCTCACTAAAACTCAGAAGTGAGACAATCTGTCCCCAGGGCAATGTTATTGTTCAGTTCCTTTACTGCAGCCAGAACTTCATCCATCGTTACAGGGCTAACAAGACCTGTTTTTAAATCTGGAGGCAGTTGCAGACTGTCTAAACTGTTCACAAAAGCTGGGCCCCAGTTAACCTCTGACTGGGAACCAAAAGTAGATGTGACATGTTTATTAAGTATATCCACGATTTCCCTCGGTGCAGTAAAAATCTACCCAACCTCATTGGAGATCAAGTCAGTCATATGTTTGTTTGACACCCTATCCCTACAATCCTAAAACATAGTCAAACTCTGTCTCTGGCCCTACGTACCAAATTATTGTTCCTGTTTCAAGAATATAGCTTTGTTATATTGATATTTCAACATTTCTGATTTCACCTTTTGTATTTGAGGAGTTAAGTTACATTTCTCCTCACAGGCTCTGGAAATGATCTTGTGGAACTTGTTTCTCAATTTCATACTGCACATATTTGTTATGCTTAATTATGAAAAACTGTAAAATCCCGTTTCGAGTCACTACACCACTCGAGAAAGGAATCACAGGCACACATGATAGATAGCCTAGCCTGAAACAAACAATTCCATTTCTGAACCACCAACTCATCTATTAGTAACTTGGAATTGTTTCCACACTGAGGTTTTTTTATGCGTCATAACAGTACCTGGGGTACAGCTATAGGAGAACAGCCATACAGTATGATCTGATGTTTCTTTTGGCACTGTACAAGCCCCCAGGTATACCATCAAGTGAGTGGAGCAACTAGAGTGTCATGCTCTGGCAGGGATAGCAGCATGGAAGGAATTATGTCAGCAGAGGATGTGGAGCGTGTTATGTGAGGGTTGCAGTGATGGCTGCTTTAGTGTCAGGTGTGTCTGGTGTGAATGGGTGATGTCGGCACAGGTGTGTTTTGTTGTTGCTGTCTGGAGTGTGTGATTCTGTGAGGTGTGTGCTGAGTTAGTGGAGTGGCATTGTAAGTGACAGATTGGTATGTACTGTGCAAAGTGTAGTGTGGTGCATTGCCATGTGCTACCATGCCTCTGCAGTTTATTGAAAGTGCTCGGGGAAATCAGTTGCTGGTGCATGAGGGATTTATGTACCAGAGAGAGCAGGTCCACAGGAAAAAGTTGTATTGGAAGTGCATGTAGTAAGTTATTTCCTTTTTACGGATTTCTGTGTCATCTACACCACGCTTTGTGACACTTGGGAGTCAGACTGCAATGTTTATAATCATGCAATAAAGTGTACACCTTGGGAGCACTAGAGAGCCATCTTCCTGGTTGGAAGTGACTTGCTCAAGCTCTCACAACTCAGACTATGTATACAGGAAAACTTTTGAATTGAAGTGCTTTACTGCTTACAAGATCAATATCATTGGCTACCTGACATTAAGCTGATAATTTTGATACCGAATGAGCAATGGGCCACCCAAAGATGTAGCAGTAAGGTTCAGCAAAAGAGCAGCCACCTGCAACACTCCAGGCTAGGGAGTCCTTGGGAAGCACAGGGCCTAAAAGTGAACCAGGATCCTCAGAACCCTCTTGGCAAACTATGCTGCAGTTCTTGTGGCCATGGACTCAAAAATAGAAAAAATGCTACAGAAACTTGAGTTGCATGACTCGGCCATCACATTAACTTGATCGGTGGCTGACATGGATATGAAAACTAAAACTGCCCTCACTGCTGTAGCGGACTTAACAAAAGAAAATGGACAGTTCAGAGGCTGATTGGAGGCCCCTGAAAATGAGCAGTGCTCTGTTAATGCCCGCATTGTCCGAGTCCCAGAGGGCACCGAGAGAACAACTCTACACTCGTACATGAAGACTTGGCTGGCACAACAGTTAACAGTACCAGAGGACTTTAACTGGGCAACTTTAAAATAATCTTACGGAGTTAATCCTAGGGTTCGCCCACAAAATCCATCTCGGTCACGGATTATCCTGATGAGAACTATGGGTTCAGAGGTAAAGACTCTTCCCATTGCAGCTGCTCATGTGGCATATCCATTGGAAATTGCAAGTTCTGATGTCAAACTGTATCCCAACTTGTCCTTTCAGACCCTTGCAAGATGCAAGCATTTCAATGCCACTCAACAATGTCTCAGGGCCATTGGAATAATCCATTTATTTTTGCTGCCAGCCAGGTTCCGTGGCATCTATGGCAGCAAGACATGGCAGTTCACAGACCCGCAGGATGCGGGTCGCTGGTTGCAAAAAGTCAAGGTGGAGTTTTTGGCTCGAGCATGAGGGTGCACAATCTGCCTCAGACAGTGATTGAAAGGCAGGGATGTTTCTCTAACAGAACTGTTGCATAATTCCGAATTGTCTGCCTCTACAGTATAGTTTCTGTTTGTACAGAGGGTGTGAGTAATACCTTCTATGTTATGAGATTGTGGTAGGGCTGTTTGGAAACTGGGGGGATTTGACTGTTCCATTTTGGGGTTTAGAAAGTTATACTGGCAGCATGAACAAGGCTGTCCATCGGCTTTTTTGGGGTCATTAAGCCCTACGCACTTAGGCAGTGAGCAGGGGATTGGATTGTCTAAGGGGAAACACACTGTCTGTCACTAGGAATAATAAGTTGAATTAATACCAGTTCTACTACCAGTTCTGTGTTAGACAGTGTGCCTTATTACCAAGCCATACAAAATTAGGCAGTTTTCACTTTAATTTTTTTTTAATACTTAAAATAGTCGGGGAAGTTGGAGAGTTCGTTGTAAGTTTAATACTGTTGGATTTTCTCCCTAGTTTAAGAAAAGGTTTAAATAGCAATCTCAGGATTGTGTTTGTTCTCACAGCTACTTCCTACGTTAACACCTGTGACCACTGAAGATGGTTGGCAAATTTGCTGAATAATTGCTGGTTTATCTTATCTGTGTGTTTCCCCCATATCTTACTGTAAAAGATTATAGGGCTACTTTACATTGCATAGTGAATGTTACTATTTGCAATAATGATTGTATGAATGTACCTAATGCCATATATGAGGAAGCTGGATATGGTTTTTGTATGCTATAAGAAAACTAATAAACAAAGTAAAAAAAAAAAGTCTGCACCTTGTATGTTACTATACTGTTTCTCATTATTTGCGCTGGTGTACATTAGCTATGCCAATAAAAGATATGTGTCCTTTTCCAACCTTGCTGGTGTCTGGAGTTGGTTATATATAATTTGGGGGTTGGGGTGGTGGGTGCTGCACCCCCCCCCACCATGAGAGCGGTGGTCAATACCTGATTGGATCTGTGGTTGCTAAGATTGTCCAGATCTCCTTCAGCAGTGGAGTCTTTCCAATGGCCCTGAAAAAGAGGTCCTGGTTAGACCTCTTTTGAAGAAACCCTCAATGGACCCAGAGTGTCTTAAGAACTACAGACTGGTCTCTAACCTCCCATTTTTAGGGAAGGTTATAGAAAAAGTGGTGGCCATCCAGCTCGAGAGGTGTCTTGCCTACTCCTCCACTTATGCGTCTTTCCAGTCTGGATTTAGGACCGGGCATAGCACAGAGACTGCCCTGGTGAAGGTGCTAAATGATCACTTGATGGTGAGGGACAGGAGAGAGCACATCATCCTGGTCCTCCTGGACCTCTTGGCAGAGTCTGACATCACTGACCATGAGGTGCTGCTGGAACACCTGCAGTACTGGTGTGGCCTGACTGGTAATGTCATCCACTGGTTCAGGTCATACTTGACAGGCAGCGTGCAGAGGGTAATGATGAGGTTAGCCTCATCTAACCCGAGGCCCTTGAGCTGTGGAGTTCCCAAGGGATCAGTCCTGTCACCCTTGTTTTTCACGGTGTACATGCTGCCATTAGGAGACATTATCAGGCAGTATGGGCTGGGTTTCCACTAATATACTGATGATACCCAGCTATACCTGTCCTGTGCACCTGGTAACCGGATGGCAGCCTCTGTGTTTAACATAGAAACATAGCCTTTGATGGCAGATAGGGACCGCTTGGCCGACCCAATCTGCCCATTTCCCTACCTATTGGATAAGCTGCAGATCCTAGTTAACCAACAGCATACTTCTTCCTAACTTCCACCAGAATTGCCTTATGTCTGTCCCATGCATTCTTGAATTACCCCACTGAAACAACTGCCTGGAGGAGATCCAGACTTGGATGACCCAAAACTGGCTATGACTCAGCCCCAAGACTGAGGTACTAATGGTGGATCCGGATTGTCGATGTTAGGGGGGTTGGGAGAACCCCCCAGTTTAGTACTGGGGGGGTTCCAATGACTCCCTCCACACTGGTTAAGGATCTGGATGTGATCCTTGATGATGGCCTGACACTTGATGCACAGGTGTTGGCCGTCATTAAAAGGGGATTCTGCCACCTGAGGAATATCGTCCGGATCCGGAGCGTTAAACCCATCAAGGACCTGATCACACTGGTACATGCTTTCATCATGTCCAGGCTGGACTACTGCAATGCCCTGTACCTAGGGCTATCTGAAGGCAATCTCCACTGGCTGCAGCTGGTGCAGAACGCAGCAGCTAGATTACTGATGGGCGCTCAAAGATCTGATCACATTATGCCTGTGCTCCGTGGACTGCTCTAGCTGCCAGTCAGTCGGAGAATTGTCATCAAGGTCAGGTTACTGACCTACAAGGCCCTACATGAAGGGGGATCAGATTACCTGCAAGATCTCCTTGTGCCTCACTGTCCATCCTGGGCTCTCTGTTCCACTAAGGCATGCCTCCTTGTAGTTCCCAGGGCTAGGTTGCGGCATTCAGGTGATTGTACCTTTTCTGTGGCAACGCCTGCGCTGTGGAAGTTACTGTCTAGTCATCTTCATGAAGCTCCCTCAGTGGAAACCTTTAAAAAGGATCTAAAGACTTTTCTGTTTAACCAGGATTTTAATTCATATAAAGTGTTGACTCCTCAGCTGCTAACTTGGGGGTAACAAGCAGTGCTTCTGTTTGCAGTACTGCTCTTTTTTTTTTATTTAGTATGCTTTATGGCTATCAGCCAGCTAGCCATAGGTCTGACTTCCTCCCCCATCCCCCGGGACTTACCTCTACATTTGGAGTGCACCCTGACTTACCCCCCAGGGTGGGGCTGCTGGGGAGGGTCCCTCTGCACCTCAGCTGATCTGGGGAGTCGAGTGCCTCAGACAGCTGTGTGGGGATTGCAAAGCGGATGTCCTCCATTGCTCAGCGTGGTAATTTTTGGGCCTCAGTAATTCCCTGGGGAAGGGGTGGCATGCAATGACATGATGGTGCACAGCTGAACATCTGGCATGCCCTCCCATGTATGTAAGTTCCAGCTGTCTGTAACCCCTAGGTTCCACTAGGGACCACTAGAACACCAGGTGCTTCCCCACCTTCCCTCCTTGGAGGAGGACAGCCATCCATAGAATGCTCAGTCCTCCTCCCCACAGCTGGTCCTCCAACTGTGGGGTTCACTACTGAACCCGGGTCATCTGTGTTGTGAGTGGTAGTGCTACTGCTTCACTGGCAGGCCGGCAGTTGCAGTACTATTCTAAAAAAAGTTACTGAGATGCAAAGGAAGGAGTCCATGGATATGGAAATAGTTACCTGTGCAAGGTGGGTCATCATCCCACCATTTGGAGCTTTCTGGTCTAGCTGAGACCACATCAGAGGCCGATCTGAACAGTATTGAGGCTACAGATCGGAGAATGAGCCAAAAGAGCACGCTGACCAACTGTTGACAGTGGCAATGTCAGAAAGAAAAGCTCACCTATTGAAGCTTCTGGCTGAGGAGGAAGAAAATGTTGCAAGATGTCATTTTACACAGAGCCAAGTCCAGGCATAAACTGTTGCTGAAACGCACACTGGAGAACAGAACACACCCTTACTGGATATGGACCGTACACAGACAATGGACAGTTTTTCTCCTCAACTGAGTGTCGCATTGTGCCTTGGGGTCTTCGGGCCTTATGCTCACCCCATTCCATAAGGAAATACGCTGAGATGGATGCAGTATAGGAGAATGGGGTGAACTTTGGTGCCGAAGAGTCCAAGGCACACCTCGATGCCTGTCACTGGCTGCAGGGTGGGGGTGGGGGTGGAATGGCGTGAGCATTACAGCCAACAATTCCAAGTCACACCCTTGATGCCTGTCAGTCTACAGGGTGGGGCACTATGGTCGGAAACCCTAACGCCCTGAGCGTTTGTTGGTATTTTCACTCTAAATTTTCAACATAGGCTTTTTGTGACCCCATCTCATGAACAGTGGCACTATCAGTTTGTTAGCTGAAAGGTGATTTTGCACAGCAACTGCGCTATTTGGCGCCACAGGTGCAAAAACACATTTTAGGCAGGATATGAAAAATGATAGCTGTACTGTTCATGAGAAGGTGTAAAAAAAAAATGGCAATATTGAAAATCTGGAGTGAAAATATGAAAAATTGGTGAAGTCACGAGCGTGTGTAGAAACTGTGCAATGCATGCCCGTAACGCAATTATTATCTTGGGACTTCCGCTCATGAACAGTGGCACTGTGATTTTGTTAATCTGTCCTAAAAGTTGATTTCCTACAGTGACCCTGACATTGTGCGCCAGATGTGTGAAAACACATTTCAGGCAGGATGTGAAAAATGACACTATACTATTCACGAGGAGGTGTGAAAAAATGGCAATGTTGAAAAGCTGGAGTGAAAATATTAAAAATGTCGAAGTTAAGAGTGTGCGAGGAAACTGTGCAACGCACAATCGTAATGCAGTCATTTTTTTAAATTTTTCACCAAATTTTGCAACATAAGCTTTTTGGGACCCCACCTCGTGAAGAGTGGCACTGTCGTTTCATTACTCGATCCTGAAAGGTGATTCCACGCAGTGACCGCGAAATCACCTTTCAGTACCGAATAACGAGATGACAGTGCATGTGTTCAAGAGGTGGGGTCCTAAGAACCCCATGTTGAAAATTTGGAGCAAAAATTTAAAAAAAAAATGGCCAAGATATCTACCTAAGTTGAACCCCTCCCCCCCCCGGATGCCATTATATAGCTCACCGACATTTCTTCATTTTGCAGTTCAGCTTTGATGTGTTCGCTCCACCAAAGATCATAGCTGGACCTCCAGAGGTAAGTATGGGGTGAGGGAGGGAGGTGGGGTCATGAGGGTGAGTCTTGGGTTGGGGAGGGGTGCCGTGGACAATGGACCATTTTGTTTTTTCAGGTACAAAAAAAATGGACACTGCGCCATGGGACAGTTTTCTTTCTTTACAGGTGAAATAAAACAAATGTTGGGCACACTGGGGTGGGTTTCCAGTGTGCCCCATGACTTTCTGGGGGTGATGTTGGCCTCACTGAGGTGAGCTCCCAGTGTGCCACACAGTGGGGGTGGGGTGGAGGGAGGAACATGTTGATGTTGGCTTACTGTGAGCAGCAGCACACTGGGGTGGGCTCCCAGGGTTACGGATATGCCAACATGGGGATTGCACCCCTGATGTCGGCCTTCTCTTGCCAGTCTCTACAGTTAGAAATACAAATGATTTCCCCTTAAATAACGGGCAAGCTACCCAGCTGCTGTCCCCCCCCCCCCCATCTCAGTGACTCGGTGAGCAGAGCAATATAGCTAAATACAAAAGGAACAGTCCTGACTGGCATCACAGATATTACTATTAAAGCTGCTGTTCTGTACCTAAACAGTGGCTTATAGCTCCCACAGTCGTTTCTAGTGTCTGAGCTCATCGACTGCACAGCTTCTCATCTCTCACTCGCTGTGCAACCCAACCATGCATATTCAGCTCCAGCCACTCCTGAACAATGAACAGGTACCACAAAAAGCTATGCCAAGCCACAATTCTATATAAAAAACAAACAAATGAATTTATAGGTTTGATGCCCATTCTCTTTCCTCCATATTTCCAGGTGTGACGTCATAAAAGGCACGTATGGGAGGCATATCATCTGTGCCACTGCATGACAAGCTTGTGTCTGACTGCAGCGGTACATTTCTTACAAGTTTTGTCCACTTTACATAATTATTGTGTCAGTGCTAGCATGCTGGGTAATTGGGGATGAGGGACGCCACCTACAAAAGTGTGCCCTGCATTCGCCAACACTGACACACCTCTGCATTTCTCCTACTACCACAACATAAAAAGAAGAGAAAAACGATTTCAATAATTGGTGGCCTGTTTGTCTCCTAAATACTGATGACAAAATGATCTCTAAAGTCCTCCCCATTAGATTAAATAAGGTCACTGAGCATCTGATATCCCAATCACAAGCCTGCTCAACTCCAGAACGTTCTATAAATGATTATCTGATGCTGTTAGGAGAACTGCTTCAAAGATGTGACAAGGATAGGATTCATGGATTTTTATTGGCATTAGATCAGTGGAAGGCCTTTGACCTAGTATCTCATGACTATGTATGGTTTACATCAAATTAACATCGATTCCCTAGGGAATTTATTAACCAGATTCAAAGTTTATATTGCCAAGCTTCTTAACACCCATTATTAATAGTTGGTGGGGTTCTCCATCTAAGTTAGGTAGAAGGGTATGACAGAGGTGTCCCCCTACCCCCTTTTGTACATTGTCTGCCTCAACCTACTCTTGAGGAAATTAGAACTGGATCCTCATATTAAACATTGCAGAACTCTGAGGATGTTGTTTGCTGCAAAGTATTTGCTTATGCAGAAGATGTTTGCCTTTTGGTCAGAGATGAGATAGATGACTGTCACTCCTTAAAAGTTTTTTTTTTTTTTTTTTGTCCGTTCTCAGGTGGTGCTTTAAACATTTAGAAATGTGTTGTGAAGGTCTTAGGTGGACTGTCTCCCCCCTTCTAGCAGTGCTGGTGTCATCTGACTTCAACAGCCCCCCCCCACACACACACACACACACTATTCTAGGGTTTCAGTTTGACTCAGGTGATTTAGCAAAAATGAACCGGGAGCCCCCATGAGAATTACCTAAACACAAAGTGGCTTATTGGAACAAACAAAGTCTGAGCAAAAAGAATAGAGTGTACACAATTAAAACTTTCTTGGTACTTATTTTTTATATATCAGTAGGTTAGTTCCACCTCCCTGTAATGTGGAAGCTTCAATTTTTTTAGGTCTTCTGGGGAAACTGAATGATCCCTATAAAATGAAATATTACACACAGTATTACTCAGTTAAACAAGGTGGGGTGGCTATGCTACACCTCATTTTTTTTATTGCATTTTTTTAATAGTAATTTCAGACCCCTTCTGTCTCACCCAGAGAAACCCTGGTACAATTCAGTATTACCTAATATTGAGGGTTTGTTAAATCTCTGTAAAAATGGGAAAACTTAAAATGTTGTGAGCTTCAAATCTAACCTTTCTAAAACATTCACTAAAAAACACCAGCAGCTTAATCTGGTTCAAGGTCAGTTGGCATTCATCTGTATCCCCCAAGGTCGTACCTGAAACTAGGCAAGAAATTGTCTAGTGCACTTATCTATCAACAAAAACTAAATAAATAAACCCCTACTTACACAAAGCTTAAAGTTGGGGGTGGTTACCTATAATCATTTAAGCAATATGCCCAAGAAATCAGAGCATCAGTATATTGTAGATAGTCCCCACTCAGCTCCATGCCAGTTTAACAGGGTTATAAACAAATAACAGAGTTCCATCTAAAATGTGGGATACTCTTTAGTTAAGTTGCCATGGTAGGCTCAATGTCAAGGCTAATCATAAACAGAAGAACACTCTTGTATTAGACCAAGTTATTTGGATCAACTAGAAATGATGGGGCCGATTCAGACAAGAGCTGTGATTGCCACAAGGGACTTGTGGTAGGGTGTTTGATGCAAGTGCCTACTTGCGCCAAACGGGGGGATTTGCTATTCCAGAAAGCCACTGCTGCAAGTCCTGGCTGCAGCAAAGTTAGACCAGCTCCCCCCTGTTCTAACTTTGCATCTGTGGGGGTACCCTTTTTCCGGGCTTGCACCAAAGCTTTGATGCAAGCTGCCGTAAAGTGGAAAAACTGTCACAAGTGGGCCAGCTCTTCTGGAATCAGACGTCGTCGTGTCTGAGGACTTTGGCGCAGCTGTGTCAAACTTTGTGGTGGACGCAGGGCTTGGTGCCAGCCCTGCATCCACCTTCTGGAATCAGGCAGAATGTCTCGTCTGTTTGAGAAAGCTCTTACATTCTAGAGATTTAGGATCTCGAGACCACTGCTTGATCTGAACCAGGGTTCCCGTCTCTGGATTATTTAATTCATGGATGTTGTAACTCAGAACCAGATAAATGGGAAGCAAGGACTTTGGATGTCATTTTCCCTTGTTTTAAATGACATATTTGGCTAAACCGATGCCATTACTCATCGCAACAAAAATTTTGAACTCAAAATGATCTACTTAGAATTACCTCTGAAATGAAATCTATGTATTACACTAAATTTATAACCTGGCCATAATATGGCATTACATGGATTGGGTTAAGAACTGAGCAGGAGACTGACTTATTTGTATGTTTTTCTTTTTGATTGGATCTAGGCTTTATGATGAATTTATAATGAGTACTGAAGAGAGTTTTTCTTATACTGTCTTTTTCTTTCTGTCATTTGTATGATTTGTATCAGTAACTTGTTGTTTATTTGATTTCAGAAAAATTTCCCCTACTCTTCTGTAGGTGGAGCTCTTGTCCACCTCCACCTGGCTTTCTTCCAAGATGACGGACTTGGTGGAGGAAGGAGGAGGCATGGACTCCAATCTGGTCACTGGCTTTGGCTTTTTCTTCCAATCTCCATTATTCCTTTGTTTCTGTCCCATGCATGTTTGAAGCCCACAACTATACTGGCTGCCACCACTTCCTGGGGCAAATATGCCATGCATCCACCACTCTTTCCATAAAAAAGAACTTCCTGATATTTCCCCTAATGCGGCCACCCCTCAGCCTCATGTCGTGTCCTCTTGTCCTGGCACTAGTATTAATCTAGAATGTGTTGTCCCCTTCCACCTTGTTAATGCCATTGAGGAACTTGAAGGAAACTGACAGAGCTGTGCCGAGGACTGAGTATGCAAATTCGGATCTCGTAACTGGTGCCTAGAGATTTCAAAACATACCTCTTCTTCTGCTATCATTGCCAGAAGATTCTGGTGTTTCTCTTTTAATTGCTGTGCCAGATTTTCCTCCTCAGGACACAATGCAGGATTGGGCTGAACCTAAGGTGCCTCCGATGAAAAAGTGGTCTCGGCAGTGCTTTTCCCAGCTTGCATGAGTACCCTATTCTGTTCAGTATTTCTTCCCATAACACCTCCTCCAGTACTAGGTAGCAAAATCACTACTGAAGCGTCCACAATACTCCGGGTGTGGAAGGAAGCAAACACCACAACCTAGGCAACCATGTCCACCTGCTCCATGCTAGGATCCCCAATCCCCTTGGGGGAAACAGTATGCCCCCTGTAGGAAGAATAGGAGAATTTTCCCAGTTTTATGGCCAATAATCCCCCATGAATAAAACCAGTGCATGTAACCCACCCCAGTGCGTACCTTGAAACAAGCTAAGGCAGCATAATGTTCCTTTCCTGGTCAAAAATTTCAGCTAAATAGAACATGAACAGCAACTGAGGCAGTGCATAGAAAAAAGGTGAAGAAATTCAGGACCCTGATAAAGCCATAGTGTGAGATGAAGCACTGGGGAGTTAGCATGTTTTTGAAAATTCTTTGCCTGGGCTGGATCTTCAATAGAAACATGGCACTTAGATTTAGAGCCCTGGATTTCCTCACCCTTTTCTGTGCACTACCTCACTAGCAGCTAACTGGACTGAATGTCTCCTATTTGGGCTGGCCATATGAAATACCCACAGGAGTGCCATCTCTATTGTGTTTTTTCTGACATAAAGTGATATAACCTGCTCAAGATGAACCATGAGTCTAAGTGGTTGAAGTGGGATTCAAACCTGAATCTCCAAGGTTACAGCTGTACACTCTAAGGACAAGGCTACACAACCTCCTGTATAGTTGCTCACTCTTACACATGCGTGCGCGCTCACATACACACACACGCCATTCCAAATTATCAGCTGTCATTGTTTTGTATTTATTTTATAGTTTCCCTTCACCTTGAGACACATGACAGGTAGGCTCTATAGAAATGTTCCTGGTAGGACAATATGATGTGCCTTTTCTCTGTAATATGCTTTCAAAGCAATTCTAAAGCTTTAAGTGCATTATGCGTTGCTAAGCTAGTCAAAATGAAAAACATTCTCCTGGCCTAAAGACTTCTAGAGAAGCAGAGTAAGCTGAAGGCCACGCAGGTGTGCAATGAAAGGGAACACCAGAGGCTTTCGATCAAGCAGAAAGTACTGTGGGTGTTTGAATTCCACAGTGTGTGTGAGCCATCCACCTGCTTTCTGAAGGTGGGGCCACCTGATCACTTCTCTCCCTATTAGGTGAACTCACAGCTCCATCATCAGGCTTTAACTCCTTCCTGGGATAGAAGATTCTAAATGATTTCCTCTGGAAGTAAATTGCCAATTTTGTGCAGTTCATTAATGGAAGGTTTAAAGGGGCAGGGGATTTGTGCATCTATGCTGCTGTTTGTAATTTTTTCCCCCAGAAATATTATTCTTTACCCTAAATGACTAATATTTAACTGCACCTAGATGAAAGTTAAACCTTTCAGCTGTTTTTCATTCTATGCTTTTTATTGATAATATTCTGCACTGTTCTCTTCATGGAACCAGGAATGTTTATTGTTCATATAATATTATTTTGTACCTGTTGTCACTGTGTTTGTTATTGCAGTATTACTCCCTACAGCATTCCCTTCCTTGGGTGGCATATGGAAAGCAACTCCAGCTCAGTGTGTCTATCCCAGTCACCAGATTTAAAAAAATAAATATGGAGTCGTGACTGTGTCACTCTATAGGTTCTTAACTGTGATCACGCGCTGTTGGCCTCTGATTGCAGTGCTTCAAGTTCTGGCTTCATGCAGTGAACAGGAAAATCCAGATTCTTTGTTCCATGAAAAGGCAAATGTGTTTATAAAAGGATAACAAAACAAATCACAGTTTTTCACAGCAGCTTTTGTTCAGGCACATTAAACATGTATCATTTTGGAGTATGACAATAATTTCTGAAAATACGAGCATTAATAACAGCCACACATTAGAAACTGTTTCCAGTCTTATTTAAAGGTTTCTTTACATGCATTGGACTCATGAGGTCCAGATCAGTGAGAGTCAGAGCCACGCCACTGCGGGCTGGTGACAGACCAGTGATAGTCAGAGCTACACCACTGCGGGCTGGTGACAGACCAGTGAGTGACAAGAAAACGAACTGCAAGTGGGGACCATCCTAGAAATCATTGGTGCTGCTTGGGAACCTCTGCCTGAGGTCTGGAGGAGTCAAACACTGAGGAAAACAGAATCCAGTGCACTCAAAACAGTCTTGATGCAAACACTTATTGCAGAAATCTGCACATGGACGCTACAGCAGAGCTGATGCTAAACCCGAGTCGAAAAATTGCCCCTCAAGATTTCATGGATGGCAATTCCACTTTGGGTGCAATATGCGGGTCAGGAGGCCACCCCAAATATAAAAGGTTTAAAGTGGTATACCTACTGATGGGGTATTCTGAAGATGGCCACAAGAGAGCAATACTGGATACATATTATTGATAATATGTACCATCAGTTCCTAATTGTAGAGCCCCATAATATAATAGATAAATGACAATAGATACAAACCAACTAGAGCAGTGACACCTTTGATCTAGTTCTGTCAGATACTGAGATTGTCAGAAAAGTATAGGTGAGGGAATCACAGGATCCAGTTCAACGTAATGCCAGGAACACATCAATGCATAAACTGTAGTCCTGGACTTCAACAGGGCAGACTTTATCAATGTGTAAAAGGATAAGTGATGATGATGGTGGTGATGGGCAGTCCATCCAGAAATGATGTGCACAGTCCTATCTCCAGCTGTGGCTGCATGACAGTAAGCCAACGCCGTCTCTGGGAAGGTGCCCGGAGCTAGATCAAAGGATAGCTTGGAGGATATTTGATCTGAGACAGTTTTTTATCTGAAGCTCTCCTTGCATGTTTTTGAAAGCTGACTGAGGTTTTGTACTCTGTGACTAGGAGTGCTGCCGACCGGCTGTGGGGTGGAATTCCGTGTGTGTCTGCCGGAGCTGGTCAGCAATACCGTGTTTTTCGCCTCCTTGGTCGTGGCGTCCTTTCCTGCCGCTTGCCACTTGCCGTTTGGATGCAGGACTTTCTCGGACTGTTCTGGATCGGGAAGTTCTCTCTGACTGATGTGGAACTTTTAGGAGAGACTGTGTCCGGACAGAGACCGGAGGGGAGCAGGTTGCCAGAGTAATACCGGCTGGTGGACTTTATAGATCTGCATACATCTGCGGCGGGTATCCAACTTTTTGGATTGGGCCAGTGGTGGTGGTGACCTCGATCTCTGTTGCTGACAAATTCAATTATTTTATTGAAATTAAGTTATCAGGTGAAGTTTTCAACCCCAATACAAACGTACTGGTAGGAGTCGGAGGTCTAACACAACTTATCGTTGCTGTTGAATTGGTGATCCTGATCCTGTGAGGGGCCTGCCTGCTGAAGTCAATTGCTACTCGAGGACGGGGCCTTGCTAGCTGGGTAGCCGCCGGTAGGGCTGTCGTTCTCTGGGTCTTTTCAGGGCGTCAACTGGTGGGTTGGTCTCGGTGGAAAACCCATAGTAGTGGTTGTTGGCATTGGCAGTGTTAGTTTCCCTCCTGGGTTTTTTGGGGCCCCGCTCCTGTATTAACTTAATCACTGTGGAAGTGATATTTTTCTACAAATTTCACTGCCTAATTTTGTCCGACTACAAATTCTGTGAAGGCAGTGAGAGTGCCGTGCTGTTCTAGTCTCCCTTACAGTGAGAGGGTTTGGGAGCTGATTAGCTTTTCATGGACACTGAGAAGTGATATCTCTTTTACAATTGCTTTTGCTTAATATTTGTCTGACTACAAGCTTTTTGAAGGCAGTGAGAGTGCCGTTCTGTTTCAGTCTCCGTCACAGTGAAAGGGTTTGGGGACTGATTAATTGTTTATGGACATTAAAGAAGACACATTATTTTCAGTTTAATCCTCTGCCTAACTTTATTTTGACTATAATTATAACCTGAAGGCAGTGAGAGTGCCTTGGTGGTTGAAATAATAACTATTTGATGATAACTATCTGGTGAGATGAGAGTTCCTAAGATTTAAAAACTGTTTTGGAGAAGTCTGTTTGTTTTATTAATTTTATTTTTATTTTTATATATTTTTTGTTTTTGGGGTTTTAGTGTGCATATTTTGTGTGAAGATGTGTTGGGGATTTACTCGGACGGTCAGGCATTATTCCCCCTCCCAGCTTAGGGACCTCTGCCCTTTTAATTGCCCCCCATTATCCCCGGAGGTATATAGATGTTGTAGAGGTCTAGGGATTGTGAGGAGGAGGAAGGTGAGGCCCGACCTGGAGAATGGAAAAAAAAGTCGACGGATTGGGATAGTGAGGACAAGAAAGGCGCTGGGGCAAAATGGGTTCAGAAGAGAGGTTTACCTTGCCTGATTCCCATACCCAAGGGCTCTGCTCTTAGCAGGCAGGTAGCTCGGTCTTCACTGGCAACTCATCCAACTCGGACGGTGTTATGTAATGCCAGATCCATTAAAAACAAGACTGCTATAATAGCTGATCTTGTCGGATCATCGGACCTGGCATGCATCACCGAGACCTAGCTGGATGAAAATGCTGGCCCTGTTTTGGCTTCAGCTATACCAGTCGGTCTTCTGTGATACACCGTCCGAGATTGGATCGTGAGGTGGGGGTGGCAATCTGTTTTAGAATGGAACTGAGTCTGATGGAGATAGCAGTGGAGTTACCAAATCTTTTGAATGTATCCTGGGTGAGGGTATGGGTACAGGTTTTCTCATTTACTGTCCACCAGGTAATGGGAATGTTTTCCTGCGGGAAGTCGCAGACTTCATCGTCGACATGACATTGGGATCCTCCAGATGGCTGATCCTGGGGATTTCAATGCCTGGGTCGGACGATGAACTCATCGATTTGGTTCTGACTTCCTCCAGCTAATGAATTGCTGGCTTCACACAGGTTATTTCCTCCTCTACCCATATAGATGGTCATTCATTGGATTTGGTGTTCCTCCTGGGGATGGAGATATCCGATTTGGTGGTGGAGCCAGTTGGATGGTCTGACCATCACACCATCGGGTTCAGTTTCCTTACCCCCCCGGTAGGTCAATCTCTACGGAGATGGTCCGGTGCCGCCCTTTGAGGGGTGTTACCCCAGAAGACCTGATGGCGGTGCTGGATCTATCGAGTTTGCCTCATGAATGCATGGATCCTGGGGACCTGGTTCTTGCCTATAATAAGGCGGTAGTAGGGGCCCTAGATTCCATTGCTCCTGAACGTGTTCGACCCCTCACCCTTCACCCAAAGTCTCCTTGGTTTGATGAGACTTTGAGGGAGTTGAGGAGAGTGGGAAGAAGGCTTGAGAGATGTTGGCGGAAATCGGGCCTGGAGTGTGATAGGCTTAATTTGATGGACCACTATCGTGTCTATCAATCAGCATTTACCTGTAAGAAGGCAGAATTCCTGTCCAGGGAAATTGCTGCTGCACAGAATTGACCAGCCCAGCTCTTTCAGACCGTGGACATGCTGTGCAATCCACTCTGTCTTCAGCCCAAGAGAGCATTTTCACAGGAACGCTGTGAGGAGTTTGCTCGATTCTTTGCAGATAAGGTTGCCACAATCAGGTCCGATCTCCTTTTAACTCTCTCAAATGGGAGTTGTAGTGGTTGGTGGGAGATGTCGGACACCCAGTTTGTGTGGTCTGACTTTGACCGACCCACAATCAGTGACATAGTGATGATCATCCAATCACTGCGACCGACCAACTGTAGTTTGGATCCAGGCCCCACCCGCCTCTTAGTAGGATGTGTGGATAAAATTGGCCCGATCCTTGCTGAGATAATCTGGTTGTCATTGGAGAAGGGGATCTTTCCTGACCCCTTGAAGGAAGCTGTGATTAGGCCCCTTCTAAAAAAAACCTCCTTAGACCCGGAATGTCTGGCTAACTACAGGCCTGTCTCTAACCTGCCTTTTGTAGGCAAGGTTTTTGAGAAGGTGATTGCGCTGCAGTTGGACGATCATTTGACCAGCCACAATGTCTATGATTCTCTCCAGTCAGGATTTAGGAAAAGACATAGTACCGAGACAGCCCTTGTTAGAGTACTAAATGACCTCCTAATAGCGAGAGATCGAAAGACTCGTTCCATCTTGGTCCTTCTGGATCTCTCTGCGGCATTTGATACCGTTGATCATGGGGTTCTTTTGGAGCGCCTGCGGGTTATCTGTGGGCTATCTGGTTTAGTCCTCAGTTGGCTTTGATCATTCCTCGAGGGTAGGACTCAGAGGGTGGTGTCTGGGATTTGTTCCTCGACATCACTCCCCCTATCCTCTGGGGTGCCGCAGGGCTCTATTTTAGCACCCATGTTATTTACGGTATAAATGCTGCCATTGGGAGTGATCATTAGGCGGTACGGCTTGAGTTTTCACTGCTATGCAGATGATACTCAGCTGTACGTGTCCTTTGTGCCTGGCCAAGGTGATGCTGTCTCGGTCTTTAATAACTGTCTTACTGAAATTCAGGACTGGATGACTGTGAGGCTGGTTGGTTAAACCCTGAAAAACTGAGGTGTTGGTGGTGGACCCAGGCCATCGAGGGTAGGTTCGTTGATCAGTCACCTCAGGTCTTTGGCTTGGGGGACCCAGCTGATGACCTTAGGACCGAGCGGAACTTGGGCATTATATTTGGCGATTGTCTGACCCTCAAACATCAGGTGTCAGCTGTTGTCAAGACCTCATTTTACCATCTGAGGAATATAGCCCGAGTGAAGCATCTGGTTCCCGTTGATGACCTTCCAACATTGGTCCACGCCTTTGTTACCTCCCACTTGGACTACTGCAACGCCCTGTACCTAGGGCTATCGGGGGTGGATATTCGCCGTTTGCAGCTGGTACAGAATGTGGCGGCCAGGCTTTGACTGGTACATCAAGGACCAGTCATATAACGCCTGTCATCTGTGGACTGCACTGGCTGCCAATTCAATGGCGAATCACCTTCAAGGTCGGTTTGCTGACCTATAAGGCCCTACACGATCAGGGACCTAGTTACCTGCAAGATCTTCTTTGTCCTTACTGTCCTTCCCGTCGGCTCCGATCCACCGATGAGGGATTGCTAGAGATTCCCAGGGTTCGTTTAAAGACATCAGGGGCAAGATCATTTAGTTTCACGGCTCCAACCCTGTGGAATTCTCTACCTCATCGGGTGAGAGAATGCCTGACTGTCCAAAGCTTTAAATCAGCTTTGAAGACATATTTGTTTAACCTAGCATATCCGGATTTTTAAAATATATTTATGGATTGTTCTTAGGATTTTAAGTTTTATGTATTGATTGTTGTACAAGCGCCTTGGTTCTGGAAAGGCACTTTTTAGAAATAAAGCATTCATTCATTCATTCATTCATAAGCTGGTTGGGGTAAAGGAATTTGAAGGGGCAGACGCCATATGGAATGTCATAAAGAGGAGTATAACAGAGGTGACAGCATCATGCAAGTGACAGGCTTGAAGAACAAAAACCACAAAATACCAATCTGGTTTTGCAGAGGGGTTGAAGATGTAGTAAAGGCAAAAAGTGTAACATTCCGAAAGTACGAAGGAGAACAGAGTGAAGCCAACTAGGAAGATTATCTGAAACAGCTAAACAAACAGATCAGAACAATGGTAAGAAAAACTGAAACAGAAATTGAGCTGATAATACTGAAGGGGTTCAAGAGAAGAGAGAAAATCTTCTTTAGGTACATTACAGCAATAAAGAAAACTAAGTAGGGTATTTTCAGATTAAGGAAGCAAGGGACATGGGTGAAGAGGAATGTGAAAAAAGATGAAATACTGAATGATCTCTTTTGTTCAGTATTCATCACAGAGTAGTGGTCACTACCGAAATGTGGAGTGCAGGCCAAAGAGAGGGGGGATGAGAGGACTGGAGTTAGGACCAGTCTTGGAAAGAAGGGTGCTCAGGTCCCTCCTGAAGATGGACAAAGCACTTGTTCCTGATGGGTTGCACCCTGGAGTGCTGAAGGAGGATGGGCAGACACTAGCAGACCCTTTGACAAATCTGTTTAATTTTCCCTGGAAATAACGGGGGGGGGGGGACTCCGTCTGACTGAAGGGTAGGTACAGTAATGTGGTGCTGCAAGCTAACCCACTTGTTGGTATGCTGCCAGAAATGATCATTACAGAGCATTTTTTCTGGTGCTTCCCCTCAACATATATAAGGAAGCTTATGTGGCCACAAGTCTAGTGCAGTATACATTTCAATTTATTGTTCCTGATATTTAGGGAGGGAAGGAATCATATTTTGGCTCTGAGAAGCCAACAGGCTGATCCCTTCCACTTCTCTATTCTGAGGTATCCCCGTGCTAGCACATTTTATGGGGTCAGTACAAGAAGAGTATGGGAGTACGCTCTATAAAGTACAACAGGACTTTTTTAAAGTGCTTTTTAGTATACTTTACACTTCTGATTACAGTAGGGGCATCACAGGGCTTGATACTTGGCCCAATTATATTTTGTTTATTTTTAAATGATTTACCCTCAGTTGTGTCACCTTCTCATATTCTTTTATACGCAGATGACATTGTTTTGTATTGCAGTAATCCATGTGTTCCTACCCTTATGAATTCATTGCAGGAAGATTTTATTTTGATCCTGCATTGGTTGATTAAGAATGGCTTGGTTCCGAATATTGATAAGACTAAGTTGTTTGGGTCTGCAAGTAAGCGGCTTCATAATCATTCGGCTTTATTGATTAGTGACTTTCATAATAAAACTTAGTTGAAAAGGTTGATTGTTTTAAGTATTTGGGGGTTTTATTGGATAGTTCTTTATCATATAATATCCATATTGATTTTTTTTAATTAAAAATGCTCATTCTCGGTTGGGTTTACTTTATAGGATTAGAAATTGTTTTGTCATTTAATTCTCAAAAAACCATGGCACAATCTTTGATTTTATCGCTTATTGATTTGGGGCTTCCTATTTAATCAGCTGCTAGTGAATCTGCTCTTAAAAGGGTGAAAATAGCTTACAATAATGTTTGTCGATACATTAAGTTCTCGATATACACACCATTGTGAACCTTATTTGAAACTAAATTGGTTTTAGTTTGAAGCGAGATGTTCCAATATTAGATCAATTACTTTCTGGAGATTTTTTAAAGGTCCAGATCAGTTTACACATAAAAAAATGTTTTACATTTTCTTTTACAGGTTATTCAACTACTGTATTTATTTAGCTTTTGTTGACCAGGTAGGTACACTAGACAAGTTATATGCCTATTTTCAGGTACAACCCGGGATAGTACAATGAAGATACAGGATCAAACAAAGTTCATAACAACGAGAGGAGCTATGTACAGGGACACAAAAGAACAGGCTAACATATATGGTCTAGTAAATAGTAATAGGTGATATATATATATACATACAAAATAAATAGCCCAGGTCATTCAATAGCAAGGGCAGTGATCACAGTGTACAAGTGATCATTAACAGAGCCACAGAAACAATTAATTCCTAATTATATAGATCAAGCAGATCGCATGTATCACAGTGTAAGTCAACTACAGAGACCATGATTAAGGTGGCTTAGGACAACCACATGCAGAGGTCAGCTTCAAGTGCTCCCACAGGGAATTCCAGAGGCTCAGGTGGGCGGGGGAGGAACAAACATGGACAGGAAGGGAGTTCCATAGCCTAGACGCACTTGTAGCGAAGTCCCTATCCCCCATAAGGGTATGAGTGAAAGGAACTTTGAGCACCCTGAGGGAGTAGGAAGAGGGGTCAGCAGGCATGAGAAGCTGTGCCAGCCCAGGAGGGGTGCCAGTTCTGATCACCTTACCCACGAAACAGCCCATCCCAAAGTTCAAGTAATTTGCCGGGGAAAGCCAGCCAAGTTTGTTGTATAATTCACAGTGATGGGTGAGTCAAGGGGCAGCCAGGGCGAAGCGACAGATATTACTGTAGGTCCTGTGCCACCAAGTGAGGTGAACCTTGGAGGTATGGGTAAACAGAAGAAGGCGGTAGCCAAGCAAAGGGAGCAGCACACCTCTGGCTAGTGCCAGGCGAGCAACAGATGTCAGATTTTTCTTTGCCCTGTAGGCAAGACCCAGTTTACAGTTAACAGCTCTGCAAACATTTAGGATGTGGCTCCCCAGGTCAAGTTGGAGGTCAAGTGTCACTCCAAGGTGTTTAATGGAAGCAGTAGTTAGGAGGGGAGCACCATCCGCACCCCTGACACACAGAGGGGCAGGTGAGGCCTTGATCTTAGCTGATGACCCAAACAGCATGGCCTGAGTTTTTTTAAGTTAAGGACCAGCTTGTGAGATGTTACCCAGGACTGAATATTCTTAAAGTCCTCAGCTAACTGTAGGTTGAGAGTCCCAATGTCCCAGGAGTGTGCCAGAATGACCAGATCATCTGCTTAGAGGGTAGCGCTACAGTTGGTTACAGTGGCCAGGAGATTGTTAATAAATGCAGAGAAGAGGAGGGGCCCCAGAACGGATCCTTGGAGGACACCAGAGGTCACCGGAGTGGGAGCAGAGAGGACCTTGTTGAATTTGGTCAGCTGCGCTCTGCCCTGAAGGTAATTTTCAAGCCAATTCAGGGCAGGAGGGGAAAGGCCAAGGGACCGCATCTGTGTGTGAACTAATTCATGGTCCACAAGGTCAAAGACCTTGGACAGGTCAATGAAAATGGTTCCAGAGAGTTCACCCTGGTCCATGGCTGCCCTGATGCAGGATGAGACAGAGACAAGGGCCGTGGACGTGCTATTTTTCGAAAGCCTTGCTGTGCTGAGGACAGCAACGTATGGGCCTGAATGTACTCTGTGAGTTGTTCAGCCACAACTTTCTCAAGAAGTTTGCTAATAGCTGCTAGTATGGCGATCGGCCGGTAGTTGTCCAGACTTTGGGGTTGCCCTGCTTCGGAACAGGGACAATCTTAGCCACTTTCCAAATTTCAGTGATAACACCAGTGGCGAGGGACAGGTTGAAGATATGTGCCACCGGGAAGGCAATGTGGGGGGCACCTAGCTTCAGAAGCTTGGGCTCCATATTATCATGGCAAGCACTGGAGTGCAGGGAGAGACCAGAGAGAAGTCTCTGTGTCTCCACGACAGATACAGCCCTGAGATGGAATAGCGGATGGGAAGGGTGAACCTCCTGCGTAGTGGAGACTGAGGGGCCACTGGTATTCACTCCAGCAGGGAAAGGGGAGGTGTACGCTGATAAGTCCAAAAAGTGGGAATTAAAAGCATTTGTGATCGTAAGTGGATTATTACAAGTAGAACCACCAATGATCATATCGGATACCCCAGAATTAGAGGAGCCACTGACTAGGTTTTTTTATGTTCCTCCAGAAGCTTTGTGGGTCCCTAGCAGAGCTAAGCAGGGCAGATTTACAATATTCACTTTTTGCCACCCTGATGGCTTTTTTGCACTCATTTCTGAGCTTCGTATACTGTTGAAAGATGGTCAGATCTAATGTGCCTTTGAAGTGAGCCCAGCACTTGTCTCTAGCCCGCATGAGGGCTAAGAGGCTCCCGTGCAACCATTTTGTGGTGAACCCCCTTACCCTCAGCCTGATAAGGGGGGCATGTTTGTCCTGCAGGTCACCAAAGATGGTGAGAAACTGGGTGACAGCAGTAGAGGGGTCATGGGCACTAAGCACCCCAGACCAGTCACTGAACCTCAGATCCTCCTGAGATGATCTCAGATCAAACCTAGAGAAGTCTCTAACATGAATGATTTTGTGGGTAATTTTTGGGGAGGGGATTTTCCACACACAAAATACCGGGGTGTGATCCGAGATGGAGTCAGGCAGGGTTCCAGTGGAGATGATCCTCTCAGGACAATTTGACAGAACCCAGTCCAGTAGGGAGCTAGTGACACCTTCTGCTGACCATCTAGTGGGCTCCTGGATGAGCTGTGTCAGGGCTAGACTTGCAAGTAGAGGCTCAAACTGCTTAGAATTACCTCCATTCCAGTTTAAGTTCACATCACCCAGGATCAGTAGTTCATTGTCCCCAACATTAGGACCAACAGCATCCAGGAGGTGGACAAGCCCAGGCAGATCACCCTTGGGGAGATTTTAAGTGCATAAAACATGCAGCTTCTTTGTATTCCCAACTAACAGCATAGTGTGCAGCAGCTCACATGAAGCATACATAGCATAGAGCTCTGCTGATGAGCCACCATAGACACTTTAAGATGACTCTTATAGTAAATTAGAATACCACCACCCCGCTTGCTACCCGGACAATCCTGTCTAATAAACTCAAAGCCAGGGAGTGCACAGACCGAGTCAGGAATTGAGGGTTTCAGCCAGGTCTCTGTAATGCCAAGAATGTCAGGCTTATAGGTGCAGCCCAGGCAGTGAATTCATCCAGGTTGGGCAGGAGGCTGCGGATGTTAAGGTGAGCAACTTTTATCCACTTACCTGACTTCCATCCTGCAGTGGGTAAGGAGGTCTCATAGGCAGGGCCAGGATTTCACTCAATATCACCCGCCAGGGCCAGTATCACCAGGAAGAGCCAGAGAAGATACCATTGGAATAGGGTACCTCTGGCTGAGGGCCTGCTGGCAGGACGTCTTCGAACCAAGGTAGAACACAGGAGGCATCTGAGATCAGGGCAGCAGGTGGGGCAGGGGGGCAGTCTGTCATAGGCTAGGAGGTTAGAGAAGGTGAAGTCGAACACCTCGTAGGGGTCAGACATAGCCCATTGGTCCCCAGCCAGCTGAGAGGGGTCAGCGACCATTAGGGAGAGGAACAGGCCAGAGAGGAGACCGATGAGGAGGACAGCACCAGATGAGGAGAGCATGACTCCTTCCCTGGTAGGCTCAGGAGTCTCCATTCCAAGGTGGAGCTCAGCAGTAACCAGTGACACCCACTTCATCAGGTGACAGTAAAGGCCCAGAAGGATCGCCTAGGGGGAGGCTGGTCAGTGCACACAGTGCTCTAGTACTGCCAATGAGACAGACTCAACAAGGGTGTAAACATTTAACTTAGGCAGGCAAACAGTGACTCCGAAAATTATTGTCAAAAATGCTCTCCCCAGAGAATAACAGAACAGATAGGTATGTGCTCCCCAGAAACCCAGAGAACTCTATTTTACTGTTGATAGACCAGCAACACTCTGGACATCATTTGGAAATTAGGCAGGAGTAAGCAATGTTCAGCAACCAGGGAGAAATAAGCAACAAACCCCCAAGCAGACAGTGTGATCAAAACTTTTGAATAAAGTCAAGGCAGAAAAGGTTATTCAGCCGCACCCACCCTGCTAAGAGCCACTTTAGAATAAATGTCAAAGCAGAAAAAGGATTTTTCAGCCACACCCATCCAGCTAATAGGTGCCACAGTCAGTGAGGGGAGGAGCTATTGAGTATTTAATGGGAGGAGGGAACGACGGGTGGGTGGGAAATTTGATCCACCGAGGCAAGTTCAAATTCTCGCCACGGCACCTCATGGTTGGGACACCTGCAGTGGCAGGATCCTTAATTCTTAGCCAGGATTCCAGGACTGTAGACTTTCTGAGGAGGCCTGCCGGGTGCTTGGTTAAGTGAGCCGCACCCAACTCAAATGATGCAGCAGACCAACGGAGGCGGGGTGGGGACCTCCAAGCTCAGGTCACCCACGCCACCCTCTGCGACGAGAAGAGACAGATTCAGAGTTCAGAGCCGCTGGACACACTGTCGCCTTTCAACACGGAGAGCTAGCGCGTCACTGCGGCAGGAGCCAATTACAGGCAAGAGTCAGCTGGGACTGGTTGTCTAAAACTTCCTTTTTATAAATCCTCTGCTAGGCAGTGATGTTTTTTTATTTAGGTCAATAAAGGCTTGGAATTCCTTACCAAATGATTTTCACCTTATTTATTCTTTCAATTTGATGAAATCAAAATTGAAGCTTCATTTTACTGTTTCCACTGCATGTGATTGTTTTATTTGATTCTGCATAGTATATGACATTGTTTTTGTAGTCGGGTCCCCCATAAAACTGGGCTTCTGATGCCCTTGGGTTCTTACCTGATAAACAAATCTTAAATAAAAATAAAAAACAAAAGCTTTTGGAAAAAGTCCCTATTGTACTCTATGCAGCATGCCCCGGTGCTGCTCTTATACTGAAAGCATGAAATGTGCTAGTGCGGGGCATGTTTCTGAAAAGGGACGTGGAAGGGATCAGGCTGTCGGCTCCACAGAGCCAAAATATGATCCCATCCCCCCCTAAATACTGGCAGCAATAAACTGAAATTTATACTGCACTAGACTTGGAGCCACATAAACTTTCTTATATGTTTTGAAGGGCAGAATTTTAAAAGAGCAACAAAAATGCTGTTTACAGAACAGAGAGGGGTTCTAATAGACAAACGGGTTGCAGGATAGGATAGGCAACACACATTTGTAGCATGGAGATCTTGCCAAACTATCCCCATGGACTTCTTTAAGAGGGTCACAAAGGTGGAGGATGGGGCCAAGCAGTTAACATGTTGTACCTCAACTTTAGAAAGGCCTTTTCACACAGAAGGCAAATACAACAGCTAGGGAACCTGGGGGTTGGGAACAAACAGACTAGGTGGATAGGGAACTGGCTGGACAGCATGTAGATGGTGGCCATCAATGGGGTGCACGCAGATCCCAGGGAAGTCCCAAGTGGTGTACCATAGGGACATCAGTCCTGGGGCCAGTGCTCTACAATATGTTCCTCTGTGAGACAGGAGGGGGAATTCAGACAGTGCATCTCTTTACTGATATCATTAAGATCTGTGGCAGAGCAGGCACCAAGGAAGGAGTCTGAAAAATGAAACGAGACCTGGAAAAATTGGGATAGTGGTCCAGATGATAATAACAAAAGTTCAATGCAAAAAAGTGCAAAGAGATGCACACTGGTGAAAATAACCCTAAAACTGACTGCTGTATAGGGGGAGTAACAGTGGATGCAGACAAGTGGGGAGAAAGACCTGGGGGTCATTGTTAGTTACAGCCTCCAGTTCACTGCTCTGTGCAACAAAATATACAGGAAGGCAAACAGCAGAGGATTTGATAGCAGGAGGAAGGAGGTGATTGCATCCCTACTGATCTCTGGTAAGGTCACACCTGGAGTACTGCATGCGGTTCTGGAATCCACACCTCAAGAAAGACAGGGACCACAGAGAGACTATACGAAGAATAGCCATGAAGATGATCCGGGGCAGAAGGGGAGGTTGTATGAAGAAAGACTGGCACACCTTAACATGTATGCACTGGAGGCCAGGAGAGAAAGGAAAATATGACTGAAACATATAACTTCTTGTGAAGAATCAACAGGGTTGATTGTAAGGACTTGTTTATGAGAAAGCAGGGTACAGTAACTAGAGGGCATGGATGGAGACCGTTGGGGGATTCTGGAGGGATGCGAGGAAGTTCTTCACGGAGCAGGTGGTGGGTGAATGGAACAGGCCACCCGGGGAAGTGGTTGAACCCATGATTGTGAAGGGGTTTAAGCTTGAGTGAGACAGATATAAGGGAATACTGGGGCCCAAAGGCAGAAGAGGGAAGGGTTCCCAGGGAAAACGGTGCCAGTCAGCCACTATGGTTATCAGAGCTCCAAAACCAGCCCAGTGTTAGGTTGAGCATGGAGCTAGTATGGAAATAGGCAGTCTAAATGAGCCTCTGGGTCTTATTCTGCTGACACAACTAATGTTTCTATGTAAAATAAAATAAAAAAAATTAAAAAAACTTAGTGGTGGGATATAAAAATGTACAGAACAAGCATTTGTCAATGCCGAATGTTGCTTGCTTGTATGTGCTGTTTAGGTATTTGGAAGTGATAGTTCCATGCCTTCCTCCCAAGACATCCACTGTGTCTTTCCATTCAGTATTCAGAGAAGAGTGGGAGGGGCAAGGGCCACAGCAGTACAGCAGTTGCCAAGGGGGTGAAGAGGTGGACAATAGTCCATTCAAAGGCGAAAGAGTCCTGTAGGAGCTCACTAAATTGAAGGTGGACAAAGCGATGGAACCAGATTGCATACACCCAAGGATATTAACAGAACTGCGAAGGGAGATAGCAGTACCTCTGGCAGCCATGTTCACTGAGTCATTCAACATGAGTGAACTGGAGGAGGGCACATGTGGTCCCTCTACACAAGTCCGGCAGCAGGGAGGAGGCAGGGAACAATAGGCCGTTCAGCCTCATCTCAGTAGTGGGGAAGATCATGGAGACATTGCTTAAAGAAAGGATCTAGATGCCATCGGAACCCAGGACCATAGACAACATGGATTCACAGTGGGGACATCATGTCAGATAAATCTGGTTGATTTCTTTGACTGGGTGACAAAGGAAGTGAATCAGGGTGGGGCAGTGGACAACGCTTACCTTGCTTTCAGCAAAGCCTTTGACACCATCCCATATAGGAGGCTGATAAACTAGCTGGGTAGGCTGAGCATGGGGGAAAGGGTGGTAAACTGGGTTAGAAACTGGCTAACAGACAGGAGGCAGAGAGTGGTGGTAAATGGTGTGCAGTCTAGGGAGAGGGGGCGACCAGTGGGGTACTGCAGGGATCGGTCCTGGGGCCAGTTCTGCTCAATGTCTTCATTAGTAATACTGCAGAACGTCTGAAGGGAATTTTTTCACCAAATTTTCAACATAGCCATTTTAAGATCTCTGCTCATGAACAGTGTCACTGTGATTTTCTTAATCTGTCCCAAACATTGATTGCACACACCGAATGCGCCATTGTGCACCACATGCACGGAAACACATTTTGGGCGATATGTGAAAAGTGACAGCTGTACTGCTCATAAGGAGGTGTGGTAAAATGGCAATGTTGAAAATCTGGAGTGCAAATATTAAAAATTTGCGAACTTACGAGCGTGCGTAGGAACTGACCGCAGCATGCGCTCGTAAAATAGTCATTTTTAGGAATTTTTCACCAAATTTTCAACATTGCCATTTTAGGACCTCTGCTCATGAACAGTGTCACTGTGATTTTCTTAATTTGTCCCATACATTGATTTAAGATAATCGACTTGCGATTTGTAAAGCGCGCGGGCGGAAACACGTTTTGGGTGAGATGTGAAAAATGACAGCTGTACTGCTCATAAGGAGGTATGGTAAAATGGCAATGTTGAAAATCTGGAGTGAAAATATTGAAAATTCGCGAACTTACCAGCGTACGTAGGAACTGCGCAACACACACTCGTAAAACAGTCATTTTTAGGAATTTTTTCACCAAATTTTTAACATAGCCATTTTAAGACCTCTGCTCATGAACAATGTCACTGTGATTTCCTTAATGTGTCCCATACATTGATTTCACACACCAACTGCGCCATTGTGCGCTACAAGGGCGGAAACACATTTTGGGTGAGGTGAAAAATGACAGCTGTACTGCTCAAAAGGAGGTGTGGTAAAATGGTAATGTTGAAAATCTGGAGTGAAAATATTGAAAATTTGCGAACTTATGAGTGTGTGTAGGAACTGAGCAAGGCATGTTCGTAAAACAGTCATTTTTATGTTGCTTGCACGAATGTGCAAGAAACATAGTGCCATCATCGGAGATTTCGGAGGTGTGTCACCTCCTCCTCCAATTCAGTCAGTGAGCTGGCAGGCACGGCCCCTGTAAGCCAATGCATTTTGGAGCTGTCTATGACACGCTGCAAAATGCAGTGGCATAGAGTTGAAAGGGGGAGCTACGCTTCAGTGAGCAGAGATAAGAAGCCCACTGAAGTGTAGCTCCACCCCCCACATGCAGGCGTACGCGCCCCCGCACCTACTGCATAGCCGACAGGGTGCCCAATCCCCATCGGCTGAGCTGCGTCTCTCTACCCCCCTCCGTTGTAGGTGCCATGCTGGGACCCACCCCAGCGTGGCAATGAATCACTGGCGACGGGAGTGTCTAATCCCCGTCGGCTGAACGCCCTCAACATCCTTGTGCCATGCTGGGAGCCCACCCCAGGGGCAAGCGGTCCCTCAGCGTCTTTTTTTCTGAAAACGAAGCGGTCCGCAGGGCGTCTCCCGACACCCCTCCCACAACCCGCACACCCACCACTGCGCACCCAGCCTTCCGCCCCCTCACCCCATACTTACCTCGGACTCGGTGCGACGATCTTCGGTGGACCGGGAACACATCTGCACTCTTCAAAGCCGACCGCGAACTGAGGAAATGCCGGTAAGCTGTATAATGGCCTAGATGGGGGGGTTTCAACTTTGTTGCATATCTCAGGCATTTTTTGGAATTTTTGCACCAAATTTTCAACATGGGGTTTTTGGGACCCCTTCTCATGAATGATGTCACTGTCACGGCATTATTATGGCCCGAAGGGTGATTTCACACAGTGACTGTGCAGTGACTGCAAAATCACCCTTTGGGCCCGAATACCACCATGACAGTGATGTCATTCATGAGAAGGGGTCCCAAAAACCCCATGTTGAAAATGTGGTGCAAAAATTCCCAAAAATGACTGTTTTATGAGCGTGCGTTGCGCAGTTCCTACGCAGGCTCGTAAGTTGAAATTTCAATATTTTCACTCCAGATTTTCAACATTGCCATTTTACCACATCTTCTTATGAGTAGTATAGCTGTCATTTTCACATCTCACCCAAAATGTGTTTCACCCATGTAGCGCCAGAATGGCGAGTCGGTGTCTTGAAATCAATGTAGGACAAATTAAGAAAATCACAGTGACACTGTTCATGAGCAGAGGTCTTAAAATAGCTATGTTGAAATTTGGTGAAAAAATTCCTAAAAATGACTGTTTTACAAGCGTGCGTTAGCGGTTCCTCGCAGGCTCGTAAGTTCGCAAATTTTCAATATTTTCAATTCAGATTTTCAACATTGCCATTTTACCACACCTCCTTATGAGCAGTACAGCTGTCATTTTTACATCCTGCCCAAAACGGTTTCCGCCCATGTAGCGCACAATGGCATGATCGGTGTGCAAACTCAATGTATGGGACACATTAACAAAATCACAGTGATACTGTTCATGAGCAGAGGTCTTAAAATGGCTATGTTGAAAATCTGGTGAAAAAATTCCTAAAAATGACTGTTTTACGAGCATGCGTTGCGCACTTCCTACGTACGCTCGTAAGTTCTCAAATTTTCAATATTTGCACTCCAATGACTTCCAAATACCTAAACAGCACATAGAAGCAAGCAACATTCGGCATTGACAAATGCTTGTTAGGATTTTTTTCACCAATTTTTCAAGATATACTTTTTGAGAGCCCATCTTATGAACACTGGCATTGTCATTTCGTTAATCGGTCCGGAAAGGTGATTTCACACAGTGACAGCGAAATCACCCTTTGGGCCTGATTAATGCCATGACAGTGCAAGAATTCATGAGGAGGGGTCCCAAAAACCCCATGTTGAAAATTTGGGCCCAAAATTCCCAAAAATGCCTGAGATATTTAACAAAGTTGAAAAAACCCTATCTATCCCATTATACAGCTTATCGGCATTTCCTCAGTTCGCGGTCGGCTTTGAAGAGTGCAGACGTGTTCCCGGTCCACCAAAGATCGTCGCGCCGAGCTCCGGAGGTAAGTATGGGGTGTGTGGGGTGTGGGGAGGCAGGGTGCGCGTGGGTGGGTGCGGGTTGTGGAGGGGGCAGGGAGAAGGCCGAGGACAGTTTTTGTATTTTCAGTTTTTTGTTTTTTAATAAGACTATGAGGGCGTTTGCCACGCTGAGGTGGGCTCCCAGCGTGGCAGCCTAGAAAAACTGTTGGGGGCTGGGCTGACGAGTTGGGCATTCCGTCCGGCCATAACTGCAATTGCCACGCTGGGGTGGGCTCCAGCGTGGCACCTGGATCTTTGGGGGGCGCAGCCGATGGGGATTGGGTACCCTGCCAGCCATAAAATTATTTTGCCATGCTGGGGTGGGCTCCTCAGCGTGGCACCTGGATGCTTTGGGGGGCGTGCAGCCGACGGGGATTGGGTACTTCGTGGGCATAACATCAATTTGCCACACTGGAGTGGGCTCCTCAGCGTGGCACCTGGATCTTTGGGGGGTGTGTGGAGCCAACAGGGGATTGGGCACTCCCGTCAGCCGTATAGTGTGGGGGAGGGAAGGTGCATGACCACGCGGTGTGCGCATGCGACAGTGTGTGTGTGGAGGGGAGCCTGCTCACTGAAGTGGAGCTCTCCCTTTCAACTGCATGCCACTGCATTTTCAACTGCTGTCATAGACAGCTGCAGCAGTGATTGGGGAACTGGGGCCGTGCCTGCAAACACACTGACTGCATTGGAAGACGGGTGCCACACCTCCGAAAACTCGGATGATGGCACTATGTTTCTTGCACATGCGTGCAAGCAACATAAAAATGAAGGAATAAAACTGCAAAATATAAAGCAATATACTGTATTTAGCTGAATGTAGTTAGAAGAAAAGTAAATGGGTCTGGGTTACCTGTCTGATCTCTTGCATCCTTATGTGTCCCCATGCCCTCTCTACTCCACTGAGGAAAGCCTCGTTGTGGTTCCCAGGGTGAGGCTTAAAACATCAGGGGACTGGGCATTTGAAGTGGCAGGCATGGCCAAATGGAATTCCCTTCCAAGGGTCCTGAGGGAGGCCCCTTGGTGGAGGATTTTTTTTAAATTGAGATTAGAGACAATACATACAGGGAAATGGCAGGCAAGACAGACTCACCAAATGTGGTGGCGGCTATGCCATATATCTAAGGAATACCCTCTTGGGTCATGCCATTCCTTCTCCTAACCAAGGCAACTCCTTTCAGGTCCTTGCTATCAAAGTCCTCCTTGGTGCCCATAATAAGGAACTCACTGTTATCTCAGTCTATCTACCCCCAAAGGACCAGGCCTCTAGCTTCAACAACATCATGGAATACCTTAAGAGCCAGCACTCTAACTCTGAAACCATAATTCTAGGCGATTTTAATATTAACTGGCTCTTCCCTGAAGCCTCTGCCTATAAGGATGCAGTCACGGTACAGCATCTTACACAACTTGTCCACGCCCCCACCAGATGCGACTATAAGACCGGTACTCTCACGCTACTGGATTGGATTCTGTCTAACCGCCCTGAATGCATCTCAAATGTTTCAGTTCTCCCCGATGCCATAAGTGACCACTCACCTGTCATCTGCTCTTGGTCCAATAAATTCCACAAACCCCCTCCCAAACTAATCTACACAAGGGTAATTAAACAAGGGCACCTACAGCTGCTAAAATCCCATCTAAACAGTCTTGACTGGGCTGTGATTGACATGCTCTGTGACACTAGAAAACCTTGGACCTGTTTGTCATACGCTTTAATAATGCCTGTGATATCTAAGCGCCACTGAAAAAGATGAAGGTCAAAGGATGGTCTAACCCCTGGATTACTACAGAACTTGTAACTCTTCTTAAGCACAGGGACCATCTCTGGCACTGTGCTCGTGCTACTCCAATGCAAGGTAACATACAAAAATATAAAGCAGCCAGAAATGACTGCACTCATCAGATCCGGAATGCTGAAAGCAAATATTATAAGGAGGCACTGACCAACTCCTGGGGGGATGAGAAAAACTTCTGGAACAACCTGAAAGAGCTGACAGGCAAGGATCCTAAAGCACCTCCCACCATGCTCAATATTCTTGGCACTCCAACGCACGATATTAGCACCACTACCAATACCTTTAATAATGCTTTCTCTAACCTGGATAGTGTCCTTCCTCCTGATTTCTTTGACGACTCTCCCCCCAATACCCCCCACGTCACCACCCAACATGTTCATACAGTTCCACAATTCTTCTTCAAAGAGGTTCCTCCACTAGTGGCCTATAATTATATCCGCAAGGCCATCCGTAAGACTGGGTACAGTGGAGACTCCCTTGGCCTAAAACTGTTGTCGCAAGTTCTTGATGAAACTCTTGAACAACTGACAAAGTTCTTTAACCTCTCTCTAAGACTGGGCCAATTCCCCCTTCTCTCTCTGGAAACAGGCAACTGTCACACTGGTGCACAAAAATGGGGATAGGTCTCTTTATACCAACTACAGACCCATCTCACTCCTCCCCCCATTATCCAAGGCATTGGAACGAATAGTCTGAGACCAATTAGTTGAATTCCTGGATAAGTACAAAGTCCAATGCCCAAAACAACATGGCTTCAGAAAAGGACATAGCACCACCACGGCGCTACTGGAATTTACAAGTTTCATCCACGACACACTCGACAAAGGAAACTGCGGGGTAGCAGTTTCATAGACCTGATGAAGGCCTTCGACACAGTTAACCACCCTCTACTTCTCAGGCAACTATCCTCCATCGGGCTCTCCAATGATGCCATATCACGGTTTGCTAGTTATCTCGGGAATCGGGCCCAACCTGTCAGCATTTCAGGTGTTACGTCTGATCTAAAGCCAGTCCTCTCCGGAGTCCCCCAGGGGTCCATTCTTGGCCCACTATTCTGCTCCCTATTCCTCAACAGTCTCCCTAGTGTCTGCCAGCAAAAAATACTACTTTACGTGGATGATGCTGTCCTGTTCTCTAGCCACCATAACTCCAAAATCCTCGAAACCCAACTTTAGCTAGACTTCCAACATGTTGAAAACTGGTCCAGAATGCATAAGCTCATCCTGAATTATAGTAAGACCAAAGTTATAACCTTCTGTAATCCACGGAGCAGGCACAAATCTCTTTCCCTCACTATTAAGAACAACACCGGGTACTTGCTTGAACATGTCTCGGAGTTCAAGTACCTTGGTATTACACTGGATAGTACCCTCTCTTACACTGGGCATATTGACTTTGTTGCCTAGGCTGCCAACATCCGGACTGGTCTATTGCACAAGCACTGTTTGTCTGAGAATGCCCTTAGACTGGCCATCTACAGTTCTGTCACCTCTATTATTGACTACAGTCTGGCCATCTACAGCTCCGCTTCTACAACTGCCCTACACAGGATCTCAATCTCACTCAAGAAAGCATGCAGGCTCTTAACGGGCGCTGCCCAACTTACACATACCTGTGACCTCTACGCACAGACTGGCTGGCTTCCACTCCTCAACAGAATACAATACCAGACCTGTCTGCTAAGCAAAAAAAGGTTCTCCTTGGACTTATGCCTCCTGGTGTTAATAAGCTCTTCAGTGGTAAACAGCATACATGTAGTGCCCAATACCAAACCTTCCAGGTTCCCAGATGTTGTACCTCCATGGGTCAGTGGTCCTTCACCTATAGGGCTCCACAGTGGTTCAATTCCCTCAACAAAGAAGCACTTTCCTCTGCAACGCTTGGACCCTTTAAACGGAATCTCCAACATTACCTCACCTCTACCACTCAGTGCGATTGCTTCTCCTAAAGGTCTGCTCCAAGCACCACCTAATTGCTCATAACTTGTTAACCTGCCTCCATCCTGAACATTGCCCACCATGACTCCTGCTTCTCGCTACCATTTTCTCTCTCTGTCCTTCCCCTCCCCTGCACCCCTACGCCTCCCCACAAACCTATTACCACATCCCCCTCCTAGTTCCCCCCTCTCAACTATTGCCCATATTCTCTGTCCTAGACCGCCTCCCTTCCCCTCCCCCCTGACAATGGTCTCTCAGCCGGCCTACTTTTTCTTCTGTCCCCCTTCCTCACTATCTGTCGCTGATAGTCCATCTGTTTCTTAAATCCTTTCTCTGTCACCTTATCTAGCTACAAATATTAAATTGCTCTCTAGTAACATCTTTTATTTTTAAGTGTGTTATAACAGTAAAACTATATCAACCATGCCTGTGTTTTGATTGTATACCATTGTTTTGATTGTATACCATTTCCAACCTCTGTCTGTATGTTTCCTCCCTTCCTTTGACGTGGAACCTTTGTAAATGAGCAGATCTGCTCAAAGGTATTTGTAATCCTATAGCTTAATAAATAAATAAAATAAATAAATAAATAAAATAAAGGCAACCTGCTAAGTGCGTTCTCTAAAAATGATAGGTCACATCATGATAGTAAAACCTCTAGATGAAATACATCCAATATAAACTGGCATCCATTTCAAGGTGGCTAGTGTTCTAAGAACTGCTGCCTTCAATTTTAACCTCCTGGATAATGATGGCAACCTAACAGAGAGAGTCTCCAAGTTCAAGTACCTCGGCCTCCTCCTTGACTGCCACCTAACCTACGAACCACACATCAACCCAGCTCATTAAAAAAGCTCACCAAAGATTAATCATGTTATACAGGGTCAAACCTTATCCCCGAATCCAGGACTCTGCTTGCTAACAGCTTTTTGCTCCCCATCTTTGACTACGGTGCCCTTATCTACTACCCTTCCCTCTCTAAAAGAAACTTCCTCAGGCTAAGAACCACTTATCACAATGTCATCCAGCTCGCCACCAGCCTCCTGACATCGACCCACCATTGTGACCTTTACAAATCCTCTAAATGGCCCCCTTTAGAGGGCAGATTAGACGGCAAAATCCTGGCCTTTTTCTACAAATTAGCACATGGATTGTTACCAAACAGCATTGCCTCCTTTTTTGCTAGGGTGACCCACACAAGGCCCATTAGACAGTCAGCCACCCACCTTTTCACTCTCCCTTCTTGTAGGACCACCCAAGGCCAACACACCCTCTCACACAAGGGAATAAAACTCTTTCATAACCTGCCCCCCTTCCTTACTCAATACCCCTTGCTGGCTTCCTTCAAGTACCACCTCAAGGGTCACCAATCTAATACCTTAGTCTGTAAATGCTACCTTCCCTGATAGTAATAGTCAGTCCTATGACTGCTTACTGTGACTACGCACACATATATACAGTATATATATATATATATATATATATATATATATATATATATACACACACTATTTTTATTTTACTCTGTATACCACTAAATTATTGTCTAAACCTCTTTTGAACTTATCACTGTGTATAAACTGTTATGTTCCTTATTCTATGTAAAACTGGACGCTTGTGAAAACGGGCAATTTTTGCTCACATGCCTTTCTAGTATAAAAAATAAATGGAAACTGAAGCTAAGCTAATGTACCGAGTCCAAATGCTAACTGGTCTTAAAATGGACCAGAGACGAAACACATGGTAAACAATACAGCAAATGTGGTTGTAGGCGAGGCAAATATATTTCTCAGGGTATAACCAAGCCCTACATAACAGTGCAAAATTAATCATAGAGCAGTTGTTCCAGAACCGGTGTTCCTTCAATCTCTTCTGTCATGTGTGCGAAGGGGAGCCATCTAGTGTTAAAGCAGTCTACCCTGAGAGTCAATCTTGCGGTGATTTCCTCCATGACTGTAATGTTCTTAGCCATGTTTCCACTGACGGTAAAGTATCTCTGAGCCATCTCTGGGTGATGGCCATTAGGGCTGCAGCTATTAATATGTAAGGGTCTTAAGACCCAGCTATTCAGTCAGGCATTTTTGAAATGATTTGGGGTCTTACGGCCCATCTCTTCAATCAGGCACTTGGGGAATGATAATTCCCATGAGTTGCTGCTGCTGCACTATGTTTTCTTTCTTCCTTATATGTTAAGTTATAGAAATTAATTAACTTGAAGTTTAAAGTAATGTATTTGTGACTGCTGCTATTTATCTGTTCTCTTGTAATGGTATACTGAGCCTCCAGAGAAGGGCGCCAGAAAGAAATAAAGCTACTACTACTTATAGTACTAATACTGCTATTACATCTACTACTAAGCTACTACAAAATGACAGAGACTAAACAATGGAGTAAGTAAGTAAGTAAAAATTTATTTTTTAAGGGCTTTTCAAAACCAAAGTGCTGTACAAATAAAACAATTAAAATACATACATATAGCATAAGATAACAACAATAATAATATAATCACAATAAAATCAATCTCCATATGCCTGTTTCAATAAATAGGTTTTTAGTTCTAACTTAAAACTCAACAGTCAGGCAGCTTCGTATCCGGCGAGGTAGAGAATTCCACAGGGTAGGAGCAGCATAAGAAAATGCCCGAGCTCCAGAAGTTTTTAAGCGAACCCTGGGAACCTCTAGCAATCCCTCGTTGGTGGAGCGGAGTGAGCGAGAGGGACAGTAGGGAATAAGGAGATCTTGAAGATACCGAGGTCCTGTTCGTAGTAGGGCTTTGTAGGTCAGCAGTCGACCTTAAAGGTGATCCCTACTGAACTGGCAGCCTGCAAAGGTTTGCGTATACAGGTGTAATATGACTTCTAGATGTCCCAGTCAAAAGCCTGGCTGCTGCGTTCTGCACCAGCTGCAAGCAACGGATATCAACCCCTGGTAACCCTAGGTACAGGGCATTGCAGTAATCAAGGCAAGAGGTAACAAAGGCATGGACCAGTACTGGAAGGTCAGCCGGAGTAACTAGATGTTTCACCCGAGCGATATTCCTAAGATGATAAAAGGAAGATTTGACAACGGATGACACCTGAAATTTCAGGGTCAAACCATCGTCAATAATAATGCCCAGGTTATGCACCCGGTCTGAGGTTGAGAGCTGGGCACCATCGATCCATATGCCCGAAGGAAGCCCAGCCCTACAACCCACCTCAAGCGACCTGGGTCCACCACCAACACCTCAGTCTTATCCGGGTTTAACCTTAGCCAGCTGGCACTCATCCAATCCTTGATCTCGGATAGACAGCTGTTAAGTATAGAGACTGCATCTTCCTGTCCGGGACTAAAAGACAAATACAGCTGGGTATCATCTGCATAGCAGTGAAAACCCAAGCTGTATTGCCTAATAATGTCTCCCAATGGCAGCATATAGACAGCGAACAACATGGGTGCTAAAATGGAGCCCTGCGGAACCCCACAGGGCAAGAGGAAGGTAACAGAGGAATAAATTCCGGTGATAACCTTCTGTCTCCGCCCTGTGAGAAAAGATTGAAACCACTGCAGAACTGTACCAGACAGTCCGCAGTAGAACCGCAGGCGTTCCAAAAGCACACCGTGGTCCACAGTGTCGAATGCTGCAGAGAGATCAAGAAGGACTAGAATATACAAGCCTTTCGATCTCTCGCTATCAGGAGATCATTTAGAACCCGGACCAGGGCAGTCTCAGTACTATGTCTTTTCCTAAATCCTGATTGGAGAGTATCATAGACATATGGAAAAGGGGTATAATAAAGACAAGGGTGCAAAATGTGAATCGCAATATTCATAACGCTGAGAAAGAGGTGTCAAGGAGACAAGACAGGTGATAGCGCACAGATAAAAATGCTGCAAAGGGAGGGACAGGAGGTCAGGAAGGGTAACTTCCTGATCCCAGGTAAATTTATTTCTGGCTTTTCACATACATTAAAGGCAAGTACTGAATACTATGTGAAGTCAGTTTCAGATGGAGAACCACTAATTGCACCACAATCCGGAATATGAAAAGAAACAACTGGATTAAGATGCCATTCATTAAATGTTACTAAGCAGAACCTTTTGCAATTATCAGGACAGTTCCATATTCAAAATTTGGTTTTATGTGATAAGGGCGAGTCCCTGATCGCACTGCTCATTAGAGTGATGAAAGTATCGCTTGCAAGAAAAGAGGGATTTCCCATTAGTGAGACCGCTGCAAACAGTGATGGTCCTCTAAAAACACTCAATGCTTATTTTTTGTCGATGGCCCCGCATCTCCCAAAATAAGGATTCTCACTCAGGGAAGCGAACTTAGAAAAAAACAGAAACTCCCCTTGGAATTAAAACAATTGCCTGCACTGGGATCAGAACCCAGCACCACAGGCTCCAGGAGCAGTGAGCCACTACACCACATGGCCAGCTCTGCAGGGCTTGGTCAAATTAGTTCTTTTATCCCCTGTCTTGTGAGTGTAGCGCATATCCCTCAGCGCTACACTCGCTATACTTCTTTAGAGCTGTTTTTCCCCACTCACTCTACATGGGAGCAGTATTACTGAGTCACTCATATTGAGCCACTCATTACTACTCGTCCATATAGGCAGCTACCTCATAATTTATAGCATTATTTACACAAATGGTGTGTAATCAATACTATCAACCAATCCAGCATAGAAGAGGACTCTTAGGGAGTAAATCCACTGAATCTCCCTTTGGAGCAGCTGAAGGATTTTGTCACCTCCCCTTCTCACTGGGGGCATATAATTGATGCCTCTAAACTTGAGTATTATTGGGTTACAATCATGTGTGTGTGTGAGAAATGGGTGTCAAAGGCACTTCCTTGTTTACTGTGTATAATGGCTGTTATATTGTATATTTTTGCATTCTTGACTTAATGGGACAAATGATCCATCCAACATAAATCAGTTTGTATTCGCACCACGCCACACAGAAGACAAAACTAGTCCTACACATTACAAGCTGATTAATGTTCAACCCTTCTTCTGTTAATGGATGTGTAAAAGACCTAACGCTATGTGTATATCTACAAATACTGCAATTATGACACATCATAAACTCAAGAGGTTGTCCTTATATTTGGCAGCGCTGTCTAATGGTGTATATGCATGAGGGAATCCCCTAAATTACAAGTTCAACCTATTGTGACATTAGCAATGTCCCCTATCACAGATTCCATGATAGGGTCACTTTTCAAGACATTCTAATGTTCTCTGACTTAATTCCCTAGCTTCCCTAAGATTATATTATGCTCTGTAATACATGTCACTGGGGCCTGTATTTCCTTTCTCTCTCATTTCCTGAGATTTGGAAATGAATCGGTCAATTCCGCTCTGGCTAGAGCCTGATCAAGGATTCAATATGAGTACCCCCATCCCAGCAATTTTCCCTTAGTCTCTTGGCTTCAAGGGTGAAGTCATAATTGTTTGTACAGAGGAATTGCACAAATGGGATGCTTTCAGTTAACGAATGTGGGTGGGCATGGTCACTTCTCAAGTATGTACTTCCTGCAACTGGTTTGTTTAAACATTTGCTGTTGATGGTTTTGCTTGACATGACAAATAGTGTCAAATCCAACATTTTGATCTAGCTGCTCTGAAAGTTAGAGGTAAACTGCAAATTCAAATCATCACAGCTAAGATGTTTCAAAAAAGTGTTCTGCTTCTAAGTCTGCTCCCTTCTAAATGACAGTGAAGTCATCAATGTACCCATACCTGTACACCAAATGGTTGATAAATGAATTATAGGTCAAATCATAAATGTGGGTTTTCTTCCCACCTCTCCATAAAGATGCTGGTGTACAAGGGAGCCATAGTGGCCCCATGGCTGCATCTCACGTTTGACTGTACAAGACCTCATCAAAAGTAAAATAGTTATGAATAAGCATAGATTTTATTGATTACAGGAACATCTCAATCGGGTGTACTGGCATAGATACAAATAAGTAGGAAATAATCAACTACCTTAATACCATAATTGTGATTTTGATAGAGGTATCAGGTGCAGTGACATCAATCAATTCCAATCTTCCTCCAAGGTGCAGCACCCTAACCTCTTCACAGCATGTGTGTTTTTTATCTCTGAGATATTCATGTACTGTAGTTTAATTTATTAAATCCTTCAAATAAATGTCCATAAAGATTAAAAGATTCTCAGTTAGTGATCAAATGTCAGACACTGATGGGCATCCTGGTGGTTTCATGGGATCCTTATGCAGTACGGGTAGCATGTAGAAAGTTGGGATCTTTGGGAAACTGTTTTCATATATTTATTTTTATATTTAGCTAGTGAGTTAGCTAGTTCGTTAGTTTGTTGTCTGGGTAAGTACACTAGAACAAGGGACCTTTTTTACAGGAATGATATGGACCTAGTTAAAGTAGGCAAAGAAAAAGGTGGAGAGTAGAGATACATATAGGATAGTGTATGGCGTCCCATACACAACAAGGCTATTATTTACCCAAGTGGTTACTATGAAACTAATGACTTCGAGAGTGAAGCAGTAATTATAGTAACCATGAGGGTAAAGAGTAGCCTTGTTGTGTATGGTACGCCATACACTGTTCTATATAGTGTATGGGTGAACCCACTGTGAAAGAATGAACACATACACAGGAGTGGATATAGTGTATGGGTGAACCCACTGTGAAAGAATGAACACATACACAGGAGTGGATTGTTAATTAACCATTAACATTTACTACTGAATTGCAGCATAGAGAATTATTCCATTCATGTTCCTTTTCTGTACTCTTGCTCTCTGGTAACAGCATCATTTTGCGATCTGTTGAGAGAGAATCTGGAGGAGAAGGGAAAAGTAAGTGCCATTAGAAAACAATAATTAACTTACTTCTGCTGCTAACTCTCGGCTCCCACCCAGCTGCTGTGTCAGATTACTGGCAACATTTTTTCTGCTGTCAGCAATGGCAACGGTGGCACACTCGACCACCACCCCCATCCTCTACCCAGAACCAACAAAAGACTGTATCACTGATTTAGGGAACTGCAGCTGACATCACTACACTGATCCTGTTAAACTCTGACTGGGATCTTTGTGTATGTGTTGCAATTCTGCTTAATTTTTTTTACACATATGTTGATCGTTGGTAATAGGGAAGACACATGATGTAGATGGAATGAACTGGCATTTTTACAACTCGCGGTCAGGTCTGTGTGATGTCCATAGTGCAGCAGAACAAAAAGTCATTCTGTTGCACTATGGACATCACTACTGCAGCAGAACAACATTTTACAGTTCCGTACAAAACAACGTCCATCCATACACTGTATGGTTATAAACAAGATGAGAAATACATTTTCAAGATTAACTGAAAATACAAAATACAGGGTTTTGTAAGAATACAAAATACTTGGTCTAACACAGTATTGTCTACAAAAAAACAAGAAAAACAAGAATTTTGTTGCATGGCATTTGAAAACTCCACACAACACTACCAGCCATCTTTGGAACAACTTGAAAATTGTGCATGTAAACCTTTTGAAGAAGAATTTCATAACCTGCCAAATCTGGTAAATGCAGCTTCAGACGATTTTGAGATATGGGTAAAAAAAAAACAACATAAAAAATAACCAGTCTAAACCCTTTTTGTTTGCTCACCTATAATTAACATGCAGTGGTCATTGCTGAATGTCTTGTAGCTTGCAGTGCTGTTGTAACAGGTCTTGCGTTTACACATTTTTACTATATATTTAACCAGGATGGACCAGATGAGCTGCAGTATCTCACTTCAGTGGTGTCCTACTGTTACACATTTTTAGATTGTGTTTACCCAGGAGAGGTGAGCTGAGAGGCAATATCTAATTTTCAGTGGATTCCCACATTTTGACCCCAAACTTCCAACAGTCTTTTAATGATCAGATGTTATGATCAAGACAGGTAGAAATTTTTAAATCTCATCCAAAAAGTGATTTCACAGTGCGACTGTGAAAAGTTTTGAAGGGGATCCAAAAAATGACACCTGTCATGTTCAGGAGGTAGTGTAAAACAAGGGATATTGTGAAAATTAGGGGCCAAAATCTGCAAAAAAAAGAAAGTTATGAGTAAATGTTGGAACAATTCAATGTTTCTTCATTACTTAGTTGTTTGTTTGGCATTTTGACCCCAAAATTTCAACAGTCTCTTTATGACCATGCCTTCTGAACATGAGAAATGTCATTTATAAAATGTGGCTGAATCATCATTCAAGTGTGAAAACACATTTTAGCCAGGATTTGAAAAATGACAGCTGTCACATTAGTGAGGAGGTGTGAAAAAATGGTTATGTTGAAAATGTGGGGTAAAAATCTTGAAAATTACTAAAGTTACGACCATGCATGCATTGAAAAATTTTAGTGTACACTCAAAACTTTTTTTTTTATATTTTACCACAGATTTTCAACATACTTATGACCCTACCTCATGAACAAGAGTAGACGAAATGTTCAAATCCTGACTGAAAGGTGATTTTGCACCACAAGTGTGAAAACACATTTTGGCCAGTATCTGAAGAATGACAGCTGTCATGTTCATGAGGTGCTATGAAAAAATGGCTATGTTGAAAATTAGTAGTCAAAATACTGAAAATTACCAAATTTTACGAGCGTGCCTTCACAAATTTCAACTCAGGCTCATAACTTTGTTGTTTTTAAATATTTCTACCCCCCCATTTTCAACATAGTCTTCTTATGAACCCACCCTCATGAACAAGGGCAGAGAAAATGTTAAAATCCTGCTGGAAAGGTAATTTCATGGAACAATGGTGAAATCACCTTTCAGGTCAGGCTTGCATAATTTGACCACCCATTTTAATAAGGTGGGGTCCCAAAAAGACCATGTTGAAAATCTGGAGAAAAAAATATTTAAAAATGATCAAGTTATGAAGAAACATTCAAAACCCACTGAAATACATTGAACTGCCTACCTTATTTCCTCAGTTCCGAATCCTGCATTGAACAGTAACAAAAAATTACTCACCTTAGTAATGTTGTTTCTTCTAATGAAGTCTTGCTATATTCTGACATATGCAGTGAGTCCCAACCTTCGAACTGCCCCAGAGGTGAAAGAGTTAACTTTCCATGCCAGGCATGAAATGCTGAGCTCGAGCTCGGTTGAAACTCTGTCTGTTGTTCTTCAAACTCAAACCGTCAGATCTTTACAAGCTAAACTCACTGAGGTCCTGTGTGGAAGCTGTAAACCTACACTAGCCAACTGGCTACTAAACATAAGAACACATTTTTTTGGTCCCAAAACAAAGACTCAAGTCAGGAGACCCAAAAATTAAAAACACAACACGAATCACCCCAAGAAAGGAGGGTGAAAACAACAAGGTGGGCAACTACTAAGTGCCAACACTGCACCACAAGACATCCCAAAAAGGAGGTTCTGAGAGGGGCAGGCAGGGGGAGGTCAGAATATAGCAAGACTCCATTAGAAGAAACAACATTACTAAGGTGAGTAATTTTTTCTTCAAACAACATGAAGTCTTGCTATATTCTGACATATGCAGACTACAAAGCAGTACTCTAATGGAGGAGGGACAGAACCCACTTAGGAAATAGGCTCTGAAGCACAGTTAGCCAAAACCAAGCATCGCCTCCTAGCCTGGATGTCCAGAGAGTAATGTTTGGTGAAAGTGTGAACTGTTTTCCAGGTAGCTGCCTGACATATCTCTAGAATAGGGATGCCTCGGCCAGCAGCCAGGGAAGCAGCTGTACCTCTGGTAGAGTGAGCCCTCAGGCCTGAGGAGGAACCTTACCCAGTTTCTCATAGCAAAATTGGATACAAGAGACAATCCACCTGGCAATGGATCTTTAGTGGCAGGTTTCCTTTACCAACCTCACCATAAGTGAGGAACAGTTGGAGGGAGTCAAACCTGTGACCCTTGGTACACTCTATGTAGTAACTAAGGGCCTCTTCACATCTAAGTTGTGCAGCCTCCTCTTCGCCAGAGGAGGAATGGTCAGTGAAGTACACTGAAGAGAAATAGATTGATTAAGGTGGAAATCTGAAACCACCTTAGGCAAGAACTTCCTGTTAGTCCTGAGGACCACCTTTTCTCTATGAAAGGAGATAAAATCAGGCTCCACTGACAAAGCTTGTAATTCACTTATGCGTCTGGCAGAAGTGATGGCTACCAGAAACACAGTTTTCCAAGTCAAGTACTTAAGCTCTGCTGAAGACAAAGGCTCAAGGGGGGTTGCATAAGCTGAGCAATGCAAACATTAAGGTCCCAAGCAGGGGCAGGGTCCCTGAATGGAGGGTTGGTGTGAAGCAATCCTTGAAAAACTTGGAGAATACAGGGTGAGCTGAAAGAAGAGGGCTTACCTGCTGAAATAAAAGCAGACACAGCTGCCAGATGCACTTTTAGGGTAGCTGGCCTCAGCCCCAAGGTATTTAAGTGGACCATATAATCCAGGACTGTGGGTAAATCAGCAGATTCTGGGGAAATATGCTTTCCAGAGCACCATATGGAAAACCTCTTCCATTTGGAATTATAAGTAGCCCTGGTGGAAGGTTTTCTAGAAGCCTTCAGGATATCCATTACACCTTGGGAGAGGTGTAAACCAGCAAACTCTAACTCTTCAAGAGCCAGGCCTTGAGATTGAGAGATTTGAGGTTCGGGTACCAAACCCTCCCCTGAGCACAGGTTAACAGGTTGTGATTCCTGGGAAGACACAGGGGAAGATGGACTGCTAAGGACAGTAGGAGTGGATACCAGGGCTATCTGGGCCAATCTGGAGCAATCAGGATCATCTTGCAGGGTTGAGATCTGATTTTGACTAGCACTTTGAACAGAAGAGGGAAGGGGGGAAAAGCATAGAGAAACTTCCCTTCCCAATTGAGAACTAAGGCATCCAGAGGGACTGAGCCCAACACTGGGAGCCTGCAGCAAAAAAGGGGAAGTTGGTGATTGTCTGGGGCTGCAAAAAGATCTATCTGTGGGGTGCTCCATCTGACAAATACCACCTCCAAGACCAGGGGGTCCAGTGACCATTCGTGATGGACCTGGGAAATCCTGCTGAGAGCATCTGCCAGGACATTGTCCTTGCCTGGGAGGTGAACTGCCGTAAGGGAGGTGTTCAGGGAATAAGCCAGAGACCACAACTTCATTGCTTCGGTGCACAAGGCCATAGACCGAGTGCCCCCTTGCTTGTTGATGTACCACATTGTGGTGGTGTTGTCTGTTCTGACCTGTACAACTTTGTTCTGAACAGATCTGGAAAAAGCTTGAAGTGCTAGAAAAACTGCTCTGAGCTCCAACAGATTGATGTGGAGCAGAAATTCCTGAGGGGACCACAACCCCTGGGTAGTGAGGTCGCCCATGTGAGCTCCCCACCCCAAGAGGAATGCATCTGTAGTAAGGATTAAGGAGTGAGACTGAGTGACAAAAGGAACCCCCTGTCTGAGATTGCTCTGATCCTGCCACCACTGTAGGGCCTGGATCAGGGTTCGAGTCACTGGGATCAATTTGGTTAGAGGGTCTTTCCTTTGAGACCAAAAAGGCTCTCAAATGGAACTGAATGTCCCTCATCTGAAATCTTGCTCCCTGTACTACTGCTGTAGAAGCAGCCATGTGCCCCAGGAGCTGTAGAAACTGCCTTGCTGGTCGAGACACCTGCAGGGTGAATGAGGAGGCCAGAGAGACCAGGGTCCTTGCCCTGTCCAGAGGAAGGAAGGCTCTGGCTTTCTCTGTGTTCAGTTCAGTGCCTATGAAGGTGAGGAGCTGGACAGGCTCTAGAACTGACTTTGAAAGATTCAGAAGGAAACCTAGAGAGGTAAGCAGTTGCTTAGTTATCTGTAGGTATAACCTGACTTGGTCTGGGGACTGGCCTACTATGAGCCAGTCGTCCAGGTAAGGGAAGATGGCAATTTTTTGCCTTCTTAGAGAAGCAACTGCTACTGCCAGGCATTTTGTGAACACCCTTGGAGCAGAGGTGAGGCCAAAGGGCATTGCTCTGAACTGGTAATGGCCTGAGGGCAGCTCGAACCTGAGGTACTTTCGATGGGAGCTTCTGATGAGAATATGGAAGTAGGCATCCTTGAGGTCCAGCGACGCTAGCCAGTCCGCTGGCCTTAGAGAGGGTAGAATAATTCCCAGAGTCACCATTTTGAATTTTGGTTTTAAAAGGTGCTTGTTTAAGTATCTGAGATCCAGGATGGGCTGCCATTCTCCTGTCTTTTTTGGGGTAAGGAAGTACCTGGAGTACAACCCTTTGCCCTGGTGTAGGGGTGGAACCTTTTCCACAGCTCAGAGCCAGGAGGGGAAGAGACCTCTGCCTCTAGGGCAAGTGCCTCTGGTGGATTTGCAGGTGGAAAGGATCTGGTTCTCATCTTTGGAAACTTTTTGAAGCTGAGAACCAGTCCCTGGCTTACTAATTCCAGGACCCACTTGTCTGATGTCAGAGACTCCCAGTCCTGGACAAAGTAAGCCAGCCTGCCCCCTACAGGTAGTTGAGAATCGGCCCTGGCAACCCCATCAGGGTGCCTGCTTTGCAGGGGCTTTGGGCTGAGGGGTGGGAGCAGGCCTGCTTGCACCGCGTCTGCCTCTCCCTCTAAAGAACCCCCTCTGGGCGTAAGAAGAAGAGGAGGCCTGGGCTTGGTAAAAAGGCCTATGAAAAGGCCTGCCCCTGCCCCTGGGAAGCTGCCTTTGAGGAGTGGCTTGCCTTTCCTTGGCCTGTGCACTCCTATAGGTGGTCCTATACTCATCCATTTTCTTCATATAATTCTCTGTCTGCTCCCCAAACAGGGAATTACCCACAACAGGAAAATCCAAGGCCTTAGTCTGGGTATCCTGTGACAGGCTAGTACATCTGAGCCAAGCCATCCTGTGAAGTGCCACAGATGTAGCCATGACTCTTGATGACACATCATTAGAGTCCACTGCAGCATGGAATTGCACCTTGGATGCCTCAATACCATCAGCAGCCACCTGCTCCAGCTCCTTGGCAAGCTGGCCAGGGACCTGTTTTGCTAGAGCCATAACAGTATCCCATCTGATTTCTGATATCTAGCAACATAAGCCATATAATTTGCCTGTCTGAGTCCCAAGGATGCTGCCATGTACTGTTTCTTTGCCATGGCATCAGTCTTCCTGGAGTCCTTGTCCGGGGGTGTGAGGCCAAGGAATATTTGCCTTGTCACAGGCTGCAGCCTGCACTACTCCCAACATGGCTGCATTGTTGTGTAGAACTCCTATCAGAGCCTGACAATGTGTACCTCTTGTCCATTCTCTTATCCACAGGAGGTATAGTGTGAGGAGTTTTTAAAATTTTAAGTCTGTTTCCCAAAAGATTTATGCAAGGGAATAGACAGTCTCCTAGACTCTGGGATATCCATCATTTCCACATAGTCAGGCTCCTCTTGATCATCCACAGCTTCCTCCATAGGGAGCTGGAGGGTTTCAGCCACTTTTTTATAGAAAGTGAAATGAGAAGGGGACTCAGAAAGCCTAGGAGGGGGCACTCCTAAAGGTCAGTCTGGGGAGATGTCCGGGTCGATGGGCACATCCAGACTTTCAAATCCACATTCACTCTCCTCATACTCCTTTTTCCCCTCCTCCGGTTCATAAAATTCCTCTAAATCATAGTCTTGAACCAGTGGAACCGGCCGAACTGGGTGCTTACCTGACGGCACCGGTTCGGTCAGAACCGGAGAAAGCGACTGGACAATTTGAATCGCTTTGGCTATCTCTTCAGCGGTTCGAGAGGAAAGTTTTGGCTCCACACCAGTTGATTTTCTAGTCCTTTTTGCTGGAACCGACCCCTCAGAGTCAGCTCTCCTTTTGCCCAAGGAAGTCTCGCCCTGGTCAGAGGGCACTCCCTCCGGTTCGGTTAGAACCGAACCGGGCTGGCCATCCGGGTCAGCGGACTTCTTGGCCTCCCTTTCCCTGAGTCTACCGACTCTCTTTTCCAGAGTAGCTGCAGTGAAATTTTTACAAATCTGGCAGTCTGCATTGAGGTGGTCAAACCCCAGACAATAAACACAGGTGGTGTGGGGGTCAGCCTTGGCAAAGGCTTCCCCACACACACTGCAGTGTTGAAACCCAGTGGGCCCGGTTTTCCTTTTGGGTTTCTCAGACATAGTGCCAGTCCTACCAAACTTACCCGTTTATGGCAATCCGCCAGGCAAGACCCTCTTATCGGTTCCCAACCGTGTCACGGATCGTGGAAAAAAACGTAAGAAATTCGGGTTTTTTTTGAACCGATAAGAACCGGTAACCACACTCTAAATGGCAGAATAAAATATTTCAAACAACCTGATCGGTTCAAAGTGAACCGATAAACAGTTTACAAGTTCCACACAGAAGAGAAATAATGTAAACCTATCTAGTACTCACAAATACCACAGACAGAGCTTGAACCGACCGGTTGCGGTTTAAATTCAGTCAAAAAAACAAGAAAATAATACTTTAACCGACAAAATGAACCGAGCAGAAGGAGAAATCTCCGGAGCGACTGTTCAGTGAGGCGGAGTAAAGAATCTGACAGTTTGAGTTTGAAGAACAACAGACGGAGTTTCAACCGAGCTCGAGCTCAGCGTTCCATGCCTGGCATGGAAAGTTAACTCTTTCACCTCCGGGGCAGTTCGAAGGTTGGGACTCACTGCATATGTCAGAATATAGCAAGACTTCATGTTGTTTGAAAGACATGTCTCTGGTCCAGAGAAGATTATGGTGTTGGACCCCCGGTAGGTAAGTAAGGGGTGTGGGGTGGTGGGTGTTGAGTGGGAGGGTTGGGTGGGGAGGATAATGGTGGTAGTTTGCGGCAGCAACAACAGACATTGTTGGACAGTTTTCTTTTTACCGGGTATATAAAAATAAAAAAAGACTATGAGGGATTGTTTTATTTATTTCAGGTACCAACACTGGGGACTGGGCACCCCAGTGTTGGTGTTATGTTTGGCTGCACCTGGGTGGGCTCCCCCATGTCAGACAGTGAAAACAGCAGGGTGGGGAGGTACTAGCTGGCACCAGGGATTGGGCACCCCAGTGTCATAAAATTAAAAGTAAAGGGTAGGGGTGTGTGGCGTGTTAGGTGCTGAGTGGGAGAGTGGAGTGGGAGAGGGTAACAGTGGTGGTATGCTGACAGACACAATAGACATCGATGGCAGTTTTCTTTTTTACTGCGTGTTTAAAATTTAAAAAAAAAAAGACTACAAAGGATGGTTTTCTTTATTTCAGGTGATGACACTGGAGATTGGGCACCCCAGTATCTGTGTTACGTTTGGCAGCACCAGGAGTAGGCTCCCCCATGTCCCACAGTGAAAATGGAAAGGGTGGAGGGTACTAGCTAGCATCGGCATCTGGGTACCCCTGTGTTGGAAAAGTAAAAGTAAGAAGTGGTGGGTGCTGAGTAGGAGGGTTAGGTGGGGGAGGGTAACAGTTGCAGTATGCCAGTGGCTGCAACAGACATCAATGGATGATTTTCTTTTTTACAGGGTGTATAAAAATAAAAGGCCACAAGGGATGGGTTGGGTGGAGGTACTAACCAGCACTAGAGATTTGGCACCCTGATGTCAGAAAATTATGAAAGGGGGAAGCAATGGGGGGTGGAAGGGATACTTGCAGAGGGTGGGAAGTGTTATTTTTACATTAGGGGTGACCACAGCAGGCTGATTATAATGCTGATCAATTCAAATCAAATTTTTATTGTCATTCAGTTGTAAACCATTGTAACGTGATTAGCCCTCTACTAGTTACAATTATATTTGTGATATAAACATATGTTTATATCGAATGTCTGCTTAGGGAAGTGGCAGCCATCAGCTTTTAAAAGGGCCTGACCTTTTGATCCCAACGGCCCTGGCTGGCTGAAAACAATTCCACCATGGTTCTCAAGGAAAGTAAAGAAAAGTCTAAAAAATAAAAGGAGACCCTACGCTAGAGCAAAATGTAGTGGTAATCAGGCCTGTTGGGACCATTATAATGAAACCCTAAGGATTTCAAAAACTAATATAAAAATGCAAAAAAGACCCATGAAATAAAATCAGCTACTGGGGTGATGGACAATTATAAATCCTTTATGCATACATAAACCAAAAAAAGGGTACAACAAAAACAGTTGGTCCCATAAAAAATAATGAAGGTAAATTAATAACCGAGAATAGTAGCATGGCCGTTGAGTTTAATGACTTTTTTCCTCAGTCTTTAATAAGAGTAGAACTACCACCCGAAGGCATTTAGAAAGTTCTGAAGAAAACAGATTAGTAATAAACCAATCAGACATTAGATCTAAATTGCAAAAGTTAGACATAACCAAGGCACAAGGACCTGACAGCATTTCACCTAGGTTAATCAGAGAGCTGGAGAAAGAACTAGCAGATCCCCTAACGCTTCTGTACCAAGCCTCGATTGATTCCGGCAGGGTGCCAGAAATTTGGAGACAGGCGGATGTTGTCCCAATATTCAAAAAGGGTAACAGACACTCAGTGGGAAATTATAGGCCGGCGAGCCTGACCACAGTATTGTGTAAAGTCTTGGAGGGTTGCATAAAGGAATTTATTATGGAATACCTGGGAGATATTGATGGGACCCAGCACGGATTCAAAAAGGGACGGTCTTGTCAGACGAACCTATTAGAATTCTATGGCAAAGTTCGTAGGGCAATGAATAACCAAAACTCAGTGGGTGTAATTTTCCTTGATTTTTCAAAGGCATTTGACAGGGTCCCACATGGGGAATTAATAGATATCCTAATTGGATATAATTTACTGGGGAACATAACCAGTTGGATTGAATCCTGGTTAACATCAAGAAAGCAGAGGGTGTGCATTAGAGGCACCTTCTCGGAATGGTCTGATGTGTCCAGCGGAGTGCTCCAGGGTTCAGTGCTGGGGCCTTGCTTGTTTAACATCTATATTTTATCATTACAATGAACATCAGATGCCTGGCTTTCAAAATTGGCAGACGATACCAGATTGGGTCACATTGTAAATAACGAGGGAGATGCAAGCATACTTCAAAAAGCACTGTTAGAGATGGAAGTTTGGCCAAACAAATATAAGCTGGCCTTTAATTCAAAGAAGTGTACTGTGATGCATCTGGGAAGGGGAAATCCCAAAACAGCTTACAAATTGAATGGAAAAATTTTACAAACAGTAATGGATGAAAGAGACTTGGGTATTAGAAAAACTCAAGAATTAAGTTTTAAGCAATATAATGATGCCATAATTTAAAAAGCTAGTGGCATACTACATTGCATATTAAGACACATTACTAGTAGAGACAGACAGGTGATAGTGCCATGGTACACTTCCTTGGTGAGACCCCATTAAGAGTATTGTGCACCACTCTGGTCCCCGGGTTACAAAACACAGCTCCAGGCATTGGAAAAAAATCCAGAGTAAAGCCACTCGACAAATTCTGGAACTGAAGGGACTAGAATATGGGGATAGGCTGGCACAGCTGGGTCTGTACTCCTTGGAATTTAGAAGACTAAAAGGAGATATGTGTCTGGTGTACAGGGCAATGCAGGAGGAAGAATTAAGAGACCAGCTTAGTATAATTGTCAAGAAAAAAGGTTATAATACCAGAACTCACACCATACAATTAGCAGGGGAATGCTTTAGGACAAACAAAAGGGAACACTGGTTCAGTATCAGAGCAGTGAACATCTGGAATGGACTGTCGGTGGAAGTGGTGGAGACTAAAAATATGACAAAATTCAAGCAACTACTGGACATCTAAGTAATTCAAACCAATATACAGGGATATAGTTAGATAAAATGGCAAGCTCTATGGACTACGTCTACTATGCTTTGCAAAACCTATGAAACATTGACCCAGTGAATGAATTAACTAAGAGGCTTCCTTTGACATCTCCTGTCATGCCTGTGTTAGCTGTTATATAACACACTGTAAATCAGCCCTTTTACTTTGAACTACAGGGACAAAGTATGCATTTTATGACCTTTGAGGAAACGGCCATGTGTAACTGATTTCTGTTAGCTTTCCCACCTGGAAGAGAAATGTGTCAGGATGTGTTTCTGAACATCAAAAGTGAAGGCTCTGATCAAAGAGAATGTCATATTTTGATATTGCTATCTTGCAGATTTCCAGCCAGCAGTAAAATGACACCCTTTTGGATATTCTTGGTCAGGTTACAAATTAACGACAGGCTAAAAAGTGACCTCAAGAGCTGTAATCTCACAGGATAGGAGGGACATGTTAGATTATTATCACTCTGGTTGAAAGGAGTGACACACACTTATATCTCTGGACTCCTAAAGGAACACATACAGTGCGTGTCTGAACTAAAAAGGCACTTCTCTCAAAACAGATAACATCAAACTGGAACTAAGTAAGACTTAAAATTTAAGCACCAGGAGGTTTGTTTCTGTAATTTCCAATTTATTGCTAAGTATTTATGGTATGTGTTCTATGGTTCATATGTATTTACTATTTTTTTTAATTCCAGTAAACATTTTGGTTTCCTTAATCCTGCTTGAGAGTTTTGTTTGCATGTGGAGGCTGAAACAGTATTGGGTAATTCTGACAAAACTGTTAAGGGCTTAAAAGTGTGTAACTATCTTGCTAAGGTAAGAATATACCTAGGTCTCAAACTGAGTCAAAAGGGTAAAATTGTGAACCAGGCTAGGTGCTCACTGGGTGAAGTACTGCACTGCATTTCCCCAAAGAGAGTGTGATATCGGAGCCTATTAACTAGGTGTGCTAGCGAAAAAGGGTTCATATTTGACCCCAGGACTCGAAACTAGTAGGTGATTTGGACCCAAAACAGACAGGAGGGTGACCCTGTTTGTCTCCTGTTCACATATTGCACTTCAAGGTTTGGCTCTGTGGGAGCAGAGGGCCTGACCTGCAGGGTGCATATGTGACAACCATTACAACATAAAAACATCTAAAAGATCTAAAAATATTACAATAGAATACATCAAGGCATTTTGAAACTGAGACACTACAATGATCAGTAACAATTTAACGGTTATGGACATGGGGAACCGCTCTTCAGCACCCACTGTAGAATATGTTTAAATCAATCTTAATATAATTATTTCATTAAAAGACTAAGACATAGGTGCTATAAGTTCTACATGAGCCCTATCTGTACTCTGCCAGTAACACTTAAAGTCCAAACTCTTGGCATAGCACATATTTAAACATTATAATGTGGGAATAATACGAAAGTTAAAAAAAAATCACAAAATATATCTTACCAAGAGAAAATGCAACACAATTTCATTTGTTTAACAGTATTAACTTCAGATTTAATCTTCTCCTATAATGGTATTGCATTTATAATCCCACAGGGTCCACATGGTCAGAGAGTATCAGAAATCCTCACAGCACTCCTCAGGGAGAACCAGAGCCATAGCCAAACCCAAACATTTATGGCATTAAAACTTCTGTCAGAGTGAAATTCAGATTAAAGTACTAGTGCCTTCCTTCCTTAATCTCATAGGGTCCATTTACACAAGATAAATTATACAGCATTAATAATAAACTTTACATACCATATACCTTGAAAATATTCAGGTTATCCCCGTCTTATCCTATGACAAAGAGGAGGCAGTTTCCATAGTCACCTGTTTCCAAATTTGTAGCCCATAGTGAATTAATTATAAAGAGGCTTGCATGCAATCATGCAATATCACTCAGATGTTAGAAAGACGGGTCCAATTCCATCTCTAGCCAAGATAGTTAATAGCAAATCCCTTGTGACTGGGGGGATTTACTTCATAGTTTTAAATAAACCAAATAAATTGTAATTCCAAAGAGTTTAAGATCCAGATGGTAGATACATACTAGAGCATACTTTCTAAAAAACATGCATCAGCATCTAAAAATACAGAGCCTAAAAACAGATAACTATTCAAGTTTTCCCACAGGCACTAATCCATATGAAGGGCTTTTATAGCAGCTTCACATACAAGAAAGTGTTCAAGTAGTTTAATAATGAGGGTCCACAGGCCTTAGCACCGATATGCCCTTAATCCAGTGTGCCATCCTGTCTCATCAGTTTCCAACACTCATTTTCTAATTTATTTATTTATTTAGTTTTTGTTAACATGGTAGGTGCACTAGCCAACAAGACTATTTTCAGGTATGACCCGGGAGGGTACAGAGACAAACTTACTGAATACATTTAGTACAATGCTACAAATGACAAATAAGTATTTGAGTTAAATTAACAGTGGAAAACACTGACAAGAACAATGCATCGGAACAGATCATATCAGCAAATACAATAATATGTATTGTTTTCCCATTGCTAGCAGATGCTTAGCAAATACTTGCTTTTCATATAGTGTTCTTTGAAACAGAGTGTAAGGCTGGGGATTAATTTAAAAATTAATCCCAGCCCAATGCAATAACAGGGAAGATACCATACAGCGGTTAAGTATGTTTTATGTCTTTTTTTTTTTCCCCATTCAGGTTTTTCTACCCGAGCCCTGGCAGGGGCTTCGGCCCTCTGAAGGACTCTCTCTCTCTCAGGTTCCACTGCTCCCACACTCGCCAACCCCGGTGATTCCCCCACGGCTTGCCCCCCCCGTGGTGGGGCCATGGAGGTGGTGCCACCCCTCCCTGGAGACCCAATCCAGAAGTCAGGGTTGGCCCTCGGGTGTAGCAGATCATCATGGAGCCCTGCCAGGCTCCTTTTCTCCCATCCCCCCTCCCTACTGACATGATTATGTCAGAGCGTGCCTCCCGACCCATATAGCCTTCCAGCCACTACCAGAGGGTGATCAGTGGGCGGGACGACATGGCACCCTCCCCAAGAGAGGACAGCAGTCTGGAGCAGTCCTCCAGATGCTCAATCCTCTCTCCCCCTGCCAACCCCCAGCAGCCCAGGCTCTTCCCGAACCCAGATTACCGGCGTGGCGCAAGGTGTAGTGACCAGCGCTTCAACCTCCAGCACCACTGGGCCTGCTACATTTTATGTCTTACAGGTAACTTGATTGTATTCCCATCTTTGATGTAAAATTATTAAACAGGTTATCCTCATTATAGAAGCCTTCAGTAGGAACCTTCATATAACCCCCCCGGCCCCCTTGTCAAGGGGCATAAATCATCGTCACAGTTGTTCCAGAGGGCATAAGGGAGGACTACATCAAGCGCAACACCTGAGCCAATGCACCCAAATAAGATAGGAAAAAATATCTGTCCTACCTCTCATCGATTTCATTTTCAGGTGCATAGTCAATCTCACCTCCATTCTTGATCTATTTGTCCCCCCAAACACTAACCACCAGACCAGGATCTCCGAACTGCAACCTCCTGACTCTTTTGAGCCCCAGAGCCCCTTGATCCCCAAAGCAGCCTGATGGATGCCTTCTGGAATTACAACTTATGAAATAAATTAGACACAAGGGAGGGGGCTTTTCATTTTATTTATCCCCCTTCTAAACATAAATAAAGAAAGAATCATTGCCAAATTTCTTCCCAACTAGTCTCTTTCTTTAGCTCCTGCATCCAAAATGATTCCAGGAATGCAAGGGTCACATCCTTTATTGAATAAATAAAGCAGCTCCATCGGGCTATCTGAACTTTTTTTTACAAAAATATTCTGCGCAGCAAAAATTGTTTACAGGCAGAACAAGTAGGGCTTCTTCACTCTAACCTCTTGGATGATATTTTTTTTATTTAGTTGTTTAACCAGGAGTAGCACACTAAGATGAAAGCTTTTTTACAGGAGCGACCTGGGAGCACAGGGAAGTTAAGTGACTTGCTCAGGGTCACACAGTATGCAAGTAGAAGCTGTGGGATTCAAACCCCGGTCTGGTCTGCTGGATGTCACCAGATCTGCAGCTCAGAGCCTTAAGCCACTGCGCTATACTGCCTCCCAAGGAGGGGATTTACCCAAGGAACCTCCCTACTTAGAAAACCCACAGGGTCCTGGGTCACTTACGCTGGTAAGCCAAATCTCTTTTTTTCTACTCTGGGTTACACATTCTCTCTCTGGTCTGGCACTGGTCGCTGCCCTATCTCCGGCGTGGGAAAGCGTGCTGCTTCCCCCACCTGGCCCCTTACACAAATCTCAAGGGGTACCAGGATTTTTTTCCTCCAATCCAGGCCCTATAACCCTCTCTTTCTTGCTTTACAGGGAACCTTAGCTTGCTGGCGCTCCCAACCTCAACGGCGCCCGTTCACTCACTTACAACTCAACCTGTCCTTTTGCACTGCTCTCCACTGGTGCAGCAGCCCTCAAACCTGGCCTTGCTCCAGAACCTAAGCCACTCTGTAATGGACTGCCCTGCTATGGGAGCGCCTGGGGCCTGCCACCGCCCAGGCCCCTCTGAGCACCAGGCCCCTCTGAGCAGCCCACCTCTGCAGATAGCAATAAAATCCTCTTTTCCGCTCCCAGCTGACCCTTCAGGAGGATCCAGCCCCAGGCCCATATCCCTGTCACACATCCTGGGCTTGCAGTAAGCTCCAGCCAGAGGCCACCCTCCAAGGGCTGTTCTAAGACCTGCAACCCACCCAGCCGTTTTATGCCGGCACCCCAGGACCTGCCCCTTCAAGCAGGTCCCCTAATCTGGGTGAAGGGCTCCCTGGCTCCCTCTGCACTCAGACCACCCTGCCACACCAGGTACAGGGGAGAGCCACTGTCACCTACCCCTGTGGGGACCCTGCCATAGTCCTGACAGCCCTGGCAGCCTGAGCAAACACTTCACGGTATCTCTACGGGCTCCTGCCTATCCTGGCCACCTACTACCACCTGCACCTCCCTTACCCCAACCACACAGGCACCTGGCTGACCATCCTCCCCATGGAGCTTCCTTCTCAGCTCCTTGACACCACATCGCTGCAAAGGCCATCCCTAACTGCCACTTTTGGGGGGGTTACCCCCCACAGGCCCACTTGAACCACCAAACTCCCTTCTTGACTGCCTACCCTGCTCCTCCAGCCGCCCCCCTCCAGCCACAGGCCTAACGCCCTAGCTGGAAAAGACCCCGAAACTTCCTGTCTCCAGCCTTATATACCTTCCCTAACCTGCCAACTGCTGCCACCTTGAGGCATCCAGCAGGTATTAACCCCCAGAGCACTAATAAATTCCCTAGCTCTAGGGGCGCAGGAAGGAAAGGGAAAAGGTCTTTATTGAGCATAAGCCCCGCCTACAAGGGGGGCTTACATTCATATTCATATTCCATTGTTTTATCCACTCTACCCCTCTCATCACAGAGTACACAGGTCAGACACAAAAGTGGGCATAAAAGTGTCCCACTCTTAGAAAATTTTAAACTGAGTCAGTCATATTTTCAGTAACGCTAGGGTCTGAAGCCACAGATACTTACACAAATAGTTCCTGGCATGCCCATGTCTGCTCATCGCGACAGTAAGCTCCAAGTTGGAATCCCATTTCAATGTACAAAACTCCTTTGAAATACTGAAGACCATCAAAGATTAAAGCAAGATAACCCAGCAGTTACCGGTTTTAAATCTTGTTTTGTATCCCTCAGATGTTTTTAAGCAAGGAACACAAATGCCCAGGAGTTTCTGTCGATTAGTCTGACCACTTATTCAGCATGTAATAATAAAGCAGTACCTGTAAATATGACAATCAAATCATCCAGTTGTCACTCAGTTTAATAATTGTTTCAAGTTCAAGGATTTAAAGAAATGATAGCAGTCGGCTCCATATACGGGAGTCCTTAGGTGATAAAGACAAACCACTAATAGCATAACCACCACCGGGCACTCCATTATAAGCTGAGGTCCGTGTCTGAGTTTGTGGTGTAATCAGCACAAATATTCAAGTCAGGACTATTGGGGGGGGGGCGGATTTATCCTGCAAATAACTATCAATAAAAGACAAAGTTCAGTTTTATGAAAAACCCATACTTACAGTAGCTCGTACCATTTTGTATACTGTGGGAGTTTTTTTTTATATAGGAGTTTGTAGCTTTATCCAAGATCTCCACCATCCTAAACTCTTCAGCACTACTAGCTCACTCAGAGGCTTCCAAGTTTAAATTTCACAGCGCCCACATTCTGGATATCAAACTCCTTATGTTTGCCTCCATCCGACTCATCTCCAACTCTAAGAACCTTGGCACCTAATAAAAGAAAAGCAGAGAAATGCTCCTCTGAGCATAGCAACTTTAAATATTTGAAAAGCAATTTTAGCCCCCCCAATGGCAAACACGTCAAACATTTTATTAAAATAAAGACAGCTCTTCAGCACTTTTAGCACACCAAATTTACCCACTCCAACAGGGGTCTCTTGGTGACTTGTTCTCTGCCGAATTTGATCCATTCTTAGGCATTTTCCGCCAAGGAATATCCACTTCTGATTGGCTCTAATCAGTTACGGACCACACTGTCGTCCTATTTAGAGCTGCCCAACAATCTCAGCATTCGATATAAACCAGGCACCTTGACAGTTCCGTTAAGAGTCCCCCATCATTTTTATCAAAAAAATTCTGTATATTAATTTAAAATTCTTAAAAGGCAATAATAACATGGTTTTTAGAAAGAGTTTGAGTCTTTTCACTCACTCCAATATCCGATGGAACACCAAAATCAATGGTCGGGTGGCACTACCGTTCAAGGCAAAAAACATACTTGTAGCATTTTAAACCATGAAAAAACATATATCCAGCAGCTGCATGTTAAAAATACTTTTGAGTTTAATTCATGGCAAGTTAAATGAAACTTTTTGGCAGGCAAAGCAAGCAGCAAAGACGGAGCAATGAGGAGCGGAGCAGCTTCATAGTCATCTTGCTGCCACGCGCCCCCCCCCATGCTTGGACTTCTTCCCTTGTCCTACTAGTTGCAGGACTTCAGGACTTGCCCTTGTGTTGGCTCTCACCTCCAAATGGGAGGCTTCTCAGTCATGGGGCTGATGCTGATCAGCTCTGATTGCTGGGCAGCTTAAGGAGATCAAAGAAAAGAGCCACCCCCGGATTCAGATAGCTCTTTTCTTTGAACTACACAAAGATTCCACCCAGCAAGACCAGAAGAGTGCTATGACCAGCCTGGATGATGATTGATCTGACACTGTCGAGCCCCATGCAAACTGCCCTGCATTGAGCCGACAATGACACACCTCTCAAAACCCACTATCATACCAATATGTTTACTTTACACAAGGGCAAACATAAAAAACAGATAAGATTTGAAACCTGAAACGTTCAGGTTTGTTAGATCATGTCCCAAGGGTGGAGGTTTTATTATTTTTGGAATAATACATCCAAAAATGAAACAGTTAAAAAGAAAATAAACTGCTGTTGGCCACGCATGCACGGAACAAAAACAAAATATTGTCTGTTGTCATAAGGTGTTTTTACACAATGCTGCAATCATCCAGACTCTGAGGAACACCACACCATACATTCACCAAGATCAGGGTACCTTTTTACACCAACATCACAATTGCCTGTTTATGGTGTTGTGTTTCAGTCCTAACTGATGCCTAAGAGTAGTTGTTTTGCAATGAATATGTGTATACTGTAGGTGAATGCTGCTTAACTAGTGAGGTCACTTTACCTCTGCTAGAAGTATAACAGTGGCATGGGAGTGTTTCACTTGATGTCATAGCTCAGGATTTTGCATAATACCAGGGGCCAGTGGTCTAAGTTTGAGGGCACATGGGGCCCCTGGATCACCCATATGGAATATCCTTGGGAGGATCTACCATCAGTCTAAAGGGGTCCACTAAGCGCCTAGGGATATAGTCTGCTTTTGGCAGTTCATTTCAGATTCTTTCACAAAGTCAAACATAGTCAGGTTGGCAGGTTGGATAGGCCTTTTATGAACCTCTACCAGCACCCTATTAAATTTATACAGGTATCACTGTTAGACAGAGGTTGTATCGTCAGGTTAGTACTGTTGCTTTTGCCCCTGTGGGTTAGTATTAGGGGACTTTTAAGCAATAGTCTATGTGCCAGGGAGATCCTGCCACTCCTAAGGACCAATCTTTTTTTAAATCTGTTGCAACAGTTCTTCTATTTCTTAGCCTAATCTATCCTTTACAATTTCTAGTCCATAAGGTTGGCCACCTATGGGTACCCCCTCCACTTTCTTAACTATGCTATAGTGTCCTCTTTAATTATCCTTTTCCCTCTCAGGTCCTCATACAAGCAGGTTATTGTGGTGACCTCTGAGCTGATGTAAAACAACAGGCCGTGTTCGTCATTGTTGGATTTAGTAAACAATAGCACTATGTCACAAAATATCTTGATGAATATGCCTTATGTGTATGAAACCTGTAAATGTTGAAAATACCACAGCACTAGGTGTTTTTGCTAAAGGTAAAAAGTTACTAGGGGACTGTATTATAAATGTAACCCCCCCTACAAATGGGGGTTCTCAAAAAGTCTTCCTTGAGCTTGCCTAAATGCTCACTGCCAGGTTGGTGTCCTGCATTTTAGCAGTTTAAATGTGATTGCCAGAGAGTGCCTGTATAGCCTCTGTGTAGTGTCTCTTTAAGAGCTGCCTGGATTGCAGTCATAAGTAATCTGAGAGGGAGCTCTGTTGAAACATGTAACTATTTGCTGAAAATCATTTAGAGTGATAATGATAATATAGTTTGTCTAACCTGCCTTCTTTGCAGCAAGGACTGTTTTGTTTATCTCCAATATCTTGGTCCTGGACTGCCGAATTGGACCAATCAGTACTGGTGGGACCTAAAATGGAGCCGGACTGCAGGAGCTGTCTGGAGTCAAAGTCTGTAGGAATTGTAGTTTTGGGCTTTTGGCGCCTTTTTTGCACCTGAATGGGGAGCCTTTGTTATGACTGACAGACAGATCAGCCAACCGAACCTTTTGGATTCTGGGGAAAGTCCCAGGCTTGCTGGCAGTTGAGCCAGATCTAAGTTGGGAGCTGAAGAAGCAACAGCTTGAGACAGTCAAGTAGCCGTCTGAGTAGTTTCGCGCAGGAGAACTGTGAAAAGGCCTGAGTTGTGGCCTGCATGTCTGCCTGCTGCCCCTGAGAGGGAAAGAAGAGAATTCTTTTGGACTAAATCCAAGTCTGTGAGAACAAAGTAAGCCACTGATTTTTTACCAGGCTCATACCTGAAGAAGACCGAAGATTTTGCCAAATGCGATCGGCCTGTCAGGATTTCCAGCTGCTTTTGAATCCCCGATTTGTGCAGAGACTCTGCAATCGTGACCGGGGAGCAGTTTACCTGGTACAGTAGAATTTCCTTACATGTAAATGTGCTGTGAGTTGTTAGTGGGTCGTGATTTGGTTCCCCACTGTGTGAACTGTGTTCTGCTTGCTGGGAGCTGTATCCAGCCCAAAACGGACTGTATCCAAATTTGTCTCCATTTGGCCGGGGCCTTGCCACACTGGCCCAGCCAGACTAGCGCTGCAAAGAGAAAGCCATCAATGACAGACCTGCCTGGGGATCAGCCCCCTGCCCCACGCTTGAACAGGAACGACGCCTCGGCGATTCGTGTGGGCCCTGCTTCTCCTGGCACTCCAGCTTAACCACTTGCTGTCTCGATTTTCATCCAGCCTGTGTCCAGTCTTGGGTATCATGAGTAATCATCAGGGTAGCGCCCTGCAACAACAGCCTAATCTAGAAGTGTGTCTTCTGATTGTCTTATTTTCTTTTCATGAACTGAGTCCTCTGGCTCCGGATTACAAATAGTATGTGTTCTGCATGTTGTTTTCTTCCATCACAGGGCCCCAACCAGCTGCAACATTCCTGGCTAGCCCACCATTCTCCATCTGGGTACCCAGAGTGTGTGACTGTTTATGGATCCTGAAGTGCATGCATAACTGTTTGATTGATACTGCCTTAAAGCAAATTAACCTGATTATGCCCCTCCCTTGTTCAAGTCCCTTAAATAAATCAGATCTAACTCTTTTTTGCAGTTACCCTGACTGTGGTTCCAGTTTGTGCAAGAGTACTGAACTGCTGTTATTTGCTGTGTATAACCTTGTTTTACAAGGGGTCCCCAGGGCCAAGCCAGAGGAAAGCCCTGGTGGTAAGTGCAAACAGTGTGGGTACTTGTGTGGTATATCAGGGGTATTGTGAAAGTGATTATTGTGTACTGTTACGGCCACTAGTAAGGAAAGGGGGGAGGTTACAGTGTCCTGGAGGGCTGTGCCCAGGTTAGCTTGACCACTAACAACCCTGACCTCTGGGTGGAGGCACCCGTTTCAGAACTCAGGCCCCTTAACCTGCTACTAGCTAAGCAGGCAGGGGTAGTTGCCCTTGGGATAGCACCACCTAGGGGTTACATAAAAATTAAGTTAGTTGTGTTATTTAAAATGCATGTAAATTACAGATTGTTTGACAGGCCCTTTGGCACCCTGCATTCCTGCTTTAAGCTGAACAAGCCTAAAATGTAATGGTGATTTGCATATAGCTCCCATTGCATTATGGGGGTATGTGTGATGTGTTTCTTTGAAACTTGGCTTTACTGCCAATGTCATTTGGGGTAACCCTTGCTTCAGTGTGTCTGCACTGAGCTTCTTTGTCTTTAGCTTGTTTTTGGAGTTTTTTTTTTCTTTTTTTGAGCTCCCCATTACCCAAACATACAAGACAAAAATAGGGATTGAAATTTTTTCACTAAAGAGATAGATCAGTAGGTGCTAAGTACAGAGGAAGGACATCCGTAGTATGTTGCTGCAAACTGATGTATTTATGAAGGGATATGCCATTGCTTAAGGTTATGCCCTGTGTTTTAAATAAACATGACACAGAGCTTGTGTGTTGAACCTGGAGTTCTGTGTCTGGTCCATCTGTTATCCTACAACCCCTTCACAGATTTGGTGTTAGAAGTGGGATAACTTGCTGGAAACGTCTGGACTAGGCTAGGGGGATGTTTTCCAGTGCATATTGCCCAGATATCCCAGGTGGACCGATGCACCAGGAGTTGTCAGAGGAGAACCCAGGGAAGAAAGTCCATGGAGTTCTGACCTGAACTATAGCCAACAGACTTGAAGAGAAGCTACTGCTTGAACTGGACCTGGGAGCTAGGAGGAAGGCCAAGCCTGAAGACGAAGAGATGCACGAGGATGAGGGAAGAATCGAGGGAACTATCTCCTCTTAAAGATGCTCCACCTGATGAAGTAGGGGAGTTTTTGAAATGGCTCTGCATAAAACAAGTACAGATGGATAGCGATACAGACATTGAGCGGAGAGATAGAGACAATGAGTGGAGAGACATAAGACAGAAACACTGAGCGAAGAAGAAAGATGCCAAATAGGTGGATACCATGAGGGTCTTACATGCCATCAATCCAGGGCAAACAGAAAGAGCCAGTAGCCCAAAAGACATGAAACTGTCTAAACTTTCGGACAGTGATGACATTGAAGCCCACCTCACAATGTTTGAGAGGATCGCTCAAACATGCACATGGTCAAGGGAACAGTGGGTTGTTCGACTGGCACTGCACCTGACAGGCAGTGCCCAGTTGATTTATAGTCACATGGAGTCCTGAGAGGCAGAAGAGTATGATCGTGTGAAGCAGGAGAGCCTCCTATGACATAAACACTGAAACCTATCACCAGAGGTTTAGGTTTCTTAAAATGCAGTCACTGGATACCCCCTGAGAGTCTTATGCCCATCTCAAGGAACTCTGCTACAAATGGTTGCAGCCAGATAACAAAAGCAAGGACCAACTTCGGAAGGTGGTAATTACTGAACAGTTTATTAAAGTTTCATCCCAGGATGTACAACTTTGGGTTTGGGACCATAAGCCTGATTCTGCTAATAAAACCATCACGTTGGTGGAAGACTTCCTGGCAGCCTGGCCATCCAGACCCAGGAGGTTCCAAGGGACATCAGCAGCTGCAACCACCAGGAATCCATTAAGGAACCCTTTTACTTATTAACTGTCAAATCCAGCTCCAGTGAAACAAGACTGGAAGGGGGTGGGCGAATTCCTGTAGCAGAGATTGTATGTGGGTGCCAAAAGAAGGGACATTATGTAAGAAACTGTCCTAATATAAAGAAAGAGAGAGCTCACCTAGCCTTAATGAACTGGGGTCACTTAATGGCTACTGTATGGATTGAATCACAGCAGATGATGGGACTGATTGATTCAGGAAGCCACCAGACTCTTGTGCGAGCAGATCTGGCGACTGGGAATAATAAAGGGTTGGATACAGCAGTCATCTGTGTGCACGGGGATACCCATTGCTACCATATAGCCACCATACAAATGGCTGTTCAAGAAAAGACACATGAGGTAGAAGTGGGGTGGTACCTCGCCTACTTGTGCTAGTTGTTATCAAGCATGACCATCCAGACTTTGCTTCATTTATACATCGTCATGCCACCCAGGGCTCTGCTGCAGTTGCCGCAACCACCAGAGCTCAAGTGAAGCAGAGACATTTACCATTTGTGTTCCCATTTGATGATGATGTTTTTGAGGATCCTGATAAGGACTGTAAAACTAAGGCGGAGAAGAGGAAGCTAAAGAAGGACTGGATTGATACTCATGCTGGTGTACAGCCAGACTTGGGACTCACTTTTAAATGCGATATGCAGCATGAGCAAAAGCAGACCATTCACTTAACCCTTTTTTCCCACAGGTGGGGAAGGGAGTGGAAAAAGGTGCACCTCAGTTTGTTGTAAAATGGAATATTGTACAGAGAATATACTAACCCCAGAACTGGAGCAGTAGTAGATCAACTAATGGTTCCAGAAAAATTCCACTCCCAAATCGTGTATCTGGCACATGACATCCCTTTAGCAGGCCATGCAGGCAGAGATAGCACCCTGAATAGGATATTGCCCATGTTTTATTGGCCCTCTATCCATGAGAACATAGCTAAGTATTGTAAGGCATGTGCTGAGTGTCAGAAGGTAGCTCATGCAGGAAAAAGGGATAGAGTACCACTGCAACCCATCCCCATTGTGACTAACCCCTTTGACAGGATAGCCATGGATGTAGTGGGTCCCCTGGAAAAAAAGCTCTAAGGGTAACAGATTTGTACTGGTCATATGTGATTACGCTACCCGCTACACAGAAGCTATCCCCATGAGAACTGTCACCACCCCAAGGATAGCAGAGGAGCTAGCAAAGATGTTTAGCCCCATGGGAATCCCTCAGGAAATGCTTACTGATCAGGGGAGTAATTTTAATGCACACCTGCTAAAAGAATTTTACCATCTGTTGGGTGTGGTAGCAGTGTGTACTTCCCCATACCACCCACACATGGACAGCCTTGTAAAGAGGTTTAAGCAGACATTAAAGAGAATGTTGAGGAAGTATGTAAAAGAAGAGGGTAGAGATTGGGAGACGTACCACCCCTATTTACTTTTCACTTACAGAGAAATCCCTCAAGCATCCACTGATTTCTCTCCTTTTTCATTATTGTATTGGAGGAACCCAAGGGGGCCACTGGATGTGGTTAAAGAACACTGGGAAGAAGGGAAGGAGGTGGGACATCTTAATGTTGTAGAGTACATGACTCAGTTACACAAACGCCTGGTGACATAAATCAACTTGGCACACCAGAGCTTAGAACAGAAGCAAGACTTACACAAAGAAAGATACGACCAGGGTTTGAAGGCTAAAACATTTCAGTCGGGGGACAGAGTGTTGTTACTACTGCCCTTCACAGAGAACAAACCACTCATGAAACGGCAGGGCCCCTTCACCATATTGACTCAAACAGGAGCAGTGAATTATGAGTTGAGCATGCCAGGAAAGAGACCCCCCAGAAAATTTACCATGTGAACCTTCTTAGGAAATGGCATGAGAAGCCTGACCCCCTCACTTTATATCCATCCTGAAGTTAGGAAGTCAGAGCTGGAGGTTGCCTATAAAAGGCTAGAGCAGTCAGGACAGCTGGGGGAAATCCAGATAAACCCTGAATTGGTGCCTCGGTAACAAAAAGATGTACAGGGGATATTACAAGAATTTGAGCCCATATTCACAAACATCCCAGGGAGGGCCAAAGGAATTGTGCACACCATAACTGCCACACTAGACAAGGCTTATACACCAAGAACCCTACAGAGTGCCCATGAAGGTGAGGGATGAAGTGATTCAGGAAGTCAATAAAACGGAGCAGTTAGGCATAATTGTGCCCTCAAAGAGTACATGGTCTTCACCCATGGTCATAGTGGACAAGAAAGTGAGTGGGATACGTTTATGCCTAGATTTTAGGAAGTTTAACAACGCGTCACTCTTCGATGGCTAACCAATGTGCCAAACAGATGACATCATCGACAGGCTAGGCAATGCACAGTATATCTCCACCCCTGACCTTACTAAGGTATATTGGCAAATCCCCCTTGTCATCTGATTCACAAGATAAAACTGCATTTAGCACCCCAATTGGTTTATACCACTTTGTCACAATGCTATTCGGACTACATTGGGGCCCCAGCCACTTTTCAGCATTTTATGGACCACATGCTAAGACCACACACTGACTACTGTGCGGCTTATTTGGATGATGTGGTCATATTCAGTCCTGACTGGGAAACCCATGTTAGACACTTGTCCCAGGTATTACAAGTGATAAAGGAGGCAGGAGTGACCATTAACCCTGTTAAGTGGTGGGAGAAGGCGGAGTCAAGATCGTGCTGTGAGGAGTTGTATCGTTCAGATTCCCGGAACGCCGAACACAGGATCCTGAATCATACATGTTGATCCTCTAACTTGGGCATCAGAGAAAACCTGGTAAAACACTCAAATTTCATAAGATAAGCCATGTACTGTACTTTTGTTTTCCCTTCTTGTTGAAAGAAAAGTTCAGAAGCCTTGTATTTGACTCAGGAAGTAGCAGAAGCGGTAGAGCTCGACCACCATGACCTGAGTAGCAACCGAGTGCTGGGCTGTGGGTTGAGTCGGGGGTACCTTTCCTTCTGAGAAATTCAAGGCCTTGGCGTTTTTTTTTTCTTTTGTACCTGCAGATAAAGTCAAGGTTCACCTCAACAGCTCAAATTGGCGGGGTTCAATACTCACGGATGGGACAGTATTTAAAAACATCCTTCTAGCCACGAAAATAAACGCCGGTGTTTAAAAAGTTTGTATTTAATGATGACCGACCAGTAAGAATTCATGCCTTGCACAAAAAGAGGCCAGGTATAGATATATCTTGGATTGTTTTTTTTGTTTTACAGCCCTTTGAAAGGCTTACCTCCAATTTACAAGGCTTTTCAATGGTTCTATAGAAACTGAGATTTTCTGGGTTAAATTTAATTTGATTATACAGGACACTTCATACCATTGGTGTGGCTATGACTTTAAATGGAATGTAAAGCTGCATGAGTTTAACTGGTTGACTTTTCCTTTCCGAATGGCTACTAGACCCAAGAATCTCAGAGAAATTAGAGCTTTCTTCCCTAAATCAGATTTGAAGCCAAAGGGGGAAAAAGGGAAAACAAACGGATAACGGTTCCCCTGTAAAAAGGGGGGTGGGCGAAGACCTTCATTTAAGATACATGAATTACTTACAGATGGCCATGACCCTCTATTTTTTCCACTTAATCTCGAGTAGGATAATAGTGAAATGCACTGAAACAATCATTGAAGAATCTGGGCAGGCTTCTGCACTTCAACATAATCTGAATACTGCAAATCCAGAGACTGATTTGTTTGTTTCCCTTGACAACCCTGACATTTTTTCAGGACAACACACAGTAAAGGAAGTGGGTCAGGAGCATACCTCTAAAGCTGACACTTCCCCTCCCCCCCTTCCCATCATGGACAATCTTCCAGAAAATATCACAGAAAAAGTGGAAGAGTAATCCCCTCCACTTCGCAGGGGGGAAATAGCCTGAAAAATCAGGGAATCCCAAAGGCAAGAAAGCGGGTATAATTGCTCAGGGGAATCTACTCTGGCAAACAGTAGGATAATGAAAGAAAATAACACTCTCTCAACTTCTCCCTTCCCTCTGGGAAGATACAGATAATAATCAGCTGCTTCAGACCATTCTACAACAAATGAAATCTGGTTTTCAGAAAATAGAAGAGAAGTTAGAAGGTGTTAACTCAGAAATGAGGGCTGTTAAGAAGTTGCAGGTTTAAATAACAGGATGACACAATATGAGGAGCGACTCTCTGTATCAGATGACCTGCCCATGCTCAAGCAGCAGAACTCTCTGACCAAATGCTTTCTATGACGAATAAAATCTTAGATTTGGAATTAAGATCAAGAAGGGACAACTTTAAGATTCTGGGAATGCCAGAGGGCTCAGAAAAAAATTACATGGGACACAAAAAATGAATGACTGGGAAACAAAAACCCAGGGGAAGAGTACACAATGGGGGTTGAGATACTGACAACAACAAAAATGGAAAGGGACCTGGGGGTAGTCATATCAGATGAACTAAAGGTGGGCAAGCAATGTGAGAGGGCAGTCAGGAGGGCTGGGGGGATACTGGGATGCATAGGGAGAGCCATCACCAGTAGAAAACAAGAAGTTGTTATCCCTCTGTAGAGACAGCTGGTGAGACCCCATCTGGAGTACTGCGTGCAGTTCTGGAGACCAAATCTCTGCAAAGACAAACAGGATGGAGGCAGTCCAGAGGAGGGCAACTAAAATGGTGCAGGGTCTGCACCAGAAGACATGTGAAGAGAGACTTGAGGAGCTTAATATGTATAGCCTTAAGGAAAGGATGGAGAGGGGGGACATGATAGAAACTTTCAAGTACCTCAAGGGAATCAACAAAGTCCAAGAGGGTAGCATCTTTCAGAAAAAGAGGTGTGCAAGAACAAGGGGGCACAATTTGAAGATGGGGGTGGTGGCTCAGAGGTAATGTAAGGAAGTATTTTTTCACAGAGAGGGTTGTGGATGCATGGAATAGCCTTCTGGAGGAGGTGGTTGTGGAGTCAAAAACAGTGGTGGAATTCAAGAATGCATGGGACAGTCATAAAACAATTCTAGTGGGTGGGCGTAGGAAGAACTACGCTGTTGATTAACTAGGATCTGCAGCTTATCCATTACGTAGGGAAATGAGCAGACTGGGTGGGCCAAGCAGTCCTTATCTGCCATCAAATTCTATGTTTTTATGACATTCTGGAATATTGTGAAAAAACGCTTACCAGATTACTAGATAGACAGTACCCAGAGGAAAAGATTGTATTACAGAGAGCCAACAGATCTCCAGCATTCTTAAATCCAAACTCTACACACCCTAGAACCATCTATGTAAAATTTCTTAAGTATCAGGAAAGGGAAGCCATCTCGTCCCTGGCTAAGAAGAAGAAGCCCTTAGTACAAGATAACAAAATACTGATTTACCATGATTTAGGCCCAGAAGCACAGCAGAAAAGAGCTTCCTTTAAAATATTAAAAGATTTCTGTGGGGAAAAAAGTATTCCTTTTTTTCACCCCACTCCTACCACTTTAAAAATCTCCTATTTAGGGGAAGGGAAAACGTTTAATTCTGCGGTGGAAGCAGAAAATTATGTTTTTAAAGAACTGAAATTGAAAGCAGATAAAAATAACTCAGAAACAGGGAGTGGCCCCCCTGAGGGAAGTTAATTTTTGGTTTCGTCTTCTTTTTTCTCTTTTCTTACGTTTCCTCCGATACAACAAGGGTTTGGTTAGATGGGAGTTTAGAGCTCTAGGTTTGTCAACATCTTGCAAATATGTGAGGATACTGGGTCTTAGGGTGTTTAGACTCAGGGAGACTTTTATAAAATTGTATATTAGGGGCTGTCACTATGGGCTTTCGAGTAGGAATACTGAGGAACTCACAAATTTCCACAATCTAGGTTTTTGTTTATTCTGTGGGATCCGGGATTAGGACCCTCATGTCTGGAGATTTTGAAGTTAAGGACGTCAAACATAATTTGGGGACTTTCTTAATATCTCTAAAATGGCAGATGCACTAAATTTCTTATCTTGGAAAGTTAATGATCTCTCCAACCCTATTAAAAGGAAAAATATATTAAATTATGTTAAAAGAAGGCATGTTAATTGTCTCTTATTACAGGAGACTCACCTTAATCAGAGGGAATTCGAAAAACATATGAACTTTGGGGAGGGCCAGGACTGCACTCAGCCCCGGTAGGTCAAAAGTATAGAGGGGTGGCAATCCTTTTCTCCAAAAACCTAAACATTTCAATCAAAGACTCTTTTTTTGATAGTGAGGGGAGATATTTAGTTTGTAATATTACATATAATAATCAAGCGATGACTATAGCATGTCTCAATGGACCTAATAAAGATAAACCAGATTTTTTTTGTAGATTTTTTTTTTTAAATATCACTAAATTCCCTGGCCCTTATTTAATTGGGGGTGGCTTTAACCTGACTTTGGATCCAAGTTTGGACAGACAGGGCTCCGTTTCCACCCTGTCAAAGGCCTCCTGCACCTTACTTAAAAGGATGAAGTAGCTAAATCTCTTAGACTTTTGGAGGAAACAGAATCCATATACAAGGGAATTTTCTTTTTTCTCTAATTCACACAAATCTTATTCCAGAATAGATTTTTTTCTAGGTTCACAAGAATTACTGAATAAGATATTATTCAATTGTTATAAAGGCATTTTGATTTCTGATCATTCACCCCTTTTCTTGAAACTACAAATGAATACCTCCATGAGGCAAATGCGGTGGACAGTGGATGTTTGGTTGCTACAAGACCCAGAATTTTCATAATTTTTACAAAAAGAATGCGAAGTATACATGGACAATAACTTAAATATTGATTATTCTGTAGATGTGATTTGGGAAGCTTGAAAAGCTTATATGAGAGATAGAATATCTTATTTCTCATATAACAGATATAAAACAAGGAAAGCCAATGAGAACAGGTCAGAGGAAGAAATTAAAAGAGCAGAAACTCAATATTTACACACTAAAAAGGAGCAAGACTTTAAGCATTGGGAAAATTTGAAATAGAAATATACAGGTTACTCACCTGCAATAGGAGTTCTAGGAATGGTATATGTTGTTCATCCACACTGTCTGGCAGGTTCCTTGCCGCTTTAAATCTTGCCGGAAGGTCTTCAAGCTGGCTCCTCCCACCCACCTGGGTGGTAAAACTCTCAGCTCCGCCCCATGACACCAGATCTAGCCCGCTGGAAGCCAGGTTGTGCGTCAAAGCCGGGGAGGCCGGATGGGTCATGTGGATGAACAACATATACCATTCCTAGAACTCCTGTTACAGGTGAGTAACCTGTATTTCTAGGGACATGGATATGTTGTTCATCCACACTGTCTGGCAGACTCCTAGCAGTTCTCTTGAGGAGGGAGGCAAGGCACACACCCCCTACTTAGGGAATAATGACTGGAGAACCAAGGTCCCAAAACCAGCATCCCGGCGTGACTCTAGGTCGATGTGGTAATGGGTAATGAAGGTGTGTGCTGATTTCCAGGTAGCAGCCCTGCAGATTTCCTGGATAGGAACGTCCCTGGAAGCAGCCACCGATGCAGCGGTATGGCGGGTAGAATGAGCTCTTATCCCTCTGGGAGGCTCCATGCCCACCAACCTATAGCAGAGATCTATGTAGGAGGTGACCCACCTGCCTATCGTCAGCTTGGCTGCAGGTCTGCCAGGTGCAGCTTCAGCATAGGTGACAAACAGCTGGCGAACCTCTCCCTGAACTTCAGCCGTCCGCTCCTTATAATAAGTGAGCACTCTTCTAGGGTCCAGAGTATGGAGCCTATATTCGGCCTCCGAGGTGTGACTGGGGTAGAACAGCAGAGTCAACACCTGGTTAAGATGAAACTCTGACACCACCTTTGGAAGGAATTTCGGTTGGGGGTGCAGGACAAATTTGTCCCTGTGGAAGACCAGATAAGAAGACTCGATGGAAAGCGCCAGGAGCTCTCCCATCCTTCTGGCTGATGTGATAGCCACCAAGAAGGTGGTCTTCCACGACAGGTGAGAGATGTCACACCTGTGCATCGGTTCGAATGGCTTGCCCATGAGCTTAGCCAATACAAGCAGTTGATCCCACGGAGGTGGAGGTTCTCGCACTGAAGGGGATATGTGATCAAGGCCTTTGAAAAAGCCCCCGACCACCTTCTCCTGTGCCACCGACTGCTTCCTGGCCCACGCCCGATAAGCAGAGATGGCTGCCAGGTGCACTTTAAGGGTCATCGACCGAAGCCCTAACTGAGAAAGGGACCATAGGTAGTCCAAAATGCTTGCCAAGGAACAGGAGGAAGGGTCCAACCTCTTGCCCTGACACCAAATGGAGAATCTTTTCCATTTGAAGGCATAGCATTTCCTGGTCAACTCCTTACGGGAACCCTCAACAACATTGAGGACCTTGTCGGAAAGACCCAAGGCCTGGAACTCTAGCCACTCAGAAACCAGGCCGTCAGGTGCAGGGACTGAAGATCTGGATGGAATACCTTCCCCTGATTGACTGAGATCAGGTCCGGGTGGGCTGGGAGCCGCCTCGGGACCCTGGAGCTGAGGCTGAGGAGATCTGGATACCAGAACTGGCGGGGCCAGTCTGGGGCTACCAGAAGAAAAAATTACTCACCTTAGTAATGTTGTTTCTTCTAATGAAGTCTTGCTATATTCTGACATATGCAGTGAGTCCCAACCTTCGAACTGCTCCGGAGGTGAAAGAGTTAACTTTCCATGCCAGGCACGGAACGTTGAGCTCGAGCTCAGTTTAAACTCTATCTATTGTTCCTCAAACTCAAACCATCAGATCTTTACGAGCTAAACTCACTGAGGTCCTGTGTGGAAGCTGTAAACCTACACTAGCCAACTGGCTACTAAACAAAATAAGACATTTTTTGGTCCCAAAACAAAGACTCAAGTCAGGAGACCCAAAAAATGAAAAACACAACACCAAGTCACCCAAAGAAAGGAGGGGTGAAAAACAACAAGGTAGGCACCTACTAAGTGCCAACACTGCACTGCCCACCCACATCCCAAAAACAGAGGTTCTGAGAGGGGCAGGCGGGGGGGAGATCAGAATATAGCAAGACTCCATTGGAAGAAACAACATTACTAAGGTGAGTAATTTTTTCTTCAAACAACATGAAGTCTTGCTATATTCTGACATACATATGCAGACTACCAAGCAGTACCTCCATGGAGGAGGGACAGAACCTACTTAGGAAATAGGCTCTAAAGCACAGCTGTGCCAAACCGAGCATCACTCCTAGCCTGGATGTCCAGGGAGTAATGCTTGGTAAAAGTGTGAACTGTTTTCCAGGTAGCTGCTTGACATATCTCTAGAATAGGGATGTCCCTGGTAGCAGCCAGGGAAGCAGCTGTACCTCTGGTAGAGTGAGCCCTCAGGCCTGAGGGAGGAACCTTACCCAGTTTTTCATAGCAAAATTGGATACAAGAGACAATTCACCTGGCAATGGATCTTTTAGTGGCAGGTTTCCCTTTACCAACCTCACCATAAGTGAGGAACAGTTGGAGGGAGTCAAACCTGTGACCCTTGGTACACTCTATGTAGTAACTAAGGGCTGTCTTCACATCTAAGCTGTGCAGCCTCCTCTCGCCAGAGGAGGAATGGTCAGTGAAGTACACTGGAAGAGAAATAGATTGATTAAGGTGGAAATCTGACACCACCTTAGGCAAGAACTTCCTGTTAGTCCTGAGGACCACCTTATCTCTATGAAAGGAGATAAAATCAGACTCTACTGACAAAGCTTGTAATTCACTTATGCTTCTGGCAGAAGTGATGGCTACCAGAAACACAGTCTTCCAAGTCAAGTACTTAAGCTCTGCTGAAGACAAAGGCTCAAAGGGGGGTTGCATAAGCTGAGCAATGCAAACATTAAGGTCCCAAGCAGGGGCAGGGTCCCTGAATGGATGGTTGATGTGAAGCAATCCCTTGAAAAATTTTGAGAATACAGGGTGAGCTGAAAGAGAAGAGGGCTTACCTGCTGAAATAAAAGCAGACACAGCTGCCAGATGCACTTTAGGTAGCTGGTCTCAGCCCCAAGGTATTTAAGTGGACCATATAATCCAGGACTGTGGGTAAATCAGCAGATTCTGGGGAAATATGTTTTCCAGAGCACTATATGGAAAACCTCTTCCATTTGGAATTATAAGTAGCCCTGGTGGAAGGTTTTCTAGAAGCCTTCAGAATATCCATTACACCTTGAGAGAGGTGTAAATCAGCAAACTTTAACTCTTCAAGAGCCAGGCCTTGAGATTGAGAGATTTGAGGTTCAGGTATCAAACCCACCCCTGAGCACAGGTTAACAGGTTGTGATTCCTGGGAAGGTACAGGGTAAGGTGAACTGCTAAGGACAGTAGGAGTGGATACCAGGGTTGTCTGGCCCAATCTGGAGCAATCAGGATCATCTTGCAGGGTTGAGATCTGATTTTGACTAGCACTTTGAACAGGAGAGGGAAGGGGGGAAAAGCATAGAGAAACTTCCCTTCCCAATTGAGAACTAAGGCATCCAGAGGGACTGAGCCCAACACTGGGGGCCTGCAGCAAAAAAGGGGAAGTTGGTGCTTGTCTGGGGCTGCAAAAAGATCTATCTGCGGGGTGCCCCATCTGGCAAATATCACTTCCAAGACCAGGGGGTCCAGTGACCATTCGTGATGGCCCTGGGAAATCCTGCTGAGAGCATCTGCCAGGACATTGTCCTTGCCTGGGAGGTGAACTGCCATAAGGGAGGTGTTCAGGGAGTAATCCAGAGACCACAACTTCATTGTTTCGGTGCACAAGGCCATAGACCGAGTGCCCCCTTGCTTGTTGATGTACCACATTGTGGTGGTGTTGTCTGTTCTGACCTGTACAACTTTGGAAAAAGCTTGAAGTGCTAGAAAAACTGCTCTGAGTTCCAACAGATTGATGTGGAGCAGAGATTCCTGAGGGGACCACAACTCCTGGGTAGTGAGGTCGCCCATGTGAGCTCCCCACCCCAAGAGGGATGCATCTGATTAAGGAGTGAGACTGAGTGACAAAAGGAACCCCTTGTCTAAGATTGCTCTGATCCTGCCACCACTGTAGGGCCTGGATCAGGGTTCGAGTCACTGGGATCAATTTGGTTATAGGGTCTTTCCTTTGAGACCAAAAGGCTCTCAAACGGAACTGAATGTCCCTCATCTGAAATCTGGCTCCCTGCACTACTGCTGTAGAAGCAGCCATGTGCCCCAGGAGCTGTAGAAAATGCCTTGCTGGTCGAGACACCTGCAGGGTGAATGAGGAGGCCAGAGAGACCAGGGTCCTTGCCCTGTCCAAAGGAAGGAAGGCTCTGGCTTTCTCTGTGTTCAGCTCTGTGCCTATGAAGGTGAGGAGCTGGACAGACTCTAGAACTGACTTTGAAAGATTCAGAAGGAAACCTAGAGAGGAGCAGTTGCTGAGTTATCTGTAGGTGTAACTTGACTTGGTCTGGGGACTGGCCTACTATGAGCCAGTCATCCAGGTAAGGGAAGATGGCAATTTTTGCCTTCTTAGAGAAGCAACTGCTACTGCCAGGCATTTTGTGAACACCCTTGGAGCAGAGGTGAGGCCAAAGGCATTGCTCTGAACTGGTAGCCGCCTGAGAGGCAGCTCGAACCTGAGGTGCTTTGATGGGAGCTTCTGATGAGAATATGGAAGTAGGCATCCTTGAGGTCCAGGGATGCTAGCCAGTCCCCTGGCCTTAGAGAGGGCAGAATAATTCCCAGAGTCACCATTATGAATTTTGGTTTTAAAAGGTGCTTGTTTAAGTATCTGAGATCCAGGATGGGCCGCCATTCTCCTGTCTTTTGGGGTAAGGAGTACCTGAGTACAACCCTTTGCCCTGGTGTAGGGGTGGAACCTTTCCACAGCTCTGAGAGTCAGGAGGAAGAGATCTCTGCCTCTAGGGAAGTGCCTCTGGTGGATTGTGGTGGAAAGGATCTGGTTCTCATCTTTGGAAACTTTTTGAAGCTGAGAACCAGTCCCTGGCTTACTACTTCCAGGACCCACTTGTCTGATGTCAGAGACTCCCAGTCCTGACAAAGTAAGCCAGCCTGCCCTCTACAGGTAGCTGAGAATCAGCCCTGGCAACCCCATCAGGGTGCCTGCTTCGGCAGGGGCTTTGGCTGAGGGGTGGAAGCAGGCCTGCTTTAGCCCCTGCCTGCCTCTCCTCTAAAGAACCCCTCTGGGCATAAGCAGAAGGGAGGCCTGGGCTTGGTAAAAGGCCTATGAAAGGCCTGCCCCTGCCCTGGGAAGCTGCCTTTGAGGAGTGGCCTGCCTTTCCTTGGCCTGTGCACTCCTATAGGTGGTCCTATACTGATCCATTTTCTTCATGTAATTCTCTGTCTGCTCCCCAAACAGGGAATTACCCACAACAGGAAAATCCATGGCCTTAGTCTTGGTATCCTGTGACAGGCTAGTACATCTGAGCCAAGCCATTCTGCGAAGTGCCACAGATGTAGCCATGACTCTTGATGACACGTCATTCGAGTCCACTGCAGCATGGAATTGCACCTTGGATGCCTCAATACCATCAGCAGCCACCTGCTCCAGCTCCTTGGCAAGCTGGCCAGGGACCTGTTTTGCTAGAGCCATAACAGTATCCCATCTGGATTTCTGATATCTAGCAACATAAGCCATAAATTTGCCTGTCTGAGTCCCAAGGATGCTGCCATGTACTGTTTCTTTGCCATGGCATCAATCCTCCTGGAGTCCTTGTCCGGGGGGTGTGAAGCCAAGGGAATATTTGCCTTGTCACAGGCTGCAGCCTGCACTACCCCAACATGGCTGCATTGTTGTGAAAGGAACTCCGTATCAGAGCCTGACAATGTGTACCTCTTGTCCATTCTCTTATCCACAGGAGGTATAGTGTGAGGAGTTTTTAGAATTTTAAATGTCTGTTTCCCAAAAGATTCATGCAAGGGAATAGACAGTCTCCTAGACTCTGGGATATCCATCATTTCCACATAGTCAGGCTCTTCTTGATCATCCACAGCTTCCTCCATAGGGAGCTGGAGGGTTTCAGCCACTTTTTATAAAACATAAAATGAGAGGGACTCAGAAAGCCTAGGAGGAGACACTCCTGAAGGTCTGTCTGGGGAGATGTCCGGTCAATGGGCACATCCAGACTTTCAAATCCACATTCACTTCCTCCTATACTCCTCTTCCCTCCTCCAGTTCATAATATTCCTCTCAAATCATACTCTTGAACCGGCCGAACTGGGCGCTTACCTGATGGTGCCAGTTCGGTCGGAACCGGGGAAAGCGACTGGACAATTTTAATCGCTTTGGCTATTTCTTCAGTGGTTGGAGAGGAAAGTTTTGGCTCCACACCAGCTGATTTCCTAGTCCTTTTTGCTGGAACCAACTCCTCAGGGTCGGATCTCCTTTTGCCCGAGGAAGTCTCGCCCTGGTCAGAGGGCACTCCGTCTAGTTCAGTTGGAACCGAACTGGGCTGGCCATCCGGTTCAGCGGACTTTTTGGCCTCCCTTTCCCTGAGTCTACCGACTCTCTTTTCCAGGGTAGCTGCAGGAAAATTTTTACAAATCTTGCAGTCTGCATTGAGGTGGTCAAACCCCAGACAATAAACACAGGTGGTGTGGGGGTCAGCCTTGGCAACGACTTCCCCACACACACTGCAGTGTTGAAACCCAGTGGGCTCGGTTTTTCTTTTGGGTTTCTCAGACATAGTGCCAGTCCTAACCAAACTTACCTGTTTATGGCAATCCACCAGGTAAGACCCTCTTATCGGTTCCCAACCGTGTCAAGGGTCGTGGAAAAAACCGTAATAAAATCCGTTTTTTTTAGAACCGATAAGAACTGTAACTACACTCTAAATCACAGATTAAGATATTTTAAACAACCTGATCGGTTCAAACCGAACCGATAAACCGCTTTACAGTTCCACACAGAAGAGAATTAATGTAAACCTATCTAGTACTCACAAATACCACAGACAGAGCCTGAACCGACTGGTTGCGGTTTAAATTTGGTCAAAACCGAGAAAACAGTACTTTAACTGACAAAATGAACGAGCAGAAGGAGAAATCTGAGCGACTGTTCAGTGAGGTTATAAAGAATCTGACGGCTTGAGTTTGAAGAACAACAGACAGAGTTTCAACCGAGCTCGAGCTCAGCGTTCCATGCCTGGCATGGAAAGTTAACTCTTTCACCTCCGGAGCAGTTCGAAGGTTGGGACTCACTGCATATGTCAGAATATTGCAAGACTTCATGTTGTTTGAATCACCTGCACCTTGTCCCTCTTCACCTTGAGAAGCACCTTGTGGATCAAGGGAAATGGGGGAAAGGCGTAGAAGAGGCCCGGGATCCACGGCCTCGAGAAGGCATCCCCCTGTAGCCAGCCCTGCTGAGTGGGGTGGGCATGGAACAGCCTCAGCTTCGCATTCTCCCTGGAGGCAAACAGATACTCCTGAGGCATGCCCCAGTGGGAGAACAGATCTTGTACTACCTCCGGCAGGAGAGACCACTCGTGTGACGCAGCTCCTATCAGGCTTAGGGCATCGGCCAGACTGTTGGAGGCTCCTGCCACATGGATGGCTAGGAGATCTGCCTCCAGGCTATGCACGAGGGACTAAGTGCGGACAGCTTCCCTGCACAGAGGCATGGAGCGTGTCCTGCCCTGGCGGTTTAGGTAGTACATGGTCGTAGTATTGTCTGTCTGGACCTGGACCACTTGACCCCGTACAAATAGAGCGAAGGTGGTAAGGGCTAGACAAACCGCTCGAAGCTCCAGCAGGTTGATGTGGCATCGGGACTCCCGAGGGGACCAGAGGCTGTGCGCTCTGTGCTCCCCAAGATGGGCACCCCAACCCATCAGAGAGGCGTCGGTCGATAGAGAGACCGTCAGCTCGGGTGGACAAACAGGATGCCCTCCTGCAGATGAGCTGGAACAATCCACCACTGGAGAGCGTTCCACATCTCCTGGGTCACTGTCACTGGCTGATCCAAAGGACCGGAGCGCTGTGACCAGTGGCTGGCCAGTCCCCATTGTAGGGGACGCATGTGCCAATGGGCCCAATGGACCACGCTGGTGCAGGCCGCCATGAGGCCCAGGAGGCCCAGGAAGTCCCAGGCAGGGCGCAATTGGCCAACCTGAAATGATTGGGCAAAGGAGGAAAGAACCTTGGCCTTGTCCGCTGGGAGCCGTGCTCTGGCTCACAGAGTCGAGCTCTGCCCCGATGAATTGGATCACCTGCTTTGGCACGAGTTCTGACTTGGCCTCATTGATAAGGAGACCAACTTGAGAGCAAACCTGGAGGGCCAGCTCCCTGGACCGCTCCACCTCCAGTCTGGAGGAGGCCGCAATCAGCCAGTTGTCCAGGTAGGGGTACACCCGGAGCCTTCAGCACTGCAGGAAAGCTGTCACCACTGCCATGCATTTGGTGAAGACCCTGGGAGCTAGAGAAATGCTGAAAGGCATGGCCCGGAACTCGTAGAGGAACCCCTCTGCTCTGAAGCGGAGGAATCGCTGGTGGGATGGACGGATTGGGACATGAAAGAACGCGTCCTGGAGGTCCAGAAAACAGAACCACGTGCCTCATTCCAAGGATGGAATGATCTGAGCCAGAGTGACCATCCTGAAGGTTCGAGACCTTAGGAACCTGTTCAGGTCATGCAGGTCTAGAATGGGGCGCCAGCCCCCCGTCCGTTTCGGGACCAGGAAGTACCTGGACACAAACCCTGGGTCTGGTGGAGGATCCGCCACCTTCCTGATCACCTCCTTTTGGAGGAGCAGGGCAATGTTGGCTCGACGGGCCAACAGAGAGGCTGCAGACCCCATAACCCTCCGTGGGGCGACAGCTCGGAAGGGCGGGGCCTGCTCGAACTCCAGAGGCAGACCCTTTCCTACCACCTCCAACACCCAATGGTCCATGGTGACAGCGGACCAGGCGGAAAGAAAGTGGCAGAGCCGTCCCCCCATGGGGGAACCCAGGGGGAAGCAACGCGGCTGGGGGCAACACCCCTCAATCCGTCACTGGGCAGGCTTGGAGAAAGAACCGGCCGAGGGACCTCCTGGGCCTTTTCCTCCCAGCTTCCTGTTGGAGGAAGCTGCAGGCTTGGCTTTGGGATGCCAAGTGCGAGCCTGCTGGCCCTGATGCTGGTGTTGCTGGGCTGGACGTGCCACAGGGGCAGAAAGGCAAAAGGACTTATGTTGCTGTCGGCGGCCTTTGTCCTTCTGGGCAGACGTGACCGAGTCCAAGGTGGCATTGGACTTTTCAATTCTCTGGAGGTGACCTTCCACCCCAGGCCCGAACAAGTCGGTACCCAGGAAGAGGACGTCTGCCAACTTGTGCTGGGTATCCGCTGTAAAGGTGGAGATCCGCAGCCAAGATCTGCAGCGCATGGCCACTGCGGCCGCTACTGACTGGGCACAGGAGTCTTCGATATTGAGAGCCGATTGGGGCTGCTGTTTCGCCACTGCCCTTCCCTGATCCCACACCTGCTTGACTGTAGTCTGCAGATCAGCCGGGAGATGAGGGATCACCTCATCCATGGAGCCCATAAGGGCATGGGAGAAGTGCACCATCAGTATGGCTGAACTAGCCTGATGAAGGCCGAGGGAGGACACAGCATATACATTGCACCCGGCATAGTCCAGCTTTTTGGACTCTTTGTCGGGGGGTCTTATCCACATCCCTAGCATTCCCGGAACGCCGGAAAACGCTGTCAGTAACCAACCCCTCCGCAGAGGGGTGTTCCGAGAAACCGGATAGAGACCCGGTAGAGACTGCATACTTCCTGGCCATCCTGGCTGAAGGAGCAGGACAAGAAGCCGGCCGCTGCCATAACTCCAAGACTGGGCCAACAATGGCTTCAGCCACCAGAAAGGCCTCCGTGGGAGAATCCACTTGGTCCAGTATCTCCGTGAGGGGATACTTGGCCCGCTTGGATATGGGCTCGAGCTGCATCCTGGTGGACTCTGAGATGAGCCGAAGCAGACCCATGAATGATAATGGGGTCTCGTCCTTCAACTGCCCCCCAGAGGACTCCAGGTCAAGGGGCCTGGAGAACAGATAGGAGTCGTCAGACTCCGAGAAGTCTACGAAGAGCTGCCTAGGGCCTGAGCCACCCTCCACCTGCCGAGGACGGTCGGGAGTGAGGGTGACCAACAACTGGTGGGGCAGTCCCTGACCTAACCGAGAATCCTTGGTCAGAGCCTCCGATTTAGGTTGTGGAGGCGGAGGTTCCATCACAATCGGTGGGGCAGCTGGTTTCGGCTGAACAACCGGCCCAGGTTTGGGCACCTTGACCACTGCGAGGGGTTGTTTCGGCCTTTCGGGTGACAGCCACTTAATGGCCGGGGAAGGTGACGGCGTCGGCTTGTTCCCGGTCAGAAGGAGCCGCTGCCACATTAAGTCCTCGTAACGTCGACGAACTTGCGCCGAAGCCTCTCATCCGAGGAGGAGGAAGATGAGGGACGAGCAGCACCGCCGCTTTCCTCGGTGCTGAGACCGAGACCGCCGGTGCCGGCAGGATCAGCTGGACCGAGATGAGGTCCGAGACCGAGACCGCAGTGTTTCCGAGGGTGGGTCTGGGAGGGAGCGGGGGAAACCCATTCCTCCCTCGGCTCGGGAGCCTTGGCCGGGAACTCCGGCACAGGAGGCACAGGCAAGTCCTCAGTTTCCACCAGGGGAACCGGTGAAGAAGGGTTGTCAGCTTCACCAGTCGACAGCCTGTCCGACGGTTCAATAAAAATCTCGACCGCGTCGACGTGTGTCTCGGTCAGCTGACCTGACGGGGACACCGTGAACCCAGCGGCCTTAGCTGCAACCTCGACCGAAGTCAAGTGTTGACTGTCTGGGGAAGGGGACCTCTCCAGCTCCCACAAACGTTGACGGTGGGATTTACCCTTCGAGTCCCTCTTCTTGGACCGAGAGGAGTGTCCCGATGGTCCTCCACGCTTCGTGGAGAGGGATTGGCAAAGCTCCTTGAAAGAAGCTGTGTAGGAGGATCCCAAGGAGAGCAGGATAAATGCTGCGACTGAGGATGATGAAGATGCGGCCTGGGCTGCCTCCTCCTCGAGGGCAATCAACTACTCGAATTGCTCAGCCAAGCCAGCCGCCGCAGAAACCGCCCAATGGGCCTCCTTGGACTTCACCGGTGGATAACGTTTCTCAGGGCACCCAAGTTGGAGCCGGGCAGCACGGTCTTCGAGGACGTTTGCCAAAAAAGACTTCGCACAACTCTGCGGGCTCGCGGATCGCGTGGTCAAGCCTTCAGGCAGTAGACGCACATGGAGTGTGGATCGGTCCTGGACATCTTCTGCCCGCATGGGCACCGCCGAAACCTGGAGTCAATTTGTCTATCGCAGCCATGAAGGAAGAAGCAGACCGAAGTCTAGAAAACTTTAAAATTATTTTCGGGTGAACCGAAGAGTTTGGATCCAGTCTAAACGCAGAGCACTACGGAGGGAACCTGAGCTTCCAAGCGGTAAGGAAGATCTGGCATCATGGGGCGGAGCCGAGAGTTTTACCACCCGGGTGGGTGGGAGGAGCCAGCTTGAAGACCTTCCGGCAAGATTTAAAGCGGCAAGGAACCTGCCAGACAGTGTGGATGAACAACATATCCATGTCCCTAGAAATAACAAATTCACCAATATAAAAACAGAAAGAACAATAATGAAAACTAGATTCAAGTACTATGCATAAGTAGATAAATCTGGTAAGAGTCTGGCTTATCTTTTACAAAAAGAAAAAGCCAGTAAAACTACTGTGGAATTAGATGTGGAAGGTAGGAAAGTTTCAGACTTAAAAGAAATTAATGATGCCTATCAAACTTACTATCAAGAACTATATAGAGATATTGTCAAAATTTGACATTCCTAAAATTGATTCTAAACCACAAATAGAACTTAATAAGATAATTACAGAAGGAGAAGTTAAAGAGGCTATTAAGTCACAGCAAAATGGAAAAGCGCCTGGCCCCAATGGGCTTCCTGTGGAAATCAATAAGATTTGTGTTACTCAAATTGCACCTCTGCTAGCAAAACTGTATAACTCTTTTTTGTCAGGAAGTTCTATCCCAAATTCTTTTTTGGAGGCATTGGTGGTGTTAATACCCAAAGAAGGGAAAAATCTACTTCTTCCTGGATCTTACCGTCCAGTTTCCCTATTAAATGTGGATAATAAGATTCTTGCAAAGATTCGAAAATACAGGTTACTCACCTGTAACAGGAGTTCTAGGAGTGGTATATGTTGTTCATCCACACTGTCTGGCAGGTTCCTTGCCACTTTAATTCTTGCAGGAAGGTCTTCAAGCTGGCTCCTCCCACCCACCTGGGTGGTAAAACCCTCGACTCTGCCCCATGACACCAGATCTTGCCTGCTGGAAGCCAGGTTGAGCGTCGAAGCCGGGGAGGTCAGGTGGGTCATGTGGATGAACAACATATACCACTCCTAGAACTCCTGTTACATAGAAACATAGAAACATAGAATTTGATGGCAGATAAGGACCGCTTGGCCCACCCAGTCTGCCCATTTCCCTACCTGATGGATAAGTTGCAGATCCTAGTTAACCAGCAGCCTAATTCTTCCTACCCCAACCCCCTAGAATTGCCTTATGACTGTCCCATGCATGCTTGAATTCCACCACTGTTTTTGACTCCACAACCTCCTCCGGAAGGCCGCTCCATGCATCCACAACCCTTTCTGTGAAAAATACTTCCAAATTACCTCTGAGCCGCCCCTTCTATCTTCAAATTGTGCCCCTTGTTCTTGCACACCTCTTTTTTTTGAAAGATGCTACCCTCTTGGACTTTGTTGATTCCCTTGAGGTACTTGAAAGTTTCTATCATGTCCCCCCTCTCCCTCCTTTCCTTGAGGCTATACATATTAAGCTCCTTAAGTCTCAGGTGAGTAACCTGTATTTCTAGGGACGTGGATATGTTGTTCATCCACACTGTCTGGCAGACTCCTAGCAGTTCTCCGGGAGGAGGGAGGCAAGGTGCGCACCCCCTACTTGGGAAATACGGACTGGAGAACCGAGGTCCCAAAACCAGCATCCTGGTGTGACTCAAGGTCAGTGTGGTAATGGGAAATAAAGGTGTGTGCTGACTTCCAGGTAGCAACCCTGCAGGTTTCCTGGATAGGGACGTCCCTAGAAGCAGCCACCGAAGCAGCGGTATGGTGGGTTGAATGAGTTCATATCCCTTTGGGAGGCTCCACTGCCCGCCAACCTATAGCAGAGATCTATGCAGGAGGTGACCCACCTGCTTATCGTCCGCTTGGCTGCAGGTCTGCCAGGTGCAGCTTCAGTGTAGGTGACAAACAGCTAGCTAACCTCTCTCCGAACTTCAGCCATCCACTCCTTATAATAAGCGAGCGCCCTTCTAGGGTCCAAAGTATGGAGCCTATATTCAGCCTCCAAGGTGTGATTGGGGTAGAACACCGGCAGAGTCAACACCTGGTTAAGGTGAAACTCCAACACCACCTTCGGAAGGAACTTCAGGTGGGAGCGAAGGACAACTTTGTCCCTGTGGAAGATCAGGTAGGGAGACTCAAGGGAAAGCGCCTGGAGCTCTCCCATCCTCCTGTCTGACATGATAGCCACCAAGAAGGCAGTCTTCCATGTCAGGTGAGAGATGTCATACCTGTGCATCAGTTTGAATGGCTTGCCCTTGAGCTTAGCCAATACCAGCAGTAGATCCCACAGAGGTGGAGGTTCTTGCACCAGAGGGGATATGTGGACTAGGCCTTTGAAAAAGCACCCGACCACCTTCTCCTGTGCCACCGACTGCTTACCAGCATGCGCCCGGTAAGCAGAGATGGCTACCAGGTGCACCTTAAGGGTCGTCGACCGAAGCCCTAGCTGAGAAAGGGACCACAGGTAGTCCAAAATACTAGCCAATGGACAGGAAGAGGGGTCCAACCCCTTGTCCTGACACCAAATAGACAATCTCTTCCATTTGAAGGCATAGCATTTTCTGGTCGACTCCTTACAGGACACCTCAACGACGTTGAGGACCTCGTCAGAAAGACCCCAAGGCCTAGAACTCTAGCCGCTCAGGAACCAGGCCGTCAGGTGCAGGGATTGAAGGTCCGGATGGAGAACCTTCCCCTTGTTGACTGAGATCAGGTCCGGGCGGGCTGGAAGCCGCCTCGGTAGCCTAGAGCTGAGGATGAGGAGATCTGGGTTCCAGAACTGGTGAGGCCAGTCTAGGGCTACTAGAATCACCTGCGCCTTGTCCCTCTTCTCCTTGAGAAGCACCTTGTGGATCAAGAGAAATGGAGGGAAGGCGCAGAAGAGGCCCGGGATCCATGGCCTCGAGAAGGCATCCCCCTGCAGCGAGCCCTGCTGAGGGGGGTGGGCATGAAACAGCCTCAGCTTCGCGTTCTCCCTGGAGGTGAACAGGTCCACCTGAGGGGTGCCCCAATGGGAGAACAGGTCTTGCACTACCTCTGGCAGGAGAGACCACTCGTGAGATGCAGCGCCTATCTGGCTGAGGGCATTGGCCAGACTGTTCGAGGCTCCTGCTACATGGATGGCTGATCATGAGAGACCAAATGCAGAGAGCTTCCTTGCACAGAGGCAAGGCGTGCATCCCGCCCTACGGTTGAGATAGTACATGGCTGTGGTGTTGTCCGTCTGGACCTGAACCACCTGACCCGCTACAAACGGAGCGAAGGCGGTGAGGGCTAGCTGAACCACTCGAAGCTTCAGCAGGTTGATGTGGCATGAAGACTCCTGAGGGGACCAGAGGCCGTGGGACTGGAGTTCCCCCAGATGGGAACCCCAACCCATCAAAGAGGCGTCGGTCGTAAGAGTGACCGTCGGATCGTGGCAGAAAAATGGGATACCCTCCTGCAGATGAGCTGGGACAAGCCACCACTGCAGGCCATCCCACATATTCTGGGTCACAGTCACTGGCTGGTCCAAAGGACTGGAGCACTGTGACCACTGGCGGGCCAGCCCCCATTGCAGGGGGCACATATGCCAGTGGGCCCAACGGACCACGCTGGTGCAGGCCACCATGAGGTCCAGAAGGCACAGGAAGTCCCGGGCAGGGCGCAATTGCCCAACCAGAAATGATTGGGCAAAGGAGGAAAGGACCTCGGCCCTGTCCGCCGGGAGCCAGGCTCTGGCTCGAAGAGAGTTGAGCTCTGCCCCGATGAACTGAATCACCTGTGATGGCACGAGTTCCAATTTGGCCTCGTTGATCAGGAGGCAAATTTGAGAGCAGACCTGGAGGGCCAGATTCCTGGACCACTCCACCTCCAACCTGGAGGGGGCTGCAATCAGTCAGTCATCCAGGTAAGGGTACATCAGGACCCCTCGGCGCCGCAGGAATGCTGTCACCACTGCCATGCATTTGGTGAAGACCCTGGGAGCTGGAGATAGGCCGAAGGGCATGGCCCGTAACTCGTAAAGTGACCCCTCTGCTCTGAAGCGGAGGAATCGCTGATGAGACGGATGGATTAGGACATGAAAAAATGCGTCCTGGAGATCCAGAGAGCAAAACCACACGCCTAGTTCCAAGGATGGAATGATCTGAGCCAGAGTGACCAGCCTTAAGGTGCGCGGCCTTAGGAACTTGTTCAGGTCATTCTGATCGAGAATGGGGCACCAACCCCCCATCCGCTTTGGGACCAGGAAGTACCTGGACACAAACCCTGGGTTTGGAGGAGGATCCACCACTTCGCTGATTACCTCCTTCTGGAGGAGCAGAGCAGAGCAGCGTCAGCTCGACGAGCCGACAGAGTGGCTGCGAACCCGTATAGCCCCACCGTGGGGCGGCAAGCTTGATGGGGAAGGACTGCTTTCGAATTCAGAGGCCAGACCCCGCTGACCACTTCCAGTACCCAACAGTCTGTGGTAACAGCGGACCAGGCAGAAAGGAAGTGACGGAGCCGTCACCCCCACAGGGGGAGCCTGGGGAGGAGTGACGAGGTTGGGGGCGACACCCCGCAACCCGTCACTGTGCAAGCTTGGAGGAATGGCTGGTTGAGGGGCCACCTGGACCCTTCCCTCCAGGCTTCCTACTAGAGGAAGCGGCAGACTTGGCCTTAGGGCACCAAGTGTGAGCCTGCTGGCCCTGTTGCTGGTGCTGCTGGGCTGGACGTGCTGCAGGGGTGGAAAGGCGAAGGGGCTTACACTGCTGCTGGCAGTCTTTGTCCTTCTAGACAGACGTGACTGAGTCCAAGGTGGTATTGGACTTCTCGATCCTCTGGAGATGGTCTTCCACCCCCGGCCTGAACAAGTCGGTGCCCAGGAAGGGAACGTCTGCCAGCTTGTGCTAGGTATCCGCTGTGAAGGTGGAGATCCGCAGCCAAGCTCTGCGGCGCATGGCTACCGTGGCTGCTACTGACCGGGCAAAAGAGTCTCCAATTTCCAAAGCAGTTTGGAGCTGCTGTTTGGCCACCGCCCTTCCCTGATCCCGATCTGAAGAGGATGCCGCTTTCCCTGATACCGGGACCTACTCGAAATGGAGGAGGACCGAGACCTTCAGGGTCGCCGATGGTGGGTCGAAGAGGGGGCAGGGGAAACCCGCTCATCCCTAGGTTCGGGGTCCTTAACTGGGGACTTCGGCACAGGAGGCATGGGCAAGTCCTCGGTAACCACCGGGGGAACCGGTGAAGAAGGGTTGTCTGCTTCTCCAGTCGACAACCCGTTCAACGGGTCGAGAAAAATATCGATCGCATTGATGGGTGCCTCAGCCGGCTGACCTGATGGGGACACCATGAAGCCAGCAGCCTTAGCCGCAATCTCGACCAAAGTCGAAAGCCGACGGTCTGGGGAAGCAGATCTCTCCCACTCCCACGAATGTCGATGGTGGGACTTACCTTTGGGTTCCTTTTTCTTTGACCTACTCGTGTTGAGTCCTCGAGGGTCCTTCTCCTTTGGTGGAGAAGGGCTGACATAGCTCTTTGAAAGAAGCAGTGTAGGAGGAGCCCAAGGAGAGCGGGATAAATGCCGATGCTGAGGAGGAAGAAGATGAGGCCTGGGCCACCTCCTCCTCCTCGAGGGTGATCAACTGCTCCAGCTGCTCCACGGAGCCCGCTGCTGCGGACACCACCCAACGGGCCTCCTTCAACTTCACCGGTGGAAACCATTTCTCAGGGCACCCCAGTTGAAGTCGGGCAGCACGGTCTTCCAGAACCGAAGCCATAAAGGACTTGCAGAGATCGCAAGCCTGCGGAACGTGTGCAAGACCCAGGCAGTAGACATTCGTGGAGTGCGGGTTGGTCCAAGACATTTTCTGCCTGCAAGGGCACCGACGGCAGCCGGGAGTAGATTTATCCATTGCAACCGTGAGGGAAGATGAAGACATATGTCTAGTAAACTTTAAAATAATTTTCGGAAATTCCAAAAGATTAGGATCCAGGCCTACAATGCAGAGCGCTAAGGAGGGAACCTGAGCTTCCAAGCAGTAAGGAAGCTTTAGCGTCTTGGGGCAGAGCCGAGGGTTTTACCACCCGGGTGAGTGGGAGGAGCCAGCTTGAAGACCTTCCGACAAGAATTAAAGCGGCAAGGAACCTGCCAGACAGTGTGGATTGAACAACATATCCACATCCCTAGAATCATAATTCCTGGTATTGTTAATAAAAATCATCGTAAAAGTTTGTTAGGGATTTAATAACATAAGGAATGCTCTTAATATCTTAGTTAACCCTGTGATTAATGAACATACGAAGGATGCAGTGATATGCTCCTTAGACGCAGAGAAGGCCTTTGACAGGGTGGAATGGAGCTACCTTTTCACAATCTTATAAAAAGTAAACCTGGGGAATCAATTTATTACTTGGGACAGAACATTATATTCACAACCCTCTGCTCAAATTTTGACTAAGACAACATTTCCCAGAAAATAAGGTTAGGTAGGGGCATGAGGCATGGATGTCCTCTTTCACCCCTATTGTTTGCTTTAGCAATAGAACCTTTAGCTAATCCACTAAGAAGTTGCCCAAATATCAAGAGATTCTATAATTCTAAGGAATCATTGATACTTTCCTTATATGCAGATCATATTTTATTATATATCACTAATCCAACTAATAAACTCAGTTATGCAAATTATTTCTGAATTTGCACAGCTATTGGGTTATAAGATAAACTGGGATAAATCGATTTTGATGCCTATAAATCCCAATGGTATTTGTCACAATTTGAAGGCATACCATTTTAAGATAGAACACAATAAATTAAAATATCTAGGGGTTAATTTGGGTAGAGACAAAGAAAGTCTGTTCAAATTCAATTATGAAATTATTTTGAATAAGATTAAAGAATCTCTAGAGAGTATTGGATGGAGCTCCCCATGACCCTCTGGGGTAGAGTGCAGACGATCAAATGTGTATTTTACCTAAATTACTATATTTATTCCAGGCCTTACCAATAAGACTGGAAAACCAATGGTTTAGTAAATTAGATGAACTATTACTTAAATTTCTTTGGAAAAATAAAAAGCCTAGAATTAAACTGGCCAAATTGCAAGCTGCCAAAATTTACAGAGGCTTAAATCTCCTGAATTTTAAAAACGTACAATTTGTCAGTTAGGGTCTCTCAGACAGGAGAATATTTTAAGGTAGAACCTGCTTGGTGGGTATACTATGAAAACCCTGAGAGAGACAATGTTAATCTTACTAAAATAGTGTTTGCTAATTTAGGAAAGGCAGAACTAAAGAACTGCAATAATATATTTCTTAGGAATACTATAGAGGATTGGTTGGAGTTCCATCGTCTTACTAAGGAAAACTTGAGAGTGAATCTTACAAGTCCTAGTTACAATGCCAGACATGTACTATCAAATTCCCAGGCATACAAAAAATGGATGAAATGTGGTATCGTGGGTTTCCAGGATCTATATAATCCTGAAGGACACTTTATGTCTTTTACTCAAATTCAAGAAAAATTTCATATTCCAGCACAGGACTTTTTCATATTCCTACAAATAAGGTTGTTTTACATTAAGGTGTTAGATCCAAGGTTGGCTTCACCACCTATAACCCAATTGCAAATGGTGTTCCTAAATGGACAATAAAAATGGATTTCCAAGGCACATATTATATTAATAAATTTGATTTTCCTCACCAATTTGCAAACTAAAAAATAGATGGGAACTGGCATTACAAAAAGAAATGAATATCCAGATTTGGGACACAACTATAGCTGGAATTTACACTACAATTAATAACTGGCTTAACCAGATTCAGTAGATTGTATTATACCCCCTATATCCTTAATAAAATGTGTCCAACCATATCTCCATTATTCAATAGAGGCTGTAGGGAAATTGGATCCTCGGAACATGTGATTGCTACTTGCCCTAAAACTATTCCTTTTTGGGAAAAAATATTTCAAGTCTTAAATAAAATCCCAGGGATTAATATCCAGAGAGAATTAGGAATTTGTATGTTAAGTATTAGTTTTAACCAAACTCTACCGCAGGGCCCTTTGGCCAAACTTTTGAATATTGCACCACTAAACGCGAGACGTTGTATTACTAGAAACTGAAAAAATGCAGATCCCCTGGGATGCAAACTATGGAAGAATCTATTTTTAAACTGTATGAACCTGGAAAGACTTCACTTTGTAAACAAGGGCAATGAATTAAAATTCAAGCTAATCTGGGAACTCACAGAATATTTCATTAACCTAGACATGATATAACTTTGCTTGTTGCGCGCCCTCCTTACTCACCTTTACACTTTATTCGTCATCTAAATGGATAGAGATTTTCTCCCCAGCCCATAGAACTTGTTCTCCATTGGAGGTTGGGGTGGGGTGAGAGTGGAGCACTTTCTTCCTCCTCTCTTTTTTTTCTTCTTTCCTCCTTTATTGTTCACATTGTATATCCCCCACCCTGCTATGGGTATTGTTTTTTCCTCCTTAAATCATGCCCCCTCATGTGCCTTTTCTGGAATCATTATTACCACGGAGGAGTGATTTTGGTGAGGGAAGGAGATTTAGATACTCTAGTTAGATTAGGTAAATTAGGCAGGGTGGGTGGGGTAATGATGAGACATATCGCATGACATCTTAGTATCCTCCTTTGGAAGGAGAGGATGAGATCTGAAATCATCTCTGATGTTACCTTGATATGTCTGACCCCCCCACCCCAAAAAAAGAAAAAAAAAAGTCTTGTTAAGTGTGCCCTAGCAAAGACCGAGACAAGATTCCTAGGGTTCATTTTAGGCAGCGGACAAGTGAAGCCTGAGGTAGAGAAGGTTACAGCAGTAGCAAACAGCCCAATACCTACCACAAAAAAGCATGTGAGATCTTTCCTAGGCCTGGCTGGTTATTACCAGAGATTTATTCCTAATTTCACAGCCATTGCCAGTCCTTTGACTGATCTCACTAAAAAGAGGTGCCTGAATAAGGTTCAGTGGACCCTTATTTGTGATGAGGCTTTTAGGAATATCAAGACCATTCTATGTACAGCTCCTGTACTGAAAAGCCCTGACTTCAACTAAATGATTGAGGTTCAAACCAATGTATCAGAGAATGATATTGGGGCAGTCTTATCTCAGAAAATAGATGGGGAAGAACATCCAATCATGTATATCAGCAGGAAGCTACATGAGAGGGAGAGAAGATATGCTACCATAGAGAAAGAATGCTTAGCTTGGAAGTGGATTATTCAGTCTCTGAAATACTACTTGTGGGGGGCCGAATTTAAGGTTGTAACTCATCATAACCCATTTGCTGGTTGCACCAAATGAGAGAAAAAAATCCTTGTATGATGCGGTGGTACTTAGGTCTTCAGCCCTTTTGATTTACTGTGTCCCACGGGGCAGGGATAAATCACATAAATGTTGATTTCATGTCCAGATATGGTGCAGGAATTGATGTCAAGGAAATGTGATGGACTTTGGTAAAATTATTCTCTGTTGAGAAATGTATTAAATGCCTCAGTGTAAAGAATGATGTTAACCACTATGTTTATGATATAATGTTTATCATTAACAGGGACACTAAGATGGAGCTTCTGAAGATGGATGGGTGGAAGCTCCATTCCTTCCTATGACAGGAAGGTGGTACACAGTCTGAAATAACAGCTTCCTGCTGAAGGTGGGGGATATGTGACAGGGAGATCCTGCCACTCTTGAGGACCAAACTTTTCTTAAATCTGTTGCAACAGTACTTTCATTTCTTCGTCTAATCTATCCTTTACAATTTCTAGTCCATAAAGTTGGCACCGATGGGTACCCCCTCCCCTTTCTTGACTATGCTATAGTGTCCTCTTTAGTTTTCCTTTTCCCTCTCAGGTTCTCGTACAGTGAGGTTACTGTGGCGACCTCTGAGCTGATGTAAAACAACAGGCTGTGTTCCTCATTGTTTTATTTAGTATGCAGTAGCATTATATCATAAAATATCTTGATGTATATGCCTTATGTGTATGAAACCTGTAAATGTTGAAAATACCCCACAGCACTAGGTGTTTTTTATAAAGGTAAAAATTTACTAGTGGATTGTATTATAAAAATGAAGTTAGTTGTGCTATTTAAAATGCACGTAAATAACAGATTGTTTGAGAGACCTTTTGGCACCATGCATTCCTGCTTTAAGCCGAACAAACCTAGAATTTCATGGTGATTTGCATATAGATCCCATTGCATTATGGGGGTATGTGTGATGTTGTGTTTCTTTGAAACTTGGCTTTATTGCCAGTGCCCTTAGGGGTAACCCTTGCTTCAGTGCTTCTGCATTGAGGTTCTTTGTCTTTAACTTGTTTTTTGAGTTTTTCTTTTTTTGAGCTCCCCATCACCCAGACACACATGACAAACACAGGGATTGAAATATGTTCCCTAAAGAGTTAGATCAGTGAGTCAGTAGATGCTAAGTGCAGAGGAAGGACATGCATAGTCTGTTGCTGCAAACTGGTGTATTGAAGAAGGGATATGCCATTGCTTAAGGTTATTCCCTGTGTTTTAAATAAACATCACACAGAGATTGTGTGTTGAACCTGGAGTTATGTGTCTGGTACATCTGTTATCCCACAACTCCTCCACAGTCTGCATGATACATACTATTTTACAGGTAGTATTTAGTGGTTTCCCAGATGTGTGGGGTCATACGTTTTTCATAAACCTGTAAATAATGTTTTGTAGAACATTCCCAGATGCAGCAACTGTTGTTATGATAGAGTTTTATCTATATACATAGATTGATATTATTTAGTTTTGTATGGTTATAGTTTTTATAATATTGGTGTTAAAATTATCTAGGCTAAGCTAGTTTAGCTCTGTGTTTTTCTCTTCCATGTAGTAACTGACCTTTAGGGCCTTCCTATTTTGGGTTTGAGGTTAGTTTGCAAAGACATGGATGTAAATTAAATTACCTATTAATTGTACGGGCAATTCATAGCTGTGCGAGCTTGCCGATGTCTAGGATCATGAGTTACCAAACAGGATGTTGTAAGATTCCAGGATGAAAAAAACACTTTAGCTGACTGGACCGGTGGAAAAAATTCAAATTCAATATCGATAAATACAAAGTCATACGTTTCGGGATTAAAAACCTAAAGGCAAAGTATTTCCTAAAGGGAATCGATATAGCAACAACCGATATTAAAAAGGACCTAGGGGTTATGGTGGGTAATAGGTTACATTTTAATGCACACTGTAGAAATGTCATCAGCATGGAAATAGATTAATGGCATGTATAAAAAGATATATAAGGAGTAGAGACAGGGAGGTTTTGATGATCCTTTATACATCACTGGTCAGGCCTCACATGGAGTATTGTGTTTATTTCTGGGTGCCACATAACAGGGGTGATATTGATAGACTGGAGAATGTCGAAAGAAGAGCAATGAAACAGGTCTTGGATATAAAACATCTGACCTAGGAGACTAGACTTAGAGAGCTCAGAATGTATTCTCTGCAATACAGAAGATTACAAGGATGTATAGAGCTTTTTGAAAATAGAGACTTGTGGGAATGTGTGTGTCTGGAAGCTAAGGAAATAACTAGGAAAGTTAGGGGACATGACATGTTATTGAAGGTTAAAAACTACAAACAGAACCTAAGGGGAGGGTGGTTTAATCCGAGAGTAGTGTCAACATGGAATGGTTTACCAAGTAGTGTTGTAACTAGCTCCAGTATTAATGTTTTTAAGAAATCCTTGGATGAAATATTGCAGAATGGGGTGATCATGACAGTGGTATAAATTAAAAGCAACAAGTCAGAAATGCCAACACTATCTGACTTGAAGTCAGTCCTACAAATAAGCTTTGCCTTGTTTATTTGCTCGGGTCAAGCTTATTTCTCCAACCTTTTATGTAGTATTTATATGTATAGTTCTTTACTCCAGGTGTAACCCCCCCACTAATGGGGGTTCCTAAAAACCTTCCCGAAGCTTGCCTAAAGGCTCCCTGCTTAACTGGTGTTGCAGAAATGCACGCTAGCTATGGTGTTGTGAGTGGCACAAAGCCTCCGGTACTGTCCCTTTAGAGCTGCCCCTGCTCGCAGGCTCCAGTGGGTTGTATAAGGGGCACGGGTTTCCCTGCTCGAACCCACCAGAGCTGCGGGGGAAGCGCTCCCATTTTGTAGTCGCTATAAGTGCCAAAGGGAGCTGACTTGATAGATGTGGCTGTTTGGCTACAATTATTTAGCGTATTAGTGAATTTGCAGTTTGTCTAACCTGCCTTCTTTGCAGCTGGGACTTTGTGTACTTGGTCCCTCCATTTTGGACCTGGGTGGTTGAACTGGGCCAATGGAGCAAGAGGGAACATTAAAATGGAGACTATTTGAGCCAACCAGAACCAGGACTCGTTTTGGAGCCGGCTGGCCATAGGGGATACGGGCAGTAATTCTGGGACATGGAGTTCTGGACTGCGGCGCATTGTTGCACCAATGGGGGGCGCAATAAGTGACTGGCATCAGCAGCCCACCAATGGGATCGGGTGGCGCCCGAACTGAGAGGTTTTGCCCAAACTGCCAGGGGGCAGAGTCGTTGTGGCTGTGAGCTAGGAAGGGCTCACAGGGCTCCCTGTTCTGTTGAGCTTTTGCGGCGCGCATGGAAGGCCAGATTTTCGGCAGTTGGAATGCCAGCAAGTGTCGGACTAAATCCGCTAGGCAGCGGTCAGAGGAGGCTGTGCAAAAGCGCAGCTACCTACCAGGCTCACCCTGTAGAGGACTGGAGAATCTGCTTCAATCGCGCTCGGTCTGTCAGGACAAGTGAAGCTGCGTCGTTTGGCCCGGTGTGTGCAGTGAAAGTGATCGGGATGTATACAGCAGCTGCGTGGTATGGTACCCCTCTGCCTTTCATGTAAATGTGTGGAGAAGTGTTTAAATTCCAGGCTCGGGCCTGCGAGAGGTGTGAGAGCACTTTTTCTACTGGAGTCATGAGTACTAAATCAGGGTAGCTCCCTGTCGAATGTTCCTAGTGAGGGCAAGATTTGTCTGGCTCCTTTACTGGCTACCCGAACTGAGCCTGCTGGCCCTACTTGATCATCCTAGGAATCAAATGCTTGTTTCTGTGTCAGGACCCCAACCAGCTGCATCGAGAGGCTAGCCTTTTATTGCCTGGGTACCCAGAGACAGTGACTTATAGGTTAGGCCTGTGCACAGTGCCCTAGATATATACATATATATTAGAGTGGTAAGCTAATTAATCTAATTGCCCCCAGTCCTTGTTATCGCCCCCTAAATAAATCAGATTGGTTGTTTTGCAAAGGTATACTGGCTGAACTGTGTGTTTATGGTGACTTACTGTCCAGTGATTATTGTGTAACTGCATCTTACTTTTCAGAGGGTCCCCAGAGCAAGCTGATTGGACCAGGCCTGGGGGTAAGCGTATATGTAGCTGGGACACTGGGGTTTACTTGAGTGGGCCACTAGTGGGAAGAAAGGGGGGTCGCAGTGGCCCAGAGGGCTGTGACCTGGTCATATCAGATTGTACTAACCCCAACCTCTGGGTGGAGGCACCCGCCATCAGATCCAGGCCCCTCAATCCGTTAGCATCAGAGGAGGCAGGGGTAGTATCCCTTGGGATAGCGCCCCCTAGGGGTTACATTTTGGAGGCACCACTGGGATCAGCGTCCCCTAGTGGCAGAGTAGACGAAGTATCTCAACATGGCCAAACTAAAGGAAAAGCTGGAGGGGGATATCATGGCTAAGATTAAATTGGACCCTATTAAGACGATGGTGCATAAACAGATGGGGTGGGGTGAAGCAGAAGAGTTGGATTCCCAGAAAATTGTGTTACTACTGGATGTACCTCTGGGAACAATGAACACTGACCTCATTTCTGCAGTGGAGCGTGTTAAATGTTTAGGCAAGGTAGAGGTGAAGGGGTGTATGGCTGATCTACTCAACCAGACCTTGCAGATGTTACTCTTATACAGTATAGCTATAGACCCCGAGAGGGTACCCCCATTGATTTACCTGGAAGGTGCCCAACAGGGGTGGAGGGTCATTCATATCCGGAGTGGGTCAGTCACTCCCAAGGGGTCCCCCAAGACTAATAGCTTTAAAGATAAACTGCTTAAATTGCTAGCTGTGGAGGGGAGGACTACTCAGAAGTTACTGCAGGCGTTGGACCTTTCTAGTGAACCCACCCCCCAAGCCTCCCCAGGTACCTCCCCCGGGCCCCTCAAGAGTTCTATCTTGGCTTCACCTCCCCTAGTTGTTCCCCCTATACAGCTAGATTCCTACCGTAGACCAAAACTTTTTTATGGTACTGTGCCGGTGCCCTTGGGGGAGGATGATTTGGAGGCTTGGATGGACTATGCTACCCCCATAGTCCAAGAGTGGCAGTGCTCTGAGGAGCAGAAATGAAAGAGACTGATGGAGAGCCTACGGGGCCCAGCTTTGGAAGCCATTTGGTTCTTGTAGGCTACTAGCCCTGAAGCCACTGCAGTAGAGTACCTTTCTGCCTTAGAGGGGGTGTTTGGGAGTACAGAAACTGGGGAAGACTTATTATGGAAGTTCAAGTCTGCCAAACAATGGAGGAATGAGAAATTGTCTGCCTTTGTCACCAGGGTGGAAAGGGCCTTGCAAAAAGCTTATCGAAAGCGGGGAATAACTGCCACAGCCTTGAACCAGGTCTGGCTGGATCATATTTTGAAATCTGCTAGGTTTTCCAGTGTGATATTGTTAAAACATAAGTTACATGACCGACGGGCTGCCCCTCCCGAATACTGTCAATTGATGAGGGAAATTCGAGAAGTAGAGACTGATGAAGAGGGGTGGGAACCCTATGTGGGAGCTGTGAATCTATGCCAAACCCAAGTCCAGTGAACCAGATGAGACCCACCCCTCGAGGGGGCTTGATGCTTCTCCTGTACCCCCAGAGCCCCAAGGAGGAGTGGGTGTGTGTGTGCTGTTTCCTCTGATCCCCGGGTACAAAGTGATTTGAGGGCTGAGATTAGAGATTTACGAGAACTGGTGAAGGACTTGAAGCAAACTGCTGCCCACCCTGTTAAGTTTGGGGAACCAGAGTTATCTAGAAATAAACAACCTAGCCAAGAGGAGTCCTCCTGACCCCAGGACAGCCCCCAGCAGGCGAGGTATCTCCCTCCCAACAAAGACCCCCAAGACACTAAGTTCTGTTACTGTTGTGGAGAGGATGGACACTTTCAGACTGAGTGCCAGTTACCAGAGAATTTAAGGAGGGTCAACAGCAGGCTGATCACCTGGCATCGCAAGGCCTATACCAGACCTCCGGGAGGGCCTCCTAGGAAGGGTTTTGTGACCCGGGCCAACGCTCAAGCAACCTCCAAAGCTGTACCCCCCGAATGGTCTGATGTGGTGGGGCCTTCAATGGAGGCCACCGTGAGAGTGAATGGGATACCCACCTGGGCTGTGTTGGACAGTGGCTCCCAGGTGACCATTATGTTCCAGGACTGGTATCGGAAACACTTGCCTGAGGTGCCTTTGCAACCTTTGGATGGCCTACATGTTTGGGGGTTGAGTGATAAGGCCTACCCTTATTCTGGGTATATGCAGATCTGGTTGTCTTTTCCTACTTCTGTGGCTGGGGTGGCTGAACAAGTGGAAACCTTGGCCTTAGTATGTCCCCACTGGGTTGTATGGATGGGGTGCCCCTGTTAATTGGAACCAATGCTCGCATGTTTGGTCTCTTAACGCAGTTGTGCTCTGAAAAACAGATGTCCAGGACTGGGCGAGCTCTCAGAATACCCGCCTTGATTCAGAAGGCCTATGAGACCCAGAGAAAGGCTGGCCAGGCAGAACCTGAAGGCCTGGTGGGTGTCGTCTGGAAGAAGGATCCAGAACCATTGCTACTAGCCCCAAATGCCCAGTGTGTTTTGCAAGGGGAAGTCCAGATTAAAAAAGACGTTAAGAATCAGATATTGATGCTGGATGCACCCGGTGAGGGAAAGTTACCAGAGGGGTTGCTGGTTAAACCCAGTATCTTACCTGCTAGAGCCCATACCTTTGCCAGAAGAGTAATGGTCCAAGTGCATAATGTGTCTGATCGAGAGATTCGAGTGAAACGGGTTTGCACCCTGGCCATGGTGCACTGTGCAGATACTGCTGTTTTGCCCCACAACAAGACTCCTGGGGGAGGTGACCGAGAGCGACCCCCGAGCTGTTTGATTTTGGTGATTCTCCACTACCAGCAAAATGGAAGAAAAGGGTCAGTGAATGGCTCGCCCAGAGGGAACAGGTGTTTTCTTTGAAGGAATGGGATGTAGGATGTGTGCAGGGGGCTGAGCACCACATCCGGCTGCAGGATGAGCAACCTTTCTGTGAGCGATCTTGACGCCTAGCCCCTGCTGATATAGATGATGTAAAGCGCCACCTGTAGGAGATGCTCACAGCTGGGGTGATACAAGAATCCAGGAGTCCTTATACCTCACCTATTGTGGTAGTGAGAAAAAAGAATGGAGTTGTCCGGATGTGTGTGGATTACCGTACTCTAAACCGGCGGACTATCCCGGACCAGTATACCATGCCACGTAAACAGGATGCCTTGGGACTGTCTAAATGGCAGTAAATGGTTCTCTGTGTTATACCTCTGCAGTGGGTACTACCAGATCCCAATGGCTCCGGAGGATCGAGAAAAGACTGCTTTCATTTGCCCCCTAGGCTTCTACGAGTTTATGCGGATGCCTCAAGAAATTACAGGTGCCCCTGCTACTTTTCAGCGTCTGATGGAGCGTGCTGTGGGGGACATGAATTTGCTCGAATGTTTGGTTTACCTAGATGATGTTATAGTGTTTGGCAGCTCCTTGGAAGAGCATGAAAGCAGATTGTTCAAAGTCCTACATCGACTGGAAGACTTTGGTCTCAAATTATCTATAGATAAGTGCCAATTCTTTCAAACCTCTGTAAAATATGTGGGGCATATAGTATCCACTGAGGGCATAGAGACTGATCCCAGCAAAGTGGAGGCTCTGACTACCTGGCCTCAACCCAAGAATTTGAAGGAGCTGCAACGGTTCCTGGGGTTTTGTGGATATTATAGGTGATTTATCAAAAACTATTCTTGAGTGATCCGCCCTCTGCTTAACCTTACACAGGGATATCCCCCCACCCTTAAAAAGTATAAGAAAACTGTGCCATCTGAGACTGGAAGAAATTACTTCCGCCCAAATGATGTGTTTGGCACTCGCTGGACTGCCAATTGTGAGGAAGCCTTCCATGACATTATATATCAATTTACTCATGCCCCTGTGCTGGCCTTTGCTGACCCTGCCAAGCTGTATGTTCTTCATACTGACGCCAGTCTGCAAGGATTGGGGGCCGTACTGTATCAGGAGCACCCAAATGGTCTGAGACCTGTAGCTTTTGCCGCGGCAGCTTGACCCCTTCTGAAAAGAACTACCCAGTGCACAAACTAGAGTTCCCGGCTTTGAAGTGGGCCATTGTTGATCAATTCCATGATTATCTGTATGGAGCTAAGATATTGGTGAAAACTGATAATAATCCCTTGACGTATGTTCAAACCTCAGCTAAGTTAGATGCCACTGGCCATAGGTGTCTCTCTGCGTTGTCAACCAACAACTATGCTGTTGAATATAGAGCCGGCCTGAACCATATAGATGCTGATGCCCTCTCCCGGAGGCCTGTGTCCCGAGTTGATTGGGTCCGGTTATCAGAACCTGACATAAGAGCCCTTTGCCAAAAATTTGACAGGGAGGAACCGGTGTCTCCTGATGCTGTGGACTGCATGGTGGACTGCTTGGGGCCCTCTGAGAACTGCTTACCTGCTGCTTACTGACATTTTTCTGCATTAGACACTAGTATGTTGCCTCAATTCAGTGATGATAGCCTCCAATGGGCTCAATCCCGAGATCCCATGATAAACCCTGTCCTGGAAGCTTTGCAGAGGGGGGGAGATGTGTCAAGATTGCGCTCCTCTGACCTGAGAGCTGCGCTGTTGTACAAAGAAGGACCAAAGTTGAAACTGATTAATAGATCATTGTACAGGGAGACCGTGGGCGAAGAGGGGCGAGCAGTCAAACAACAAGTAGTGTTGCCCATTGCTTTTAGAGAACTGGTATTGTGGTCCCTACATAATCACATGGGACACCTCGGCATAGACCGAACCCTTGACTTAGTGCGGACTCGATTTATTGGCCCAAAATGAGTGCTGACGTAGAGCAGTATATCAAGACCTGTGGCTGATGTTTACAAAGGAAGGCTCTGCCTCAGAGAGCTGTCTCTCTGGTCAACATCACTACTAGTGCCCCTATGGAACTGGTTTGCATTGATTTCCTGAGTTTAGAACCAGATCTGAAGAATATCAGCAACATACTGGTAGTTACTGATCATTTCACCCGATATGCCCTGGCCTTCCCCACTAAAGATCAGAAAGCAATCACGGTGGCTAAAGTCCTTGTTGAGAATTTCTTTGTTCACTATGGGGCCCCTTCAGCGAATTCATTCCGATCAGGGGAGAGATTTCGAAAGTCATCCGATTAAAGAAATGCTATCCTTATTGGGGGTACGGAAGTCAAGAACCACCCCGTACCATCCCCAGGGCGATCCTCAACCTGAAAGTTTCAACTGCACCTTGCTCGATATGTTGGGCATCTTGCACCCTAAAGATAAACCTAGATGGAGCCAGCAGATCAGCGCCTTAGTCCATGCCTATAACTGCACCAAAAGTGATGCCACTGGGTTTTCCCCATATAGACTGATGTTTGAAAGGGAGGCCAGATTGCCAGTAGATGTTTGTTTTGGGGTTTCTCCTGATGGGGTTCAAGCAGCTAATCCTCTACAGTATGTACAGAAGTTGAAGGCCCAACTCAATCATGCCTACCAACTAGCCCAGACCATGGCTGCTAAGCGAAACTTAGCCAATAAAGAAAGGTATGATAAGAAAGTGAAAGCCGTGGAACTGAAAGAAGGGGATAGAGTACTATGGAGGAATTTGGGACTCCATGGTAAGCATAAGATTGCTGACAGATGGCATCACCTCCCTCATATTGTCGTGGAACAACTGAAAGATTTACCTGTATATAAAGTGCAGCCTGAAAACAATTCAAAAGATGTGAAAACTTTACACAGAAATCACCTGCTGCCAATCGGACACATTTTGATAGAAGCTGAACCTCCCAATGCCTCCCCCCGGGCCTATAACTAGATCTGCTGCCAAGAAGAAACCACAATGGGTCGGCTCCTCAGAAATTAAACCAAAGAGGCCTCCCTCCACCCCACTTTGATGAAATTGATCAACAGTCTGTGTCAGGGGACAGTAAGAATGATGCTGAGTATTAGCCCTCTTATGAATTGAGTCAACTGTTTAGGGGCAATCCCCTAACTAACTCTGGGAATGAAGCTGGGCTTCCTGGACTGTCTGAGCCCCCAGCTTTGTCCCTGGAGCCCATGCTTCCAGAGGATGAAGTGAGTGGCAGCAAGGGCGAAGAGGTGGGATCCTTGAGCCTGGCTGAATTATCTGGCCTGGCTGAGCTGTCTGACTTTTCAGAAGAAGGAAGCAATGTGGGGGAACCAGCTAGTGATATGCCAGAGCAAGAAGAATACTTTGAGTGCCTTGATAGCACCCCGGTAGTACCAGAAATGTCCCTAGCTGAACCAAGCAGTGAGGGTTCTGACATAGAGGGTCCTGTTCCCGAAAGTACTATGGGCCCCGGGTCCCTTTCCCCTATGGAGGTTCCCCCTACTAACCGAAGTGAGGCTGAAATGGAATCGGGCCTGCAGCAGGTTTTTCTAAGACTCCAAGACGCACCGGCTGAAAAGTACAGCCTGTAGTAAGGTTGAGTTATGAGTCCTTGGGTCAGCCTGTGGACCTGCCTTTAAATGTAGTCCATAAGGAGGTGTACTTGTCCTCGAGCTTCTTGCCCAAATTAGCCTTGGGAAATGATTCCCAGCAGTTAGTATTACCCTCTGAGTATAGTGCTACTGCCCCAGTTAGCCCTCAGGTAGCTGATATGGAAGGGCCCCCTTTATCCAAGTGTCATGGGCAGGAAGTAATGACCTGATTTATAAAAGAAAGGGTTGTGGTACGTGTAATGTTGTATAATCAAAAAGTAAACTGTGTGATACAGTACCAATGTATGTAACCAAAGGTCTAATGTGCTGTCAATTTAAACTGTTTTGCCTTAAAGTGATTTAAGGGTAACTACTTGACGCGGACGCCAAGTTCTTTCCAGGCCGGGAAGGGTGTAACCCCCCCACAAATGGGGGTTCCTAAAAACCTTCCCGGAGCTTGTCTAAAGGCTCCCTGTTTAACTGGTGTTCGGCGAAATGCCGCTAGCTGTGGGTGTTGTGAGTGCTTTAAAAGCCTCCGGTACTGTCCCTTTAAGAACTGCCTGCTCGCAGGCTCCAGTGGGTTGTATAGGGGGGACAGGGTTTCCCTGCTTGAATCCTGCCAGAGCTGCAGTGGAAGCGCTCCCATTTTGTAGTCGCTATAAGTGCCAAAGGGAGCTGACTTGATAGATGTGGCTGTTTGGTTACAATTATTTAGAGTATTAGTGAATTTGCAGTTTGTCCAACCTGCCTTCTTTGCAGCTGGGACTTTATGTTTGGCCCCTCCATTTTGGACCTGGGTGGTTGAACTGGGCCAATGGAGCGAGAGGGAACATTAAAATGGAGACTATTTGAGCCAACCAGAATTAGGACTTATTTTGGAGCTGGCTGGCCATAGGGGATACGGGCAGTAATTCTGGGACATGGAGTTCTGGACTGCGGCGCCTTTTTGCACCAATGGAGGGCAAAATAAGTGACTGGCATTAGCAGCCCACCAATGGGATCGGGTGGCACCTGAACTGAGAGGTTTTGCCCAAACTGCCAGGGGGCAGAGTCGTTGTGGCTGTGAGCGAGGAAGGAGCTCCGGGCTCCTGTTCTGTTGAGCTTTCGCAGTGGAAGTGCGTGTGGAAGGCCAGATTTTCGGCAGTTGGAATGCCAGCAAGTGTCGGACTAAATCCGCTAGGCAGCAGTCAGAGGAGGCTGTGCAAAAGCGCAGCTACCTACCAGGCTCACCCTGTAGAGGACTGGAGAATCTGCTTCAATTGCGCTCGGTCTGTCAGGACAAGTGAAGCTGCGTCATTTGGCCCGGTGTGTGCAGTGAAGCGATCAGGATGTATACAGCAGCTGCCTGGTATGGTACCCCTCTGCCTTTCATGTAAATGTGTGGAGAAGTGTTTGAATTCCAGGCTCGGTCCAGCGAGTGGTGCGAGAGCGCTTTTTCTACTGGAGTCATGAGTACTAAATCAGGGTAGCTCCCTGTCAAATGTTCCTAGTGAGGGCAAGATTTGTCTGGCTCCTTTACTGGCTACCCAAACTGAGCCTGCTGGCTCTACTTGATCTTCCTAGGAATCAAATGCTTGTTTCTGTGTCAGGACCCCAACCAGCTGTATCGAGAGGCTAGCCTTTTATTGCCTGGGTACCCAGAGACAGTGACTTATAGGTTAGGCCTGTGCACAGTGCCCTAGATATATGCATATATATTAGAGTGGTAAGCTAATTAACCTGATTGCCCCCAGTCCTTGTTATCGCCCCCTAAATAAATCAGATTGGTTGTTTTGCAAAGGTATACTGGCTTAACTGTGTGTTTATGGTGACTTACTGCCCAGTGATTATTATGTAACTGCATCTTACTTTTCAGAGGGTCCCCAGAGCAAGCTGATTGGACCAGGCCTGGGGGTAAGCGTATGTGGCTGGGACACTGGGGTTTACTTGAGTGGGCCACTAGTGGGAAGAAAGGGGGGTCGCAGTGGCCCAGAGGGCTGTGACCTGGTCATATCAGACTGTACCAACCCCAACCTCTGGGTGGAGGCACCCACCATCGGATCCAGGCCCCTCAACCTGTTAGCGTCAGAGCAGGCAGGGGTAGTAACCCTTGAGATAGCACCCCCTAGGGGTTACACATGTGCATGGCAATTATATTGTTTTAGTGTTGTATTTCCATGGGGTTCTCCCCGACCAGGAATGTTCTTTTTCCTTAGTTCTTTTATTTTCCTTTTTTGTGTTCTTTTTTTGCATGTGTTATGTTTTGTTGGCTGTAAGTTATTTGCCATGCATGCTTTCTTTGTTATTATTGTCAGAAACTCAATAACATTTTTATACACAAAAAAAAAGAACTATAACAGAAGCTTTCTCTCATCTACATATCAGTGTAAGGTGAGACAGTGAGCAGTCCCGAGGCTGTGCAATCTCCTCAGATCTTAGCAGAGTAATGGTGTGTCTGCAGGCCTAGACTTTAGGATCTTTCAGTGGGTCTGAAAAATGTCATCTGAATTATGTTCTGATGCCTTCGCAGGCATAGCATTTAATAGGCTGAACAGTTACCTTTTGAAACAAAGAACAAATAAAATGAGAGACCGTTATGCTCACAATGTGCAACAAAATAAGAATATGTTGTAAAACATTAAATACTGTTATTGAAGAATTCTTTATATTATTCCCACATAGCAAAGTTATGCATAGCAAGGCCCACATTTTCAAAGGAGATGCGCGGCCCAAAATGGAGATGCACGGCACATTCCAGCAATTGCGCGGAATCACGATATGTAAAAGGGAGGGATACATTTTGCATTTCTGAATGTGCTACTGTGCAGATATAATGTATGCAGTGCAAAAAAGGAGGCGTGTACATGAATATGCCACGCATCCGTATAGTCAGCCAAAATGTGCGGTGCATCTCCAAAATGCTCCGTGCAAAGTTAGGCATGTTAGGGGATGGCCTAAATCAGTTGGCCACCCACAGGCAGGCTGCAGAACTGCAAACAGGTGACCCTGAAATAGCCCTCAGAGGTGCACCAGGATGTGCGCCAGGCACCCATACACAGCAGTCATGCCAGGACGGATGTACCCAAAGCCACAGGTGCCAGAACACCATGGGCACTGCCCAGAGAGCCATCCCCCACACCACTACCAGGACACCCAGCTGCCACATGCCAGTGCTGTCAGGTGCCCCCCAGGCACACCAGACGAGCAGATGGCCACACTGCAGCACATGTACCAGGGTCCATGGCCTGCACCCATGTAGCCTGCAGGGCACCACCCGGTGGCGGCATGCACCCAGGGTGACGTTTGGGGCAATGGTGCCCAGGTAGCCTGGTGGTACTAGTGGCAGCATGGCATGGGCCAGGAACTGACCTGTGGCACACACCCACAGTGGTACACCAAAGATGCACACAGGTTGGACCCACCCACTCAGGTACCTGGCCACCTTCTGCACACTGGCATTCTATGCAGTTATCACCATGTTCCTGTCATATGGAGGTGTGTGGGGCACTGCAGGTGGCTGTATGCTGCATATGGAGCTGGTGCATCACATGCATGTGGTATGCCGATCAGACTGTGTCACCCTGTGCCCTCCCATGTTGCATGTCCAGGTGGGCCCCTGTGGCCATTGTTAAGGTGGGCCCCCTGTACCCCAGTCTGACCCTGCACTTGGCTATGGATACTAGCACAGTGCCCAGGCCAATGCAGCCCACCCACCCACACGCAAACATACCATCACACCTGCTCACTAGGCTGCAGTACCTCCTGTTCACCTTTGTGGAGTGGTGGTGCAACCCTGAAAAGCTGGAACTGCACATGCCTTGGGTATGCAAATGGTCTGCATACATTTCAGTAATGAGCTGCGCATATAGGAAATGGGCTCAGAATGTGCAATGAGGTTATTTGCATATCATTGGCTGAATATTGCAATTCTGCACACACCGCAAGTGGCTTTGTATCGTGCATTTCATTATGCTCTGCACAGCTCACCGCCGCGTCACGCATCTCCCACTGCACGATCGCATATGTCTGGGGTATTCAGCCGGATATGGACGATCGCATCTTATGGCACAGATTTTGTGCTGGCGCATCTCGGCTGCATGGTGCAGGAACTTGCGCGATGCAGCCTGGAACTTCTGAATATGGGGCCCCCTGAATCTAACTGTAACCCCTAGGTGACGCTATCCCAAGGGCTACTACCCCTGCCTGCATGGCTAATTGCAGGTTAAGGGGCCCTGGTACTGAAACGGGTGCTTCCACCCGGAGGACAGGGTTGTTAGTAACAAAGCTAACCTGGGTACAGCCCTCCGGGACACTGTAACCCCCCTTTTTCCCCTCTAGTGGCCTAGACAATATGCAACAAACACTTTCACAGTAGCCCCTATTCAGCATACAATTCCCAACACTGTTTGCACTTACCACCAGGGCTGGTTCCACCAATTCGACCCTGGAGACCCCCTGTAAAACAAGGTTAGGCATAGCAAATAACAACAGTACAGTGCTTTTGGTACAAATTGGAACCACAGTCAGATTAAATTCAGAAAAATTAGATCTGATTTATTCAGGGGAATTGAACAAGGGAGGGTCGTAATCAGGTCGATTGATTCGAAAACTGATCTAGTCAGGCAATTATGCATGCACTTTTAGTCCCTACATGGTCGCATGCTCTGGGTACCCAGTTGGAAGTAAGGGGGGCTATCCTGGAACGTTGCCTGTGGTATGCCGGCATCACAGCTGGTTGGGGCCCTGTGATGAAAAGAAAAGGCATGCACAACCACACACAATTTGTAATCCAGAGCCTGAAGGCTCAGTTCGTGAAAGGAAAAACAACAATGCCATCAGATGACAACACTTTTAAGATTTAGCTGTTGTTGCAGGGAGCTACCCTGATTGTTACTCATGCTACCCAATATGAGTCACAGGCTAGACGGAGTGGAGACTGCAGGTTGATGACTGGTTTACCAGGAGAAGCAGGGTCCACATCAATCACAGAGGTGTCATTCTGGCTAAAGATGGTAGAGCAGGGGGTTGATCCCCGGGCGAGTCTCTCGTCGATGATGGTTTCTGTGCCTGAAGTAGCTGGCTGGGCCAGATGGCAAGGCCCAGGCTGGGTGGAACAGTTTGGATTTCGAGTCCGGTAGTGCTGGATGCGGCTTCCAGCAAGCTTGGGACATTTACACAGTGGGGAACCAAATCGCGACCCACTAACAGCACATTTATAGTAAAGCAATCACCATACCACAATGCGGAAGGCAGTCCGGCCGCAATATCAGTGTCTCTGAGCAAAACCGGGAATTCTGTGGTAAATGGATGTCCTGGCAGGCTGGTCGCTCTTCAGTGGCTTTGTCACACTCCAATTCAGATACAGTCCAATTGCTAAGCCTTTCAAAGGATTCCCTCTCAAAGGACTGCAGGCAGACAGGCCAAGAAAGCAGCTGCTTGAATCACTCAAGCTGTCTCTTCAAACTCTAACTCCAGACTGACTCACTGCAACAGGCAGTTTGGGAATTCCCCTTAGGTCCAAAAGTTCTGGTTGGTTGATCCATCTGTCTGTCAAAGCAAGCCCCGGGTCTGTTTTGCGCCAAAATGTAAAACTACAATTCCTACAGAAATTTGCTCCCCAAGACCCCCTGGGACAGGCTCCATTTTAGAGTCCACAAAGGTACCAATTGGTGCTGACTGGCAATCCAAAATGGTGGTGATAAACAGAACTGTCCATGCTGCAAAGAAGGTATGTTAGACAAACTACAATATCATTACTATGCTAATAGATAATCAGCAAATAAGTACAGCTTCTAACAGAGCTCTCTCTAAAACAAAAGCGATATGGCAAACGGGCGATTATCCCAACAACCAGGCGGGACTCGAGCATAGAAACACTCAGCCCCTTCCCAGATTAAATAAGCACCACGTTATTGACAGCTCTTAAAGAGACAGGCGCAGAGGTGATTAGGCACTCTCACGCAATTTATTTTTAAACAGCTAAAACACAGGACACCAGCCTGGCAGAGGGCATTTAGGCACACCCAAGGAAGGCTTTCGGGAACCCCCATTTGCGGGGTTACATAATTAAGTACAGCGAAAAACACCTTAAGTTTCTTATTGTCAAGATCCTGTGTTGCATGTGAGATATCTTTTGTTTTGTAAACTTTATTTAACCAAAATTATCAGCAGTACATTCATTAAAAAGTGTAATCAGGTTTTTACATAGCTCATGGAAGAATGAGATTTCAATACATACATGGGGAATAAAATAAGACTGAACATTTTACAAGCATAGTGTCATTGTACAAGGGTCCAGTATACAGTTTTTGTTTAAAAAAAAAAATACAGTTGGTATGAAGCTCCTCACCCTCCCTGACTCTTGACTGAAAGATAAGGGATAGGGCATGGGCTGACTTAAGATATAATTGTTATCTTCATGACAGGGTATTGGTTTGTTAATGCCTCATGAATGGTGAAGCCACAAGTGTGATAGCAATAGATCAATACCCTCAAATGAAGATAAAAATGATATCTTATGTCAGGTCATGTCATATTCAATTTATACAACAGGTACAGTATTTAGGCAGTTTTGTGATAGAAACGGTAAAAAGTTACGAAATAAGAAATATGAAATGTAAACTGTTCAATGCCTCAGAATAACAAAAACTAATCGATACTGTTAACTCACGGGATCAAAAAATAAATGGCTTCTCACATGTGCAAACTGATTACTGAGCATGCTCAGTAGTCATTATCATTTTTCTTGCCCATTTAGCCAAATATAGCATGTTTGTCTTGGCAAATTTATTTTCAAGCCTATTGTATAAAACAGTATATCTTGACAAAGCTGATGGTAATGAATAAAATAGTTTTTACTGCATTGCCTCACTGTCAGACTTTATCATTTACCATGCTCTCCTACAGTTGTCACATAGAAGGTGGGTAACGTGTGGGATATCCTCCCATGAGGTTGTGGTAGCTAGCTGAGATTTTCAAAGCAAAACTAGACAGATTCCTTAGAGAAAATGGCATTAATGGCTAAATGGCATTAGTAGGGAGGAATAATAATACGATTGATTAGCGTGGATGGGTTTTCATACATAGATTGGTTATAGTTACTGCCATATGACAGGAGAAGGGACAAGATGGACCCTAAGCCCCTTCATCACCACAAGATTGTAATATACGGATATCCATAATAATAATATTAAAAGTCACAACATTTTTTCCTCATAATACCATCAATGAAATCCATCAATAGTATTACAAAATCCTGCAACACTATCATTCCATATTTATTGATGGTATTTACGAGATCCCACAATACTATCAATGGATTTCCTAACACAGTGGCTGCTTCCTCGCACCATGCACACGCTCTGCACACACTCGTCACTGCTGTCCGTGAGCTGGCTTTTATTGTAACTGTCATGTACAGTAAAAGCCAGTGTTCGCCACAGCTGACAGAACCACTGATACTAAAACACGCATTTATCAATGCAAAACATTGGTTGCTTGTTAAACAATTTGATGTTTTTCTGAAAAAGCCTAGCGGTGAGTCTAGTCTGCATACCCACAAGACCTCCCACGTTGCAGCACCACCACAGGTGTGGCCTTACCATTGATCTATATAGGGGTAACACTGCCTCCCTTTTTCTGCTGGTGATACCCTTCCCTGTGCACCACAGCATCCCACTAGTCTTTCTAACTGCCTCATCACACTGCTTTGTTAGAGGCTGAAACATAGAAATTGTCAGTGGATAAGGACCACTAGGCCAATCCAGTCTGACCGTAAGCCGTGTACTTGACTACGGGTGCTGACCCTCCCTCAGCTGTACCTCTATCGTTCTCTCATGCTGGTCCCATGCATGTTTAACTCCCACCACAGTACTCACTCCCACGAAGGTGCGGCCTCCTGAACTGCACACAGTACTCCGTGCGAGGCCTGACCAGGGTTTTATATAACATCATCACTACCTCCCTCCTTCTGCTGGTGATACCCCTGCTTATGCACCCCAGCATGCCACTGGCCCACCCCGCTGCCTCTGTAGTCTGCTTTGACATTTTCAAGTCCTGTGAAATTATAACCCCCAGGAGCCTTTGTTCCTTGGTGACTGTCAGCAACTGCCCCTTCCCCCATCCTGTAGCTCTCTCCAGGGTTTCTATGCCCCTGGTGCATACTTTTGCACTTCTTTGATTTAAACCTCTGTTGCCACTCCTCAGACCATTTCTCAAGCCTGTCTAGGTCCTTTCTCATTTTTGCCACCCCTTCCAGAGTAGCCACCCTGTTGCAGATCTTGGTGTCATCTGCAAACAGGCAGACCTTTCCTTCCAGCCTCTCTGCAATGTCACTAATGGAGACACTGAACAGGGCTGTCCCAAGGACTGATTCCTGTGGTACCCCGCTGGTCACCCCCCTCCTCAGATTGTACCCTATTTACCACCACCCTCTGTCTCCTGTCTGTTAGCCAGTTCCTAACCCAGTTCACCACCTTGTCTACCATGCCCAGTCTACCAATCTTGTTAACAAGCCTCTTACGTGAGACGGTGTCAAAGACCTTGCTGAAACTGACTTTACGTAGTCAAAGAAATCTATCAGATTCATCTGACACGACCTACTCGCTGTTAGGCCTGACCAGAGTTTTATATGACATCATCATTACCTCCCTCCTTCTGCTGGTGACACCCCTGCCTATGCACCCCTTGTAATTTTTTCACATTTTGACCCCAAATTTTCAACAGTCTTCTTATCACAGTACCTCATAAACCACGTAGGTGAACATTTCTTAATCTGTGGAAAACCGCCATTCTGCGCCACAGGTGCAGAAACTCATTTTGGGCACGATGTGTGAAATGACAGCTGTACTGTTCATGAGGTTGTGTGAAGAAATGGCTAGGTTGAAAATCTGGAGTCAAAATATAAAAAATTTGCAAAGTTACGCACGTGCGTAGGAAAATTTCAGTGAGTGCAAGTAACTCTTTTTGCTGGTATTTTTGCTCAAAATTTTCAACCTAGGCTTTTTGGGACCCCACCTCATGAACAGTGGTGCTATCATTTTGTTACTCAATCCCAAAAGGTGGTTTCACACAGCGACTGCCCCATTCCACACCACAGGTGCGAGAACATGTTTTGGGCAGGATGTGAGAAATGTCAGCTGTACTGTTCATGAGACAGTGTGGAAAAATGGCTATGTTGAAAATTTGGAGTGATAATATTAAAAATTGACCAAGTTTCACTCGTGCGTAGGAAAATTTAAATGAGTGCACGTGACTCAGGCATTTGTTGGTATTTTTTACTCCAAATTTTCAACATGGGCTTTTTGAGACCTAACCTTATGAACAGTGGCACTATCATTTCAGTACTCTACCCTGAAAGGTGATTTTGTGTGGCAACTGCGCCATTCCATGCTACAGGTGCAACATTACGTTTTGGGCAGGATGTGAAAAATGACAGCTTTACTGTTCATGAGGTGGTGTGAAACAATGACTATATTGAAAATTTGGAGTCAAAATATTAAAAATAACCAAAGTTACGTGAGTGCGTTTAAAACTTTCAATGGACACACATGACTCTGCCATTTTTCAGTATTTTTACGCCAAATTTTCAATATGGGCTCTTTGGGACACCACTTCATGAACATTGGTACTGTCGTTTCGTTAATCGTTCCCGAAAGGTGATTCTGAGCAGCGACAGTGAAATCACATTTTGGGACCAAGTAACGAAATGACAGTGATAGTGTTCATGAGGTGGGGTCCCAAGAACCTCATGTTGAAAATTTGGTGCGAAAATCTCACAAAATGGACGCGATATCAACATAAATTGAAACCGCCATTGATAGCCATTATACAGCGCTTACCTTGATTTTTCAGTTCACAGTTAGGCTTTGAAGAGTGCAGACATGCCCTGGTCCAGAGAAGATAACAGCGCTTGACCTCCAATGTTAAGTATGGTGTGGGGGGGGCGAGGAGGTGGCTGCGCAGAATAAGGGTCTGGATGGTGGAGATGAAGAGGACCTTTATTTTTACAGGGTTAAAAAAATATAAAGATGTTGGGATTTTTTTTTTTTTTAGGGACAGGAATGTTTTGGGTTTACTATTACACTCTGCCGGACCCCCAATCAAGGCCAACAGATAATGGGACCGCAGGTGTTTGGTGGTCACCCTTGCCAGGTCACGGGGGCGTAATGGCACAACAGACAACGATGGATTTATTTATTTTTTTCAGGATAAAAAAATGATGAGGGACAGTTTTCTTTCTTTCCGGGAGAGTTTGCTGTACAATTGAGGACACTCGGGGACTGGGCATCCCCAATATCAGTATCTTATGTTTGGGGGGAGGTGTAAGGTGGTGGGTGCTTACAGGGAGGGTTGTGTTGGGGGGGGAATAACATAAAAAAATGAGTAGTAGTTTTTAGGAAGGCAAGAGGAAGAGAGAGGACATGAGGAGCCGACCGCAGCATGCGGCTTTACTGTTACGCTCCACCAGACCCACAATCAAGGCCAACAGATAAAGGAGCTGGCAGGAGCACTCGGTGGCCACCCAGGACTGGGAAGCAAGGTGGCACACAAATCGCTGCATGTCTTGGTAGGCTGAATGGTCATGCAAATCAAAGAGCCGAAGCCCCCTCGGATTACAGTGGCTTCGGTCCTTTGAAGTGCATGACCGTTCAGCCAACCAAGCAGAAAGTTGCGTCAGGACCACATCGAGTGATCATTAGTGTAGACTGCCGAGCCCCTGGTTCTGTGAACTGCAATGGGCTCAGCAGTGACCCCCCAAATCCCATATTGCCACAATACGTTGGTTTGCACAAGCGCAACCAACATAATGACTCAACAAGATGAAAACATAATTCAGTAAAGCCTCTCCCACATTTACATGCCTGTGGGGCTTCATATGCAGCATGGGGGGGGGAGCACAGTGGGAGGTGGTGGGAGCCACCAGATGAAAGTCACATCACAGTGCTGAATGAGCTTCATTATTTAAATCTGCTCAAATCCATATATTACAAAAAGCAAATAGGGGACTATGAATACGTGGCTAAAATATCATCTCACGGTTCTGGGGACATGTTGGAACCTCTCCAGCTTTGCTATTGAGGTTCACATGTTTCCAGAACCTCTCCATGGCATTATAGCCTTATAATAACTGGGGAGCATTTTCTTCCATAGAAAAACCCAGTTATAATGCGCTGCCTGCAATCTTCCCACGGTCGCTGTAAAGCCGAGGACCCGGCTGCTTTTCCCCTACTGAACTCCACAGCCAGTAAGTTTATAGCCATTGACTTCTGACTTTTCACTGTATCTTTTTTAACTTGGAGGCATCAGTAAGAGTTTAAATAAGCTGCGCCTGCACTTTAGCCAGAGCACGACCGGGACATGCACCAACGGACAGCACTTCAAGCCAATTACGGCTGAACAGGAATGTATTTTATTTTATATAGTTGCTGTGGTGAGAAAACACTCCCCGGCAATTATATAAAAATAAAACAAGGGGCGGTGTGTTTAACTTGAGATTTTACAAACATACCTAAGTGTTGGATGCTTAAATAAACCCCTAGAGCTTCGCTCTCGGGGTTTATGTAGCCTCCAACACCTCAGGGTGTGTATGAAATCTCATTAAACACACTACCCCATGCATTATGCTATATGTAATACACAGTCTACCTATGTATTATTCTGTTTATGTTACTATTGTTAGTGTTTGTAATATCTAGCCGGTAACAGTAAAAACATTTGTAATGTCTTAAGTCCTCCACATTTACCAGGGACTCCTGTGCAGTGAATGGAAAGAGCAATCTGATTTGCTGACTGCTGGAGAAAGAGACAGAAGGGTATAGGGAATTTCCTCCAAAGCACTAATCCCATCAGGCATCTGTGCAAAGTTTACATGCATTATGATCACATGATAGCCCCCATGAGATGCAGTAGCTCCTATTCCTGGGGGTCCTTAAAGTCAATTGAATATAGTAATTTAGTTGAAGAACTCAGCCATTTCCAGAGTCACTGGGTCATGGGTTGAACTGAATCAGATGGTTACGGTCAGTGCCATGGCAAGGCAATTCCAACTGAGACAAAACTTTCAGCATCTATGATCCCTCTTTTCAAATCAAGAAAAACAGTATTGGGTGTCCAGGGTCCATAGATGTCACTGGTACAGGAAGACCCATACAGGTAATTAGGGGGTACATTTTACATAGGCAGCAGATATACAAGAGAACACATTGTCACTAGCTATACTTGCTGAGGCTTCCTCTTTATGGGTGTGATGTATTAACTGTGTAATGCACATACTATATAATACTAGCTGCTGGCCATGCATACTTGCCATGCCATGCTTGCTTCCTTTGGTTCTGAGGATACTGCATTCTGGGATGCCCAGGGATCATAACTGCAGCATTGAGATGGGGCTACAAAGGGCGTATGGACCCTGGGCTGCTGCCCACCACATGCCCGTCTCTGCTCCCCCTTTGTCCTGCATCTACACTTGTACAGTTGTCGTGTCTACCCTCCCCTTCCCACAACCATTGCTCCCTCCAGTCCCTGAATTCTGTATTGCCTTCTACACGTTGCACATGTTGTTATCTTCCAGCACTTTATTGTATTTTAGTGCAGTTTACTTGGCCAGAATCTGTGTATTTGCACAATTCATTACATATGATGCTTATTTACTTACTTGTATTAGTTGTATGTGTATTACTGTTCTTAGTATACAGTATATCTGTTCCTCCCGTCCCCCTCACCCAAGCACACATCTGGAAACAAGCTGTTATCAGCTCAGTATGTCTTTCCTGGTAAAAGTTTTGAAATAAATAAATAAATACATACATATATAAATATGGAAGGAGTTAAAATGATATCTAAAGGGAATTTGACAAAAAAAAAAAAGACAGTGCAAAGCCAGCATAAATCACTTGAGGTCAGCAGTCCTATTTATACGGGTGGTTCATGGCAGCTGTGGCTTTGCTTTCATATGCTCATAAATGCCAGAACTCATTTGCAAACCTTTTTGTTAACATTTCTAATGTTAGTTTAGTTATTTTCCAGTAATTTCAAACATAATTACAAGCTGGCAGGACTTGTGACATTTGAATTCCTCTCTGCTGTCTGGAGTTGGCTTCACTTCTCAGCTAGCACACTCTGGGAGGCATCTAATTAAAATTACACAATTCCAAACACAACTCTACCTATTGTCTCCCATTTTCTCGTCTTCTCTCGAGTCCAGATGCATCACAGAAAAGACTACACATATACAGTGACATGCCTGCATACCTATGAACATTTCATTTTTACAGTTTAGTTACTCAGGATAGCCCAGCTGAGATACATAGATACATACATAGATACATAGACAGTGTCGGCAGATAAGGGCCTATGGCCCACCCAGTCTGCCCATTTGAGCTTGTAAGTTCAGTTTATGTTTTCCTAGAAGTCTGTTGCCCCTTACCCCTGACCTCCAGAGTTCCTTTATGTCTATCCCATGCATTCTTAAATCCCGTGATTGTTTCAGCCCCCACCACTTCCTCTGGCAGGGTGTTCCACTTGTCCACCACCCGTTCTGTGAAGAAATTCTTCCTCACGTTTCCTCTGAATCGTCCTCCCTCCAACTTTATCCCATGCCCTCTAGTCCTTAAAAATAGTGTATTCCTGCACCCTGTTCCTCCCTGTAAGATACTTGTATGTCTCTATCATATCCCCTCTCTCCCTCCTCTCCTCCAGGGAGTACATGTTCAGTTCCTTCAACCTGTCTTCATAGGACTTGTGATGCAATCCATGCACCATCTTTGTTGCCCTCTTCTGAACCTTCTCTACCCTGTCTATGTCCTTACGTAGGTATGGTCTCCAGAACTGTACACTGTATTCCAGGTGGGGCCTCACTAGTGTCTTGTATAGTGGAATTATGACCTCCCTTTTCCTGCTGGTGATAACACATCTCATTTCCAATGGGCTCCTCCTTCTAGTCATTTCCACATCTGGGTGGACTGGAACTCTGGGAGGTTAGGTAACTTGATCAAGGTCACACATTGAGTATTTGGCTCTGGTTGGGTTTGAACCTGTGGCATTCTAGCCACCAGACCATACAGTCTCCTTGCAGGATAGATAAGAATGGGGGTGGGGATACACAGACACACAGACATTGCCAACAGAGATAGGCTTACCTGCCCAACCGATTTCTTTGTCTTGTCTCAGTATGCTGCTCTGATCCTGTACTTAGTCATTGTTCTGCCAGGGCTAAGTACAATCCTCTGTGACTGTACTTAACCCCAGGAGTACAGGTAGACGAGCAACCAAAACAACATAGCTTATAAAAACTAACAGCACTGCAAGATATTGAATCTCCCACTGTTGCAGCCCTCCCCTGATGTCAGCTGCTGGGGATTCTGTTTGTAAAGAAAATGTCAGACTGGAAGTCAACAGAATTAGTCAGATACAATGTACTATGCTGGGCTATCTATAGAGAGAAACAAACTAAAAGTAGTGGAATAACAGCAAAAAAATGTAGGAACTGTTTTGTGTTCTTCCACCACTTTTGGTCGCAGTACCACAAACATCTGTGTTCTACCACAGAAAACATAGTGCTGGAAGGATAAGTTTGTGGTACAGTGGTCCACACAATAGAATCATGGAGCAGCCTGCACTTCTTAGCTTGTTAAACTACTGTGCATCAGACTGCTGTCTCTCCTGCTGTCAGGCACATTGTGTGGGGGAAAGGAACACGGCAGTGGCTGTGTGTGTGCCTGTCACTGTCTGTTTTGTTCGCCTCTCACAGACAAACCGGGAGAACAACGACAATACTAATAAACGAGTGCACAACCACTGCAGAAGGAGAAATTATGTGTCTCCCTGTCTTCCCTGCTAAAATCCTTCTGAATTGCTGAGCATGATGTATCCCGCATGAGGTGCCTGTCACTTGCTCAGCTTTTCATCCTCCCACTCTCACTGTGTGTTGCAGTGTCTCTCTAGCTCTTTGGTCTGTCGTGCAAACAGGGAAATTCTCTGAGACACATGTCCTGTTTTCTCTGGTTCACTTCGGAGACATATTCCTTCCATTATTATTATAGTCACTGTGCATGCTGTGGTCACTCACAGCAACTGTGCTATGGGCGCAATATTTCAATGGCAGCGTGGACTTGAGCAGGGCAACTGAGTGGGTTATCTGTGCGCTCCTTGAATGGAAGTCTGCTACGGGCAGTAATGTTTGCAGGGACACTGCACTTCTGCAGTACATGTACGGGCACAAACTTTGACAGGCTCCGTGGATAGGCACGTCAGCTTCTCTGTACAGGTATTTCATCTCTTTTGAATGGTACCTACTGCACATGGCAAAGGGATTATATGTGTTTTGCTACCTTCAACTTCAATGTGCTAGGACCTTCACAGTCCATCGGGTGGGTGGTGGGAGACTGCTTAGATGTATAAAAATGGCTGCTTTTCAGATGCAATCTGACACTGAAATAATTAGTTTGGTTTGCTGCCTGATTTCTGTATTTTGGGACTGTTCACCTGACATACAGTTAAGTAAGCAATCACCACAACAGGGTCATGCGGTTTTGGGGAAGTTAATCAACACCCTGTGTGCTGTCAGGACACTCGGCCTGTGGCCTCGTGCCTCACAACACACCCGGGGTGTTGATTAATCCCCAATAACCGCACACCCTGTCGTGGGTGATTGCTTACATAAACAGCAAGTAAAAATGTTTTTTTTGGACACAAAGTACAAATTAGAACCAGTCCCACACTTGGGTGAAGTACTCTTAGTGTTAACTGTTCCCCTTCAAACAGGCTACAGTACGTGTTGCACACATCTAGCTCCCAGTACCCCCCTGCTCTGCTTGTTGGGATGCAAGCCACAGCTTTGAAACAGCCCTCAATCCCAGAAAGTCAGGCATTAGTCCCTAATGAATTGAAATCCCTCCTCCCTGCACCATCCCTTCAGCCATGCATCGAATTGGAACACATGGAACTGTTTCCTATCATTTAGGCATGGCTGTAACAGCACCACAGAAAAGGTTACTGCTTCTGCTCTCTTCTTCACCTCCTTCCTAGCATGGAAGTCTGATTTAACCTGTTTCATGCTCCATCATGTTAGATCATTTGTGCCCTCATGCACACGTACAGCCCGCCTTCCCTCCCTCTCTACCATGAGTTCTGCCTCTCTGACTGTGAATCTGTCTGCTGTCACCCCAGGGAAGCAGCAGACCACCCCTTTACCATCAGGTGTGTGACCCAAGTCCCTCCCAGTGCCCTTGACCATGACTCCCCAACTACATGTACCTTGCTCTTGCCCCCTTTGGGGCTCAGTCTCCCCATAGCATGCTCTTTGGCCCTGGTATGCTCTTTGGCCATGCCTTCCTGCTAGGCATGCTGGTCTTTTCTTACCTCATGAGGGTAGACTGGGGTACCAGCTGTTGCAATAGGGTAAACCTTATATTTGTGCACAATCCCAGTTCCACAGGCTTAGATTCCCCAATATCACTGTCCAGCTTCCTTCTCTGGCTTGTATGGGCCTTCGTGGTGAATGCAAAATTCGTGCCTATGTGGTCTGGTGGCTGCTGCCCTCAAGTGGCATTTTTCAGCCTTGAGTCTTCCAGCTCTGCCTCAGGGCCTGGAACCCCCTACAGCTGAAACAGTGGCTGAACTTCCAGAGCACCTTCTGGTTCACACTGCCCCACACCCCCTGCACTTCCTCCACATCCCATTTCAATCTATCCACTCTGCATCCTTGTGTGTCTGTAAAATTGTTAAATGCTTTCAGAATTTAGCAGGTTTCTTTTACCGAACTGCTTAACCACAACTGAATAAGTTACACTACCCTACATGTCTGTCTGGCTGCTTGCCTGCTGGCCTGTCTGTTTGGATAGTGACAGGCAACCAGCCCACCTCCAGTGTATTTCTGGAAATGAACATGTAGTACTATAGCTAGATAGACAGACATACAGGCTGGTTGTCAATCAGACAGACAGGTAGTGGGGATACAGCATGTGGTACAGTTTAAAGGACAAAAAAAAGACCCAACATTTTGTGGTTTTCTGCTTACTTTGAAACTGACATCTTGACTGGTGCAGAACTCCATGCAGAGGTTACAAAAACGTCATAGTGTTTTCTGTATTAGTCAGCATCCCCATTTCAAAATAAGCAGTACCCCACAGAATTAGTTTATGCATACTTTTAACTGTTCTTTCATATAAAAGTTGACCTAAGTCCAACATTACCACAGTAGTGGGTCAGCAGATGAAGCTGTACTTCCTCACACTGAATTTATATGTCATGAAGTTTAAGGAAAAGAGTGGCACACTGTAACACAGATTTCTGGTTTTCTGATTGGGTAGGGGACCAAAACACATTTCTAAGAAAGCTTTGGATGTTTTCATCCCATAGATGGTTCCCTTGTTATAAATTTTTACTAAATAAATGAGAGGAACATGGAAATCCTTTTCCTCGAGTTCAAATTAAAGAACATAACCCAGGTCAGACTATAGAATAATCCAAGTATTTTGGAGAGGGAAAGGCAAGCAGACCACCCCCAGTGTATTCCTGGAGATGTACAGGTAGTACAGTAGACAGACAGAATGACAGACACACAGGCCGGAGGGTGATCACAGGGCAGCTTACTCTTGCAAACCCCTCTTGTCTTCTGCTTCAGCCATTCAGGTTTGAATTGTGCGAGCACATGATTACTTTTTTTGCACTGGTACAGGAATTTTGCTTAGTTCTGGCAGAAGCATGGCCTGTCTCTTTCTCTCTCTCATCAACATGTCCAGCTCACTCCAGTTCCTCACTGCTCTTGTATGCAGACTGACTCAGTTCGGGAACAGTCCCTGCTGTTCACTGGGGAAACCTATCTCTCGGCTGGTCCCTAGAGCTGTCAGTCATGCTCAACAGTGCTGGAGGTCCCTCGCTCAAGCAAAGATTTGCCAGATACTTGTGTCGGTATTAATTTACCCCTCCTGTGTACCTGGGGCTTTTCCAGTGATGTGGGGGAACTCTCACCTCCAGATTTGTAGGTGGTGGAACTGTCATCATGAGGTGGTGGAGCTCTCCTATTGTGTATAATGGAGAAAGATGACAAAGGTGCAGGAACTGTGCAACCCTGGCGCCGGGTATCAAAGGGCTACTATCCCTGCCTTGTGAGCCCATAACAAGGTTGAGAGGCCTAGGTTCCTATTTCTGCTATTAAACTGGTTCTTTCCCATAGAAAACATTTACTGCACAATGCATCCACTCAGAGTATACTTTTAGTGCGTCTAATATTTACCTGGTACAACCCCCTGGGATGCTGTACCTACCCACGTTACCACATTGTCACCCCCACACATGGATAAACCATTAGCAAAACCCCAAACATGCATTTCAGAATTAAAGGCTCACTCTAATAATATGCTCATGACACCAGATTTACAAAAAAAAAAAAAAAATGGTTAACCAACATTTATTTACACTGGGGTGAGGGTGAGGACTGGGAAAATTGGAAGCAGAAGTTAAATACCAGTTGCATTGACTGACACCATCATCTTTGGCATCAAAACAATCATTTTGCATTTTAGATTCAGATAACTATTGCACTGGCCACCCACCAACCTTCTAATGGATTTTGGACTTAGATCACTATCTAACTGCATAGATGCTAAACACATATTGTATGCCCACACTGGTACCAGTCCCCAGTCTGTAAAAGAACCCCACAATTCTAAACCTCTGGGTACCCAGCACTAGATATTAAGTTACAGGTCTGACAAAGTTGCAGCTGGTTGGCCAGCGCTGGGGCCCATAAATCAAAGTAGAATCAACCTTTACTTTTCTTTAAGTTACTTCTGACAATTCTGGCTGATCTTGAAAGACCAAACTTTAATCTTAAACATTCTTAGACTTTACTACTGTACTTGGCAGAACTTGCAATAACTATTTACCGTTCCCTCCATGTGCAGAGCTAGTCACAATATATTAGCTGCAGGCCATGCATACTTGCCATGCCATGCTTGTATGCAACTCACGGTTCGGTAGTCATCATCAAGAAAAGTCGAAATCAGGCTTTACAAGGGAGATTCAAGGTTGTCACAACTCGTCAACTTTGACTCTTGAGGCTGAGATGCATGGTGAAGGTGTGCAGCCAGAATCCCCCTTACTGACTGCAGGCTCTTGCAGCTTTTGCAGGCTGCAAATCTCTCTCAGCTTTCTATAGAAGTTACCCATCTTCATAGGCTGGAGTCACATTTCGGAATATTCTGGAAATAGACCAGTCTGGGGCCAGGACCAGCATGCTTTAGACCCCACGTCTAGGCTATGCCTCTCGGGGGAGGGGGCCATATGACAGTGCCTTGACTGGCACACTACCAGGCTGACTCCCAAGCTGATCTCAGATAGAATTGCAGAATCATAGAAATCTGACGGCAGAAAAGGACGTCAATGGCACATCGAGTCAGCCCCTTCCTCCCCTCCCACTCATCTCCTTTTCCACAGGCCCTCCCCTTCCCCCACTAACCAACCACATATGTCTGTCCCATGCCCTCTTGAATCCCTCCACCGTTTCAGCCCCCACCACCTCCTCTGGTAGTTTGTTCCAGGTCTCCACGACCCTCTCCGTGAAGAATCAACCCCTCACATTGCCTCTATATCTTCCTCCCTCCAATCGTAGGCTATGCCCTCTAGTTTTAGTCCCCTCCTTCACCTTATTGATCCCCTTCCCGTACCTAAAAGTTTCAACCACGTTCCCCCTCTCCCTTCTGGTCTCCACTGGGTACAGATCCAATTCTCTACACCTCTGCTTATATAGATTCCCCTGCATACCGTGCACCATCTTGGTTGCCCTTCTCTGAACCCTCTCTATCCCATCTATGTCCTTGCACAGGTGCAGTCTCCAGAACTGGACTTCGTACTCCAGGTGTGGTGTCACCAAGGCTTTGTAAAGAGGCATCAATACCTCCCTCCTTCTGCAAGTTATGCTCCTTCCAATGCATGCCAACATTCCATTTGTCTTCCTCCACAGCTTTGCTGCATTGGCTACCTACCTTAAGGTTGCTTGATATTATCATCCCCAGATTCCTCTCCTGCTCTGGTTTCTTGATTTCCTCCCCACCCACCCCAGAGTGTAGGCTTCTCATGGGCTTTTATGCCCCAAGTGCATCACAGCACACTTTCTGGCACTGAATTTCAGTTGCCAAGTTTCTGACCACCCCTCCAGAATCTTCGGGTCCTGCCTCATACATTCTCTCTTTTCCTTTTCTGGCATTCAGCAGCTTTGCATCTTTACAATACCTTCAAGCATTCGGCCAGCATGGCAGACATGGTCCTTTCACAAGTCAGGATACAGTCTTACAAAACAGGGGTGCTTTCCCAGCGATTTTAGGGAAGATCCAAACTCTTCCACAGAACAGATGACTAGAGCTTAAGGCATGGCTCCCAACTAAGTGAGGCATTTTACTTGTTAGCAAATACTGTCCATAATAGCGTCTCACAAGCTCAAACACTGGCTCCTCAGAAGCCGAATCACATAGCACAGTTACTCTTGGCTAGCTGGCAGTTGGCAGCCACAATTTGAACATTTATAGTCCATACAGGCAATTTCAGACAAAGCTCTGACCTCAGGATACTTTCTTTCCATTCCAGTAGGCACACTAACAGTCACATCAAGCATTTTCATCACAGGACCATCCGTGTTCATTCACACACTTGTCCACTCATTGTGGAGCACTGGATGCGCATAGGGTACAGACAGATACTGATAACCTTGTCGCTTCTCAGCCCTATAAAGATCTCTGATCTCTGAGTTATGAGCCAGCCCGGTGGCACTGAGGGTTGAGGCGCTGGACGCCATACCTCACGCCATGCAAGCAACTCATGTTCGGGAACGAGCATGGGCCACCGGGGGTTGGCAGGGGAGGGAGAGGATCAAGCATCCAGAGGACAGCTGTCATCTCCTGGGGAGGGAGAACTGGCACTCCCACCGAACAACTGTCACCAGGTGAAGGCTGGAGGGTAGTGTGGGTCAGAGGGTCCAGAAGAAGGGAGGGTGCTGCGGGACTTCTGTGGATGCATGCAAGCCTCTACATGCACATGTCCTGCATGTGTGCCCCAGTAATGGGAAGGGAGAAAATGGAGGAAAAACACCTCCTATTGTGGATGACGACTGACCTCTCACAGGCTCCACACCCAGTGACCGGGCAGGGGTAAGTCCCGGTGATACTGGGATGACGGGGCTGGGGAGGTCAGTCAGAAGTGGGCAGCTGGGGGCAGACACGAGGAGTATAAGGTACATATTAAAAAAAAAAAGATCTCATAGTTACTTGTACATTAAGTAGAAATTTACTCACTTACGATCAGCATACAGCTTTCTATTATCTGAAGTCACAGGACTTATCAGCTGTGTAACTGCTAAGGCAGAAGCATTCTTGCAGCCCTCTCACAACTGCAGGCAAGACTCTTGGTAGCCCTCTCCCAGCTGAAGTTAAATTAGGTTTCTTCCACAAATTTTGCCAAATGTTGAAAGACTAATGCCATCCCTGGGGGACAAGTAACTAGCAATTCAGGCCAGCCACTCCAAGTCCTTGCAGCCACATTTCTCACACCAGGGGCCAGAGCCACCCTCCCTGTGGAGGGACTCCCGCTGAACTGAACTCAAAAACCCCTTTTCTTTGGCAAGGGGCCAGAGGCCCCCACCTGTGGAGGGGCCCATGCCAAACTGAACTTCAGACTGTAAACTCTCTGGGATTCTGGGAGCTCTCAGCAGATCCTGATCGGCTGATTCCATTGTCTCTCTGAAAAATTTATATTCATTAGGCTTCCTGGACACCTGATAGGTACCTCGTTTAGGCACCAACATTTCTCCCTGCTTTTCCCCCCAACAAATCTTGGCACAGTCCCAAAAGTCTTTGCACAAAATTCCAGCAGTCCCATTGGCTGCTGTAAGGTCAAAGGCTGCAAACATGGCTATCATTTACAGTCCCCATGCAGTCCATCAATGTCTCAACTTTAATGTCTGGTGCAGCCAGTACAAAGACATTTATTTATTTTGTGCCCCACTGTTCAAAAGTAGTCCCTGTACCCTGTAAAGTGCTTCCATTAATTAACATTTATTTGAGTCCCTGTGCCTGTCACTTGCACCGAAATGCAAAGTCCCCAGGTGCAGGCAGGCTTTCAGATTAATATTCATGGGTCTTTCATTATTATTAATGAGCCTGCACCCAAAACACACAGCACGATTGGTGCTCTTTATTTACAATTTACAGGGGCTTTTCTTGGCCCGTGTTCAGGTGTCCGGTCCCTGCCTAGCTGCAATCAGGGACCGAAACCACGGACAGTCATCCATTTGACCACAATGTGGTCGGAAAACATAGCTGCACTTCTGCGCATGCACGGGCCACCAACTGTTCTGGAGAGCAGAAAGAGATGTGGCAGCTTGCGTTCCAGCTCCTCCGGCCCCCACTCAGAGACTACCAGGAGAAGTAGGGGCTGTATGGAGGCTTTAGGCACACACTGGGGCACCAGCAAACTCTGGCTGTGGCAGTGCACCAAAAGGGAAAATCGTGAGAACACCAACGCAAAAACAGGAGGCAACGGGAGGTCGGGACAAAAAAGGTAAGCCCCCACAGGGGGGTTACAACTCTCATATAATTTTTTAAGCAGTGAGTGAATTGAGTTCCTGCCCAGTTTAGCCCCTGGGCTCTTCTAGCTCCCTTTGCAGGCTTCTGCAGCCTGACTGGTTCTTCTTCTGACACCTGACCACTTTGCAATAGATCCTGGGGTCGGGTTGAACAAAATGGCTGATTGTGGTAGTCCAAAAGGCAGTCTCTCTACAGTCTTTATTTTAAATATGGTTTCTCTTGTCAAACATTTTGTGCCCTCCTCAGTAGTTTGTGCACTGTCATTCTGGTGGCCGGTTCAGCTGGAGCAGTGACTGGTGAGGCTCATTGGGAAATCCCTGGTTTCAAGTGCACAGTTACACTTCTTTCATCAGTGGCAGGCAGCCACTTTGATGTGCAGCAGGAGCTGCTGTTGTATGCTGGGCATGCCAAAGACCTGGCATCCTCATTTCACTTTACTCCCAGTTCCTGCTACAACAGGAGTCTGTTAGGGCTAGCAGGAGCAACAGTGCTGGCAGCAGGTACTGCAGACCTGCTATGTGGAGCCACATAGGTAAGTGACATTGCAGAGGAGCTGGAAGGGAAGGTCTGCTTCCTGCAGATGACACCAAACTCTGCAATAGGGTGGACACCCCATGGTGGGGCTGGAAAGGATGAGTAGTGACCTGAGAAATCTAAAAGAGTGGTCAAGGGTATGGCAGCTGGGTTTCAATGTGAAAAAGTGCAAAATAATGCACTTAGGGCACAGAAACCCAGGGGCAGAGTACAAAATGGGTGGAGTGGTATTGACAACCACCAAGCAGGAAAGAGACCTGGGGGTATTCATATCAGATAACCTAAAGCTGGCCAGGCAGTGCAACAAGGTAGTTTAAAGACCAAGTGGGATTCTGGGGGTACATTGGGAGGGTTATCACTAGCAGAAAGAAGGAGGTGGTGTTGCCTCTGCATAGATCACTGGTAAGACCCCACCTAGAGTACTGTGCCCTGTTCTGGAGACTACATCTCTGGAAGGACATAGAAAGAGGGAAGGCGGTCCAGATGAGGGCAACCAAAATTGTGCAGGGTCTGCTTCAAAAGCCCTATGAGGAGAGACTAAATGAACTCAAAATGTACTCCCTGGAACAGAGGAGGGAGAGGGAGATGTGATAGAGACCTTTAAATACCTCAAGGGTGTAAATAAGATACAGGAGGGAAGTATTTTTCAGAAGAAAATGTGCTTAAGAACAAGGGGATATGCTATTAAGCTGGAGAGTATAGATTCAGGAGAGATGTGAGGAAGTACTTCTTCTCAGAAAGAGTGGTGAATTCCTGGAACAGACTTCCAGTAGAAGTGGTGGGGTTCAAGAATGCATGGAATAAGTACAAGGAAATCATAGTGGAAAGGAAGGGGTGGAGGGAGAAAGAACTGTAAATCAGGCATGGTCTGCGGTAATAGTGTAGGTAGGGAGAAATGGGCAGACCGAATGGGCCAAGCAGTCCTTATCTGCCACCAAATTCTATGCTGCTATGTCTTTATGTCCCACAAGGGGGTGTTATACTAGTATTATCAGGTTGACTGTAGGCAAGTGTGGCACTGGGGTTGCCTTATATGTTCGTCAAATCTTATCTTACTCCATCTCTTTCAGTGAGGTACTCCCCTCCTCTTATGAGTTCCAACTAGCAAAGCTATCCCTCCCTTCTAGTCTCCCCATCTTCATCTGAGTTTTCTATGCATCGCCTAAGATTTCCCCCTCCTCTCTTGTCAACATTGGAGAAGGTAGCAAGTTACGTGACATTTTCGGAGGTGCTGCCAGTCCATGGCACGGGGGGGGGAGAGGAATCTCTGCATTAGTAACTTCAACACATGGTTGAAAGGCTGGTGCAACAAGAAGGGGTATGGCTTCATTGGGGACCCACCTGGAGTGACACAGCCCTGTATAGTGGGGATGGACTGTATCTGTCCAGCAAGGGGGAGGCAGCCCTCAATGGATGGTTTAAATGCTTTGCTGATGAGCATCTAAACTAGTCAGGGTGGGAGGAGGGCAACAGGAGCAGGGATACTCAGGCAGCCCACCCCCACATGGTAGAGAAAGCAAAACAATGGAGCAGGAAGAGGAGTTGATGTCAAGGTCATTGGAGTCAGGCAGAAATGGAGCAGAAAAGGAATCGGGAACACAAGAGAAAAATATCAGGAAGGGAGAGGAGAGATACAGGGGACCAAAAGCAGGAAGAGAGGGAGGTCAGGTAGTAAAACTTGGAAGGTCTTGGTAAAAAATGCACGCAGCCTGGGAAATAAAATCCCAGATATAGAGGTCTTAATAACTGAAGGAGACCTGGACATAGTAGCAATAACTGAAACCTGGTACACAGCTAATCATGAGTGGAAAACAAATGTACCGGGATATGTTCTGTTCAGGAGGGATAGGGAAGGCAAAAAGCGAGGGGGAGTAGCCCTGTATGTCAGAGAGGGTATAATGGCAACACAGGTACAGGGTAAGCAGGGGGAGGCCGAAGCACTGTGGGCCACCCTTCAACCTGGAAATAGCACAGCAGTATGCACAGGGGTGATATACAGCCCTCCAGGACAGGAAGAGGAACTGGACAGGGTGCTAGTGGAGGAAATACACGAGATGGCAATGAAAGGTGAAATTCTACTGATGGGGGATTTCAACATGCCAGACGTGGATTGGAACACCAGTGTATCCACTTCAGCCAGAAGCAGAGGCATCCTTGATTCATTCCAGGAGGCTGGACTCAGGCAGCTTGTGCTCAATCCCACCAGAGATGGGGCAATTCTAGATCTAGTAATGACCAACGGGGATTGAATCACAGATGTCCAGGTAGAAGGGCAACTGGAATCCAGCAATCACAACATTGTGTGGTTCAGCATAGGGACCGAGTCTCACTCAAGTCATACTAGGATAAAGGTTTTGGATTTCAAAAATGCAGACTTCGCTGAAATGGGAAGTGGGTATCAAAAGAGCCCTGGAGAGAATGGGGCAGGAGGGGGAGTGGAAGAACAGTGGACGTGTCTAAAGGAAGCCTTACTGAAAGTAACAAACCAATGCATCAGATTGTTATCCAAAGGCAAGAGAAGAAGAAAGCCACTGTGGTTCTTGAGAGAGGTGGCGGTAAGAAAAAATTACTCACCTTAGTAATTGTGTTTCTTCTAATGGAGTCTTGTTGTATTCTGACAATCTGCAGTTAGCTCCAGCCTTTGAACTGCCCCGGAGAGTAGAGGGTTAATTTTCTGTGCAGTGCATAGAACATTGAGCTCCAGCTCAGTTGAGGTCTCTGTCTGCAGCACTTTGAAACCCAACCGTCAGATTCTTATGAGCAAACACTCACTAACTATCTATGTGGAAACTGTAAAAATTTTTAACTAGCCAACTGGCAACAGAAAGTTTTGGATTCCCAAAGGAAGACTCAAGTCTGGAAACCCAAAACCAAAACCTATCCAAAAATAAAAGATCATAATACAAAAGCACCCAGATAAAATGGAGGGTGTGCATGAAGCACCCCTGGGGTGCAACACTGCACCTACCCACCCACTTCCCAAAAACAGGTTCTGAGAGGGGACACAGGGAGGGAGGTCAGAATACAGCAAAACTCCATTAGAAGAAATATAATTACTAAGGTGAGTAATTTTTTCTTCAAACAACATGAAGTCTTGCTGTATTCTGACAATCTGCAGACTAACAAGCAGTACCTCCATGGAGGAGGAGGGACAGAACCTACTTTGGGAATAGGCTCTGAAGTACTGCTGTGCCAAACCGAGCATCACTCCTAGCCTGGATATCCAGAGAGTAATGCTTGGTAATGGTATGGACTGTTTTCCAGGTGGCTGCTTGACACATTTCTAACAGAGGGATATTCCTGGCAGCAGCCAGGGAAGCAGCTGTACCTCTTGTGGAATGAGGCCTCAGGCCTGAGGGTGGAATTTTTCCCAGTTTCTCATAGCAGAATTGTATACAAGAAACAATCCACCTGGCAATAGTTCTCTTGGTGGCAGGTTTGCCCTTTCCCACTTCCCCATAAGTGAGGAACAACTGGGGGGAATCAAACCTGTGACCCTTGGTACGCTCTATGTAGTAGCTAAGGGCTCTTTTAACATCTAAACTGTGCAGCCTCCTCTCTCCTGAGGAAGAATGATCAGTGAAGAAGACAGGGAGACACACAGACTGATTCAAATGGAAGTCTGAAATCACTTTGGGCAAGAACCTCCTATTGGTTCTAAGGACCACTTTATCTCTATGAAAGGAGATAAAATCAGGTTCCACTGACAGGGCTTGCAATTCACTGATACGTCTGGCAGAGGTAATGGCTACCAAAAACACAGTTTTCCAAGTCAAGTACTTAAGCTCTGCTGAAGACATAGGCTCAAAAGGGGGTTGCATAAGTTGAGCAATGCAAACATTTAAGTCCCAGGCAGGGGCAGGATCCCTAAAGGGAGGATTGGTATGAAGCAATCCCTTGAAGAATTTACAGAACACAGGGTGAAATGACAGAGAGGAAGGCTTGCCCACTGACAGAAAAGCAGAAACAGCTGACAAGTGTACCTTGAAAGTAGCTGGTCTGAGGCCTAGGCCATTAAGATGGACCATATAATCCAGAACTGTAGGCAATTCAGCAGTGTCTGGAGAGATATGCTTCTTGAAACACCAAATGCTGAATCTTTTCCATTTGGAGTCATAAGTCTTTCTGGTGGCAGGCTTTCGAGAGGCTTTGAGAATATCCAGAACCCCCTGGGACAGATGCAAATCTGCATACTCTAACTCTTCAGGAGCCATGCCTTGAGATTGAGAGACCGAAGATTGGGGTACCAAATCCTCCCCTGAGAGGAGGTTAACAGGTTGTAATTCCTTGGAAGAGACAGGGGAAGATGGACTGCTAGGGACAGTAAGAGGGTGTACCAGGGCTGCCTGGCCCAATCTGGAGCAATCAGAATCACTTTGCAGGGTTGTGACCTTACCTTGACCAGAACCTTGAACAGTAGAGGAAAAGGAGGAAAGCATAGAGAAATTTCCCTTCCCAGTTCAACATCAGAGCATCCAGAGGGACTGAGCCCAAGACTGGGGGTCTGCAACAAAACAGAGGAAGTTGGTGATTGTCTGGGGCTGCAAAGAGATCTATCTCTGGAGCGCTCCACCTAGAAAAAATCACTTTCAACACCAGAGGGTCCAGGGACCATTCATGATGGCCCTGGGAGATCCTGCTCAGTGCATCTGCTAGCACATTGTCCTTCCCTGGAAGGTGGATTGCTATCAGAGAGGTCTGCAAGGAATAAGCCAGGGACCACAATTTCATGAGTTCCGCGCACAAGGCCATGGACCGAGTGCCTCCTTGCTTGTTGATGTACCACGTGATGGTGGTGTTGTCTGTTCTGACCTGAACCACCTTGTTCTGCACAGACTGAGAGAAAGCTTGCAGGGCCAGAAAAACTGCCCTGAGTTCCAGGAGATTGATATGAAGAAGGGATTCCTGAGGGGACCACAGTCCCTGGGCTGTGAGAGCCCCCAGATGGGCTCCCCACCCCAAAAGGGAAGCATCCCTGGTAAGGACCACCGAATGAGACTAAGTGACAAATGGGATCCCTTGCCTTAAATTGTCCTGATCCTGCCACCATTGAAGAGCTTGGATCAGTGTCCGAGTCACTGGAATCAGTCTGGCAAGAGGATCCTTCTTTTGGGATCAAAAGGCCCTCAGATGGAACTGAATGTCCCTCATCTGGAATCTTGCCCCTTGGACCACTGCTGTAGAAGCTGCCATGTGGCCCAAGAGCTGAAGGAAGTGCCTTGCTGGTCGGGACACCTGAAGGCTGAAGGAAGAAGCCCGTTCTATAAGAACTCTTGCCCTTTCCAGGGGAAGAAAGGCTCTTGCTTTGACAGTATCTAGCTCTGCCCCTATAAAGGTAAGAAGCTGCACTGGTTTGAGAACTGACTTGGGGAGGTTGAGGAGAAATCCTAGGGAAGTGAGCACCTGCTGGGTCACTTGCAGGTCTGACTTGGCTTGGTCTGGAGACTGACCTACTATGAGCCAGTCGTCCAGATATGGAAAAATGGAAATCTTTTGCCTTCTTAAAAAGGCAACTACTACTGCCAGGCACTTTGTGAAAACCCTTGAAGCTGATGTTAGACCAAAGGGCATTGCTTTGAACTGATAATGGCCTGCGGGCAACTTGAACCTGAGGTACTTTCTGTGGGAGCACCTGATGGGGGTGTAAAAGTAGGCATCTTTGAGGTCCAGGGAGGCTAGCCAGTCCCCTGGCCTTAGAGAGGGAAGAATTATTCCCAGAGTCACCATCTTGAACCTTGGTTTTAAAAGATGTTTGTTCAGGTATCTTAAATCGAGGATAGGTCGCCACTCCCCTGTCTTTTTTGGGGTAAGAAAGTACCTGAAGTACAGACCTTTGCCCCGGTGTAGAGTAGGAACTCTCTCTATGGCTCTTAAGGCCAGAAGAGATGAAACCTCTGCATCTAGGGCGAGGGTTTCGGAGAGACTTGCAGGTGGAAAAGATCTGGCTCTCATCGTCTGAAATTTTTTGAAGCTGAGAACCAGTCCCTGGCTGACTATTTCCAGGACCCACTTGTCTGAAGTAACAGACACCCAGTCCAGGACAAAGTAAGCCAGCCTGCTCCCTACAGAGATAGGAGAGTCGACCCAGGCAGGCCCATCAGGGTGTCTGCTTGGCAGGGGCCTTAGGCTGAGAAGTGGATGCAGCCCTGCTCTTTCCCCTTCTGCCTCTCCCTCTGAAGAACCCCCTCTGTGAAAAGGGAGAAGAGGCCTGTGCTTGGTAGAAAGGCCTATGAAAAGGTCTGCCCCTGCCCCTAGATTGCTGCCTTTGAGGAGTTGTTTGCCTCTCCTTGGCCTGTGCACTCCTATAAGTGGTCCTATATTCCTCCATCTTTTTAATGTAATTCTCTGTCTGCTCCCCAAACAGAGAATTACCTTCCACAGGGAAATCCATGGCCTTAGCCTGAATGTCCTGTGAGAGGCTAGTACATCTGAGCCAAGCCATTCTCCGAAGAGCCACAGATGTAGCCATGACTCTTGATGACACATCACTGGAGTCCACAGCAGCATGAAATTGTACCTTAGATGCCTCAATCCCATCAGCAGCCACCTCCTCCAGCTCCTTGGCCAGCTGAGGGGAGGCCTGTTTAGTCAGTGCCAGTACAGTGTCCCACCTGGACTTCTGGTACCTGGCTGCATAGGCCATATAATTAGCCTGCCTGAGTCCCAAACAGAATGCCATGTATTGTTTCTTTGCCAAGGCATCCATCCTCCTGGAGTCTTTATCTGGGGGGTGTGAAGCCAAGGGAACATTAGCCCTATCACAGGCTGCAGCCTGCACGACCCCAACATGGCTACATTGCTGATAGAAAAACTCTGTGTCTGAGCCTGATAAGGTATACCTCTTGTCCATTCTTCTATCAACAGGAGGTACAGAATTAGGAGACTTTAAATTTTTTTTCTGTCTGTTTCCCAAATGATTTGTGTAGGGGAATAGACAGCCTCCTGGACTCTGGGATGTCCATCATTTCAACAAAATCAGGCTCCTCCTGATCCTCTGTAGCCTCCTCCATAGGGAGCTGGAGAGTTTCAGCCACTTTCCTGTAGAACAGATAGTGGGGAGGGGACTCGGAGAACCTAGGAGGGGAAACACCAGAAGGTCTGTCTGGGGAGATGTCCGGTTCAATGGGCACATCCAGACTTTCTGCTCCATCAAACTCATCATCATGCTCATAATCCCCCTCCTCCTCAAATTCTGGTTCATAAAAATCTTCAGGGGCATAATCCTGAACCGGAGGAACCGACTTGAACCGAATCCCTAACTAACGGATCCGGATCGAACGGAACGGGCAAAGTGATTCAACAATCCAAATCGCTTGGGCAATCTCATCAGTGGTTGGAGCATGAACCTCCGGATCCGAACCGGCTGATTTTTGTTTACGTTTCCTTTTTGTAGGAACCGGTCCCTCAGGATCGGCTCTCCTCTTGCCCAAAGAAGTATCGCCCTGGTCAGAGGGCACTCTTTCTGGCTCAGTCGGAACCGAACCAGGCTGGCCATCCAGGTCAGCGGACTTCTCGGCCTCCTTTTCCCTAAGTCTAACTAATCTTTTCTCCAGGGTAGACTTAGGAAAGTTTTTACAAATTTGGCAGTCTGTATCGAGGTGGTCAAACCCCAGACAATAAACACAGGTGGTGTGGGGATCGGCCTTAGCAAAGACCTCCCCACACTCACTGCAGTGTTGAAACCCAGTGGGCCTATTTTTACGTTCGCTTGCGCGCATGCGCAAGGAACGTTTTGGGAGAGTAGCACACTTTGGAGGTGTGCCTCTCCCTTTCAATCCACTGCTCAGTTGAGCAGGCGTGGCGGTCCTGCACCAATGGGTGCGGGAGCTGTGTATGACAGTGGTGGTCTTTGCTTCAAAGAAAACCACCTCTGTCATACAGAGCACTGTGTCACGCTGCCCCGAGCGTCCGCGTTGCCCCCTGCGTCACGCCACCCTCCAAATCTTTGCTGCCACGCTGGGCGCCACCCCAGCGTGGCAAAAGGTCCTGGTTGTCTGCCGGCATGGGCTGCCCTAATCCCCTGGCTGCCTACTGCCCCCCCCAGTTGCTTCTGCCACGCTGGGAGCCCCCCCAGCGTGGCAAGGTCCCGGTTGCCGATGGGGTGCCCAACTCTTGTCGGCTCCATCGGCCCCCAGTTATCTTCCTGCCATGCTGGGAGCCCACCCCAGCGTGGCAAATGTCTCATGTTGTCAATAGTAAAAAAAAACCTGTAAATTAAAAACCATCACACGCAGTCTCCTCGCCCCTCCCACAACCCGCACTCACCCATCCACTGCGCACTCCAGCTCTCCCCACAACCCCCCCCATACTTACCTCCAGAGTTCTGCGCGACGCATCTTCGGTGGACCGAAACACGCCTGCACTTTTCAAAGCTGACCGTGAACGGAGGAAATGCCAGTAAGCTGTATAATGGGCTAGATAGAGGGTTTTCAACTTTATTGCATTATCTCAGGATTTTTTGGGATTTTTGTTCACTATCAATATGGTTTTGGATTTCTCATGAATGATGTCACTGTCATGGCAGTTATTCGGGCCCAAGGGTAATTTCGCAGTCACTGTGCAGTCACTGCGGGAATCACCCTTCGGCCTGAATAATGCCATGACAGTGACATTATTCATGAGAAGGAGTCCCAAAACCCTATGTTGAAAATGTGGTGCAAAATTCCAAAATGACTGCTTTTACGGCGATGCTATGCGCAGCCCCTACGCACACTGCACGTTGCGTAATTTTCAATATTTGCACTCCAGATTTTCAACATTGCCATTTTACCACACTTTCCTCATGAGCAGTACAGCTGTCATTTTTCACATCTTGCCCAAAATGTGTTTCCGCCCATGTAGCGCACAATGGCACAGTTGGTGTGCGAACTCAATGTATGGGACACATTAAGAAAATCACAGTGGCACTGATCATGAGCAGAGGTCTTAAAATGGCTGTGTTGAAAATGTGGTGAAAAAATTCCTAAAAATGACTGTTTTATGAGTCTGCGTTGCAGTTCCTACGCACGCTTGTAAGTTTGCGAATTTTCAATATTTTCACTCCAGATTTTGAACATTGCCATTTTACCACACCTCCTCATGGGCAGTACAGCTGTCATTTTTCACATCCTGCCCAAAACATGTTTCCGCCCATGTAGCGCACAATGACGCAGTCGGTGTGCAAACTCAATGTATGGGACACATTAAGAAAATCACAGTGACACTGTTCATGAGCAGAGGTCTTAAAATGGCTGTGTTGAAAATTTGGTGAAAAAATTCCTAAAAATGACTGTTTTACGAGTGTTCATTGCGCAGCTCCTATGCACGCTCATAAGTCTGCGAATTTTCAATATTTTCACTCCACATTTTCAACATTGCCATTTTACCACACCTCCTTATGAGCAGTGCAGCTGTCATTTTTCACATCTTGCCCAAAACGTGTTTCCGCCCATGTAGCGCACAATGGCACAGTCGCTGTGTGAACTCAGTGTATGGAACACATTAAGTAAATCACAGTGTCACTGTTCATGAGCAGAGATCTTAAAATGGCTATGTTGAAAATTTGGTGAAAAAATTCCTAAAAATAACTGTTTTACGAGCGTGCGTTGTGCAGTTCCTACGCATGCTCGTAAGTTTGCGAATTTCAATATTTTCACTCCAGATTTTCAACATTGCCATTTTACCACACCTCCTTATGAGCAGTGAAGCTGTCATTTTTCACATCCTGCCCAAAACGTGTTTCCGCCCATGTAGTGCACAATGGCGCAGTCGGTGTGCGAAATCAATGTATGGGACACAGTAAGAAAATCACAGTGACACTGTTCATTAGCAGAGGTTTTAAAATGGCAATGTTGAAAATTTGGTGAAAAAATTCCTAAAAATGACTGTTTTACAAACATGCGTTGCACAGTTCCCACGCATGCTCGTAGGTTTGCGAATTTTCAATATTTCCACTCCAGATTTTCAACATTGGCATTTTACCACACCTTCTCATGAGCAGTACAGCTGTCATTTTTCACATCCTGCCCAAAACGTGTTTCCGCCCATGTAGCACACAATGGCGCAGTCTGTGTACGAACTCAATGTATGGGACACATTAAGAAAATCACAGTGACACTGTTCATGAGCAGAGGTCTTAAAATGGCTATGTTGAAAATTTGGTGAAAATTCCTAAAATGACTGTTTTACGAGTGTTCATTGCGCAGTTCCTATGCACGCTCGTAAGTTTGCGAATTTTCAATATTTTCACTCCACATTTTCAACATTGCCATTTTACCACACCTCCTTATGAGCAGTGCAGCTGTCATTTTTCACATCTTTCCCAAAACGTGTTTCCGCCCATGTAGCACACAATGGCACAGTCGGTGTGCGAACTCAGTGTATAGGACACATTAAGAAAATCACAGTGTCACTGTTCATGAGCAGAAGATCTTAAAATGGCTATGTTGAAAATTTGATGAACAAATTCCTAAAATTAACTGTTTTCTGACGTGCGTTGTGCAGTTCCTCACGCTGCCGTGTAAGTTTGTGAATTTTCAATATTTTCACTCCAGATTTTCAACATTGCCATTTTACCACACCTCCTTATGAGCAGTACAGCTGTCATTTTTCACATCCTGCCCAAAACATGTTTCCGCCCATGTACTGCACAATGGCGCAGTCGGTGTGCGAAATCAATGTATGGGACACAGTAAGAAAATCACAGTGATACTGTTCATTAGCAGAGGTTTTAAAATGGCAATTTTGAAAATTTGGTGAAAAAATTCCTAACAATGACTGTTTTACGAGCGTGCGTTGCACAGTTCCCACGCACGCTCGTAGGTTTGCGAATTTTCAATATTTCCACTCCAGATTTTCAACGCCATTTTACCACACTTCCTTATGAGCAGTACAGCTGTCATTTTTCACATCCTGCCCAAAACATGTTTCCGCCTATGTAGCACACAATGGGGAAACAAAAGCTCATGCTGAAAATTTATTGTGCAAATACCAGCAATCGCACAGGGCATTAGGGTAAAGCACCATATGTGCCAAACACCACTGCAAATACCTGCAAGCGAACGTTCGGCATTGACAAATGCTTGTTTTTCTTGGGTTTCTCAGACATGGCCAACCTAACCAAAACTTACCCTTTTTTCGGCAACCGCCAAGCAAGACTCCCTTATCGGTTTCTAACCGTGTTACGGGTATTGGAAAGAAACGTTAAAAACACGTCTTTTTTTTAAACTGATAAGGACTGGTAACCACACACTAAAGAAAAACACAAGAGTTCAGTATATTGGATCGGTTCAGCAGAACCGATCGAAAATACAAGTTTTACAATTTCCACAAATAAACAGAGAAACTATCTAAAGTACTCACGGTACCGCAGACAGAGCCTGAACCAACAATGCGGAAATAAATTCGGAATTAAACCGACAACTTTAACCGAATTTGAACCGAGCAGAAGGAGAACTCTCCAGAGCGACTGTTCATTGAGGCGGAGTAAAGAATCTGACGGTTGGGTTTCAAAGTGCTGCAGACAGAGACCTCAACCGAGCTGGAGCTCAGTGTTCTATGCACTGCACGGAAAATTAACCCTCTACTCTCCGGGGCAGTTCAAAGGCTGGAGCTAACTGCAGATTGTCTGAATACAGCAAGCCTTCATGTTGTTTGAAGGGTCAGGGCAAAAAGGAAAGGGTTCAGGAAATATAAGGAGACTCAAAGGGAGGAGTACTTAGAGTGTCTAAGGAAAGCGGGAAAGGCAGTAAGGAGAGCAAAGGCACAGAAGAAGGTTTAGCACAGTCAGTAGCTTACATAAAAGTAAAATCTTTAGTGCTTGATTATTTGTACAGTCAGCAAGTCTGCTCACCTAAGAGGGATTTGTGCAGCTGGAAGCAGAGTCAAAGAGTACTTACTGTTCTGCCACTGAGCGCAGGCCGATCCTAGTTGCAGCTTGGGAAAAGGGGTCCTTTATTCAGACTATGGTGCTTTATTCTCTGTGCATTGCATGTGCCAAAGAGGGTAGCCTATCTGGAGGGAATTGATCTAATAGACTGTGTTGAAGAAGTCTGAAATGTGGGATTTGATTTATTTCAACTGTATTAGAGTAGGCTGAATGGGGTGAAATGATTTTCTAGAGTGTGTAAGTGCTTTAATTTATTGTTTGTAATTTACCCATAGTATAGATTGAGTCCACTACCCGTACTGAAATACAAAGTGAGATACATTTCCCCTGAGCACAGTGTAACTTCAGAGTTCCAGGACTTACCTTACCTTCTGTTACCCACTATCCCCTCGCTCTCCCTAACCCCTCTCCTGGCTCTTTACTCCTCCACCTAAGTACCTTGCTATTTAATCTGACTTCTCATTCTCTCTCTCTCTCTCTCTCTCTCTCTCTCCTTAACCACTGGCCTACCTGGGCTAGCCACGTCCGGAGCAGCAGAGTCGCCAAACAAGTGAAGGTACGCTATTGCAGAACCACGGAAGAGCTGTCATTTTCTTTCTTTGTGTGACTGTGACCGAGGAGTTTTGAATTTGGTGCCTTTTCTGTCCGTGCCATTGACTCAGCGGAGTGCCCCTCGCAGTTATGCTAACTGGAGTGCACTGAGTAATTTGAGACAAGGACAGGGCTCCCCATTCTGAAACTGGGCAGCTTACTGTATTTTAAGTGTGAAACTGCCTTGCAAGCAACCAAAATCGTCTGGGTTGCCTGCTGAGGGACTCCGTATTTAATTGCTTAGGCAAGACTGTACGATTCTCTCGCTACTTTGGTAGCTTACCTAAAAGTAAAATCTTTTGTGCTTGATTATTTGTGCAGTCAGCAAGGCTGCTCACCTAAGTGGGATTTGTGCAGCTGGAAGCAGAGTCAAGGAGTACTTGCTGTTCTGCCACTGAGCGTGGGCCGATCCTGGTTGCAGCTCGGGAAAAGGGGTCCTGTATTCAACCCACAGCCGCTGTGCAGCTGCTCCCCACCGGCCCCCAATACACTCCCACCCTTAGCTGGCCTTGAATATATAGCCGGGGCTCTCACGTGCACATTGTCATGTGTGGTGTTGATGTGAATCTCTCGATCTCCCTAATTTCTCATCTGCAGCTTATAACTATTGGCCACTAGAGGTCCCCATGTACTTATTCTTGTCTCTCTATCCAAACAGGCCACAGTAAGATGTAATTCTGCTCGCTGAGGACTCTCTCCCCACCTCCCCCTGTTCACTATTCCTCTTTTCTTCTCCTGCCCTACCCAACAGCCTAATGATGTCACTCCTGATTAATTGCCTCCTATCCTTTCTGTCATTAATAGCTCTTGACTCTTTGTCACTAATTCTTGGGCATCCCTCTACTCTCCCTGCTGCCTCCCAAAACGACTTCTCCTACTCAAACATGTTACTGCATAAATCTATAGATCAGGTACCTCCTCTGGGCCTCAGTAACAAACCTATCAGTTCCATAATTAGATTTCTGCTCAGAAAGAAAATCTGTTACCATGGTTGTGCCTCTCGCATGTTCCTTCATGCCACTATCTGGATAGTGACCCTATCCCTCACACTTTCTGGTGACATCGAGCCCAACCCTGGCCCCCTAGGATCGCACATACAACCTCCTCAAGTCTGCTTACCTCAAGTGTCCAAACCCCCAGGACTATCCATTGCCCACATAAACATCCGGAGCTTGGTAGCCAATCTCCCTGAGCTTGAAGCATGGGTTCATGTTAACAATCCTGATATCCTCGTCTTGTCTGAAACTTGGATAAAGTCTTCAATCCCAAACTCAGCATGTGCTCTCCCTGGGTACAACATGCTTCGTGTGGACTGTCCTACATCCAAGAGAGGGGGTGGCCTGGTGCTGTATTTCAAACCGCACCTCAATATGTCTCTTGCACCAGTTAATCCTTTGAGTCATTGTGAAGTACTGCATTCGATCCTCCTATTGGGATGCTTAAAGAAACTTCACATCCTAAGTGTCTACTCCCCTCCAAGAAACAGTAAGCTCGGTCTTGAAGAACTCATTGACTTAATAGCTATGGTACCCTCCAGAAATGGTATTATCTGCCTTGGGGATTTCAACCTAGACTGGCTGGACTCGAATGTCTCCTACCTAGCATCCACCCTTAGTAAAGTTAACCTTACTCAACTTATCATATCTCCTACCAGAGTTTCCTCAAATGTCTCCAGTCGCACGCTCATCGACTGGATACTTACCAATAGAGTGGACCATATTAACTCCTCTGGTGTCCTTGCGGCCTCTATCACTGACCACTGTCCTATCTACTGCATGTGGCTGGCCTCTACCCCTACTTATCCTCCCAAAATTTTAATCTTCTCAAATTTTGCCCATCTGGACACTACAGCCTTTCTTCTGGAACTCAGTCTGGTTGACTGGTCCCCAATTTTTATCACCTACGATGTCAACAGAGCTACTGAATACTTCACCAATGTGTTACTATCACTACAGCGGTGACATATCCCCACCTCAACCCGTAGGGTCAGGGGCAAACCCACGAAGTGGCTTAGGCGCCCTCTACTCCAGCGCCTAAAACTAAGGGATAGACTATGGGTGAAATGGAAATCCTCAGCCTTGCCTACTGACTATGAGGAATATCGTACCCTAAGAAATGCCTGCAAGGAGGACATTAGGTTGAACAAAAGTAGCTACTACCAAGAGTTACTTCGCTCTTCCTCATCTAACCCTAAACAATATTGGGCTAGTATAAACAAAATTATTGGAAACAACAAGCCGCAGACTCTGAGGGAAATGTTGGTAAATGAGGTCAGCTGTAACCACTCCTCTACCATTTCTGAAGCTTTTAACTATTTTCACAGCGCTCCCTACCTTCCTCCATGCCTCTCCTCTTGGCTCTCCTACTTCTCCCTGTGATCCCTCTCATGCATCAGCACCTCTAAAGCTTGCTCCTGTCACTACAGCTGAAGTCTTAAAACTCAATTCCCTCTCTCCCCAGGGTAGCGTGGGTACTGAATGTCTCGAACCCAGGATCCTTCGACTGGCGGCCGCTCTATTAGCAACCCCAGTAACTAGACTATTCAACCTCTCTATCTCGACCTCAGCTGTTCCCCTTATATGGAAATCAGCCAGGATTATTCCTGTGTTCAAAAAAGGTGACCCTAGTAGACTAATTATAGGCCTATTGCTATACTACCTACCTTAAGCAAACTGCTCAAAAAATAATCCATGGCCAGTTCATCGCTCAACTGACCAAGTTCAATCTTCTGTCTCCTATCCAGCATGGTTTTCGGCCTGGACACAGTACCTCCACGGCTCTTACCCTATTTACCAGTGATGTAAGACTAAGAGCACCTGGGGAACAGTGACCACCAGTCATTGTGGTTTGAAATCACAGAAAGAGCAGAACCAAACCACACAAAAACATGTATCCTGGATTTTAGGGGGGCAGACTTTGGGAAAATGGGAAGATACTTGAAAGAGGCATTAAGGGGAATGGGACAGGAATCAGGGGTTGAGGAATAGTGGGCAGTATTTAAAATGGGGATTACAAGAACAACAGAATTATGCATTAAGCAAGTTAGCAAAAGAAAAAGAAGAGAAGACCATTATGGTTTTCCAAAGAGGTAGCAAAGAAAGTGAAAGCCAAAAGATTGCATTCAGGCAATACAAAACACACAGGTAGAGGGGATAGGGAGAAGTACCAGGAGAAGCAAAGGGAGGCAGGGAGGTCAGTAAGGAAGCCAAAGCTCAGACAGAAGAACACATTGCAAAATCAGTGGGTAGAGGGACAAAACCTTTACAGGTACATAAGTGAAAAAAGAAAGTCAAAGGAGGATAGTGAGACTGAAGGGGAGGATGGGGGCAGCGTGGAGGATGACAACAGTAAAGCGGACATATTGAACAGAGTATTTCTGCTCAGTCTTTACTGAGAAAGAGGGGGTAATGGGTCTGAAGGGAGTACAAGGGTGAGAATGGTGCAGAAATGGACACAAGTCCTTACACGAGAAGAGTCCTGAAGGAACTGGAAGTAATAAGAGTTGATAAAGCAATGGGGCCAGATGGGGTGCACCCCAGGGTCCTTAAAGAACTAAGAGAGGTGGTGGCTGAACCTCTGGCTATCCTGTTTAGCCGATCACTGGAAACAGGGGAGGTACCCAAAGACTGGAGGACTGCAGATGTAGTCCCCTTACAAAAGCGGGAACAAAGAGGAAGCAGGGAACTACAGACCAGTCAGCCTCACCTTGGTAGTGGGGAAGATCATGGAAGCACTACTGAAGGAGAGATTGGTGGAACATCTGGTTGTCAATGGACTACAGGACCCAAGGCAGCATGGTTTCACCAGGGGGAGGTCATGTCAGACCAACCTCATTGAATTTTTTGACTGGGTGACTAGTGAGGTGGATCAGGGGAGGGCAGTGGACATGGCCTATCTGGACTTCAGCAAGGCCTTTGACACTGTGCCACATAGAAGACTATTACACAAACTGGGGAATATGGGTGTGGGCAGGACAGTAGTGTGGTGGGTAGGTAACTGGCTGGGTGGCAGGACACAGAGGGTGGTGGTAAATGGCTGTCACTCCACAGAGGGAAGAGTGACCAGTGGGGTACCACAGGGATCAGTGCTGGCACGTTCTATTCAACATCTTCATCAGTGACATTGCACAGGACCTAGAAGGCAGAATTTCACTGTTCGCTGATGACACAAAGCTCTGTAACAGAGTAGACACACCAGAGGGTGTAGACAGAATGAGAAGGGACCTGCAGAAACTTGAAGAATGGTCAGGGGTTTGGCAGTTGAAATTCAATGCAAAGAAGTGCAAGATAATGCATATGGGCACAAAAACCCTGGCACAATATATCAGTTGGGGGTGAGGATATAGTATGCACCGAGCAGGAAAGGGATCTTGGGTTATCATCTCTGATGACCTCAAGGTAGGGAAACAGTGTGACAAGGCAGCAGGTAAAGCAAATAGGATGTTGGATGTATAGCAGGGGCATCACCAGCAGGAAAAGGGAAGTCATAATTCCTATACAAGACACTAGTGAGGCCCCACCTGAGAGTACAGTGTACAGTTCTGGAGACCATACCTACGTAAGGACATAGACAAGGTAGAGAAGGTTCAGAGGAGGGCAACAAAGATGGTGCATGGATTGCATCACAAGTCCCATGAAGACAGGTTGAAGGAACTGAACATGTACTCCCTGGAGGAGAGGAGAGAGAGAGAGGGATATGATAGAGACATACAAGTATCTCACAGGGAGGAACAGGGTGAAGGAATACACTATTTTAAGCAAAAGATGTTCCAGGACTGAGGGCATGGGATGAAGTTGGAGGAGGACGATTCAAAGGAAACATGAGGAAGAATTTCTTCACAGAACGGGTGGTGGACAAGTGGAACACCCTGCCAGAGGAAGTGGTGGGGGCTGAAACAATCACGGGATTTAAGAATGCATGGGATAGACATAAAGGAATTCTGGAGGTCAGGGGTAAGGGGCAACAGACTTCTAGGAAAACATAAACTGAACTTACAAGCTCAAATGGGCAGACTGGGTGGGCCATAGGCCCTTATCTGCCAACACTGTCTATGTATCTATGTATCTATATAACATGGATAATGGAAAACTCACCGGGGCTGTATTTATTGATCTTACAAAAGCATTCGACCTGGTGAGCCATCCCCTTCTGCTGTGCAAACTACAGGACCTTGGCGCTATCCATCCCACCTTGTCCTGGTTCAAAAGCTATCTTTACTGTCGATCCCAAACTACCTCCTTCTGCAAAGCCCAATCATCTCCCTCTGCCATCTCCCTCGGTGCTCCTCAGGGTTCAATACTAGGCCCATTGCTATTCTCCATCTTTGTCAATTCTATTCCGACCTCCACTACCCACTGTAAGTCTATCTTGTATGCTGATGACCTGCTACTTAATACCACTTCTGCATCTATCAGTGATATTAATGACCACTTATCATCCTCCTTTAGTCAGATCTAGGCATGGCTCTCCTCTAACCAATTAATTCTCAATCAACCCAAAAAGTACAGTTATGTAAGAACTTACCGTAACAGTAGATCCTCGAGAGAGGCTCTTGCAGTAGGTAATTACATATAGGACATATAGGACTGACGCTGGCTGGCGGCAGGACCACACGGAAAAATTTCTAGCTAGTAGTCCCTGGTGAGGGACCGCCCCTACGTCAGGTGACCGGCATCATGTGACGTCGGTATAAAGGGGCGGTCCCGGACGCCCGCCTTCCAGTTCTTTCCCACCACAGGCCCGGAAGGCCCGGACGAGAGAGAAGCAGATATTTCCCTCAATGGAAAAGGAGCTGAAGAAGCCTAGGGGGATGGAGGGCGGGAAGGTATTACCTACTGCAAGAGCCTCTCTCGAAGATCTACTGTTACGGTAAGTTCTTACATAACTGTACTATCTTACTTTGAGAGGGCTCTTGCAGTAGGTAATTACATATAGGACTGAATCCCAAGCAGTCTGGAGCAAATAAAAGGCACCAGGAGGAGGAAACTATTCCTGAAAGTAGCACTAGTCTTGCAGGCCTCAAGACAGGAGGCCCTGCAAAACAGCTAGCCCGAAGCCTGCTCTACGGCAAGAGGCAATGTCCAAACTGTAATGTTTCGTAAAGGTATGGATGGAAGTCCAGGTGGCAGCAGCACAGATGTCTGCCGCAGACACATTCTTGAAACAAGCCGCAGAGGCTGCTACTCCACGAGTGGAGTGACCTCTGACTTGACCCGGAAGGGTCTTGTTGTATTTGTCATGACAGAAAGTGATGCAATGAGCCAACCACTTTGATAGGCGTTGCTTGGAAACAGCATTGCCTTCCCTTTTGTGAGCAAAAGAGACGAACAGCTGGTCAGTTTTTCTGAGATCCTTTGTCCTATTGGTGTAGTATCTCAGAATCCGGTGAACATCCATGGTATGGAGTAAATATTCTCCTTGGTTGGAGTACTGCGTGAAAAAGGCAGGTAACTCTATAGATTGATTTAAGGTAGACTCCACTACCACTTTAGGCAGAAACTTAGGGTTCGTGCGAAGAGCTACTTGTTCTTTGTGAAAAATCAAATAGGGGATTTTACACATAAGGGCCTGGAGCTCGGAAATTCTTCGAGCGGAGGTAATGGCCACCAAGAATAGAGTCTTCCATGACAGAAACTTCAGATCTGCAGATGCCGCAGGTTCGAAGGGAGGAAGGGTAAATTTCTCGAGAACAAAGTTCAAGTCCCAAGAGGGAGCAGGAGTCCGAACAGGGGGCCTCAGATGAAGGACCCCTCGAAGAAAAGTCTTGGACACCTCTAATTGGGCAAAGGCTTTATCAGCGAAAGGAACATGGTAAGCTGAAATAGCGGCCATGTGCACTTTCAAGGAGGAAGGACTGAGACCTAGGTCAAAGAGATGACGTAAATATTCAAGCAGAACGGCCACTGGACAGGAGAAAGGCTCCATGTTCCTAGAGGCAGCCCAAATAGAAAATCTCTTCCATTTCATGGCATAAGTGGACCTAGTGGAGGGTTTTCTAGCCTCCACCAGAATCTCAGCCACCTTTGGAGAGACACCAAAACGAGATTGGACTAGGTCTGCAGGAGCCATGCGTGAAGTTGTAGGGACTTGAGGCCCGGATGGACCAGGGTCCCCTGATCCTGAGTCAGCAATCCTCGAGACAAAGGAAGAGGAAGAGGAGGAACCTCTGAGTATTGTTGTAGAAGAGAGAACCAGATTTGCCTGGGCCAGAAAGGAGCGATTAGAATCATTCTCATTAGCTTCTGCAGTACACAAGGGACCAAAGGGATTGGAGGAAAAGCATAGACGAATCTGCCCTTCCAGTTTAGAGACAGAGCGTCGCTCCAGAAAGCGCTTCGCTCTGGAGCGAGCGAGCAAAAGGTGGGAAGTTTTGCGTTTTGGGAAGAGGTGAACAGGTCTATCTGAGGAGTTCCCCCAAAGCTGGTAGATGTCATCTAGAACCTTTTGGTCCAGCTCCCACTCGTGTGGCAGAGCAGAGGAGTGGCTTAGCTTGTCTGCCAGGGTATTGTTGACTCCTGAAATATGGATCACCATGAGGTGAAGGTTGTGAAGCGTTGCCCAGTCCCAAACCCTCATAGCTTCCCTGCATAGAGGGTAGGATCAAGTCCCTCCCTGCTTGTTGATGTACCACACCATGCACATGTTGTCCGTCTGGACAGCTAGGTGACCGGGAAGGATGTATTGGTGAAGGGCTTGGAGAGCATATAGTACTGCTCGTAGCTCGAGCACATTGATGTGGAGAGCTAGCTCCAATCTGGACCATAAACCCTGGGTTCGGTGAGGACCCAGATGGGCTCCCCAACCTTCGCCTGAGGTGTCTATGGTCAGAGTCTGGGAGGGGGGAGGATGACAGAAGGGAACCCCCTGAAACAGGTTCTCTCGAACCATCCACCATTGCAAGTCTCTTGTCATCGGCGAGGAGATCAGAACCAGATGATCTAGGTCATCTATGAGTTGATCCCACTGGGAGCAGAGAGTCCACTGGGAAATCCTCATGTGGAGCCGCATGCGGGGAACTGTGGTGATGGCAGCCGCCATGAGCCCCAAGAGACGGAGAACCGACCTCGCCGGAACCTTCCTGTGGTCTAATAGCAGGGAAATCTGTGACTGAAGAGAGGCCGCCCTGTCCGGAGGAAGGAAGGCCTTGCTCACCGTCGTATCAAGGATAGCCCCGATAAACTGAAGTCTCTGGGAGGGATCCAGATGAGACTTGGAATGGTTGATGGTGATACCCAGGCAAGTGAAAACCTGCTTGGTGAGGGAGAGAAAATGCAGGAGCTCCTCCCTGGATGAGGCCACCAGGAGCCAGTCATCCAGGTAGGGGAACACCTGAACTCCCATAATATGCAGGTGGGCCGCTACCACTGCCAGGCATTTGGTAAAAACTCGGGGTGCCGAGAAAAGACCAAACGGGAGTGCCCGGAATTGGTAATGGTCCTCCTGGAAAGCAAACCGGAGGTACCTGCGTTGCGAAGGATGAATGGGGATGTGCAGATACGCGTCCTGCATATCCAGCACACAAAGCCATTGACCCGGCCGAAGAAGGGCAGAAGGGTTTGTAGGAAAGCATCCTGAACTTTTGTATTCCACATAAAGGTTCAAGGAGCTGAGATCGAGAATGGGTCTGAGATCTCCCGTCGTCTTTGGGACCAGAAAGAAATGAGAATAGTAACCCGTCCCTTGAAGGTGAGGAGGAACAGGTTCTATGGCCTGCTTCACGAGAAGGGCAGATATTTCTTCCCTGACCAAAGGAAGATGGTCCCTTGTAGAGGACGACTTCAGAGGGGGGTGGCGGGGTGGTTTCTGTAGAAACTCTATGGCGTGCCCCTCCGCTATAATCTGAAGCACCCATGAATCCATTGTTATCCTCTCCCAACCCGGAAGGTGGAGGAAGAACCTCCCTCCTACCAGTTCCTCTGGTGTGTCCAGAGGTGGTGGGAGAGGGGAGGAGTCAGGCGGTGTGGGGCAGCGCCGCAGCTGGGGCACCCGCTGCTTTTTTGGGTGGTGGGGGCCTGGCAGCTGTGGGGTCCCGGCGTTTAGTGGCCCGCCTTCCTTGGGGTTTCACTTGTGGCCGACTGCGTCTGCGAAAAGGACAGCACTGTGGGGGATGGGGACGGTACATGGAATCCATGGATTTCAGAGTCATCTCCTTCTCCTGAAAGTCGGTGATGATGTCCTTGACATCACCGCCGAAAAGCACTGAACCCCTGAAAGGTGCTTCCTGGATTGCTGACTGCACCTCCGGGACCAAACCTGACATGCGGAGCCAGGCATGACGCTGAAGACTTACGGCGAACGCGGAGCTCTGCCTGGCAGTGTTCACTGCATCGTATGTCATCTGCAGGATGTGACGACTGGCCGAACGAGCAGAATGAACTAAGTCAGCTAACTCCTGCTTGACTTGGGAGTCAGGTAAGGAGTCAATCTTGGATTCCACCTGGGGTAAGGATGGCCTTCTGGTAATCCCCCATATGAGCTACATAATTCAGGGCCCGAATTCCCAGTGTGGAAGAGGCGTATATTTTTCTTCCATACTGGTCCAGGAGGCGAGATTCCTTATCCGGAGGAGACGAGCTTAGATGTTTGGGATGTGCTGACCGGCCGTGAGCGGCGCTAATCACGACCGAGTCTGCAAGAGGGTGAGAATCCAAAAAGTCTACACCCTCCGGAGCCTGGTATAGCCTGTTGGACTTCCTAGGAAGTGGGGCTAAAGCTGATGGTTGTTTCCAAATATTGAAAACAAGGTGGGCATGAGGCTCGATCCAGGGCGGCACTAAAGTAGGAGCCGTAAGGGGCAGGTCCAGATGTTCGGCAAGTTTGACCTGCTGAGGATCTGGTTCCAGAGAATGCCACTGATGTACTTCCTGGATCTTCCTGAGCAGCTCTGTGAAGGAAGGATCCTCCGGAGGAGACTTCGGAGGAGTCCTTGGCCGGGGCTTGGATGGAGAGCAAGGCTCGTCGTCTGTCTCGGAGCATCCGTTGGAGGAATCCGAGAGCGAAGAAGAAGAAGAATCAGAAGCAGAATAAGACTCCCTGGCACGTCTAGGGGGAGGAACGGGTTCCTTAGGGTGGATCCCTGGATGCGTGTCCTGCCCCTCTCGGGATCCAGAGGGAAGGGCTCTGGGATCCGGAGGTGGTGAGGGAGTGTGCCGTCTCAGGCGTATGGGAGCCGGGGGTGGCACCGTCACCGTAAGGTGGCTCTCTACTTCCTTGGTGAGCTGAGCCTTGGCCTCAGCCCACCAGGAAGCCAGAGTCTCCTGCAGATCCACCGGCGGCCGGGGGGGGGCGGTGGAGGAGGAGGAGGAGGAGGAGGGGGGGATAAGTAAACAGATTGTATCCGTAGAGCGAGTATCCGAAACCCAGCTGCGGGAAAACCGGTGCCAGGTATTGCGGCATCAGGTACTGCGGCGTCGGCTGAACCGGCGTCGGGTACTGCGGCGCTGGATACTGCGGACCCGGGTAAGACGGCGCCGGATAGGACGGCGGGTACCCGGGTGCCGGAGGAACTGCCGGAGCAGACGGGCCAGAAGGAGGCTCCACGGGCGGGTCAACATTGAGAGGCCCGGGGAGGGGTTTGGCCCCACGGAAGGGGAATATCCCCCGCCGGCATCGGTGGGGCCGGTGTCGGAACTGGCATTGGCGGGACCGGCATCGGAGCCGGTGTCCAGGGGGCCGGCATCAGATCCGGTTCCCTAGGAGGAAGGTCTGACGGGGTTGGACTATCCCCCGAATCGCCCGGGGACGGTGGAGAAAAGTCCCCAGGGTCAGGCTTGGGTGACTCGGCCCCGGACGGCAGCGAAGACTGCAGGGAACCAGGTACGATGGGAGTTGGAGAGTCCGTCGTAGGTTCCATCGCCCGGCGCACATCGGGGGAGCTGACGTGCGTCTTAGGGGCAGGTTCCCAGCGGGCGCCAGAGAAGCCGGCATCCGACTTATGGGGTCCCTCATCGGAGGCGGGCCGAGGGAGGGAAGCGGCCCGGTCTGAGGGCGTGCGCTGCCCCAAAGGGTCGGGCGCCTTATCGACCTTCTCCCGGCGGACGTCAGAGGAGCCGATGTCCGGGTTATGGGAGGTGCCCATGCCAGTAGACCGCAAGCCTGCGGCGGTACTGGAGGCAGAGGCCTCCTTTTGCCCAGAGGCACCCGCAAGCCCCGAACGTGAGCCTGACGGGTGGGCCGACGCCTCCTCCAAAGCCTTGGAGGCTGCCGTCAGACGGTCCCCCGGAGGGGATGTTACCTGGGCCACGACTCCGGCTGGAGTCGCGGGCAAAGAGGCCTTCTCCCGGTGCCTTTCTTTGTCCTGCTTTTTACGATGTCCTTCAGGAGAAGTCGACGCCTGCCTGAGCTTCTTCAATTTTTTTTCCATTGAAGACATCTTCTTTTTTTGGCAGATGGGCTTCCAGGGACTGTTGGCGTCGCCTGCGGGTAGCCGCGTTGAAGTGCAGGCAATGCAGGCACTTGTCGACCGGATGGTCGGGGCCTAAGCAAAAAAGGCAGAGAGTATGGCCGTCCTTGTGTGGCAGTTGGGCGCCGCATGAGTCGCACTTGTTTTTGGAAGGTGTAGGGGACGACATACACCGATGCTGACCTGACGATGAGAAGAAAAAATGCTCAAAACTTCGGTAAAACCGACGAAAGAACAGGGCTTTGTTAAGCACGAACTTTACCGCGAGGCGCTGCATGAACTAACGGCGGGAAAGAACTGGAAGGCGGGCGTCCAGGACCGCCACTTTATACCGACGTCGCATGACGCCGGTCACCTGACATGGGGTGGTCCCTTGCCAGGGACTGCTAGCTAGAAATTTTTCTGTGGGGTCCTGCCGCCGGCCGGCGTCAGTCCTATATGTCCTATATGTAATTACCTACTGCAAGAGCCCTCTCGAAGTAAGTTCTTACGCTATGCTGTTTGGGTCCCTAAGGAAGGTCAATGCAGAATCCCATCACCTGGGGGTCCAATGCCTCGACGGATCTGTACTAACCAACACAAAGACCTTTAAATATTTAGGGGTGACTCTTGACCCTCAACTCCACTTAACCTCACATATCAATGGGATTTGTCAACACATCAACTCGAAGATTGGAGCTGCTTACAGGGTTCGTCATTCACTCACTCACTGCTTCTGCCCGTGTCTCTGTAGCCAAGGGGGTCTTGCTTCTGGGGCTGACGTATGCTCTTCCTGTCTTCTCTCAGGCCAAAGTAGCAGACTTACATAAATGGGACACCACATACAACAACATTTGCAGATTCGCTCTGGCTGCTCCCCGGCTCACACATCACTTCCATCTCTATTCTACATTGAACTGGTTGTCTCCTGGTGGCATGCACTCCTACACTCTGGGTAACCTTATTGATTCCTTATCATGTCCACCGCATCCTGACGCGCTTGCAGCTTTGCTTCAACCCATTACCACAGGTCATCTCCTTAGGTCTTCGACTGCTCCCCTGCTCGCCGTTCCTCCCTGCTCTACAAAAATGGGTGAGCAAGGTTTCTTACACTTCACTCCCAAATACTGGAACTCTCTTTCTAATGACATTAACCCATCTCACCACTCCTTCAAAAAAGCACTTTTTTCTTACTTGAGCTCTCCTGGTGTCTGCAGTTGCCCCTAATTTCCATTCGGGTTCCTCTGCTCACCCTATGTCTAACATAGTTATGTACTCAAATACTTATCTCTATGTAATCTCCTGGATGTTTTGTTGTTACCCACCCACACATGAGTGTTTTTTACTCTGTACCCTTGTAAGTCTGCCCTGTGTAGTGGTCCTGTGTTTCTGTGCTAATACTGGACTTGTCCTCTGTATTTTTGACTACTGCATTGTTGTACACTCCCAGGTCATGCTTCAAAATAGGCAGGTCTTTTTGCCTAACTCACTTACCTGGTAACCAAAAGCTAATAAATAAGAAAGGGGACAAGACATTCTTCAGGTACATCAGCGAAAGGAGGAAAAACATGGGGGGATTGCAAGGCTCAAGGAAGGGGAATGCAAGGAGGGTGACATGGAAAAGGCAGAAATACTGAATAAATATTTCTGTTCAGTATTCACAGAAGAGCCGTTTTGATCGGTCCTGCTACCGCTCTGCTATCACTACTGTACCGTTATGAAAGAATAGGAGTGAAGTGACTTGCCTTTGGTTAGGGCCCCAGTGCTCTGCGGCAGAATTTTCTAATTTTTGCAGCAGGGATCCTAGGCTTCTGCGGCAGCATTTTCTGATTTCTGTGGCATGATTTATTAATTTCTGTGGCAGAATGCAGTCCTACCATTGGCTGAAATATGATGTGATGTCATAGATGACATCACCTGCTAAGCATAGAGGAGGGGTGTCAGGATAAACAAGATGGATACAGGAGCCTGGCCCTATGGAAAAACTGCATATTTGAATGAAAATTCACCAGAAACAATGGATTCTGAGGCACTATATGAATTCTGTGGCATGATGCAAAATTCTGCGGAAAATTCCGCAACCGCAAAATTCCAGGGGCCTTGCCTTTGGTCTGTGCATGCTGTGGACCGCTGCTGCCCTCTTGCTGCCTTTTTTCTGGTTGTGACCGGGAGATGGAGTCGTGAAGGGAGGAAGCCTGTGGAGTGGAGTGAGTGTGGACGAGTCCCTGGATGAGAGAGGGGAGCTGCTGTGGGTTGGAACTTGTTCCCCGATCAGTGAGCTGACTTCTGGAGGCGGTGCCGAAAACTGGTGGTGTGCCAAATTTGGCCTGTATCTTGGGCCAGTCTCTGTGTCAGAACAATAGGAGTACATTACATCAGTGGGCAGTCTAGCCACCGGAGTCTGTAAATGCTTGGGTGGACCGGGCATTAGATTGGCTGGGGAGCTGGCTGGCAGGCCCGTTGTCCACCAAGGCCCTCCACGGGTCAACTGGTAGGCTGGCGCCAGTGGGGATTCAAGGCGACGGGGGCAGACATCTCTGCCGGCGGCCCCCACAAGATAGGGCTTTTAGGTCCTTGTTATCTCCAGCCTGAAGTTGGATTACCACCAGAGGATTGTTTCCAAAGGAAGAGCATCTACAACTATCGGGTCAGACCTTATATTCTGTTATTTAAAGTGATTTTTGTTGGGCAGTGAAGAGTGCCTGCTTCATCTCAGATACCCCAGGTAGTGAGAGGGCCTGGGGATCTAAACATCATCGGTTACTGTGCTGCATTATTTTTACATCCCAGTGAGAGGGGGTGTATTTATGAGTTTTATCCTTCGTTGATGGTTTTAAGTTACAGTCATTTGCTCAGTTTGTATTTCCTTTTGTGATTTGAACCTCCTCATGTGGAAACTCCCTTAGTGGCAGATATTATTTTCTTTCCTGGACCTGAACTTCCAGCGCAGAACTATTTCCTCATCCAATGACTCAAATGCATGATTTGAAACCTAAAAATCTTTTTTGAGTGGTTTTCATAGTTTTAACTTATTTAGTTTTATTGTATTGTAGTTTATTGTATGGGTGGGGGGTTGATAGTTTGATTTATTCTAATTTGAATTCTTCCCCTCAGTGAGGGAGGGAGGGTTCAAAAAAGGGATTTAACTTAAATTAGTGTTTGGTTGTTTGTTTTTGTTTCATTGTGTTTAAATGCTCCCTCAAGTGAGAGTTGTGGGGTAGTGGATTTTATTATTTATCTGAATTGTGGGGGTAGTGGATTTTATTATTTATTTTGGGTTGGGTTGGGTTTTATTTTAAGAAGATTTTTTTTTGTTGGATTTGGTGTTTCACTTAGTTTAGGCCCATAATATGTGTTGGAGGCCTGCTCCCCGTGTCATGCGCTATTCACCATCTGCCCTCCGTCCCCCACTTTAGAGTTTTCAGTCCATCAGCGCTGCAGAGCACTGGGCAGTGCCCGTGGGGGGGGGGGAGTGTAAACGGCGGAGGGTGAATGGGCAGGGCTCTCACATTGTGGTAGTTAGGTCCAGAAGACGCCCTGGGGCGAAATGGATTCTGGAACGTGGTCCACCATGTCTGGTCTCCATACCAAAGGGCACCACCACCATTTTTGGTGGGCAGGCAGCTGGGACGGCCTTGGAGACACGTCCAACTCGAGCAGTGTTATGCAATTCCAGATCCATTAAGAACAAGACTGCAATTATTGCAGATCTTATTGGGTCAGCTGATCTGGCTCGCATCACCGAGACCTGGCTAGATGAAAATGCCGGCTCCACGTTGGAGGCTGCGATTCCAGCCTGGTACTCGGTGATACACCGCTTGAGATTGGACCGTGGGGGGGGGGTTGTGGTCTGTTTCAAGACTGAATTGAGCCTCACTAGTGTACCAGTTGAGGAGGCCGGGTCATTTGAGTGTACTGTAGTAGCAGGTGTATGCTGTAGGATAGCCCTCATCTACCATCCACCCGGGGATGAAAAGTGATTCCTTCAGGAAGTAGCGGACTTTATGATCGATATGGCGTTTGAGTCACCCAGGCTGATGGTTCTGGGTGACTTCAACGCCTGGGTCAATAACGAACTCTTTCAATTTGGACAACGCCTCCTCCAGTTGATGACATCACTGGGCCTTACACAGATTGTTATCTCTGCTACTCACAAACATGGTCACTCTCTTGACCTGGTTTTCCTCATGGAGATCTAAGCCTCTGATTTGGGGGTGGAACCTGTCGGATGGTCCGATCACTACACTGTGGGGTTCCGTTTTTGCACCCCCCTTCATAGGCTTGCCCCTGTGGAGATGGTCAGATACCGCCCATTACAGGATGTTAGCCCTGAGGGCCTGGTGGCGGTACTTGACCTATCGGAGTTTCCTGTGGCAAGCGGGATTCCAGATGCTTTGGTTTTGGCCTATAATAAGGTTGTGGCCATGGCCTTGGACTCTATCGCTCCTGTCCGTGTTCGTCCTCTCTTCCTTCACGCTCGGTCCCCTTGGTTTGATAGGACCCTGAAGGAGATGCGGCGACTGGGAAGAAGAATAGAGTGTTGCTGGCGGAAATCCAGCCAGGAGGCCGACCATCTTAGATTGCTAGACTGTTATCAAGTCTATCAGTCAACAATCTCCCATAAGAAGGCAGAGTTCCTATCCAGGAAGATTGCTGCCACTCAGAACTGACCAGCTCAGCTCTTTCCGAACCGTGGACAGTCTGTGCAACTCAGCCTGTCTGCAGTCTCGAAGTGCTTTTTCACAACTGGAGTGTGATGAGCTCGCTCGGTTCTTTGCGGATAAGGTGGCTGACATCAGGGCGGAGATCTGACTGGCACACTCTATGGGGGATGCTATTGATTGGTGCATGGTCACTATGCCCCATTTTTCCAGGAGTACCTTTGACTGGCCAGAGTTCATGGATGTTATGCGGATTGTCCAGGGTATGCACCCTATGTGCTGTAGTTTGGACCCGGGCCCAACCTCCCCCGATTATGGGGTGTTGTGACATCACTGGCCCAGTCCTGGCAAGGACAGTCTGGTGCCATCTTGAGTCGGGCGAGTTTCCTAGCTCCCTGAAGGAGGTGGTGGTGACACCCCTCCTGAAGAAAGCTTCTCTGGACCCAGACTGCCTTGCTAACTGCAGACCCATCTCTAACCTTCCCTTTGTGGGGAAGGTGATTGAGAACGTAGTGGCTGTACAGCTGGAGAACCATTTGACCATCCATAACATCTATGAATCTCTCCAATCCGGTTTTCAAAAGAGGCACAGTACCGAGACTGCACTGGTTTGGGTGTTCAATGATCTCCTGTTGGCGAGAGATCAGAAATGCCGTTCCATCTTGGTGCTCCTTGATCTCTCTTCAGCATCTTACACCATGGACCATGGGGTGCTGCTCGAGCCCTTGAGGGTCATCTGTGGCCTGACTGGCACAGTCCTCAGGTGGTTAAAGTCCTTCCTCACTGGCAGAACTCAGAGGGTGGTGTCAGGGATTTACTCCTCCGACCCTCTCTCTCTGTCATGTGGAGTCCCTCAGGGCTCAGTGCTGTCCCCCATATTGTTCGCGGTGTACATGCTGCCCCTCAAAGACATTGTAAGACGGTATGGTCTGCGGTTTCACTGCTATGCTGATGATACCCAGCTCTACCTGTCTTTTGCACCTGACCAGGACAGTGTACTCTCGGTTTTTAATAACTGCCTCACTGAAATCCAGGATTGGATGAATTCCAGCTGGCTAAAGTTGAACTCGGGAAAGACTGAGGTGATGGTTGTGAATCTGGGTCGCTGGATAGGGGGTCAGGAGCTGTTCAGACTAAGCTTCTTGCCTCTGAATGGGTGCGGGACCTGGGGGTGTTACTTGACGATGGGCTGACACTGCAATCTCAGGTGTCGGCCGTCGTCAAGTCATCCTTTTACCATCTTAGGAGCATTGCTAGGATCAAGCACCAAGTTCCGTCCGGTGACCTTCCCACACTGATCCATGCCTTTGTGACCCCACACCTTGATTATTGCAACTCCCTCTACTTAGGGCTACCGGGGGTTGATATCCACCGCCTGCAGGTGGTGTAGAATACAGCAGCCCAGTTGTTGACAGGGACCCCCCGGATGTGTCATGTTACACCGGTGCTGCGTGAACTGCACAGAGTGCCGATCCAGCAGCGGATCACCTTCAAAGTCAGACTACTGACTTATAAAGCCCTACACGGACTCAGCCCCGACTACCTGAAAGAGCTTCTGTCCCCCTATTGCCCCGTGTGACCGCTCTGCTCGGCTGACAAGGGGTTGCTAGAGATTCCAATGGTATCTTTAAAATCTTCCGGGGGCCCATGCATTTATGTATGCGGCCCCGGCCCTTTGAAATTCTCTACCCCGTCAGCTTCATGAGCACACAACCTTGGGGGGCTTCAAACAGGCACTAAAGACCTTCCTGTGGCACCAGACCTACTTCGTTTGAGTACACTGAATATTAGATTTTACTGATCATCTGCTTTTATATTGTTGTATTATTTTATCCTGTTTTTCTATTTTACGTAAAGTGCCTTGACAATTTGAAAGGTGCTAAATAAAAAAAGCTGCTATTATTATTATTATTATTAAGAGGGGAGAGGCAGGAGCCACAGCAGTACAGCAGTTGTCAGGGAAGTGAAGAGGTGAGCAATAGTCCATTCACAGGAGAAAGAGTCCTGCAGGAGCTCGCTAAATTGAAGGTGTACGAAGCGATGGGACCAGATGGCATACACCCAAGGATATTAAGAGAACTGCAAAGGGAGATAGCAGAACCTCTGGCAGCCATGTTCAGAGACTCATTCAACACAGGGGTGGTACCAGAGGATTGGAGGAGAGCACATGTGGTCCTGCTACACACATCTGGTAGCAGGGAGGAGGTGGCGAACTATAGGCCGGTCAGCCTCACCTCAATAGTGGGGAAGATCTTGGAGACATTGCTTAAAGAAAGGATAGTGGGGCAACTGGAAGCCATTGGAGCCCAGGACCAAAGGCAACACAGATTCACAGCAGGAAGGTCACGTCAGACAAATCTGGCTGATTTCTTCGACTGGGTGACAAAGGAAGTAAATCAGGGTGGGGCAGTGGATATCACGTACCTTGATTTCAGCAAAACAAGCTGAGTAGGCTGGGCATGGGGGACAGGGTGGTAAACTGGGTCAGAAACTGGCTAACAGACCATAGGCAGAGGGTGGTGATAACCAGGGTGCAGTCTGGGGAGGGGGGTGAGCAGTGGGGTGCCTCAGGGATCGGTCCTGGGGCCAGTCCTGTTAAGTGTCTTCATTAGCGACATTGCAGAAGGGCTGGAGGGAAAGGTCTGCCAGTTTGCAGGTAACAGCAAGATCTGTAACAGAATGGATACCCCAGAGGGGGTGTAGAAAATGAGGAGGAACCTGGCAAAGCTTGAAAAATGGTCTGAGGACTGGCAACTGGTATCCAGTGATGACAGCAATACTAAATGAGCAACCGTAAAAACAGTGACTCATTTATAGCGCTATCATCGTCAGCTACCTTGCAAAGGTATCGATGGTATAGCGAGGAAAGCAACCAGAAGGGAAGGGATACGGAGGTGGGAGGGGAGGGATAGGAGGGAGAGTTTAGATAGGAGGAGAGCCTGCTGCAGCAGAGCCAGCTCTGTGGTGTGGTGAGGAGGGTGGCTGGCTATGGTGCAGTAGGTACTGGGTTTGGGATGGACCGGAGGTGAATATTTTGCCACTGTTTACGGCTGCCTTTTTTTTTTCCCCTCTGAGTTTTACCCCACCTAGACATGCACCCCCTGGAGTTAACAATCCAAAGGAGGGGTTGGGGGGGGCAGCCTCCTTGCAAAAACACTAAGTAATGCTGGAGTGGGTCGCCGAGATTGTATATTGCCAAAATGCTTTTTACGACACACACCATAATAGCGATCACTATTTTGAATCGCTTATTATGACATGGAACCCGGCAACTGAAGTTTAATTCAAAAAAGGGCAAAATTATGCAGTTGGGACACAGAAACCCTGGGGAAAGCTACATGATGGGGGGTGGGGGTGGGGAGTTGTTGACAGTCACAAAGGAGGATAGGGACCTGGGGGTTATTATTTCAGATGACCTGAAAATGTCAAAGCAGAGTGCTAAGGCAGCTGGGAGGGTCAGTGTCATGCTGGTGTGCATAGGCAGGGGTATCACCAGCAGGAGGAGGGAGGGAGGTAGTGATGCTATTATATAAAACCATGGTCAGGCCTCACATGGAGTACTGTGTGCAGTTCTGGAGGCTGCACCTTCATAAGGTTATTAACAGGCTGGAGACGTTCCAGAGAAGGACGACTAAGATGGTACAGGGCTTGCAACACAAGACTTATGAGGAGAGATTAAGGGACCTTAATGTGTACTCACTGGAAGAGAGAAGGGAAAGAGGGGACATGATAGAAACATTCAAGTACCTCGAGGGTATAAACAAGGTGCAGGGGGGGACACATTTTCCAATACACGAGGATCACAAGAACGAGGGGGCATGACATGAAATTGGAAGGTGAGAGGTTAAGAGGGAATGTGAGGATGTTCTTCTTCAAGGAGAGGGTGGTGGATGCATGGAATGGTCTGCCTCAGGAGGTGGTGGAAGCGAACACTATGGATGCATTCAAGCATGCATGGGACAGGTACAGGGGAACCATAGAGGTACAACAACGGGTGGGTCAGAAGCAGTAATCAAGTACAAGGGCTTACAGGCAGACTAGATGGGCCAGGCGGTCCTTATCTGCCGACAATTTCTATGTTTCTGTCTCTCATCTCTCACTCTGCCTCCAGTGAGATCTTCCTTCAAATTAAATTGTCTGTCCACTGCTTCCAGGCCCACTCTCCACAGGATCAAGTCCTTGAACCTCTCACAACTATTCAAAGAATCCACCCAACTTAACCCTCACTCCCCCAACCACTCCCTCCTGGATGGGGTGCTCTCCTCCCATGCCCACTGCATCATTACCGCAGGCATTTTTCTGGACATCTTCAGTGACCACTGTCTAACCTACTGTGTCAGGAAAGTGCGTCCAACCCAATCCACCCCCAAATACCTTTGGTACAGGCCACCAGGTCACTTGATGCCAATGCCCTCCTAAATGACCTGGCTCACTCAGCCTGCCCTCTTTCTCTCTCTCTCTCCATTGCCATTTTTAACAATTCCTGGATTACTCATGCCCCTTAAAAAAAGTCCAGGGTAAAATGCTCCCACCACTCCAGGATTACACCTGACTATCAATCTCTGCAAGTCCTACGACCTTGCATGGGCATGTTACAAGTCCTTCCAATCCCTGTCTGACCTCCTCCTATACTACAGGTCTGTTAGGAACTCCTGCACAAAGGCTGTCCGCAATGCAAAGTCCCATTACTTCAAATCCAACCTTCAGTCCAATTTAACCTCTCCATCAAAATTCTGGAAGGTTATCCACTCTCTTTTTAATCCCCCAGCCTAGTCTGCCCCCCCCCCCATTTTCCTGATGTATGGCTCACTGGTCTCTGACCCCCACTCTGTTGTTACACATTTTAATAATTTTTTCACAACCTGTGCACTACTATGTCATGTCTCCTACTCACAGTTTCTCTCCCATATTCAACTCACCAGAAAGCTTTCACGTCCCTCCTGTCACCCCCTCACCCCCCGGAAGTCTTTCACACCCTTATGTCACTCAACCCCTCCAAATCTAGCACTGATAGTTTGGACCATATACTCCTGCAAGTCTTTGCACCTGTCATTGCCCTTCCACTCTCTCACCTTCTGAACCTCTCATTCTCCCTCAGTGCTGTCCCTCAGGCCTGGAAAGTTGCTACGGTTCTACCTCTGCACAATTGACCCCCCCCCCGTCTGTGTTTTTTCACATATCCACACATATTCGGTGGCATTGTCATATATACTTCTGGCCTTTCAACCTCAACTGTGAAGGTCCTGCTCCAGCAAGACTTCAACAATGTGCTATGTTGGTTCCAGGCCAACCAGTTTAGGGTCAACACCAAGAAGCCACTGTCCATGACCTTCGGTACTAGACAGAAACTGGCACGGCTGTTGTCTTCCCCTGTCTTCTCGACCTTAGTTGGCACCCACCTGGAGGTTGTCTCAGCCTTCAAGTATTTTGGTGTGTAGCTAGATAGTAAGCTTGACTTCTCTGCCCACAATGACGCCATCCATGCCAAACGTCACCCTAAGGTTGGCACCTTGTACTGCAACAAGGACTGCCTCTTCCTTCAGGTTCGCTAGGAGCTGGTAACCAAAATGGTCCTCCTGGTTTTTGACTGTGTGGATGTGGTCTATGGCATTGCTCCCACCTCATACCTTGCCAGATTTGACACCCTCTGTAATGCCTTCTGTGCTTCGCTACCAACTCTCCACTCCACACTCACCACTGCTCCCTCCATTCCTCCCTTTCTATCCTCTCTCTTCCTCTGTGTCACCAATCCCACTGTACCATCTTCATTGCCAAATACTGGTTCAGGTCCCTTCCCTCCTACCTCTCCTCTCTCCTCTCCTTTTCCTACTCTCTATGGTCCAGGGATTCCCACAGCTTCTCCATCCCCCATCCTCACTCGTGCTGGGCAAGCTGCTTTCTTCTATTATTTCCTCTCCCTCTGGAAACTCATCCCCTCCTCCCTTCACCTCTCTCCATACCTTCAGGCCCCTCCAAATGCTCATTCTGCCCCCTCCTGTTCCTGTCACTCCACTTCTTGAACGTCCCAAACTTTCACTCAGTTTCTCTTGTCTCCCCACCTTTCTATGACTTCCTATTTCCAGGCTAACTGTGCCCCAGGCTTTCAGTCTGTTCTCTATTCAGAGTGGTCCATAATTTATGCACTCTAGCATGCATTCTCAATGTTCTAGGTATAAATCCACACACTGTTCATCTTATTAATGCAAGATGCCTTACAGCAGTAAATTCATGTGGGACTTCTCACTGAATCTCCTCATTCGGTCTACCGATGTACTTTGTATTTTATATATTTTGCACTTTGGATGTTTGTGATGTTTTTTATGTTTGTACTCCCATTCCTCCAACCCCTGGGTCACACCTGGAAACGAGCCTTGACTCAGCATGCCTTTCCCGGTTACCAGAATTTTAAATAAATAAATAAGTAAAGGAAAAGAAAAAGTACTTCATATTGAATTCATTTGAAATAGTTCACTAACTCTTTAAGATAAAGAAAAACAGACAGTCATCTATGATTACTACAACAAAAACATACATACTAAATATCATCCGAGATAATTAAACGACTGTGCTATCTTGCTGTTGCTGACAGAGTGCTGGCAGACACGATCAACATCCAGAAACACTTGACAAAACAGCCATGCCTTTTTCATTTGCTTTTAAAATAGCACAGAGGGGGCATGTCATAATTTTGCAGGGAGGAAATTCCACATTCAAGAGAAAGACAGAGAAGGAGCAGTCCTCCACAGATTTTAAACATGACTGAGGAGCCCCCAAAATGCCTTGGCTCCAAAATGAAGAGCTTTGCTGTTTGAGAGGGGAATCAGTAGATCCTGAAGGTGTTGTAGATCCTTAATATTTGTAAGAAAACATTAAAATCAATCTGCCACTTCATGGGCAGCCAGTGCAGAGCCCACAGCACTGGACTGCAGTAGAGCATAGGGTCCAGCATGACAACTCCACTCACAGGACACTCTGTACTTTTTTGGAGACGGACCTGCAACAGATTTCAGGTTCTGTAGCCTTAGCGCTATACGTGGGCCAAATACACAGCATTTCTTGAGGGAGGTTCAATTCTAGAATGATAGCTTCACAGCATTTCTGGAGAGTCATGTAGCAGAATGCAAAATCCAGAATGATAGCTCCACACACAGTCACTACTACTGTTAATTCCTGGAGAAGGATGCATAGCAAAATTCAGAATATTGAATGACAGCTCCACACAAAGAAGAAGAAGAAAGAGGAGAAGAAGATAATACTAGGGGCTTTAAACAAATGCGCCCCTCTAATAAAAGTGCGTGTTAAGAACAGAACATGTCATTGGTTCTCCGCTGAACTCAAATCTGCTCTATTAGAGAGGGATAAGCTTTGGAAGAAAGCACGTAGATATAAGACCCCATTGACTGGCATGCATTTAGGAGGGACAGAAACCTATGTACCAGGAAGATTAGAGACACAGAAGCCGCATACTACCAAACAGAACTGGACTTGGCCACCAAGCACCCAGTCAAATTCTGGAATACCATCAAGGACCTCTCTGGTCACACACTTGGTAACTCTCTCCCACCTAAGATCATTTCAGGTAACAGCACCATCACTGAGAGGGTGGAAATTTTGGACTCCTTTAATAACCACTTTACAACTACGGGGCTAGCCTTCGATAACTCTCCTGTGAACCTGTTACGCTCCCAGCTGGGCTCTCAACCTAATGAAGTCCGAGTTACAAACTACATTCTTCCTGCAACCTGCCTCCCTGAAACAGGTTGAAGACCTTCTATGTCAACTGGACGTAAAGAAAAGTGCTGGCACCGACTCCCTAGACCCATACTTCCTAAAGATTGCTTATCACGTACTAGCTGTACCTATAACACACCTACTTAACCTATCATTTAGCCAAGCAGTCCTTCCATCCATATGGAAAACAGCCCATGTTATACCTCTGCTTAAATCAGGAAACCCCTGCGATCTCAACAACTATAGGCCGATTTCCCTTCTCTCTGTCCTGTCAAAATTATTGGAAAAAATTGTAAGTACACAACTGAGATCTTATTTAGAAATATCAAATCTGCTAAATCCTGCCCAATCTGGATTCAGGGCTAACCATAGCACTATCACAGCTCTCGTAAAAGTGACTAACGACTGGCAGATTGAACTTAGGAAAAAAAAACTGTCTGTGCAGTATTCCTGGATCTAAGCAAGGCATTCCACACTGTCAACCAAAGCCTACTCCTCTCATCCGTGCAGTCTATAGGCTTGGACTCTCTTTCCCTTTGGTGGTTTACAAATTACCTTACTGACCGTTTACAACAAGTCAAAGTAGAAGGTGAATTCTCATCTATTAAACCTCTACTAAAAGGAGTGCCCCAGAGATCTATCTTAGGTCCCATTCTGTTTGCGATTTACACCAATAACATCAGTGACAGTGTAACTAAGGCTAACATCCACCTATTTGAGGATGATACGGTGCTGTACTTAAGCCGCCCATCACCTCAAGCTGCATGTAGCGACATTCAATCTGAATTTAACCTACTTCAAAAACAGCTCCTAAACAAGAAGCTCTTATTTAACGCAAAGAAAACTAAAGCGATGCTCCTCTCTCCTTATATACATGCAGCTATTCCAGCAACTACAGGAACAGTACCGCAGATCTCTACAATTCTAGGGGAAAACCTAGAATTCTTTACGAAGTTCAAGTACCTTGGAGTCTGGCTAGACCATAAACTATCCTTCATTGAGCATATCGAGGATTTGCTGAAAAGACTTCGCCAGAGACTTGGTCTCTTCTTCAGGATCAGTTACCTACTCACAAGGGATGCAAAGATGAGGTTGGTGCAAGCTACATTTCTCTCACTAGTAGATTATGTAGACTTTCTTTACAGCCACTGTCCTGCTTCTTACCTAACAAAACTGGATACACTCTACCATAGAGCTCTTAGATTTAATACCGTTCTCCCCTTCAGTACGCACCACTGTTTATTATATGCAGCCATAGCATGGACCTCCATCCAGTTTAGGCGGGAAAAAAAATACTGCTTTATGGACCTACAGAGCTATCTCAAAAAAACGTCCACAATACATCTCGGACTGCCTCCTGCTAAGCTCAGTAAGCACCTATGCCATAAGAAGTCACTCTTACATCTCATTAAAAATTCCCAAAGCCTACTCTCGCTAAGGCAGAACAGCCATCAGCTTTGCACTGCCCTCCCTGTGGAAAAATTTACAGAAAACCGTAAAATTGAATACATTCATCAGCATCAGTTCATTCAAGACCTTGTACTCTTGTCTTATTAAGGAATCATGCAAGTGCTTTTCTCGCCATTAATTGGAACCAATAACTGCAATACTGGCTGTCTTTAACTGTCCTCTTTTATATACATTTCCCCTTAATCCTTCCTCTTCTCATGCTCTATCCTCTGTCTGCTGCTTTTCACTGTCCTCTGTTGATTTACTTATCCTATCGCCATCTAAGCTACCTATTAATAATTATGTTTTATTCTGGCCATGCCTTATGATGATACATTCCCCTACCGCCTGTCTTCTTACTTCTAGGTCTACCCTAGTCCCCTCCACTACTATTACCCACCTAACCCAAATTAGCATACTGTCACTGAAATCTGAGATATCCACAATATGTCACTTGCAGATGATACTGCTGCAACGTTGTTTGTTCTATGCTATTGGCTGATGTCTTGTATGTTATGACCTATATGTATCAAACTGTCCCATTGTCATTAGATATGTATCCCTAACTTTTGTATTTTGTCTGAGATTTTATCATAACCAGGTCCATCTTGCAAATGAGCTCTGCTCAATGATGTTTGCCAGGATAAATAAAGATTTTGACTGATTGAAGAAGAAAGAAGAGGAGGTGAAGAAGAAAGAGGAGAAGAAGAACGAGTAGAAGAAGAAGCAAGAGAAGAAGAGTTATTTATAGAACATCTAGGGATTAAGGTACACAGCAAGTTTGATATGGATAATGACTGTGCAGAACTAAATGCAAAAGTGAATCAGGCCTGGTGGAACATTAAAACAATCAATTAAAAGCAAGGACAAGGCAGTGATAATTCCACTACATAGGGCTTGCATTTGGCCACTATTGGACTATGGTATCCAGCTGTGGGCCTCGAACAAGGAAAAGGGTACACTAGCCATTGAATGGGTGCAAAGAATGCAGGCCCACTGGTGCAGCAGTAGTGTTCTCGCTTGCGACGCCGACAACTCGGATTCAGAAGCGAGCTCAGGGCATCGATGGACTGGCCATGGGAAGGAGGATTTGGTATCTGTAGGACTGCTCTTCTCCTTCAGGGAGAGGGTGGGTAGAACCTGGTGCCTCCTTTACCTCTTGCACAAGCTAGAGGAAAGGCAGCCGGGGCCAAGAACATCTAGAGGGGCTTGACAAATGTCGATGCCCGTCATGCAAGTGCATGTGACGTGTATCCTCATGACATTGCACATCATGCACCTTGAGGGCTGAAAAAGGAAAAAGCCAGCAGCAGGATGGTGCTGTGCGCTCACAGGCCCCGCACCCAACTAGCTGGATTCGCCAGTGCAAACCAGATCCTAGACTTTGACAGAACCTGGGGAACCCCACAGACCCTGCTGTGGGGGGGGGGGCAAGGTCTAGAAGAAAATGGCTGGTGGTAAGTCCCGGAGGAGCTCAGGGTGATGGGGCTGATATACACAGTAGATGGGGGCTGCTTGGGGGGGAGAGATACAGGTTACTCACCTGTAACAGGAGTCCTAGGAATGGTATATGTTGTTCATCCACACTGTCTGGCAGGTTCCTTGCCGCTTTAAATCTTGCCGGAAGGTCTTCAAGCTGGCTCCTCCCACCCACCCGGGTGGTAAAACTCTTGGCTCTGCCCCATGATGCCAGATCTAGCCCGCTGGAAGCCAGGTTGTGCGTCGAAGCCGGAGAGGTCGGGTGGGTCGTGTGGATGAACAACATATACCATTCCTAGAACTCCTGTTACAGGTGAGTAACCTCTATTTCTAGGGACATGGATATGTTGTTCATCCACACTGTCTGGCAGACTCCTAGCAGTTCTCCGGGAGGAGGGAAGCAAGGCGCACATCCCCTACTTGGGAAATAGAGACTGGAGAACTGAGGCCCCAAAACCAGCATCCCGGCGTGACTCAAGGTCGATGTAGTAGTGAGTAATGAAGGTGTGTGCTGACTTCCAGGTAGCAGCCCTGCAGATTTCCTGGACAGGGACGTCCCTGGAAGCAGCCACCGATGCAGCGGTATGGCGGGTAGAATGAGATCTTATCCCTCTGGGAGGCTCCATGCCCACCAACCTGTAGCAGAGATCTATGCAGGAGGTGACCCACCTGCCTATTGTCCGCTTGGCAGCAGGTCTGCCAGGTGCGGCTTCAGCGTAGGTGACAAACAGCTGGCGAACCTCTCCCCGAACTTCAGCCATCCGCTCCCTATAATAAGCGAGCGCTCTTCTAGGGTCCAAAGTATGGAGCCTATACTCGGCCTCCGAGGTGTGATTGGGGTAGAACACCGGCAGAGTCAACACCTGGTTAAGGTGAAACTCCAACACCACCTTCGGAAGGAATTTCGGTTGGGGGCGCAGGACAACCTTGCCCCTGTGGAAGACCAGATTAAGAGACTCGATGGAAAGCGCCTGAAGTTCTCCCATCCTTCTGGCTGACGTGATAGCCACCAAGAAGGTGGTCTTCCATGACAGGTGAGAGATGTCACACCTGTGCATCGGTTTGAATGGCTTGCCCATGAGCTTAGCCAATACTAGCAGTAGATCCCATGGAAGTGGAGGTTCTCGCACCGGAGGGGATATGTGATCAAGGCCTTTGAAAAGTGCCTGACCACCTTCCTCCTGCGCCACTGACTGCTTCCCCGCCCACGCCCGTAAGTAGAGATGCATGCCAGGGGTAACTTTAAGGGTCGTTGACCAAGCCCTAGCTGAGAAAGGGACCACAGGTAGTCCAGAATGCTTGCCAAGGAACAGGAGGAAGGGTCCAGACCTTGCCCTGACACTAAATGGAGAACCCTTCCATTTGAAAGCGTAGCATTTTCTGGTCGACTCTTTATGGGACGCCTCAACGACGCTGAGGACCTCGTCGGAAAGACCCAAGGCCTGGAACTCTAGCCAGGAACCAGGCCGCCAGGTGCAGAGATTGAAGGTCCAGATGGAATATCTTCCTGATTGACTGAGATCAGGTCCGGGCAGGCTGGAAGCCGCCTCGGGAGCCTGGAGCTGAGACTGAGGAGATCTGGATACCAGAACTGGTGGGGCCAGTCTGGGGCTACCAGAATCACCTGCGCCTTGTCCCTCCTCACCTTGAGAAGCAGCTTGTGGATCAAGGGAAATGGGGGAAGGAGGGAGAAGAGGCCTGGGTCCACGACTCGAGAAGGCATCCCCCTGCAGCGAGCCCTGCTGAGGGGGGCGGGCATGAAACAGTCTCAGCTTCGCGTTCTCCCTGGAGGCAAACAGGTCCACCTGAGGCATGCCCCAGTGGGAGAAGAGAAGAGATCTTGTACTACCTCCGGCAGGAGAGACCACTCGTGAGACGCAGCCCCTATCCGGCTTAGGGCATCGGCCAGGGTGTTGGAGGCTCCTGCCACGTGAATGGCGAGGAGATCCACCTCCAGGCTGTGTACGAGTGACCAAATGCGGAGAGCTTCCCTGCACAGAGGCATGCAGCGCATCCCACCCTGGCGGTTTAGGTAGTACGTGGTCGTGGTATTGCCCATCTGGTCCTGAACCACTTGACCCCGTAGAAATGGAGCGAAGGCGGTGAGGGCTAGATGAACCACTCGAAGCTCCAGCAGATTGATATGGCATCGGGACTCCCGAGGGGACCAGAGGCCGTGTGCTCTGTGCTCCCCCAGATGGGCACCCGAACCCATCAGAGAGGCATCGGTCGAAGAGAGACCGCCGGCTCGGCCGACAAATGGGATGCCCTCCTGCAGATGTGCTGGAACAGTCCACCACTGGAGAGTGTTCCACATCCCTGGGTCACTGTCACTAGCTGATCCAGCGGATCAAAGTGCTGTGACCATTGGCTGGCCAGTCCCCATTGAAGGGGACGCATGTACCAGCGGGCCCAATGGGCCACGCTGGTGCAGGCCGCCATGAGGCCCAGGAGGCGCAGAAAGTCCTGGGCAGGGCGCGATTGCCCAACCTGAAATGATTGGGCAAAGGAGGAAAGAACCTCGGCCCTGTCCACCGGGAACCGTGCTCTGGCTCGTAGAGAGTCGAGCTCTGCCCCAATGAATTGTGTCACTTGCTTTGGCACGAGTTCCGACATGGCCTCGTTGATGAGGAGGCCAACCTGAGAGCAAACCTGGAGGGCCAGATCTCTGGACCGTTCCACCTCCGCTCTGGAGGGGGCTGTAATCAGCCAGTCATCCAGGTAGGGGTACACCCCGACCCTTTGGCGCCACAGGAATGCTATCACCACTGCCATGCATTTGGTGAAGACCCTGGGAGCTAGGGAAAGGCCGAAGGGCATGGCCCGGAACTCATAAAGGGATACCTCTGCTCTGAAGCGGAGGAATCTCTGGTGGGATGGACGGATTGGGGCATGAAAGAATGCGTCCTGAAGGTCCAGGGAACAGAACCACATGCCTCATTCCAAGGATGGAATTATCTGAGCCAGAGTGACCATCCTGAAGGTCCGAGACCTTAGGAATCTGTTCAGGTCATGCAGGTCGAGAATGGGGTGCCAGCCCCCCGTCCGTTTTGGGACCAGGAAGAACCTGGACACAAACCCCGGGTCTGGAGGAGGATCCGCCACCTTCCTGATCACCTCTTTTTCGAGGAGCAGGGCAATATCGGCTCAGCGGGCCGACAGAGAGGCTGCCGACCCCATGGCCCCTGAGGGGCGATGGCTCGGAAGGGAGGGCCTGCTCGAACTCCAGAGGCAGACCCTTTCCTACCACCTCCAACACCCACCGGTACATGGTGATAGCGGACCAGGAAGAAAGGAAGTGTGGAGCCGCCTCCATGGGGGGACCAGGAGGGAGTGACGAGGCTGGGGCGACACCCTCAACCCGTCACTGGGCAGGCTTGGAGGAGAGACCGGCCGAGGGACCCCTTGGGCCTTTACCTCCCTGCTTCCTATTGGAGGAAGCCGTGGGCTTGGGTTTGGGATGCCAACCGTGAGCCTGCTGGCCCTGGTGCTGTTGGGCCAGACGTGCCACAGGTGCAGAAGGGTGAAAGGACTTGTGCTGCTACTGTCGACAGCCTTTGTCCTTCTGGGCGGAGGTGACCGAGTCCAGAGTGGCATTGGACTTTTCGATCCGCTGGAGGTGACCTTCCATTCCAGGGCCGAAGACGTCGCTCTCCAGGAAGAGGACATCCACCAATTTGTGCTGGGTATCCGCCGTGAAGGTGGATATCCTCAGCCATGCTCTGCGGCGCATGGCCACTGCAGCCACAACCGATCTGGCACTGGAGTCTCCTATGTCCAGAGCCGTTTGGAGCTCCTGCTTAGCCACTGCCCTACCCTGGTCCTGCACCTGCTGGACCATGGTCTGCAGGTCGGCTGGGAGATGAGGGATCATCTCATCCAGGGAGCCCATGAGGGTGTGGGAGAAGTGTGCCATCAGCACGGCCGAGCTGGCCTGGCGAAGGCCAAGGGAGGATGCAGCGTACACCTTGCGCCCGGCGTAGTCCAGCTTTTTGGACTGCTTGTCGGGGGGCTTGTCCATGTCCCTAGCATTCCCAGAATGCCAGAAAACGCTGTCGGTGACCAACCCCTCCACAGAGGGGTGTTCCGAAAAACCGGGCAAAGAGCCGGTAGGGACCGCATACTTCCTGGCCATCCTGGCCAAAGGCACAGGGCAGGAAGCAGACCACTGCCAGAGCTCCAAGGCTGGGCCAACAATGGCCTCAGCCACCGGAAAGGCCTCCGTGGGTGAATCCCCTTGGTCCAGTATCTCCGTCAGGGGATACTTGGCCCACTTGGATATGGGTTCGAGCTGCATCCCGGTGCACTCCAAGATGAGCCGAAGCAAACCCATGAAGGACAATGGGCTTTCGTCCAACGACTGGGCCCCGGAGGACTCCAGGTCAACGGGCCTGGAGAACAGGAAGGAGTCGTCGTCGGACTTGGAGGAGACCGCTGAAGAGCTGCCTGGGCCTAAGCCACCTCCACCTGCCGAGGACGGTCGGGAGTGAGGGTGACCGACAACCTGTGGGGCAGGCCTTGACCCGACTGAGAGTCCTGGTCGGCGCCTGATTCAGTTGGGAGGTGGAGGTTCCACCACAATCGGTGGGGCAGCTGGTTTTGGCGAACAACTGGCGAGGGTTTGGGCACCTCGACTACAGCGAGGGTTGTTTCAGCCGCTTGGGTGACAGCCACTTAATGGCCGGGAAGGCGATGGCGCCGACTTGTTCCCGGACAGAAGTAACTGCTGCCACATCAGGTCCTCGTAGCATCGACGCAATTTGCATTAAGCCTCTCCTCTTCTGAGGGCCCAGTGGCGCCGCTTACCTCGGTGCCGAGAGGCGAGACCGCCGATGTCGGGCGGGATCGCTGGACGAAGACAAAGTCCGAGACCGAGATCCTCGGTGTTTCCGAGGATGGTCTGGGAAGCGAGGGGCACACCACTTTTCCCTCGCTCGGAGCCTTAATCGAGACTGCTGCACCGGGGCAGGGCAGATCCTCGGTCTCCACTGAGGGAACCGTGAAGAAGGGTTGTCGGCCTCACCAGTAGACAGTCTATCTCGACGGGTCGAGAAAAATCTCGACCGGTCGACGGATGTCTCGCCGGTTGGCCTGACGGGACGCCGTGGTAGCCAGCGGTCTTAGCCGCAACCGACCGTGTCGCATAAATCGGCTGTCTGGGAAGGAGACCTCTCCCACCCCACCTAACGCCGATGATGGGACTCTACCTTGAGTCCTTTTTGGACCAAGAGGAATGTCCCGATGGCCCCTCTCCCTTCGTGGAAAGGGATTGGCAAAGCTCCTTGAATGAAGCTGAATACGAGGTACCCAGAGAGAGAGTGGGATAAATGCCGCGACCAGGAAAAGGATGATGCGGCCTGGGCCGCCTCCTCCTCGAGGGCGATCATCTGCTCGAGTTGCTCAGCTGAGTCAGCCGCCAGGGTAACCGCCCAACAGGCCTCCTTCGACTTAACCGGCGGGTAGCGCTTCTCGGGGCGCCCGAGCTGTAACCGGGCAGCTCGTTCCTCCAGGACGTTGGCCAAAAACGAACGGCATGACTCGCAGGCCTACGGGTTGTGTTCTAGGCTGAGGCAGTAGACGCACATGGAGTGCGGGTCCGTCCTGGACATCTTCTGCCCACAAGGGCACCGCCAAAATCCGGGAGTCGATTTGTCCATCGCAGCCGCGAGGGAGAAAGACGACTGAAGTCTTGAAAATTTTTAAATGAGTTTCGGGCAAACCGAAGAATTAGGATCCAGTCTATCACACAGAGCATTAAGGAGGGAAGCTGAGCTTCCAAGCGGTAAGGAAGATCTGGCATCATGGGTCGGAGCCGAGAGTTTTACCACCCGGGTGGGTGGAAGGAGCAAGCTTGAAGACCTTCCGGCAAGATTTAAAGCGGCAAGGAATCTGCCAGACAGTGTGGATGAACAACATATCCATGTCCCTAGAATACTCTCTTTGCATCCCAAGGACAATACAACTTTACAGGATCTGGGCTGGTATGTGGGTGTCTTGGGGAACAATGCATGGCATTTGTATTTACCCATGCATGGCAACAACCACTGTCATGAGATACGAAAGTTGTATTTATTGTGCCAAATGATGCAACAAACACGGCCCTGGTGTACATTTGTATATTGTCTGGCTACACCTGGGGAAGCTCACCGTAAAAAGGGGGGTGGGTAGCAGTGAGTCCACTTGGTGTGCAGATCTGAAATCCCTGGCTACACCCCTGGGCCTGTCTGGGGGGATGTCTGGGTCAATAGGCACATCCAGACTTTCATAATCACCATCATCATCATTATCCTCATACTCTCCCTCCTCCTCCTCCGGTTCATAAAATTCTTCTAAAGTATAATCCGGAACCGGGGGAACTGACCAAACCGAGCCCCTGACAGATGGTGCCGGTTTGGCCGGAACCGAAGTTAGCGATTGAACTATCCTTATCGCTTTGGCTATTTCATCAGCGATTGGAGAAAGAATTTGTGGATCCGAACCGGATGATTTTTCCCTTCTCTTCCTTTTAACCAGAACCGACTCCTCAGAATCGGCTCTCCTTTTGCCCGAAGAAGTTTCGCCCTGGTCAGAGGGCACTCCTTCTGGTTTGGTAGGAACCGAACCGGGCTGGCCATCCGGGTCAGCGGACTTCTTGGCCTCCCTTTCCCTCAGTCTACCTACTCTCTTATCCAGGGTAGCTTTGGGAAAACTTTACAAATTGGCAGTCTGAATCGAGGTGGTCAAACCCCAAACAATAAACACAGGTGGTGTGGGGATCAGCCTTAGCAAGGCTTCCCACACACACTACAGTGTTGAAACCCAGTGGCCCGGTTTTTCTTGGGTTTCTCAGACATGGCCAATCCTATCCAAAACTTACTCTTTTTTTGGCAATCCACCAGGCAAGACACCCCTATCGGTTCCTGACCGTGTTACGGGTCTTGGAAAAAAACGTAATTAAATCCGTTTTTTTTTTAGAATCGATACGGACCGGTTACCACACTCTAATAAATTCAGAAGTTTTTTAAAACCAATCTGATCGGTTCAAACTGAACCGATCCAATGTTTACAAGTTCCACACAGAAACTAAATGCAAAACCTATCTAGTACTCACGATACCACAGACAGAGACTTAAACCGACAGGTTCAGTAGCAGAAATTCGGTAGAAACTGAGTGAAAAAATGACACTTTACCGACTTTTTTGAACCGAGCAAAGGAGAAATCTTCGGAGCGACTGTTCAGTGAGGCGGAGTAAAGAATCTGATGGTTGGAATTTAAACAACAGCAGACAGAGGCTTCAACCGAGCTCGCACTGAATGTTCCATGCTGGCCATGGGAAGTTAACTCTTTGTTCTCTGGGGCAGTTGAAAGGCAGGACCTAACTGCAATAGTCAGAATACAGCAAGACTCCATGTTGTTTGAACATAACCAATGCAGATTTTAACTGCAATAGCTTACTGACAGCACAAACAAACACCACATGCCCTTGAGAAGTGCAGCAGAGAAACAGGAAAGCAAACCTGCTCTGTGGTGCTCACACTTTCATTTTAATGTCTGCAACTGCGCACTTGTCACTTGATCACTGGCTTCAGGAATTTTTTTGATTTGTTTAGAAACACCCTCAGTGAATGAACCCTTACTTGTTTAAAAAAAATACTTCAGAAATAAAAAGGGACACGGTGTACTTCTTAAAAGTTGTATTATTTTCCTGTCTGCCTGTTTTGACTCCACTAGCTCTTTAAATGGCCTGAAAACCAGGGCATACTATGGACCACGGTTATCACAGTACTGTAACCAAAACTGTCCATGGTATCAATAACACGGCTTTTGATATTCTGGTATACCATGACATCTCTAGCTGGGAGCAGATCCAGGTAGTTGCCTAAACTGAGGGGCAGGGGACCCTAATGTCTGGGCACCACAACTTGGAGGGATTGCCTGCTGGCATCATCCTATTATCACCACCACTGTTTCCACATATTTTTCATATCCCTACTGTATGTTTGAACTGCTCAACAGGGTCCAGGAAAGTCGGGTTAAACTCCCAGCAGAGCTACTTTCAGTGGTGGTACCATGAACAACTCACTTTGCCTTTCAGCGCTTCTGTCCCACCAGTTGTACAGGAAGCAGAACCCTACTGCAAATGTGATCTTGTGCATTGTTTTTCCTCCACATGTTCTTATTTTTTTCATTCCTCCTTGATCCACCTTCCTACCATTCCAGTCACTTTCCCTCCAGGCCCCCCCAACCGCACCATCAGCGATCTATCAAAGCAAATGCATAGGCAGTATATTTTCAGGTTGGTACATGCTGTTAAGTGACAAAAAAACTGACATTACTGCTGTCATGACGATGTGTACTGTAAATTAACAGGGCCTCTCAGGGGTGTCTGGTATAAGACACTCCATGTGAGAGTCGTGTGCAAAAGGACCATGAAGTGAAGCTGAGTAGTTCTCTCTGCTCAAATCTCACAAGAGGAGTCTCTTATACCATACGAGACACCCCTCAGAGGCTCTATTATCTTGCTGTAAATCACTGTAGTTTTGCTTGAGTGACTGATAAGTTTAGAGTCTTTTTTTATGTTGATTTCGCGCATACGCAAGAAACATATGCGGCAGCTTGACAGAAGCAGGTTGTGGAGGCATGGCACTGTTGTGGCCAATGCCCTCACAGCCTTTAAAGGCTTGGCCCGCTTTCCCCAATGCCGTGGCACGCTGCTGCCGTACTCAGTTCAGCCAGCTGCAAGCTCACCTTGAACGCTTTCAGCCGCAGCAATCAGGAGCCACCTCGTCATTGCAGCGTCAGCGGAACCGCTGCAATGAGGGAGCAACCCGTCATTGCTGGGCAGAACTTGCCATCTGTAATATTGTTTGTGAACATGGTGGGCGGCCTGCCGCCTGTTCACAAACAATATTAATTACCCCCCCAAGTGCGAGAGGATGCCCAATCCCCCTCGGCAGCATGTGCCCCCCAAAACAACAGTGTTTTTGCTGACGGGGGCCCCAATCCCCATCAGCTTCATTCCCCTCTTAGTTACAGTTGCCGACAGGGGAGAACACTCCCCGTCGGCATTATGTCCCCCCTCCTACTTTGATTTGCTGACGGGGGAGTCCACTCTCTGTCGGCATAATGCCCCCTTCCACAAACACCCAGTACAGGAGTGCTGAGGGGGATCCCCCTCGGCTGATGCGGCCCCCCCTTTGTGCCGACGGGGGTGCCCAATCCCCATCGGGTTACAGCTACCCCCAAAAACACTCTGTTGGCAGCTGGGAGGCAGCGCAGCGTCTGCAAATACCCCTGTAAAATAAAGAAAAGTCCTGCCATTTTTTTTTTTTTTTTTTTACCTGTGAAAAAGAAAATGGCCCTCACGGTCTCCCTGCCCCCTCCCACAACCCGCGCCCACCCTCAGCGCACCCTGCCTCCCCACACCCCTCTCAACGGATACTTACCTCCAGAGTCCGGCGCGACAATCTTTGGTGGACCAGGAACACATCTGCACTCTTCAAAGCCGACCGTGAACTGAGGAAATGCTGGTAAGCTGTATAATGGAATAAATAGGGTTTTTCAACTTTTATGCACAGCTCAGGTATTTTTTTTGGAATTTTGGCACCCATTCTTATGAATTCTGCCACTGTCATGGCGTTATTTGGCCCCGAAAGGTGATTTTGCCATCACTGCGCGGAATCACCTTCCGGGACTGATTAATGAAATGACAGTGCCAATGTTCATGAGGTAGGGTCTCAAAAAGTGTAAGTTGCAAATTTGGTGGGAAAAATCCAAAAAATGACTGTTTTACGAGCATGCGTTGCGCTGTTGCTATGCACGCTCATAACTTCACCAATTTGCAATATTTTCGCTCCAGTTTTTCAACACTGACATTTTTACACACCTCCTTATGAACAGTATAGCTGTCATTTTTCACATCCTGGCCGAAATGTGTTTTCGCAGTTCCGGCACAGAATTGCACGGTCACTGTGGGAAATCAATGTTCAGGACACATTAAGAAAAACACAGTGACACTGTTCATTAGCAGAGGTCCTAAGATGCATATGTTGAAAATATTGTGACGAATGTCCATGAAATGAGTGTGTTACGATCGTGCGTTGCACAGGTTCCATGCACGCTCATAACTTTACAACTCTGCAATATTTTTACTCCAGATTTTCAACACTGCCATTTTTCCATACCTCCTTATGAACAGTGCAGCTGTCATTTTTCACATCCTGCCCGAACTGTGTTTTCACGCTTCCAGCGCAGAATACCGCAGTCACTGTCGGAAATCAGTGTTTGGGACAGATTAGGATCAAGCGAGTGAGAGAGAGGTAGTGACCAAGCTCAACTGAGCTGTTTCGGGACTGCTGCAGATTTCTTTGTGGGCAGAAAAAGCCGCCAACGCAGGCAGGAGCCCAGTACAAAAGGGCAGCCTGCAGCGATGGGAGCACAGAACGAGCGAGTGAGGGAGGGGGAGTGAGTGAGCTTAATGGAGCTCTGTTGGGACTGCTTCGGATTTCTTTGTGGGCAGAAAAAGGCGGCAACACAGGCAGGAGCCCAGTACAAAACAGCAGACTGCAGGACCGGCAGAAACAGAATGAGCGAGTGACAGAAGGGGAGTGAGCAAGCTCAACGGAGTGCAGCCTACAACGCAGGGAGACACAGAAACAGTGAGTGAGGGAGGGGGAGTGAGTGAGCTCAACGGAGCTCTGTTGGGACTGTTTGGATTTCTTTGTGGGCAGAAAAGTCAACAATGTACGCAGGGGCCCAGTACAAAGGGGCAGCCTGCAGCAGCGGGAGAAACAGAATGAGCGAGGGAGGGGGAGTGAGTGAGCTCAACAGAGCTCTGTTGGGACTGCTGCAGATTTCTTTGTGGGCAGAAAAATGCACCAACAGAGGCAGGAGCCCAGTACAAAAGGGCAGCCTGCAGCACCAGGAGAAACAGAATGAGCGAGTGAGACAGGGGAGTGAGGACCCAAATGGAGCTCTGTTGGGACAGCTGCGGATTTCTTTGTGGGCAGAAAATATGCCAATGCAGGCAGGAGCCCAGTACAAAAAGGCAGCCTGCAGCATTGGGAGAAACAGAATGAGCGAGTGAGAGAGGGGGAGTGAGTGAGCTCAACGGAGTTGTGTCGTGACTGCTGCGGATTTCTTTGTGGGCAGAAATAGGCAGCAATGCACACAGGGGCCCAGTACAAAAGGGCAGCCTGCAGTGGCAGGAGAAACAGAATGAGCGAGTGACGGAGGGGGAGTGAGTGAGCTCAACAGAGCTCTATTGTGACTGCTGCAGATTTCTTTGTGGGCAGAAAAAGGAAGTAATGCAGCCAGGAGCCCAGTACAAAGGAAGCACCAAGATATCTCGGTGAGAATGCCGACTTCCCTCACAGCGACAGCATAATACCGACGCAGGTATTGAGCCACCTCTTGCTTTACTGTTTTACCCCTCTGATGGGGCTCTGCCTCAGATTTAAGATTCCAACTCCAGGTCGGAGTTGGTCCGGGAAGGGGGCAGAACACTGGGGGAAGGCGATACACAGAAAAAGGACCATTACTGCAAATGTCGCCGTAATGATTTTTTTCTGTGTTTTGCCGTCGGGGTGTCGACCACAAGGGGTGATATGCAGTACAAATCAAATCAAAATTTATTTATAATGTGCTTTTCTATAAATCAAAGTGCAATTAAATATCAAAATAACATCAAACATAATAAATAACAGCATAAAAACAATAAAAGTAGCAGTAAACTTATTCAAACGCTAATTCAAACAGATAACTTTTCAGAGACACCTTAAATGACTCCGTGGACAGACACTCTCTAATCTGATGAGGTAGAGAATTCCACAGGGTTGGGGCCATAAAGGAAAAAGCTCTGGCCCCAGATGACTGAAGACGAACCCTGGGAATCTCTAGTAATCCCTCATCAGCGGAGTGGAGTGGGCGAAGAGGGCGGTAAGGTCGAAGAAGATCTTGCAAGTAGCCCGGTCCCTGACCGTGTAGGGTCTTATAGGTCAGCAACACTACCTTGAAAGTGATTCTCCACCACACTGGCAGCCAGTGCAGTTCGCGCAGCACAGGTGTGATGTGGCAAGTTCTTGGTAACCCAGTCAACAACCTGGCTGCAGCATTCTGCACCAGCTGCAGGCGACGGAGATCCACTCCCGGCAACCCTAGATATAGAGCATTACAGTAATCAAGACGCGAGAAAACAAAGGCGTGGACCAGGACAGGAGGGTCATCGTGTGAAACAAGGTGTTTTATCCGAGCGATATTCCTCAGATGGTAAAAGGAAGACTTGACAGCGGCCGACACCTGTGCCTTCAGTGTCAGACTGCTGTCAAGAATTACGCACCTGTTCAGAAGGTCTCAACTGGTTACCCCCTAGTACAAGGCCAGAGGGAGACCCAGAAGTCAACTTCTCTGCACGATGACCCGGGTCCACAACCAACACATCAGTCTTATCCGGATTCAGTTTCAACCAGTTAGCACTCATCCAGTCCTGGTTCTCAGCGAGGCAGTTGTCAAAGACCGATAATGCGTCATTCTGTTCGGTAACAAAGGACATATAGAGCTCAGTATCATCTTCATAGCAGTGAAAACTCAGCCCATAACGCCTTATAATGTCTCCCAACGGCAGCATATACACTGTGAACAACATGGGGGAAAGCATGGAGCCCTGCGGTACCCCACAGAACAGAGCAAAGGGAGCAGAGGAAAAAATTCCTGAAACTACCCTCTGACTTCTGCCTGTGAGGAAAGAGTGGAACAAAAGGGCAGCCTGCAGCGCCGGCAGAAACAGAAAGAGCGAGTGAGAGAGGGGAAGTGAGCGAGCTCTGTGGGGACTGCTGCAGGTTTCTTTGTGGGCCTAAAAAGGCGCCAACACAGGCAGGAGCCCAGTACAAACGGGCAGCCTGCAGCACCAGGAGAAACAGAATGAGCGAGTGAGACAGAGGGAGTGAGTGACCTCAACGGAGCTCAGTCGGGACACCTGCGGCTTTCTTTGTGGGCAGAAAAAGGTGCCAACGTATGCAGGAGCCCAGTACAAAAGGGCAGCCTGCAGCGTCGGGAGAAACACAACGAGCAAGTGAGAGGGGGGGAGTGAGCGAGCTCAACGGAGCTCTATTGTGACTGCTGCGGATTTCTTTGTGGGCAGAAAAAGGTGGCAATCCAGGCAACAGCCCAGTACAAAAGGCCAGCCTGCAGCACCAGCAGAAATGGAACGAGCGAGTGGAGGGGGGGGAGTGAGCAAGCTCAACGGGGCTGTGTCAGGACTGCTGCAGATTTCTTCATGGGCAGAAAAAGCCCCTAAGGCAAGCAGGACCCCAGTACAAAAGGGCAGTCTGCAGCACCGGCAGAAACGGAAAGAGTGAGTGAGAGAGGGGGAGTGAGCAAGCTCAACAGAGCACAGCCTGCAGCGTGGGCACACACAGAACAAGCGAGCGAGGGAGAGGGAGTGAGTGAGCTCAACGGAGCTCTGTTGGGACTGCTGTGGATTTTTTCTAGGGTAGAAAAAGTCAGCAATGCACGCAGGGGCCCAGTACAAAAGGGCAGCCTGCAGCGGTGGGAGCAACAGAAAGAGCGAGTGAGAGAGGTGGAGTGAGCGAGCTCAACGGAGCTCTGTCGTGACTGCTGCAGATTTCTTTGTGGGCAGAAAAAGGCGGCAAGAGAGGCGAGAACCCAGTACAAAAGGCCAGCCTGCAGCGCCGACAGAAACGGAACGAGCGAGTGAGAGAGAGGGAGTGAGCAAGCTCAACAGAGCTCTGTCGGGACTGCTGCAGATTTCTTTGTGGGCAGAAAAAGGCGCCAACAGAGGCATGAGCCCAATAGAAAAGAGCAGCCTGCAGCGCCAGGAGAAACAGAATGAGCGCGTGAGACAGGGGGAGTGAGTGACCTCAACGGAGTTCTGTTGGGACAGCTGTGGATTTCTTTGTGGGCAGAAAAAGGTGCCAACACAGGCAGGAGCCCAGTACAAAAGGGCAGCCTGCAGCACCGGGAGAAACACAATGAGTGAGTGAGAGAGGAGGAACTGAGCTCTATCGTGACTGCTGTGGATTTCTTTGTGGGCAGAAAAAAGCAGCAACGCAGTCAGGACCCCAGTACAAAAGGCCAGCCTGCAGCGCCGGCAGAAATGGAACGAGCAAGTGAGAGAAGGGGAGTAAGCAAGCTCAACGGAGCTGTGTCGGGACTGCTGCAGATTTTTTTGTGGGTAGAAAGAGCCCCCTACAGAAGCAGGAGCCCAGTACTAAAGGGCAGCCTGCAGCGCCAGGAGAAACAGAATGAGCGAGTCAGAGAGGGGGAGTGAGCCACCTCAACGGAGCTCTGTCGGGACAGCTGCGGATTTCTTTGTAGGCAGAAAAGGGTGCCATCGCATGCAGGAGCCCAGTACAAAAGGGCAGCCTGCAGCACCAGGACAAACAGAACGAGTGACTGACAGAAGGCCAGTGAGAGAGCTCAACGGACCAAAGCAATCAACATTCGGCATTGACAAATGCTTGTAATTATTTTATTGCGCGGTCCTCAACCCTGGCGCTTAAGTGGAGCACTTCCATTTTGACACTTCAGCACAAGGGCACACAGAGTAAGAGGTACAGCAGCTTTGTGCGCTAATTGGCTGAAACGGTGTTAGTGAATTTATAATTAATATTGAAATCACTAGCTGCTGTAGTTTTCCTTAGCTGTTGTAGTTTTCCTTAAATATGAAATGGGTCTAAAGAATTCTGGCTCCTGCTTGGTTGAGGGATACTTTTGCTCGCGCTGTTATCCCAGCATAACAGCCTGGGTGAAACTAGCCCCTCACAATCAGGACTCAGCCCTCACAAAGTACTCAAATGCTCTTTCTCCTAAATAACTGCTTGTCCCTACAGGACCTTACCTTACCCCCTATAGCAACGGTCCAGCTCCGGTGTTTACATTTTCCTTGCCCTGCTCCCTCTTGCAAGTCAGCTACATTTTAAAGTTTTCTTTGGTTTTCTTCCTTTTCAGCACTGTTTCCTACTCACCACCACTGCTACATGGCTTCGTCTCCTGATTGCACAAAAACGATGTGGACCACAATGGAACGGAAAACATCAAATGCTTTTAAAAACAAAAATGATCATGCTTACTATGTCAAGTTCCCATTGATCCCCCAATCTGACCAGAAGCCAAGGTACTTCGGTTCTGTGGCCTTGTCTACCCCAATGCCCAACACTAAATTGGAGGTCCAATCCAAGAGGCACTCTTTCTCCCGACAGCCCACTAACAGCCTCTCTCTCGATGCCCTGCTAGTTTGTGAAGCCACTGCCAGCCCTCCCTTTGCCCTTACTAAACTGCTGCTTATATGCAGCATTAGCACCACCTACTGACAGGCTTAAATTTACACCTTGCTCCAAGCTGGACTATTCTGTCATATAAAACCTTACTTGAAATAGCTAAAAAAAAAGGTTTTAAATAATAAGAATATGTAAGACCCCCAATTTTGTTGGGCTTATGGGTGTGGCCCCTGTTACCTCTGTGGTGCCATTTTCATGCGGGTTGGAGGTCTGCACATGTCTAATTCACACAATTGGGTTTCCTGCCACTGCTGTGGCGATCGAGGTTCCTCTCCCGTGTTCCCGACCCCCGTGTTCTGCCAATCGGGGTCCGGACACGTGGGGGAGGTGATGGAGGAGCTCCTAAGTTAAGTTATTTTAGGAGTGCTAATCGGAGCTATGGAAATAGCGCTATGAATAATGTATGAGAGGGAATGAATATTAATGAGGTCCCACCTGTTACCTGGGGGTAATGAGCGTTCGGCAGCAGCGTCTGGCAGGGGATTGCATTTAATTGTTTAACCCTGAACGGGTTTGAGAGGGCAAGGGGGCTTTTACATATCTGTGAGGGAAATGAATGTTAACACTTACATGAATTTGCAACAGACTTTAGAGTAGGGGACTGAGCTGGGACTGAAAATACTGCCACCATACTTGTGCCCCATAACCCTTGTTGTATCCACTCAAGAGGCAGAGATTTTCAAGAGGATTCTTGGGACTGCCAAAAAGACTTTTGGGAAACAAAGGAAGGCTAATTTTAGGCACCATATCAGAGGACCAATAAGGCATCGAGGGAGACTAATGAATATTCATTTTTCAGAATGGCAAGTGTTTCAACCAATCAGGAGCTGGAGAGAGTTCCCAAAACTGAGAGACTTTTAGTGCTGGTGGTCAGTTCAGCGGTGCTTATTGCATGCCATGAAACACAGATCCCACCATTTTTGAGGATGTTGCATAGTGACGGACTGGGGGATGCAAGGGATACCGGAGCAGCAGCTGACATCTCAGCTTTGTTTTGTATGGAGGGGGGGGCCTGAGGAGCAATTGCCAAATGTGGTTTTGTTTTGTATGAGGGAACAGAAGCAGCCAAGGAGCGAAGTTGACACTGAGAGCACTCATCAAAACAGGCAAGTTACTGGAGATAGCCTCACCCATCTGATCCTCTGGTCATCCCACCATGATTTTATTACACCAAGCAGTGGTGGCTCCAGAAATGAAGTATGATCATGGCACATGCAGGATACATGGGGCTCTATGGGCATGCAGGGGAATTTAAATCCAGACTATGTTTCCAGCTATGCAACACCACTGTGTCACGGCTTAGGCACAGCAGAGTTTTACTGGGACATATGCTCTGCCTGTCCCTGTCCATAAGCTGCCTATGCTACCAAGATTCTCCTGGGGTCACCCCAACCCTGGCACTGACTAGCCCTCTCTGACTTGCCCCAATGTGGGATCACCTACCCTGGGGCGTTGAATGACTCCTATGGAGATAGCCAGTGTGAGGTCTGACATTCATGGAGACTTAGTATCTGTCAGAGCCTTTTTTCCTGTTTATTTTTGCCTCCCTCCACTTCCCACTGATGGCCATCTGTCTGAATCCTAATCACACTGTGTGTCTGCAGTCCTAATGGCAGGGGTTGCTGCTTCAGTGAGACCTTATGTGTCCCTTCCCTGGAGTTGAGAGAAAAGTCATCAGCTGCACTTCCATGTCTGGTTACCAGAGTACAAAGATCCAGGCCTGCTGCATAAACCCAATTATTCCATATGGACCATCTGGCTGCCTTATTTGGTGAATTTACTGATAAAAGAAATTATAAAGAAAATTAATTTTTTTGCAGTAAATGGACATGCTTTTTTGTGCCGAACAAAATCTACCTAACAACTTTCAAAAGAGTACTGACACATTTCCCTTTCCTTGTGATATTTTTGCTGATAGCCAGAAATAAACCATTACTGAAAAACAATGTGGCTAGCCGGCATTGATTGGCACTATAAACAGTGGGGTGTGTTGTAATCAATGTCATTAGTGCAGCGTGTGTAAAAACCCGTGCTGGCAAGTCTTTTGTTAATATTATACAGGGGCAGCAGCTGCAGGACTTCAGCTGGTAACATTTTGATGGGCAGGTCAATGGGATATCCTTTCCCACAGCATATCTGGTTATGGAACGTGACCCAGTAATACCAGAAGCTCCCAGCATCCTTATCCATGTGTCAGAATTGAAAGAGAGACCCGGCAGCACTGAAAGATAGAATGCAAGTAGCCAAATTAATTCCTGGAAAATTGGACTCTTAAAAGATTATGATACATTTTATTGGCCCAATATGGATTCTGCATATAGACGTTACAGTACACAGGCACAGGGCTCCAAGATCTACAGGGATTCCTGTATTTTACAGGGATTACGAGCCATCTGCAAGGAAATTGTTCTCATAGACATGTTCTGGTTATACAGAAAAACAGAGCAATTTGGCTTCCTTGGGAAATAATGTAATCTACAGGAAAACTGCCCTGGAGTTACAGGGAAAATGCTATATCTATCTGGGAGCACTACAACCATTTGAAGCTACACAGGCCCCTTGTCCAGCTGACAAAGTGACATGTATGTTCAAGAAATCTTGTATGTTTGTAACATCTGTACATGGTATCTATGCTAGTTCAATAAAAAGCATCAGAATCTGCAATGGAACCTATGTCAGTATTAAAATGTGTAGTACTGTTCATCAAAATGTGGAGAAATTAGGCAGAAAATGTATGATCCTTAAACAATAACCTAAACATAGCCAGCATCTTTATGTTTTGTGTCTAAGTACAGTAAATATAATTTGTATTAGTTTTTATGTCCAGAACTTATCAATAAACATACAGCAATAATATCAAGGAGCCAGAAGGGTATGCCGACCGTATGGCGACACCATTACAGCGAACCCGTCGATACTGACAACATCGACAGTTCGCTGTAATAGTCTGCCCGAGACCCTGGCACTCTGTCTCCCAGTCCTGCACCCCCTCCCCAAATCAACTCCAAACTCAGAGTTGGAATCCTCTAGTTTGGGGGGGGTGCGGAGGCAGAGCCCCCCACATGGGGGGTTTGTGGGGCAAAGCCCCCCAATAGAAAATGTACTGGGATCTCCTGCCAGATTTATGTCAACCACAACTTGCAGTCGACATAAATCCGTCGCTGCGATGTCGGTCGACAACATAGTTGATGAACCGGAATCGTACAGCCAGCAAGAAGAATGGGTGCACTACTGCGCCTAATGTGCAGCACTCGAGGAATGACTCCCAGAATGCACCACTGAGCCCAAACGGTGAGATATGTGGGCCACTGGCAGATTCGGTTCAGCTTTGAGTTGGGCTACACAACTTCATAGAAGCATAGATGTCAATGACAGAAAAAGGCCCAATGGTGCACCCAGTCTTCCCAGTACCTGCCTGCATCCACACCCAGCCAAATACTGGACCAGATAAAATAAAACTGCCTTGCCAGATTAGTCTACCGATTACCCTGACTGTATTTCAACACCTCTCTCCCTGGTCCATCTGTCTCCTTCCCTTGACTGCCCACCCTCCTTCCGTCCTCACGTTTGTGCATTCCCCTTTGTCTATCCCATCTGAGTTTTAAGCCATTGATGGACTCCATGTTGATCACATCTGGCAATGCAGTCCACTTCTCCAAAACCCTTTCTGCAAATATACTTCCTTACATCCCTCCTGAAGCTTCCCCCTCCCACCAGTTTCCATCCATGGCCTCTTGTTAACTTGCAATCACTTCTTATGAACACGGTACTGCTGCCTACTTTACTAATACCCCATAAGTACTTAAAGGTCTCTATCATGTCTCCCCTCCCCTCCTGGCCTCCAGTGTGCACATATTGAGACTCTCCAGTCTGTCGTTATATTGTATGTATTTCCCTGTTGCCTTCAACCATCTTCATGGATCTCCTCTGCACAACTTCTAAGCATAATCACATTTTAGATGGGATTTACAAAATTCCACCTGTCTTGCTCATAAGGGAGGGTCACCAAAAGACTGTTTTGAAAAGTTGAGGTCAAAATGTGAAAAAACATCTACTTTATGAAGAAACTTTGAATTTTTCCAATTTTTACTCATGACTTTATTTTTGCAGGCTGTGGTCCTTAAATTTTCAACATACCCCTTGTGTGACCCCACGGCATGAAAATGACAGGTGTCATATTTCAAATCCCCGCTGAAACATGTTTTTGCAGTCACTCTTCAAAATCACCTGTCAGATGGGATTTAAAAATTCCACCTGTCGATCATAATGTGAGGTCAAAAAAAGACTAGGCTGGAAATTTGGGGTCAAAATGTCAAACAAGTTATGAAGAAATGGTGAACACGTAAAGATGTTCTTTATTCTGTTCACCATTTTCTCAGCTCTATACCCCTTTGTCCGGTGGAACCTTAAGTCCACAAGACAATGGCTACTGGGGAAGAAAGGTCTACACACAGCCTTAAGACACTGTTGTAACATGTAGTAACATGCAAGCAAACATGTTCAACATTGACAAATGTGTGTTTGAAATGAGATGCCACACTCAAGGTTCTGTGGTCGCATTCTGATATAGGTATTTCTTAGATGGCTAAATGCCTTATGACTCACAAATAGTGCTCTACATGGTGATAATTTGTTGCTGCTTGGGAAAATGGGGTGCAGCTGGGGAGTTAGGGCTGGAAACCCTAACACCACATTTCCGTACTTTTGTGGTGTTAACTTGAACTCCAATGAGTGCATTAATGCAGTTTTTTGCAAAGATGATATAGACAGATAGAGTAGATAGACAGACAGATAGATGATATGACATGGTCTGACTGAAGACATCATATTTAGCTGCATGAAAGTTTAATTATATATCTCACAAGTGAGATACTGTAATATCATTGGCCTTAAATGAAGATAAATATGATTTATTCAGTCAGGCCATGTCATGTTCTGTTTATACAGACATATGTTTTGGGATAAACATGACTGGAAATGTGTAAAAAAGTGCTTATGACTTTGAAATTTGTGAGTAACTTTTGGCTTCAGTTACAGTACTTGTTTGGGAGTGGTTTTCGAGATGTACTACTACATATGTTTAACTCACTGAGCCCCATAGCTTTACATTACGGCCAGTGCATAATGAAAAAGTTTGATGTACCAATTTTTTTTGGGGGGGGAGAGGAACTGTTCATCAAAAAAGTGAAAAAAAAATGTAATTAATTTTCTGCCATGTTTTGCTGATTATAATAAAATCTAAAAGGTATCCATATATGCAACACTGCTCATTTTGTAGATATTTTTATGCTGAACAATTCGCTCACACAGCACCATGCTATCATTTTTCATTTTAAAGTTATTCACATTTCTTTTGTCAGAAAAATAGAAAAAAACTGAATTTTCTGCCATTTTTTGCTGATTATAAAAAAATCTGCAAGGTACTATAGCTATAAATGAAACACCATTCATTTTGTGGATATGTCTGTGCTGAACAACTTTCATGCTCACAATACCATGCTGTTATTTTTTGTTGTAAGATTATTTGCATTTGTTAGTCAAAAAAGTGAAAATACATTGAATTTTCTGCCATTTTTTGCTGTTTCTACATCACTGACTTCAGTGCTACACTTGGATATTGTGACATCATCAGCATTGTGAAGACTGCATGTTGACTGATTCAGTATGCACTGTGACATACTCAACTTTGAAAGATAATATTATCTTGCTATGTTGGTCAAGATAACACTTTTTTTCTTGCTATGTATCCTAACAGTGCCCCACCTCCCCTGACTCGGCTTTGGGGGCAGGGGAGGGGGCACCACATAACATGTCTGTGGTATCTATGAGGTGCTAATTACAAGGGGGCAAGAGAGAGAGAGAGGAGAGCAGGGCCATCTGATCCCTCACATGTCACTCACTCCACATGCTTTGCAGAGTCATCCCTCTGACAAGTCCCCCATCCCACCCAATGGTCCACCTACTATGGTACAAAATTTGGGACATACTGCATGGCATATAACACCCAGGTATTACGTCTATATGTAAAGACTTCAGTCCTCTCATTAAGACCATAGGTGATCCTTTTCATCTTATACATAGTAATCACCGTATCTCACCAATGACTCACCTCCACCCTTTGGTCAGTGAGTCATTTCCACATAATGCAATTTTTAGCAGCTAAGAGCATGATACTAAGTAAATATCTTTTCAATCTATCTTTAAGAGCTCGGGGTATTGATGCAGGATATATAGCTCAGGGGAGACACTGACTCTTGTATGCAAGATTTCCACTACTGCCACTTCAAAGTCCCCCCAAAAAGTGTTTCACTGACAAGCATGACCGCAGATGTGTGTAGGTTGCCCTGCGCTCCACACATTGCCTCCAACAGGTGGCAGCAGCTTGCCCACCACTCCTCGCTGTAATGACCAGGATACAAAAATACTGGACCAAATGTTTCCAGGAATATTCTCGCCATATGTTAGAGGAGGTGACTTTTCCCACTTCGGAACAGCCCCTGTCCCACTGCACTTGGCCTATGGCCTGTACAATTTCCTCCTTCTACTTCTCCATAGTACATAAACTATCGAAGGGCTGCATATTCAGTGTTGCCCTATAAATTGTGGAGATAGGTGTGTGGACGTTGGGTTCAGATATGCATCATCAATGCCGTTTCAGTTGCGGTGCCTCAGTAGAATCTGTCTTGGCCTGTGGCTGAGACTTAGTATAGTGACAAACCTGGAAATCAAAGAAATCATGCCCTACTAAGCCATTTTGGTCCTGTATCCCCTGAAAGGTGCATACTGTTCCTCTAGAGCAGAACTGGGATATGTAAACAAGATCACATCTACCGAGGTGGCATTCCAGGCCACCACTGCCACCAAGTAGGATGTCTGGAACCATTACCCCAAGGGAGGAGAGCTATCCTCTAGGCGCTCAGTCCTCCATTCTCTGGTCAATCCTTAAATGACCCAGGCTTATTCCCAAAAATTGGGCCATTGGTGCCTCAAGCGGTAGTGCTACTACCATGCTGGCGGGCCAGGTCATTTTGTTTTCTTTTAATGGACAACATTCTATACAGTTCCCCTCACTTGAATGTGAAAGCTTGAGTGTTGGCTATGTCACTGCATTGATTCAGAGCACTATACATAAGCCACTGACCTATCAGAGCACAGCTCAGAATTCTGAATATACGCAATGGTTTAGTCAAAACTCCAAGTTCCCTGTTTCCACGAGGAGAACTGTATAGAATGTTCCCCATAAAAAGAAAACAATAAAAAATAGATGTTTTTCATCACCATTTTTTTTTTCTACTATATAATGTGGATAATTGGGGGTTAAAAATACAATTGCTGAATGTAGAAACATAGCAAGTGGCTGTAAATTCACACACATTTTCTGTCCCCTTTAAGAGCCCAACAATGCAACAGCAAGAGTGCCCCCCAAATCACCACAACATACACAAATCATAAGTGAGCATGTCTTGGGGAATAAGGCACTCTGAGATGTCCCACTTCCAGAGAACAAACAGAGCTCCGACTGGCAGCTTCACAGAGGATTTGTAATTGCTGCCATTGACTTGAGCTTAATTGCAGCGGTTTCACTTGCAAAAACAAAGCAACAATTAACTCATTTTCAGTTTGACGCACGGCCCCTATAAGCATTCTACACGAATTTGAAATTGCAGGACTAACTGTTGAGCATTCTTGCAGATCATAATGGTGTTCACCTAATTAAAGTAAAGAAACAATGTAACCTAGCAGGGCAGAATGCAGTCCTCATGAAATCAACCAGGTGTTCTACCAGATGTGCAATGAAGCCAGATGGCTGTCTCCCCCGGACACTTCTTCTTTAAGTTTCTCAAGCACCATCTTTAGCACACTGCTCAGTTCTGTCAGTTTATTCCCATCCTTGACAAATATTGCTGTGTCTCACTCTTATAGATAAACTGTACCTCCAAAATGTGTGAGATATGGTCATAGGAAAACAATGTAAAAAAGTATAGCTATTCCGCCGGACGAATTCATGTGGAATGGCAATTCTGTTTCTGAAATGCTTTTTGGAATTTTTTCTTTAATGCCAAGGAATTACTAAAAACATTTCCAGAATAATATGCTGTGGATTCTGTCATCTACAACATATGAACATACAGAAAAAGCCAGCAGAAAGATGGCCTTAAGGTCTTCTGAGTGTGTTCGATTTCGGAACCCATGAACTCGCGATTACAGTGGGTCCTGCCTACCCTTCCCAGACCCTCTCCTTCATCCTTCCCTTCCCTGTCTTGAACCTCCCCACATTGTCTTTTGAGTAACAATCTCAGTTGGGAGTTCATTCAATCTCAATACCACTCCCTCTGTAAAGAAATGTCTCCTGACTGTCTTCCTGAACCCCCACCAGCTTATATCCGTGCCCATTGGTGGTCTTGTTTTAGCTGAGACACAAAAGGGTCTTAGTATCCACCCTGTTTATATCTTTCAGGTACCTGAAGATTTCAATTATGTTACCTCTCTGCTTCCTCTCCTCCAGTGAGGTAAGGATTACTGACCACAGCTGAGGAGGAGCGCCACACTGCTTTGTTGCACTCATGCTTCGGGATCGCTCACGCTTTGGGGCTGCTTGGCCTGATAGGAATTTTATCCTGAACTGCAGCTACAACACTAGCTGGCTGCAAGTCACATGGTCTTAGCCCCCCTCTTAGGTAGCGCTGGACAACCCTGCCCTCTTTCAAGGCCTTCCCCTTCCCAGTGCCACACTGTACCTGCAAACAAAAAATACACAGCACAGTAGTTCAGAAAATTTTTTTAATTCACTACGACAGACTCAATAATCTGTGGAATAATAATTTTGATTTACAGAAATGACTCTGCAGTGTACATAAACTGCAGAATACAAATCGGCAGTTCATATCCAGCCTTTGAAAAGTTGGAAGTTTGCTTCAAACAGAATTCCACAGAATCAGGTGGGATTTCAGAAATTCTGTGGAATTCCAACAGAAGCAGAATTTGAAAATTCCACAGAGCTGATAAGACAGACAGACCACACCAGATCTAATACATTTAGAAAAAGAAACTGTTACTTTGGTTGATGACAGGCCTATTGTGAAAAAAAACACATGTATTTCCACTGTAGCTGGTAGCTGCAGCAGAATAAAATACATAACCAATGGGAGAACAGTTTCCACAGTACTGAAAGAATCACAAATGCACAGAGATACAATCCAAGTTCAGCAGCTTAGCTTTAACAGAAACAGTAAATCTTCATATAAAGAGCTCGCCTATGTTACAACTTTTAAACTGGCGTGACATAAATTACATACTGCATGTAATGGGTTTCAGTGGGACAATCACTTTTATATTACGTACCTTCTGTTGCTGTATTCCTGTTTGATGACACTTTTATTCTAACTTTTGTAATTCTTACCCCTCTAAACTTTGTATTTCTATGTATTTTATGACATGTGTACTCATCCTTTTCTTTTGTAATCTCCCAGGTCATGCATGAAAAAAGTACAGTTACGTAAGAACTTACCGTAACAGTAGATCTTCGAGGACAGCTCTTGCAGCAAGTTACACCATTAGGACTGAAGTCGGCAGGCGCCAGGACCCCATGGAAATTTTCTAGCTAGCAGTATTCAGTGGGGACCGCCTCCGATGTCGGTCCGGCCCCCGACGTCAGGCATAGTATATAAAGAGGCGGTCCCCCAGAATCCCCAGTTCCCCCGCCGGAGACTCCCCGGCCGCTGGATGACATCAGAAGAGGAGACTGAGGATTCGCCATCAAATGGCAATCAGATTAGAATTGAAAACACCTGATCCTAGGAGAAGGATATTGGAACCAAAAAATCTACCTCCAGCGGGGATGGTGGGAAGGAAAGTACCTGCTGCAAGAGCTGTTCTCGAAGATCTACTGTTATGGTAAGTTCTTATGTAACTGTACTATCTTACTTCGAGAAACAGCTCTTGCAGCAGGTTACACCATTTGGACTGATTCCCAAGCAATAGTGGAAATCCCACACCATCAGGAGGAGGGAAAGTAGAACTCCTTTAGAGAAACCTAAGCCTAGGACAGAAGTCTTGAAGGACTGCTAGACCAAACCTGCTCTTTGCCTCGTCGCGTCAGGCTGTAATGCCTGATGAAGGTGTGACACAGTGCTCCAAGTCGCGCTGCTACAGAATGGCTGAGGTGGACACGTTCTTTAACGCCACAAAGGAGGTAGCCACCCCTTGTGGAATGACCCTTAACCACGCCCGTAAGGGTTTTTAAGCTCTGGTAACAGAACGTGATACAATGTATAAGCCACCTGGACAGCAACTGTTTGGAAACAGGAGCTCCCATCATCCTGTGGGCGAAGGAGACAAAAAGCTGATCAGATTTTTGGTGGTGTTTGGTCCTGTTCAGGTAGTATCGAAGACACCTATGCACATCTAAAGTGTGCAACAGGACCTCTATTCTATTCAAATATTTAGGGAAGTACACTGGTAGATCGATATCCTGATTAAGAGTGAGAGCTGAGACCTTAGGCAGAAACTTTGGATTGGTCAATAAGGATACCCTGTCCTGGTGAAAAAACAAATAAGGTTCTTTGCACATCAGTGCATGAAGCGCCGAAATTCTTCTGGCCGAAGTAACGGCAACTAAAAACATCTTCCATGTAAGGAGACGTAGTTCGCAATCCATGGCTGGTTCAAAAGGTGGCAGCGTAAGCTGCTCCAGGACAAAGGGTAAATTCCATGGAGGAATAGGATCCTTAATCGGAGGTCAAAGGTGGAGGACACCTCTCAGGAAGGCGCGTGCCGTGTCCAACTGAGTTATGGGACGTTGGCCTATAGGAGTGTGATAGGCTGAGATGGCACAAAGGCGTACTTTGATTGAGGAATAGGCCAAGCCTGTCTGAAAAAGAGACAGGAGGTAGTCCAAGACCGACTTTTCTGGACAGACTAGAGGCAAAACCCCCCGCGCTTGAGCCCATAGGCAAAAACTGTGCCACACGGCGTAAGTAGCATGAGTGACCAGTTTTCTTGCAGCCACAAGAACGTCAGCTACCTCTTGCAAGACCCCATGTCGCAAAATGGCTATGTCACTAGGAGCCAAGCATGCAGGCTCAGGGAATGAAGGTCCTGATGGACCAAGAAGCCCGCCTCCTGAGACAACAAGTGAGAGCTGATTGGCAGAGGCACCGGAGGTTCCCGGGATAGCTGATGCAGTAGAGGGAACCAGATCTGCCTGGGCCAGAATGGCACAATAAGTATCAGTGTCGCTTGCTCTCTGCAAAGTTTCAGAATGACCCTCTGGATCAACAGAAAGGGGGGGAAGGCATAGAGGAATCTGCCTACCTAGGAGAGGGACAACACGTCTCACCAGAAAACACCAGGCCCTGGATCTAGCGAGCAAAAATTGGGCAGTTTTGCATTGGATGGGGACACGAAAAGGTCTAACTCTGGTGTACCCCATCTGAGAAACAGATCCTCTACTACCTCCTAGAGTAGTTCCCACTCTTGGACTTTGGCCTGAGAGCGGCTCAGGCCATTTGCAATGACGCTGTCCACTCCTGGGACATGAACAGCAATGAAGTTTTAGCCGTGTTGCAAAACCCAATCCCACACACTCATGGCCTCCCTGCAAAGTGGGTAGGAATGGGTACCTCCTTGTTTGTTGAGGTAGTACATCACTGCGGAATTGTCTGTTTGTAACAGAAGAGTACCCAGTGGAATCTCCGACTGGAAGGCCTGCAGGGCATAAAGAACTGCTTTCATTTCCAGGATATTTATGTGGAGATGAGTCTCTTGGGCTGTCCACAGGCCCTGAGACCGGACACCGTCGAGGTGTGCACCCCATCCGAGCCCTGAGGCATCTGTGGAGAGTGTCACAATCAGAAACGGTGCAATGAAGGGGACCCTCGCTGACAGATTCTTCGGATCTAGCGACCATTGCCAATCCCGGATTACGGCCTTCGTGACCCGGATTGGGAGCTGCAGATGGTCTTGCTTTTGGTCCCATTGGATCCGTAACATCCACTGGGTGACCTGCATGTGGAGACGAGCAAGCGGCACTGTTGCAATGGCCACAGCCATGTGTCCGAGCAGGCAAAGGACCAATCTGGCAGGAACGGTCTTCTTCGCCAAAATGTCCCTGATGAGGGATCTGATGTGTTCCACTCTGTCCTGGGGAAGAAAAGCTTTCCCCTGGATGGTGTCCAGAACTACACCTATGAACTGTATGGTCTGTGACGGAACCAGGTGTGACTTCTCTTGATTGACCATGATGCCCAATGTCTCGAACAGAGTATAATGAATGGCGGACATCAAGGCCTCCCGAGAGGGTGCCACGAGAAGCCAGTTGTCCAGGTAGGGGAACACATAGTGGCCTTGTCTCCTCAGAGTCGCCACTACGACCGCCATACACTTCGTGAATACCCGAGGTGCCGATGACAGTGCGAAGGGGAGGGCTCACAACTGATAATGGTGGCCCTGAAACCCAAAGTGCAGAAACTTTCTGTGCGCTTGAGCAATGGGTATATGCAGGTAAGCATCCTGCATGTCCAAGGACACTAGAAAGGTGCCCTGCTTGAGCATGGGAATCAGACCTGGGAGGATCACCATGCGGAAGCATTTGTACAGGACCGACTCGTTGAGGTCGCTGAGATCCAGTATTGGATGGAGGTCCCCTGTTTTCTTGGGAACCAGAAAGAAGTGAGAATAATACCCTGCACTCCTCTGGTTCCGTGGTACGTGCTCTATCACTTCTTTTCCCAGACGCACGAGCACCTCCTGCTGTATGAGCAGGGCATGTTGACCCGAGTAACGGGAAAATAGGGAAGGTCTTGCCGGTGGGTGGTCGAGAAATTCTATGAAGTGACCTTTCTTGACCAACTGGAGAACCCACCGGTCAATGGTAATCGACTGCCACCCTAAAAAGTGGTGAGCGATGCGACCCTCAACCTTTTGTGCCCGTTGATCCAGAGGAGGGGCGGGGGCCGGGAAGGAGTCATGCTGTGGCAGCACTGGTCCCTGCAGGCTGGGCTGGTTTAGTGTAGTGTTGGGCTCTGCCTCGGGATGACTTAGCCTAGGCTTTCCGCTGAAAAGTGCCCCTCTGTTGCTGGCTGGAACATGGCTGCTGCCTTTGTTGCTGGCTGCGAAAACAGCTCTGGTTCCTACGAAAGGAACCAGGCCTGGATCTGTACATGGCCTGTACAGACTTGACTGCCTTCCCAGCATCCTGAAGTTTGGTGATAACCTTCTCCGAGGGTTTACCAAAGAGTACTTTGCCATTGAATGGGATGTCAAGAATGTTCTTCTGTACATCCGGGGTGAGGCCGGAGACACAGAGCCAAGAGTGTCACCGGAGACAGACGCCTGAAGTTGCAGCTCTGGCGGACGAGTCCACAGAATCATATGCGGCTCGTAGTACTTGGGTACCCACATCAGACCCTGTGTGGAGAAGGTTTAGGAGCTCCGCCTTCTGATCGCCATCCGGAAGTTTATCGACCAGGTCCTGGTCCTGTTCCCACAGGGCATTCTGAAACTGTACCATGTGGGTGAGATAGTTAAGGGACCTGATGGAGCATGTAGCAGCCGCATACATGCGTCTCCCCAGGGCATCCAATTGTTTGGATTCCTGGTCCGGTGGCTGTGTGCTCATGCCATAATGACCAGGGAGTCTGCCAGAGGTTGTTGAGCCAAGTACTCGTCCTCTCTCGGGGTCTTGTACAGGCAGTCAGCTTTCTTCGGCACCACAGAAGTGGAGAGCGGACGCTTCCATGCAGCCTTGGTGATGTCCGCGAAGGTGTCCACCAAGGGTGGCTCTACCACAGGCTTTGGGTCTTTCTGCCAAAGATAACGGGCAAGGCGCTGTCTTTCGGGATCAAGGTCTTCAGCATCCCATCCCATGTTGACCTGGATATGCCTCATGAGGCATAGGAGGTGAAGGAGTAGGAGGAGGAGGAGGTGGAGGAGGTTTTACAGGGACCACATCCTTTCGGATGGTGTCCCACCAGAAAGTAAAGAGGTCCTTTACTTCTTGCAGGTTCATACCCGACGACGAGCCTGGTGCCGGTTGTCTGTCGCCGGGGTCGGGCGTCGGGTCCACGGGTGTCTCCGGGGTGGGCGAAGGTTCCCACGGGAGCCCAGCATCCTCAGTGTCGCCCGCCTGTTCTTCAGGAAGCGTCGTGTCCTCCTCCGTTGAATCCCTGTGACTGGTGTCCACCGGTGACTGGGGGGGCGGTCTTTGGCTCCGGTGAATGTGAGGCCGACGTCAGTCACTTGGCCGACGTCTTTGGGTCTGGCGAACACCTAACTGGCATCTGGTGCCTGGCTGGTGTCCGCGGCTCCAGTGAACACCTGGCTGACTTTGTATGCTTGGCCGACGTCGGGTCTAACGTCTGCTTTAGGGACGTCAGGTCTTTAGTCTTCCTGGGTGGTGGATCCAGACCTCTGGGAGGCTGGGAGACCGACCTGGAGTCAGGGTCCCAACGTCGGGTCGATGAGGAAGACTTATGGTGTTTGGAAGACTTGGAAGAGGCCCGAGATGGAGTGGAGGAAGCCGAGGGCCTTGAAGTCTTGATGTGCTGGAGAGTCGAAGAGCCACCTGAGGCTCGGACTTTGACCGGAGGGGTCTGAGAACGAGCCCTGGAGGGAGAGCGGTCCGACCTGGTGGAGCCTGAGCTACGGGAGTCCGAGGCCCGGTTCGGAGATCTGGACCTTGCTTTCTCCTGGTGTTTGTCCCGGTGTTTATGGGCATTGGAAGAGGAATCGCCCCTGGAGGAAGGTTCTTGGTCCATTCTACTAAGTCTTTCTTCCAGCAGGTAAGCCTGAAGTGCCTTCTGACAGTGGATCCTGGTGCGGCTGTTGAACCCTTGAGAGAAAGTGCAGGCCTTGGTGTCATGGTCCGGGCCTAAGCACCGCACACAGGAGGAATGAGGATCCTTAAAAGGGATCTGTTTTCTGAAGGCACACTTGGAAAGGTGTCCCTCAAGTGAAGAAGTTGGAGAGGACATTAGTTTGGAGAAACTCTTGAAGTTCTAAGTCGTTGTGCACTGGGTAGAGACAGAGAGGTCGATGCTGGCGAGTCAACGGCGGAAAAGAACTGGGGATTCTGGGGGACCGCCTCCTTATATACTATGCCTGACGTCGGGGCGGGACCGATGTCGGAGGCAGTCCCCTGCTGAATACTGCTAGCTAGAAAATTTCTGTGGGGTCCTGGTGCCTGCCGGCTTCAGTCCTAATGGTGTAACCTGCTGCAAGAGCTGTTTCTCGAAGTAAGATCAGACAGGTCCTGTCTAATGCACCTACCTGGTTAACAAAAACTAAATAAATAAATATCTATTTATTTGTTTACCAGGTAAGTGCACTGATCCCAGGGACCATTTTCAGGCATGACCCGGGCCACAAAGATGGCACAAAATACAATGGGGACAGGTGCAATAGGAGTTTCAAATACAATACAGAGCAACATACATACATTACTATACAGTTTTGTACAAGGATAGACACAAAGTTATTACAGTAAAGGCACGCAAAATACACATCTGTACAATCTGATACAATACATCACACTGGCACGTTAATGATAGCAGCCCGAGACATAAGGACAATACAGGCACCTACTGGCATGTTGTTCATCCAGGGGAGCAGGAACAGCTTACTGTAGCCATCAGATGTAGTTTAGAGTGGGTCTTGAATAGAGGGTGTGAGTCTAGAGTCCATAGTGGAGCAGGTAAGCTGTTCCACAGGTTTGGGACAGCTGAGGAGAAGGCTTTTCAGCCCTTGCAAGTAGTGACTTGTGGGCACTCAAACAGGAGACTACAGAAGTTCTGCAGGTCACAATGGTATGTCTTAGGTCTGAGCAGGGAGGAGAGGTGGGTGCCTCTTTTTCTCCAATGACCTTATCAACAGTGCCGCCTGGGAGGTAGCCATGGTGGGCTTGTTGGAGGAGCAATCTTAGTGCCTGGTAAAGGGAGCAATGATAGGCGGAGTAGATGCCTCAAGGGCAAATCTACAAATATTGTTAAAGGTTGTGTTAGCCTGCAAAGTCCTGAGGAAGAGGTCTATGAATAGATGGGAGAGCAGCAGTCCATTCGGGGAAGTAGGTCTATAATGGGAGCAATACAAACTTCTGAGTTGTGAAAACATGGCCACATGGGCTGGGATAACATGCAGCAGTAGATCCCTTCAGCACAACTGTGGAGACTAATTTTGTCTACAAAACTAAACTGTTTTTAATGAACAGAGTTTGGGATAAGTTACTTTATAAGGTTTGAGTAAAGCAAGCAATCTGACTAGTCACATGTCCATACATTCATTTCACATTACTGCACAGTTCAGATTTTGCTTTCTTTATTGCTCTATTTTTTTTTACTTTTGAT